>CM075673.1:2407500-3607500 GCA_037962975.1 Clitoria ternatea | reverse complement strand
AGTTTGACATGCAGCGCATCTGGGTGTGAGCGCAATTGGAGTGTGTTTGAGCAAGTAATTGACTCAACTCTTATCTCATCTATCTTTAAGCTTTAGAAGTTTACTAATTATAATAATTTTGATTATATGTAGATCCATTCAAAGAAAAGAAACAAGTTGGATCACAAGAAGTTGCATGACTTGGTTTATGTCAAATACAACCAAACTTTTGCAAAGAGATACAACATTAGAGATGAAATTGATCCAATCTCACTCAATGACATAGATGAGTGTAATGAATGACTTGTTGGGGAAATGGATGATGACAACAATGATGGTGCAGCTGATTTGGTCTTTGAGGATGACAATACATTAGATTGGGGAACTGTTTATGTAGCTTTAGGAGTTGAAGAGCCTAGGGTATATACCAGGCAGAAAACTAAGAAGAGAACGGAACATTCAAGTGTTGTTATTGCTATCAGGTCTAACAAGAAGAAGAAGGTGGCTTCATCATCCAAGGGAAAAGAGATATTAATTGAAGAAGAACCTGAATTTGAGGAAGATAGTGAGAGTGAAGAGGAAAATGAAACTGGGTTGAATTTGGAGGATTCCGAAGATAAGGATGATGAGGGATTTCTCTTAGAAGATGACAATGGGAATGAAGACAATGACTATGTTGGGGTTGGGGAGGAAGATTAGTTTCTATTTATAGTCTATACCGTGTTTGTTTTAAACATTTTAGTTGTAGTTGTTGATGATTATTGTTTTGAACCTTTTGTTAATTAGTTATGTGATGTTTTACATTGTTATGGTATAATTTTAGTTGAGTTATTATGTTAGTCTTGCTTAGTTTTTCATTCTGCAGTGTTTTTGAATGATATTTATGCATATTATAGAGTTTTTATCATGACCGCCATGGCATCCGCCATAACCCGCCATGGCATCCGCCATAACCTTTATGGCATTTTTTTGGCTCACCACCATGAACCGCCATCCGCCATTGATAACACTGATCTTAATATGTCCTTATGGACCTATAGGGACCATCCAGGGAGTCTAATTCCTATAGACGCGTAAAATGACCCTTCAGTTCCACCAATGCACTACACTCCTATACAACTTCCTTTCTTTACCTTTCAACTTACTTTGGCACACACAGATTTAATCATAAGCAATGCAATCATGAACAATTCAACCTGCCAATAACATTTATTACTCAATTTCATAGATGGCTCAATGCCCAAATTCATCATAATCGCAATTCCTAGACATAATTCTCAATGCACAAGTTATGCCTCATCATTTTCACTATCACATTTCATTATAATTTAACACTTTCATTATCATCTATATAATCCCGCGTCATCATATTTCAGCATCAAAATAATTCAAGTTAACTATCATTAGTCATCATCTAGGCATACTAAATATTTCATCACTTTCATTATAATCCATATATATATATATATATATATATATATATGTCAAATCTGAAATTCAGGAATTCATCACTATCACTTTCATGTTGAGATTCATTAAACCATCACCATCATCAAAATAATTCAAGTTAACTATCATCAGTCACTATCTAGGCATACTAAATATTTACAACCTCAACAAATCAAATTATACATCAAAACATCATTCTGACATTGACTCCAAATCACTTGACACTGGTATTCAAGGCGTCCTATAAGGGCGAGTGACTGGTTAAATAATTTAATGCAAATAATCTCAATTAAGTAGAAATATACAAGGTAAATTAGCCACTAATCAACAATCATCATCATTTAACATTGGTCATCATAATCATTATTAATCAACTCATAAATTATAGTAATAACATCATCAATGTATTTCAATTTTGACTCTCAAACAATCATAGTATAAAACGCTCTAGTATCTGGATACTAAAGGGATTAGTCACTAGTTGAGAGTCCACCTGACATTCTGTGAACCTACCTGGTCCATCGAGCACACCTAGCTCCCTACCCCAACCACTGGGTCCTACTTGATCACTAGATAGCTCAACTGGGTCACTAACGACCATGAGAGCCAAAAACGAGGGGTAAATCATACCAAATGGTTGTCCCCACCACACAACATGTATAAATGGCATATAATCATCAAACATCATTATCAAATCATCCCCGACATAAAGAGCCATCTCCTTGGGATATAAAGATAAGCCACACCTAACATACAATTCAACATAATACTCCGCATTTCATTACGTTTCATTAATTAACCACACCAACATTACTTAATCAATATTCATGTTTTATAATTCCACAAAACTTTCATATTCACACATCATAATCACACATCATAATCACACATTACAACAATAATTGCCATCAATACCATTTCAATCATCGAATGCAAGCGGGAATCATATTTCATTTACTAATCCATTTATTAAATATTACTACCTTAGTCTTTCAAACTATATTCATATAGGTTATACATCTTCACTTATACGCCAAAAGGACATTAAAATCATTTACATGAAATTATACACCATGAACACTCCCCTTATACCTCAACTCTGCGTTTCCTCGGAACCTTGAATCAATCACCAACTTCTCCACTTACTCAAACTCCTAAAATTAAATGATTTGTATAGTAAGAATTATACGTCGGCTATCAAAACCCTAATTTGAGGCACCGAAACAACGTGAAATTAATTTTAAACAAGTTATGAATTTACCCCAACGTAATCTGACGTCAATTTCAAGACCGTCTTTCACTAAACGGCATTCTAATTCTTGATTCGATAGCTAACATCACTGAAACCTAATTCCATCAGTGCATTATTAATATCCACTACGCCTACCACCTTTTCCAAGCTTCGAAAGACCAAAAATAGAAAAATAATGAAACCCCATCATGCAACCTTATTCGGCCAAGAATTTGAGAAGGAGAAGAATGATTACGAAACGTAAAATTGAAGGCATCAATGCGTTTACCTTAGTTCCAGGGTTCCAGAAATGTGTTCAATTTAAGTTTTCGTCAACAAATCGCCTTTCAATTCAAGGTTTTAAGATGTGCCAATGGTTTCCCACTCTCACGTTTACTCTATGTTTTTCTCCTTTCTCACGCACGAAATGGTAATGGGAGGAAGAAAAGAATTTTAAAACTAGGGGCAAAAAAAGTAATTTCATCTTCTTTTTATTCCCTTTTTTACATTTTCTTTCTTTTCTAAATTTTTATTTCCTTTTCTCTTTTATTCTAAATTCTGATTTTTAATTTAACTTTTACTTTTATTTAATCATCCACTAACAATCAATTTCGATTCAAATAAATAAATAATTATCCATTTAATTCAATTATACTCCTTAATTATTTAATTTTCTATATCAGGAATGTTACAACAACCTTCCCTCTAAACATTCTCGTTATCAATAATTTTCTATAAGTTACCTTAAAGTTGATTTCACTGGTATCTTAAGCGATCCTTTAGTTTTTGGGCTTCCTTATGTCAATTGAAGAATGATGTTTGTTTTTTGTTAGGCTTCTTTCTTGTGCTTCACAAATATTATGACAAAATCTTACATGGTAATTCCAAAATGGAAGTTTGCTCATGATGTTATAACACTTCATACAAATAGGCTCCACCGCAAGAACAAAGTTGACCTAATATGCAAGCGTTATTTTTGCATCTCAGGAGACCATATCTTATCTTTATCAAACTTAGTTTCTATGTAGCATACACAAAAAGTTTATAATATTTTTATTTCCAGATCACATCTTAAAGTTACATAAATTACATCTTTGTGATGACTTTCTAACATATGCTAGGTTAAACAAAAAAAATAATAATCAAACCATGGAATGCTTGTGTTAAAGATTGTGTTAAGCTTATTTTGAAAATAACAAAGGATTGTATCTATGTTAATTTTAAATAATTTTTTTACTTATTCATTATTTAAAAAACCCTTAAAATATTATTTAAATAAATACATGAGAAAATGTGTTATAAATATATTTTTTTTATCAGTAAAAAGAAAAAAATTAAATTAAAACAGGTACAAAGGGTATCTTCCATTCACTAAAACCTCTAAAGAATTTTTGCATTCGGTATATCGTATACATAACCAAGATCTATGCTGAACTAGTTTAAACATAATCTCGACATTCACATTACCTCCTTTAAATATAACGTCATTCTTTACTTCCCAAATGGTCCAAACAATAGCAAATCACAAAACAGCCAACCCAAGTTGAATATCTTTATTAGTCTCGTATCTCATAATACAATCAAAATGTTCCTTCCTATAGTGATGCCAAACTGAACAAAAGCCTAACCAATTCGCTATAACAAATAAGAAACTGAACATGAGAAAAAAAGATGAGAACAATTCTCTTCACGTTCACCATAGAAAACACAACAAATAGAATTATTGTTGATCCGGTCTCAATACTGGTATCCGATCTGCAAGACATATTTCAACGTCTTTGTCAAGACATCTACGTGTAACCGGTGTCATCGGTATACATCCGGACTGTAATTCCGTATCAGGCGTTCTCCCTATACCGGTTGTTCAGGATAACACCATGACACCGGACAACACACACGTCACTGTGCTAAAGACAAGGATTATTGCTACAGGGATCAATCAATAATTCCCTGCACTACGAGCCAAATTCTGCTCACGGGGATGGTCAACTTGTTCCCTAATCCTAGTCTATATTCTCCATGCTCAATAAAAAATAGCCACTTGACCCAATCATGCTGGTAAGTGCGCAATAAAATAATACTAATGGGAGTTAGTGGTTCCCCACTAACGATTCCTGGTAAAACGAGCCAATCAGGTATATGAACTCATTTTCATTAATGAAGTGGGGGATCTTCAACTAAATCTATGAACGATTACTCCCTAAAATACATTCCTTACTTGGAATATCATCACTGACTTGAGCGTCGGAGAATCTTTGCAGGTGACACCACCATTCGCCCACTTCAACACGTTAGGTCGGTGTGAAGGATCTCCAGGACGTCCAATCCGCTCTCCTCATTCAAGGACAACGGATATTACACCGGATACTCATACATCCGGTCTTCTGCACAGTATTTGCATACTATTTGTGATTGACTTGAGTCCGGATCTCTAGACCCCGGTTCAGGACAGATCATTGGCACGCCCGGTGGGACCCGATAAAGTTATTCCCATATCCATTGAAAAGAGCAGGTAATCCTCAATGGAAAAGGAAGCACAAGATTTCATGGAGAATCAGCCTGAAGGCAGAGCCAACCCCAACGTCTTCAGGAAGCTCAACTTTGATTCTCATGGGGGCAGCTCAAAAAAGATAGTAACAGTGTCTAATCCTGATCCTCGTGATGAGCTGATTATTCAACTCCAAAGGGAACTCGCTGAATTGCGAAAAGAAAGAAGGCAAAGCGAGGATAAGGAATCATCTCGCACACGACATACTCCCCATACAACTGATGGTGAAAAATCCACCACTCTCCAATACTCAAATATCCCTACGTTTGAGGGGAGAGAACAGACTCATGATTCTGAAGATAGAGCTGCCCGAGGGAAGAGGGAGTCAACGACAGCATCCCTAGTGTCTTACAAGCTAAAAGTTCCTTTTTCAAGGAGACTTATGAGCATCCACATCCCCAAGCACCTTCAAACTACTCAGCCACTTTCCATCGGAAAATACAATGGTGAAACTAATCCTACTAAGCACCTTGATGCTTATGTGTTTGAAGCCATGTACTTGGGGGCTGACGAAGATGTGATGTGTCGAATGTTCCCTCGAACGTTATCTGAGGAGGCCCTCGGATGGTTTAAAGGTCTACCTTCTGGATTCATAGATTCTTGGGCTGAAATGGCAGCTACTTTTGAGACTCACTTTGTCATCTCTAGAGATGTTCCCAGGACATCTCATACCTTGGCTCAGATTAAGCAGGGTGAAAATGAAGGCTTAAAAGATTTCTTGAAGAGGTTCTACAAGGAAGCAGCCCTGGTTCCTAACCTCACAGAGTCTATTAAACTGCATATCGTTATTGAGGCGCTGCAGCCAAGATCAGCTTTTGCTCTCTCATTGGCAAAAAGCCCTCCATTAACTTTCGAGGAGTTCAGGAAAAAAGCCTCAAAATACGTGAGTATAGAGATGCACTTGGAGGCGATAGCTGCAAAGAAAAAGCCATCAACACCACCTCCCCAAACCCAGAAGGGTAAGGAGAAAATGAGGTCAGAACGCATGGAGAGGCCATTCACCAATCCCAAAGTTAATAACCACTCTCCTCGACCTCGAGAAAGGCATGTTAATTCCTTCAGCCATTATGCACAACTATCTGCCAAGCCATCTCAGATTTTGAGAGAGGTCGGATGGCCAGCTTTTAGCATCTATGGCGTTAGAAGGCCAGCCCCCATGAAAAGACCAGGAAATCCCCGTAAGTACTGCAATTTTCATGAACAGAATGGTCATTCCACTGATGAATGCCAAGCTCTAAAGAACGCAATTGAAACGCTTATTAGAGAAGACAAGTTAAAACAATACCTGTTCAAAGAAAAATCCTTTGACAGGGTAGAACGGAATGAGAAAAGAGAAAGAGATCCAGACGACAGGGATGATAATAACCGCAATCCGGTTCGAAAATTCTCTGCTGCGGAGAAACAAAAAGGTGTGATGACTGATAATCCAGCACACAGAGACGACATGCCCCAGCAACAGCGTCAGGGCCGACGTGAACTTATTGACATGATTGCTGGAGGATTTGCTGGGGGAGGAGCTTCAATCATAGCTCGTAAGAATCATCATAGAATGATTCTGTCTGTGTAAGGGAAAGTCAAAGACAATCGCCCTTACAGAGGGGGAATTGAGGCTCCAACAATCTCTTTCTCCGATGAGGATTTTGGCCCAACCATTCCTGGTGGTGACGATGCTGTAGTCATCACTGCAGTAATAGCCAACAAGGATGTCCGAAGAATCCTTGTTGACCAGGGAAGTTCCTGCGATGTTATTTTTTACAATTGCTTTGAAAGAATGGGTTTTAAAGACTCAGACTTACAGCCTTATACGCAGGAACTAACAGCTTTCAATGGAGCAAAGCAATCGACTAAAGGGTATCTTGATACCCTTATTTCGTTTGAAGGCGAACCAGGGGCCAGAACGGTTAAATCCCGAGTGCTGGTAATTGATGTCAAATCACCATTTAATGGCATCATAGGTCGCCCCACACTAAATGCAATGGAGGCAGTTGTATCAACCCCACACCTCCTTATCAAGTTCATTGACAAGGATAATGCTGTTTCATCTATCCGGGGTGATCAAGAGATGGCCAGGTACTGCTACAACTTAAGCGTCAACATGACAAAGCTGGAAGCTTCAAATAAAAAGAGGAAACTTAATGATTCTGGAGCAGCTGCTGGATCTGTAAGCCTTGTCGACCTGGACCCTAGGGCGGATTTGAACATTGATCCGTCCAACCCATTAAAGCCCACACCGGATGGAAGTTCCAGGGACATCGTCTTGGGAGATTCTCCAGAAAAGATCACCCATATTAATGACAAGCTAGATACAGAAATAGAACAGCGACTACTGACGCTCCTGTAAGAATTTAAAGACCTCTTTGCATGGACTACAGCCGATATGCCTGGCATAGACCCTGCTTTCTGCTGTCATAAATTATCCGTCTATCCAGAGACGAGACCGGTTGCCCAAAAGAAAAGAAGATTGGGCCCAGAGAAATAGAAGGCAGCTTGCCAACAAACTGAGGAATTGCTGAAGGCCGGATTTATCAAAGAAATCCGTTATTCCTCTTGGCTCTCGAATGTGGTGATGGTCCGTAAGTCCAATGGCAAATGGAGAATGTGCATTGACTATGTGGACCTCAACCGCTGCTGTCCAAAGGATCCTTATCCTCTTCCTAATATAGATCGGATGGTAGATGATTCCTCTGGTCATCAATACCTGAGTTTCATGGATGCTTATTCAGGTTACAACCAGATTCCGATGTGCGAAGAGGATCAAGAGAAGACAGCTTTCATAAATGATCGTGGTATCTTTTGCTATACAGTTATGCCCTTTGGCCTCAAAAATGCTGGGGCAACATATCAGCGCATGATCAACAAGGTTTTTGAAGGTATGCATACCAAACTTGTTGAAGTGTACATTGATGATATAATAGCCAAGACACCGGTTGGAGGCGATCATATTGAAGACCTACGCCAAGTATTTACCCGCTTGAGAGAATTTAACATGAGGCTAAACCCAATGAAATGCACTTTCGTTGTCCCTGCTGGGAAGTTCTTGGGTTTCATGTTAACTCAACGAGGTATTGAAGCCAATCCAGGGAAGTGCCAAACGATTCTAGACATGCAAAGTCCAAAGAATCTCAGAGAAGTCCAATCCCTGAATGGCAAAGTAGCAGCTTTGGCACGGTTCATGCCAAAAATGGCTCACAGATCACTCCCCCTATATAAAATACTGAAAAAGTCCAAGAAATTCGAGTGGGGACAGGAACAAGAGAAAGCATTCCAAGAGCTTAAGGAGGTGTTGTCCAAACCTCCCATTCTCACAAAGCCTGACCCCGAGGACACACTCATTCTATACTTGGCTATTTCAGATGAAGCTTTGGGTGTTGCCTTGATAAAGGAAACTCCCGATGGGCAAAGACCGGTCTATTTCACTAGCAAGACCTTGCAAGGTGCTGAGATCCAGTATCAAAAAATCGAAAAGGCCTCGCTGTTGTTTGGGCCTCTCGACGGCTGCGTCCCTACTTTCACGCCCATCCAATCATAGTGAGAACGGATTTACCATTCCGCTCTGTTTTAATCAAGCCCGATCTCGCTGGGAGGATGATCAAATGGTCTATTGAACTCTCTGAGTTTGATATATCCTATGAACCCCGAAGCGCTATTAAAGCTCAAGTCCTGGCTGATTTTATTGTGGAAATGACAGGGACTGATCCAGATTCCCCTCGTGTCCATTGGACCATTTACGTTGATGGTTCATCGAACCAAAGAGGCTCTGGAGCAGGTGTAGTTCTAGAAAGTGATGATGGAGTACACCTGGAAATCTCCCTTCGCTTTAATTTCAAAACATCCAACAACCAAGCTGAGTACGAAGCTTGTTTGGCCGGACTGAGAGCTGCAATTGACATCGGAGCTTCTGAGGCGACGCTCTGCAGCGATTCACAACTGGTGATTTCACAAATCTTAGGAGATTATCAGGCTCGCGAACCTCAACTCTAATTATACTTGAATTGTGTCAAGGAGTTGAGAGAGGAATTCTCGAAAATGGAATTCAAGCATGTTCCACGTGAAGAGAATACTAGAGCGGATATACTCTCCAGATTAGCAAGCACCAAACGACCAGGTAGCACCACTACGCTGGTTCAAAGCACATTAACGTCGCCCAGCATTCCTCTTTTCCCTTCTCTAAATGCCATAATGACTAACTCCCTATATGGAGACACATGGATGGCCCCCTACATCCGTTTTTTGGCTGATGGACAGCTGCCTACAGATGAGAAGGAAAAGACAAGGATAAGGAGGGAATTACCATATTTCACCATGATCGATGGTAATCTTTACAGAAGGGCGCTCTCCGTGCCCTACTTGATCTGTCTCAAAGAGAATGAGGTGCAAGACGTAATGGGGGAAGTGCATGAAGGACAATGTGGACACCACGCCGGAGGAAGAAGCTTAATGCGAAAAATGTAACATCCCTGTTTTTAGAAACAGTTTTACCCTTGTAATTTTTGAAGTATGGAAGTTTTGTAAGTGATAATAAGTAAATAAGGGACTCTACATGTAGTCAAGAATTGATAATCTAATCCTATATCTAACACTAATTTAGTAAACTAATCAGACTTGTACCATCATTCATCAAGTCAATTCCTAGACATTCGATTCATACCGAAAAGAGATCCACAATTGTCTATTTCTACACTTTGGGGATATCTGATTTCAGTATGGACAGTCTCTAATGAACTGTTTTGACAAATCAAACACTTTTTCTGAAGAGCCAAAACTTTAATTCAGACCTCATCAACCTCGTTTCTTGGAAAAACTTATCTAGTTAAATAGGAACCTCTGAATTCAACTAAAATATCTTTCCTGTTTTGGGCATAACTTTTTCATATGAGGTCGAAATTAAGAAATTTTAATCTCGGTTTCGTTGTTATGAAAAACCTGACAAACTCTATTTCTAGCCTCAAACTCTATTTCGTGATCTATCATTACCAAACTTGAAAAAAACGTTATTTAATCTTGTTAAATTCTTAGAAAAATCATACGAGCTCAGAATCAGTTCGTTGTAATTTTTATGTTCTCGTATTAAATCCCTCTACAATTCTCGTGAAGAACCTGAAAGCTAGTTCTTGCTCGATCATCCCCGAAAAGCGAAAATTTTTAGAGAAATAGTGATTTTCGCAGGAATAGTAACTCCTATAGAAAAACGCGAATATCTCTCTCATACGATGTCGAAATGACTTCGTTCTTTTTTTCATGGTTTCGTATCGAAAAATCCTACAACTTTCGTGAAGAAATGAAAGGCTAATTCCCAACAGATTTTGCGCGGCAGAATTATCTTTCAAAAAAGAACTATTACACCAACTCCCATTTTTCTCTGTTTTTGGCGTAACTTTTGCTCCGGGTGTCAGATTTTTGCATACCATATATCGTTTCGAAGAGAAAGAGCCAATCTACAACTTTCATGTTGGAAATTTTTTCAGATTCTAACCGCAACTATAAGTAACTTTTTGTTTTCTTTTAAAATTAACTATTCAAAACCGGTACCAATTTAATTTAGACCCGGTGGCCAGATTTTTCTATAAATATGGCATCACCCCTCTTCAAAAGCTGCACCACTCTTTCTCTCCCACTTCATGCAGCCCTTCTCTCTCTCTCTCTCCCTCTCTCTCCTCTATTGACACTAAACCACCTCTGTTCTTCACCAAAATCACGTAAAGTCTAACTACGGAGATAGATCATCGATTGGAGCTACGGTTTGAAAGTTGGATTCTCTCCCTCTCATCTAGTATCAAAAAAAATACGACATCTGAGGTAAGGGGGGTATATTCTCGGGTATTCTGGGGAAATCTGAGTGAAAGGAAAGGGTTAAGGTACCTTGGGTCCTCACCTTTCCAGGACAGATTCAGTTTTGTTGTGAATTAAATGCCTTAATTGTTATATATTTGTTATATATATTTTATGTATATGATTAATTGTCTGTGTTAATTATTAATCATGATGATTGAATGATATGATCGGTGTTAAATTATGGATATGATCTGTATTGGATTATGAAAATATTAAGAACCATGGGTGCCTATGTGGATTCCAGTAAGGAAGTTTTGAAAGATAAGATAAACAAGGAAATAAGGATGGATGATCACCATTTATATCATTGTTACTATTATTATGATTAAGATTATAATTATGATTATGAATATGATTATTATTATTATTATTATTATTATATTTATTGTTATTATTATTATTATTATTATTATTATTATTATTATTATTTACTATTAAGCTTAATGGACGGCTCTGCCGCCTTATTCTCTGTATTTATCTTTCTTTTTATTTCCGCTTATCTATATTATAATGGACGGCTCTGCCGCCTTATTCTTAACATTTTATTTTTATTTAATTTATGTCATTTATTTCATTGAATATATTGGCTGGCTCTGCCGCCTTATTCTCTGCATTTATCTTTCCTTTTATTTCCGCCTATCTATATTATAATGGACGGCTCTGCCGCCTTATTCTTAATATTTTATTTTTATTTAATTTATGTCATTTATTTTATTGAATATATTGGCTGGCTCTGCCGCCTTATTCTCTGCATTTATCTTTCCTTTTATTTCCGCCTATCTATATTATAATGGACGGCTCTGCCGCCTTATTCTTAACATTTTATTTTTATTTAATTTATGTCATTTATTTTATTGAATATATTGGCTGGCTCTGCCGCCTTATTCTTTGCATTTATCTTTCTTTTTATTTCCGCTTATCTATATTATAATAGACGGCCCTGCCGCCTTATTCTCTCTATTTATTTTTCCTTTTATTTCATTTTTTTTATAACAGACGATGCCTTATTATTATTATTATTATTATTATTATTATTATTATTATTATTATTATTATTATTATAACTAATATTATTGTTTAAGTTATGAATAATGAAATAAGGAACAAACTACTTATTCTTTAAACGAAACATTATTTTAGCCAAGATATAACTGATATATTTTCTTGAATAATAATAAATAAAATAATAAAAATAATTTACAACGTCTTAAAAAATGGTGGACCTAACAACATGAATATTACGAGGCTGGAATCACATAGATACCTAGGGATCAAAGTAATGATAAAACTTAAATAATGCACTTTGCATCATGAAAATATTTTTGAAGGAGAAAAATTATCTAGAGCATACACCTGGTACGCTGGAGGACATTCACGTTCGATCTCCATGAAGATCTTGGGAGTACAACTGGAACGGAAACCCAATGGCATCAGAGTCGCGCCTGATAGCCGGGTGAGACGATGCAATTCTAGTGTACTTTGACTAAATGACGGAGTGTAACTATGATCGTAGGGATCCAAGCTCCAAAAATATATAAATCAATGATGAGAACCAATGAGTTCATTCGTACCCTATGGGAGCTTGGGCGGACCCTGATCGCTCTAGAAAATGGAATGGAGATATTCCAAAGAATGAGAAGAAGAAATGATTTATTGGGCCCACATGCATCATGAGACTTAACCAAAGATAAATCATAATAAATTCAACTCATGCATTCCATGACAACATAATTGATTGTTATAATTTTGAACATATTAATTGTATGATTATGTGATATTATCTGTTAACTGGATTATGTCCGCACCGGGTAACCTTCAGGGTCTTGGGTTATACTCACCCTTACTGTTGAACATTTTTCAGAGGAATTAGAAACTCAAGAACCCGAGTGTGAAGATCAGCAATACGCTGAACCCATTGAGAACAATCATTAAGGATAGAATATTTATAATTAGACACCGGATGACTGTATAATATTTAAGGGTGCCTGCGTGCCCCATTCTGTTAAGAGTACAATTATTTACAGTTTATGAATGACTATGTGATATATACAATATTACTTCCGCTGATCTGCCACGTATTTATTTTAAAAAAAAAAAAATTCACTTTTTCTAAGAACTGTTAACACTCTCAGTTAAATGGGATGAACCTACAGAAGGATTTGTCTTATCTAACCGAGGGTGTTACATTGGTGGTATCAGAGCATAGTCGATTCATTAAGCTTGTGGAGTGGACCATTAGGTTTCCACGTACTCTGATAGAAATATCGAACAGTCTATAACACTCCTAAGACTAAATATCCTATGTGGAATGCTCCACATAACGCATACCCTGAATCTATTTGTTGATATTCTTTCAGCAAATTCCTCATGGCACGCCAAAATAACAATCATGTGATGGAGAATCTTCTTACCAGAATTGTGGAGGTAATAGAACGACAAGAGTTACCTCATGCTTCTGCCAGACAGGGATTAGCTGATTTTCAAAGGAATAATCCTACGCAGTTCAAAGGAGGCTTCAATCCAGAAGGAGCACAACTATGGATTGAACACCTTGAAAAGATTTTTGCCGCTATGCGATGTTCTGATGAGGATTGTGTAACCTTTGCTGTCTTTATGCTGGTTGGAGAAGCAGAACACTGGTGGACTCATGCTAGAATCAGACTAGCTACTGATGGGCATATCATTACTTGGGGACGATTCAAGACAGAGTTCCTCGCCAAATATTTCCCTGAAGACATAAGGAGACAGAAGGAGCAGGAATTCTTCAATCTGAAACAAGGTAATATGACTGTTGGGGAGTACGCTGCTAAATTTGATGAATTGGCAAAATGTTGTCCCTACTACACCCACATGGGAGAAGCGTCAAGGTGCGCGAAGTTTGAAGCTGGATTACGGCAAGAGATTCGTCAAACCATATGTTGCCAACAAATTACACAATTCACTACTTTGGTTGACAGATGCCGCATATTTGAGAACACCTCTAATCTTCGACGACCTGGAACGTCTAATCATGGGCTAGAACGACGTATGCCAGATCGACAGCAAAGGAGGGATTTCCGAACAGATCGGCCATATTTCCGACCTTTCAACTCAGCCAACCGAATTCCTCCTAGAGGTCAGGAGACCCAAAGCAGTAGAAACTGCACAATTTGTGGACGGATTGGACATCGTGATGCTGACTGTTGGTACAGAAATAATAACAACCAACAACAAGTGACTCAAAAGCAGGCAGTATGACCTACGGGTCAAGGAAGTGGAGGATTTGCTACAAACACCTCTACAAACAATGCCCCAAGGATGCAGAATGTTCACCGCGGCAATAATTCCAATCAGAACAATAATCCTAGAAGGCCTGGGAATGGCTCGACAGGAAGACAAGGAGGAAATGCCAGAGTTTTTACTATGAATGGTGCGGAAATATCACAAGGGAACGACCTTGTGCAAGGTACATGTTTTATAGGAAGCACTCTATTGAATGTATTATATGATTCAGGAGCCACTCACTCTTTCATATCTGAGAATTGTGTAAAACATTTAAAGCTTCCTATAACCTCTCTGCCCTATCAAATGATTGTCACAACCGCCGCCAATAAGCCCATTTGCCCTTCTTATATATGTTCGAAATGCCCACTCAACATCGAAGGGAAAGCTTATCAAGTAGATCTGATATGTTTGCCTTTGATTGATCTAGATATTGTTCTAGGAATGAATTGGCTTGCTGCCAACCATATTCTAATTGACTGTCATAATAGATCCATTTCTCTCGGGTCTACTACATCACACTGTGATCAAGACATTGATTCTTGTCCTGTTGACTCAGAAAAGGTAATTCCAGCAAAGGAAGTCCAACTATACATGATCCTTACTGAAATTGAAAGTAAGGTCACTCCTCAAATTGATCAAATTCCTGTTGTTCAAGAATTCCCAGAAGTTTTTCCTGATGATATACGTGAGCTACCTCCAGAACGAGAAATTGAGTTCAGTATTGATATTATACCGGGCGCGGGACCGATCTCTATTGCTCCTTACCGAATGTCACCCAAGGAACTCAGTGAACTTAAGGAGCAAATAGAAGAACTTTTAGAAAAAGGAATGATCAGACCCAGTGTCTCACCTTGGGGAGCACCAGTTCTTCTAGTCAAAAAGAAGGATGGTAGTATGCGGTTATGTGTTGACTATCGTCAGTTGAATAAAGCTACGATCAAGAACCGATACCCTCTCCCAAGAATTGATGATTTAATGGACCAATTACGAGGAGCCACTATCTTCTCAAAGATTGATCTGCGATCAGGCTATCATCAAATCAGGGTAAAGAAAGACGATGTACCCAAAACGGCATTCAGAACACGATATGGGCACTATGAGTATCTTGTTATGCCCTTTGGAGTTACAAATGCACCTGCAGTATTTATGGGATACATGAATCGAATCTTCCATGAGTACTTGGACAAATTCGTGGTTGTATTCATTGACGATATTCTCGTCTACTCCAAGAGTCATGAGGAACACGAGGAGCATCTTCGAATTGTTCTAAACACTTTGCGTGCAAGGCAATTGTACGCTAAGTTTTCAAAATGTGAATTCTGGTTGACAGAAGTGAAATTCTTAGGACATGTCATCTCTAAGGAAGGAATTGCTGTGGATCCTACAAAGGTAGAAGCTGTACTAAATTGGGAACAACCCAAGAATGTGACAGAAATCCGCAGTTTCCTTGGACTGGCTGGATATTATCGTCGATTCATCGAGAATTTCTCTCGAATTGCAGCACCTTTAACTAAGCTGACTCGTAAAGATCAACCATTTGAATGGACTGACAGATGCGAAAGCAGTTTTACGGAGTTACGCCAACGACTCACTAGTGCACCTGTCTTAATTTTGCCAGATCCTGCCAAGCCATATGAAGTGTATTGTGATGCGTCAAGACAAGGACTAGGATGTGTCCTAATGCAAGAAAGAAAGGTTGTTGCTTATGCTTCAAGACAGCTAAGAACGCATGAAGTTAATTATCCCACACATGACTTGGAATTAGCTGCAGTTGTGTTTGCCTTGAAAATCTGGAGACACTACTTGTATGGTACATACTTTGAAGTCTTCAGTGATCACAAAAGCTTGAAGTATCTATTCGACCAGAAGGAGTTAAATATGCGACAACGTAGATGGATGGAATTTATCAAAGATTATGATTTTGAGCTCCGATATCATCCTGGGAAGGCAAATGTTGTGGCTGATGCACTCAGCAGAAAGGCTTTACGTCTATCATATATGATGACAAAGGAGTTAGAACTGATTGAACAGTTTCGCGATTTGAACCTAGCAGTAACACCAAAAAGAGGAAGCCTTATGGTTGGAATGCTAAGGATTTCCAATGATTTCTTGGAACAAATCAAAGAAGCTCAAACCAATGATCAGGAATTACAAGATCTAGCAGAAAAGACAAAAGAAGGAGTCTCAGAGTTTAGCAAAGATGAACATGGGGTGATCAGGTATCAACAGAGACTCTGTATTCCAGTCAACACAGATCTTAAAAGATCCATCCTGGATGAAGCACACAAAAGTAAATACAGCATCCACCCAGGATCAACCAAGATGTACCAGGACTTGAAGAAATTATTCTGGTGGCAAGGAATGAAAAAGGATATCGCTGAGCATGTGACAGCTTGTCTGATGTGTCAGAAGGTAAAGGCAGAACAACAACGACCAAGTGGAACCCTTCGTCCTTTGGATATTCCAGAATGGAAATGGGATGAGATTGCTATGGACTTCGTGACTGGATTTCCCAGAACATCAGCTGGATATGATGCCATTTGGGTAATCGTGGATCGATTAACAAAGACCGCTCACTTCATTCCTGTCAATATGAAGTATTCCCTAGAGAAACTCACTCAGATCTATATCAAGGAAATCGTACGATTACATGGAACACCCACTGCAATTGTGTCTGACCGAGATCCTCGTTTTACATCACAATTTTGGAAGAGCCTGCAACAAGCTCTGGGAACTCGTCTGAAGTTAAGTTCAGCATATCACCCACAGACAGACGGACAATCAGAAAGGACGATCAAAACTCTTGAAGATTTGTTACGTCTTTGTGTCTTAGAACATGGGGGAAGTTGGCAAGAATATCTCCCACTTATTGAGTTCACTTACAACAACAGCTATCATGCTAGCATCGGAATGGCCCCTTATGAGGCTTTGTATGGAAGAAAATGCCGTACACCTTTATGTTGGTATGAAACTGGTGAGAAAACAATAATTGGACCAGAGATTGTTCAAAAGACAACAGAACAAGTTCAGAGGATTCAAATGGCAATGAAGGCTTCGCAAGATAGACAAAAGAGTTAGTACGACAAACGTCGGAAGCCATTGGAGTTTGAGGAGGGAGATCATGTTTTTCTCAAAGTTACCCCTACCACTGGAGTAGGAAGAGCTTTGAAGGCCAAGAAGTTAAGCCCCAGATACGTAGGACCCTATCAGATTCTGCAAAAGATAGGAACTCATGCCTACCGTATTGCTCTGCCACCCGAGCTAACAAACCTTCACAATGTCTTTCATGTCTCCCAGCTCCGTAAATATGTGCCAAGCCCTGATCATGTCCTGAGACCAGATCAGTTTATTCTGAAGGAAAATCTCACCTATGAAGTATCGCCAGTGAAGATTGTTGACCGACGTCTCAAACAGTTAAGAGGCAAGGAAATCCCTTTGGTCAAGGTAGTTTGGAGTCAGACAGATGATGGGGATGCTACTTGGGAAATTGAGGAGAAAATGAGAGAATTGTACCCTCAATTGTTTTAACTTTGAATTTCGGGACGAAATTCCTAAAAGGGGAGGAGAATGTAACATCCCTGTTTTTAGAAACAGTTTTACCCTTGTAATTTTTGAAGTATGGAAGTTTTGTAAGTGATAATAAGTAAATAAGGGACTCTACATGTAGTCAAGAATTGATAATCTAATCCTATATCTAACACTAATTTAGTAAACTAATTAGACTTGTACCATCATTCATCAAGTCAATTCCTAGACATTCGATTCATACCGAAAAGAGATCCACAATTGTCTATTTCTACACTTTGGGGATATCTGATTTCAGTATGGACAGTCCCTAATGAACTGTTTTGACAAATCAAACACTTTTCCTGAAGAGCCAAAACTTTAATTCAGACCTCATCAACCTCGTTTCTTGGAAAAACTTATCTAGTTAAATAGGAACCTCTGAATTCAACTAAAATATCTTTCCTGTTTTGGGCATAACTTTTTCATATGAGGTCGAAATTAAGAAATTTTAATCTCGATTTCGTTGTTATGAAAAACCTGACAAACTCTATTTCTAGCCTCAAACTCTATTTCGTGATCTATCATTACCAAACTTGAAAAAAACGTTATTTAATCTTGTTAAATTCTTAGAAAAATCATACGAGCTCAGAATCAGTTCGTTGTAATTTTTATGTTCTCGTATTAAATCCCTCTACAATTCTCGTGAAGAACCTGAAAGCTAGTTCTTGCTCGATCATCCCCGAAAAGCGAAAATTTTTAGAGAAATAGTGATTTTCGCAGGAATAGTAACTCCTATAGAAAAACGCGAATATCTCTCTCATACGATGTCGAAATGACTTCGTTCTTTTTTTCATGGTTTCGTATCGAAAAATCCTACAACTTTCGTGAAGAAATGAAAGGCTAATTCCCAACAGATTTTGCGCGGCAGAATTATCTTTCAAAAAAGAACTATTACACCAACTCCCATTTTTCTCTGTTTTTGGCGTAACTTTTGCTCCGGGTGTCAGATTTTTGCATACCATATATCGTTTCGAAGAGAAAGAGCCAATCTACAACTTTCATGTTGGAAATTTTTTCAGATTCTAACCGCAACTATAAGTAACTTTTTGTTTTCTTTTAAAATTAACTATTCAAAACCGGTACCAATTTAATTTAGACCCGGTGGCCAGATTTTTCTATAAATATGGCATCACCCCTCTTCAAAAGCTGCACCACTCTTTCTCTCCCACTTCATGCAGCCCTTCTCTCTCTCTCTCTCCCTCTCTCTCCTCTATTGACACTAAACCACCTCTGTTCTTCACCAAAATCACGTAAAGTCTAACTACGGAGATAGATCATCGATTGGAGCTACGGTTTGAAAGTTGGATTCTCTCCCTCTCATCTAGTATCAAAAAAAATACGACATCTGAGGTAAGGGGGGTATATTCTCGGGTATTCTGGGGAAATCTGAGTGAAAGGAAAGGGTTAAGGTACCTTGGGTCCTCACCTTTCCAGGACAGATTCAGTTTTGTTGTGAATTAAATGCCTTAATTGTTATATATTTGTTATATATATTTTATGTATATGATTAATTGTCTGTGTTAATTATTAATCATGATGATTGAATGATATGATCGGTGTTAAATTATGGATATGATCTGTATTGGATTATGAAAATATTAAGAACCATGGGTGCCTATGTGGATTCCAGTAAGGAAGTTTTGAAAGATAAGATAAACAAGGAAATAAGGATGGATGATCACCATTTATATCATTGTTACTATTATTATGATTAAGATTATAATTATGATTATGAATATGATTATTATTATTATTATTATTATTATATTTATTGTTATTATTATTATTATTATTATTATTATTATTATTATTTACTATTAAGCTTAATGGACGGCTCTGCCGCCTTATTCTCTGCATTTATCTTTCTTTTTATTTCCGCTTATCTATATTATAATGGACGGCTCTGCCGCCTTATTCTTAACATTTTATTTTTATTTAATTTATGTCATTTATTTCATTGAATATATTGGCTGGCTCTGCCGCCTTATTCTCTGCATTTATCTTTCCTTTTATTTCCGCCTATCTATATTATAATGGACGGCTCTGCCGCCTTATTCTTAATATTTTATTTTTATTTAATTTATGTCATTTATTTTATTGAATATATTGGCTGGCTCTGCCGCCTTATTCTCTGCATTTATCTTTCCTTTTATTTCCGCCTATCTATATTATAATGGACGGCTCTGCCGCCTTATTCTTAACATTTTATTTTTATTTAATTTATGTCATTTATTTTATTGAATATATTGGCTGGCTCTGCCGCCTTATTCTTTGCATTTATCTTTCTTTTTATTTCCGCTTATCTATATTATAATAGACGGCCCTGCCGCCTTATTCTCTCTATTTATTTTTCCTTTTATTTCATTTTTTTTATAACAGACGATGCCTTATTATTATTATTATTATTATTATTATTATTATTATTATTATTATTATTATTATTATTATTATAACTAATATTATTGTTTAAGTTATGAATAATGAAATAAGGAACAAACTACTTATTCTTTAAACGAAACATTATTTTAGCCAAGATATAACTGATATATTTTCTTGAATAATAATAAATAAAATAATAAAAATAATTTACAACGTCTTAAAAAATGGTGGACCTAACAACATGAATATTACGAGGCTGGAATCACATAGATACCTAGGGATCAAAGTAATGATAAAACTTAAATAATGCACTTTGCATCATGAAAATATTTTTGAAGGAGAAAAATTATCTAGAGCATACACCTGGTACGCTGGAGGACATTCACGTTCGATCTCCATGAAGATCTTGGGAGTACAACTGGAACGGAAACCCAATGGCATCAGAGTCGCGCCTGATAGCCGGGTGAGACGATGCAATTCTAGTGTACTTTGACTAAATGACGGAGTGTAACTATGATCGTAGGGATCCAAGCTCCAAAAATATATAAATCAATGATGAGAACCAATGAGTTCATTCGTACCCTATGGGAGCTTGGGCGGACCCTGATCGCTCTAGAAAATGGAATGGAGATATTCCAAAGAATGAGAAGAAGAAATGATTTATTGGGCCCACATGCATCATGAGACTTAACCAAAGATAAATCATAATAAATTCAACTCATGCATTCCATGACAACATAATTGATTGTTATAATTTTGAACATGTTAATTGTATGATTATGTGATATTATCTGTTAACTGGATTATGTCCGCACCGGGTAACCTTCAGGGTCTTGGGTTATACTCACCCTTACTGTTGAACATTTTTCAGAGGAATTAGAAACTCAAGAACCCGAGTGTGAAGATCAGCAATACGCTGAACCCATTGAGAACAATCATTAAGGATAGAATATTTATAATTAGACACCGGATGACTGTATAATATTTAAGGGTGCCTGCGTGCCCCATTCTGTTAAGAGTACAATTATTTACAGTTTATGAATGACTATGTGATATATACAATATTACTTCCGCTGATCTGCCACGTATTTATTTTAAAAAAAAAAAAAATTCACTTTTTCTAAGAACTGTTAACACTCTCAGTTAAATGGGATGAACCTACAGAAGGATTTGTCTTATCTAACCGAGGGTGTTACAAAAAATCCTTAGGGCTGGATACTGGTGGCCCACGATGAAGCAAGACTCCATTGACTTCGTCAAAAAATGCGACGCTTGCCAAAAATTCTCTAATCTTCACCACACACCGGCGGAAGAACTCTTCACATCCGCTGTTCCATGGCCCTTCTACCAATGGGGATTGGATATTCTGGGCCCCTTTCCAACTGCTCCTGGGGGCATCAAATATCTCATTGTAGGGGTCGATTATTTCACTAAGTGGATAGAAGCAGAGCCGGTGGTACATATTACTTCAGCCCGAACTCGTCGTTTCATGTATGAAAACATTATAACACGGTTCGGGGTCCCAGCACGGATTGTCACAGATAATGGCACCCAATTCACGGATAGAAAATTCACAGATTTACTCGAAGGGTTAGGAATAACCCAGATATTCTCATCCGTCGAACATCCCCAAACTAACGGCCAAGCTGAAGTGGCCAATAGGGAAGTGCTGAAAGGACTAAAGAAACGCCTTGGTGAAGCCAAGGGCGGATGGACAGACCAGCTGTGCCACGTCCTGTGGGCATACCGGACAACGCCTCATTCATCTACTAACGAATCCCCATATCGCCTAACATACGGGGTAGAGGCAATGATACCCGTGGAATTGCAGATTGCTTCCACAAGGGTCAAATACTTCTCTGAAGAAACTAATAATGCTAATTTGGCGTCAGAAATGGATGTCATACAAGAACTCAGAGAAGATGCATTCATCAGAGATCAAGCTATCAAAGCCAAAGTTGCTCTCCGATACAACAAGCGAGTTCAATCAAGGACTTTCAACATTGGAGATTTGGTTTTGAGGAAAGCAAGTGTAGGGAATAAATTTGCTCATCAAGGCAAACTAGCCCCAAACTGGGAAGGCCCATACAGGGTATCCGAGGTTGCTGGCAAAGGCTCTTACCGCCTTGAGAACCTTGATGGCACTCTAATCCGAAATAAGTGGAACACCCAAAACTTGCGCATCTACTATAGCTAGCTGTTGAAGCAATACATATTCTCCTATCCTCATTCTGGATTGAATACTGGAGAAATTATTTTCCCAGCTACGCTTTCATTATAATTCTTATTTTTGATTTAATAAGAATCTCTCACAACAATTTAACTCTTTCGAGTTTTTCTTATGCTGTGATTTTCAGTTTATCCGGTGTACAGAAGCATATTCAGGACGGATGATCTCAACTACTTATTCTGTAGTTGACGATGTAACTCCTCGAATATGTGCAGCGCACAAGAGCATACTCAGGACGGATGATCTCAATTACCCATTCTGTAATTGACGATGTAACTCCTCGAGTGTGTCTAAGTACTGAAGGCCCAGATTGTAGGATTAAACCGAACTCTGGGTACGGTTAGTAAATTTGGCTGAACACCGGTGAAGACCTGGGCTGTAGGATTAAACTGAACCTCAGGAAATGGGTTGTAGGATTGAACCGAACCCCATTCTAAGAACGGTAAAAGGGTAGAACCCAACACTGTATTGAAGGCTTGGGCGCAGTAAGCTGGTTCTTCTTCAAGACCACGCTGAACCCCAAGTAACGGGCGCAGTAGGTTCAGGATTAGCCCTGATCTGAACCCCGTGTTGAAGGCTCGGATTGTAGGATTAAACCGAACTCTGAGTACGACTAGTAGGATTGACCGAACGTCGGTGAAGAATCGTCATTGGGTAAAACCAAAGACCGATTGAAGAACGGTTAGTAGGATTAAACCGAACGCCAAATATGACATGGATTGTAGGATCAAACTGAACTCCAAACACAACAAGTAAGTTATACTGAACTCCAAATTAATACTCTCTTTTGAAGTTCTTTATTTGGAAGTTTTATAGCTTTAAATTCTGAGTCATCAATTCTTCAATTGAAACTTGACTCATGAACTCCGACCCAATAATAATTCGTTCAGGTACGCCACAATACGAGGCATATTCACCCGAAACCTTGCAGTCGGAGATATTTACATTTAGAATTAACAATTAGAGGAATTTTTACTCGAAGTCCTCACTCTTAAGAACTCTCACGTGAAAGTCTCACTCAGAGTTTGTTCAAACTACTGATCACCCAATGATACTGGGAGACAGCATCAACAGTTTAACGAATATCTTGAGGAATGAACTCTTGATCAAACATTCTCACAATCATTCCCCCTCAAGATTTGCATTACAAGCCGTTCTCATGACAATGACATGTTTACCCACAACGGCTGTTCTTATTATGATATTTACGACCAAAAGGCCTGATCTTCAAAAAACAAGATACGATTTCTACCAGGCTTTTATATATCAAATTACTCATACTTGACAAAAAGATACTTTATCTTTCCTGTCAAATCAAGTCTTTGGCTATTAAAACGCCTATACATGAAAAACGATAGTTATATACTCCTATCCGTTCTTCATCTCGCATGTACAAGTCCGGAATGAAGATTTTATATTATTATCCGATCTTCATTACGTAAATCCGGAATGATTCAATACACATGCAATCCCTCTATTAAAGCTGTTTTCTACTAAACAAGCATATAAAGGCAAATGGCTCTTTTATTAATCAAATGGAAATTACATGAAAAAATTCGTTTAATAATCCGGAGCTGATCCCGGAACACAGTGAATTTGAATCAATAAAAAAAAAAGAAACAGGGAAGGCATTAGTTCTTCTGACTTGTATCTCCTTCCTTCCCTTTGCCTTTATCTCCGGTCTTGCCTTCATTGGCGCGAGAGCTTGTTCCTGTACTTCTGAGCTTCAGGAGAGAAGGTCCCATTGATTGGCCTTCAGGTAAAGGAGCAAACTTGTATGGCATGTCAGGCGGACTCTCATGACGGTTTTCAACAATGGCCACCAGTTTCCCTTGGTGAAACTATAGAACGGATCAATACCATTCAAATTAAATGTCACCTTGGGATTCCGGTATTGAACCTGACGAACTGCCAACCCGAAAGACTCCTTGACTGCTTGATCACACATATCTACAGCTTCAGCCAAGTCAGCTTTCAGGGTTTTGACTTTGTCAGTTGAATCCGCCAACTTTAAGAGCAGATCCTTCTCCTTACGCGACCAATCTTCTGCTCCTTGAGAGTAGACGATCTTAGCTTCCTTCAACTCATCTTCCAGCTTCGAGGAACGTTCCTTCTCCGTACAAAGGCTGGCATGGAGGTCGGAATTGATTTTCTTCTGATCAAGAACTTGGACCTCCAGCTCCTTGGCAAGGTACTTAAGTCTGGCAATTTCCTCATCCTTCTTATATCCTTCCTCTCTGGAAGCCTCTAATCTACCTTCTAAGCGAAGGATGTTTGCCTTATCCTTAGCAGCAGCAACGCTAAGATCGTTAACCTTGCCAACCAACAAGCTGAGTCTCTCATTCTCTTCTGAAAGCTCGCGAACCGATCTCAGGAGACCGGATAATTCTGCCAGGTGCTTCTGTCCGGCATCGCAAGCT
Source organism: Clitoria ternatea (assembly GCA_037962975.1). Taxonomy (NCBI): domain Eukaryota; kingdom Viridiplantae; phylum Streptophyta; class Magnoliopsida; order Fabales; family Fabaceae; genus Clitoria; species Clitoria ternatea. The sequence continues at coordinate 3,582,601 of CM075673.1, read as the reverse complement.
TTGGTTACTTCTTCACTCTTCAATGAAGGCTTCAGCTTGTACGGAGTTTCAGGAACGCCCTCAGGAACAGAACCCTCGTATACCAAATATTGAGCAAGACCGGAGCTACTTTCAAGAGGGCGAGGAACTTTGGGTGCAAAATAAGTCGTTATTGGCTTTGCACCATAAGTGATCGCGTCGCCTGGGGCATTCGGAGTGGGCCCTTCCACTTTCTTTCCCTTAGAAAGCTCCGGATCAGCAGCCCCTCTTGAAGTTTTTGGTTTCTTGGGAGAAGGTTGACGGTCCGAGGTCTTGGAGGAATCACGTTTTGTCCTTTTCTTTTTCTCTCCGACCTTCTCAACCGCAACCTCAGAGGCTGGTTTCTCGGATCCGCCCTCAAGCAAGGGGATATCGTCACCAGCAGATGAAGTCAAAATTATAGTCTCAGCTGTAGCTTTCTTCGAATTCCGTTTTGCTTGGATGTCATTCTCAGCTACTACGGAATTCACTCCAGCTTTGAGTGCTTTCAGCTTTTCCATCTCTGGTGACACGGTTTCAATTTCAACTGCAAAACCAAATAACACGGTTAGAGATCAAAGATTTCAAGGCATGGTACAATAAAGCATGAAAAATGGCAGGAAAATTACGTAAATACTCCTCGCGGGTGGACCATGATCCTAATAAACGCCTGCAAGAGAAAAATTGGTGCGAGGTAGTGTAGGATTGAAGGGCTGAAAGAACAGAAACTGAAGATGGGCTCAGTTCATCCTCCTCAGTGTAGTATGCCTGGGAGGTCAATAAGAAATGCTCATGCGTCCAAGCCACTGGGAATTTCGGAATCTCATCTTCAGTCAACCAAAAAATTGGTTCGTCAGGACGGACGCTGATCTTTGTGAAGTAAGACTTGAAAGAATGACCATCAACTTTGGCTGAATCGGTATACGCCTCAAAGTTGATAATCTTGGAGAGAGTCCGGAGCGATATCAAACTCACTCCCCCCTTCTCCTTATTTGCACGACGGATTACTTGGGAAAAATAGAACAACATAGCTATCGTCAGTTGGAAGTTGAAGTGCTCCCCAAGCACTTCATGAGAACGGATCAACCCCCATCCGTTGGGGTGAAGCTGTGAAGGAGCACAATCCAGAAATCTTAAAACCCCCATCTGAAAATCGGTGAGGGGAAAGCGCACGCCAAGATTCAAAAACAGAAAGTCATACATATACAAGGACCTCTCGTCCGGCGTATGACATATCCGTTCTGACAGAAGCGGAGCGAGCACCATAAACTGAAACCTGCCCTCATCCTTCTTGAAGACCGTAAAACGTGGTTCCAGCTCCGCTCCGTCCTCTCGAGCGTGGACAGATGTTGTTTCGCGAAATTCCTCAGCCACCCAGCTGAATGGGCGCTTCCGCTGGAATTTCACCCAATCGATCCGGTGCGCAACTACATTGCACAGTCCGGAAGCTGTCTTCATTATATATTGCTGAGAAGGTGCTTCCCCACCAAATGACCTTCCCCCAGTTGTTTTCTTCACCGCCATTGTGAAAGCTTTTACGCTGCGGTAAAAATCCACATCGTCAGAGAGATACAAATCACCACTCTCAGCACTCTCACTAGAGGAGGATTCTGAAGAGGGCATAATCACCCTTCGCCTCTGATACGGCGACGCCTCCCTCTCTGAGTACTGTGGCTTCGATTGGAAGACCACTGGAATCCTCCCACCATGAACTGTGGGGTTTCGAGTTAAGGCCCTTCCTCCTCTTCCTCTAGGGCTAACACCACTAAAACTAACACCTTTCCTAGACATTTTCAGATATTGAGACAAGACACAAAAAATGGAAAGAAAGTGGTTACCTAAGGATGGATGAGGATAGTGAATTAAGAGTCACAGAGGCAGACACGATAATCTTCTCGAAACTTTTGCAGAGGTTCGTCAAGAGAGTAAGAAGAAATGGTTACTGAGATTGCCAAATATGCCTTTTTCAGGGCATGAAAATTTTCAAATACCGACTCAAGGCAACCTGTCGTTTACCCTCAAACGACTCTCCGTTTAGTGGATTAAAATTGTCATTTTTAACCCAAAGGCGCGAAAATGCCATCGTTTCGTCACAGAACTTTCTAAATGGGCCTATTAAATCCAAATTCTAGGCCCAACAAGTCCCTGCGTGACGGTTATTAAGACATGCGCATTTAACGCAATAATGGCTCGCCCACGTGAGTAAAGGCATTAAATGTCCAATCATCAGAAACGTGGCCACCATTACCCGAATACCAAGGGTTACAAAATTCGATAAACTTCTGAGATTCTCATTGCTCTAATCCGCCCTCAAGCTTTCCATCACAGCGGAACCTTATTCCCAGAGCGGATATTTACACACCAGTATAATTCCGAAATCCAGACGTACTACGATCGATATAGCTCATATGAGCAAATCTACTGATTCCTCACATAAGCTAGGGGGCTAGTAGAATACTATTGATCTCTAATTTCGGATACGAAAATTGAATCCATACGATTGAGAAGCATCCACCTCAATCCGCACTCCTACGATTGGAAAAATGTCTCCAGGACGGATGATCTCAATCACCTATTCTGTGATTCGACGATGTAACTCCTGGTACGACCAATTCCAATCATCACTCCAGAACGGATTATCTCAATCACTTAATCTGTGATCTGACGATGTAACTCTTGGCGTTGTGTACTTTTCCAGAACGGATAATCTCAATCACTCATTATGTGATCTGACGATGTAACTCCTGACGTTGTGTACTTGTCCAAGACGGATGATCTCAATCACCTATTCTGTGATCTGATGATGTAACTCCTGGCGCCGTACACATCCCAAGGACGGATGATCTCAATCACCTATTATGTGATCTGACGATGTAACTCCTGGTGTCGTACACATCCCCAAGACGGACGATCTCAATCACCTATAAAGTGATTCGATGATGTAACTCCTGATACAAACAATCCCCATCATCATTCTTATAATGGAAGATTTTGAAAGTTAATCCGCGCTTTCACTCTCAAGTGGTATTCTCCCAGGACGGATACTCTTTATCACCTATTCTGTGGTACAATGACGTAACTCCTGGCATAGACAAACTCCCATCATCATCCTTATGATGGAAGGCTCAAACACCACTTTCTTACACCTTTGCAGTTCCCCAAACTTGGAACAATATTCTTACAATGGACGACATTGTTTTCTCCAGTGAAGACAACACGAATTAAGAACAGTCATCCGTCCTGTTACACTATTTTACTAAACAACGGATTGACTCCTCTTTTCCCCAAAAAAGAATTAAGGATCATGCCCTAAAGACAGGCACCTTCTTCTTAACACGCACTCGGGGACATGTATATATTTATCCGTTCTAAATTCATTTGTTGTTTAATCTTCCGAGGCAGCTATTTTAATCCGACCTCAAGGTTAATTACACAGAACGGATTAACAACGATTTAAATATACATGAAATGTTGAAGACAAATTTCTTAAATGAAATTCATTCATTGAAAACGAGGTTACACATAATTGTTCAAAACCGGAGTTGATCCCGGTACATAACTTTACATTTAAATGAAAACAAAACTACGGAGGAGGAATCTGTTCTTCAGTTTTCTGTGCCTCCTCAGCACCAGGCTCTTGTGTCCCTTCCTTCGGGACTTCTACAGGAATCTCCCCTCCAGGAGCCTCAGTTCTTTCTTCAGATGAGGGAACCTCAGACACAAGAAGGACGAAATCCGGTCCCATAGTTTGACCCTCAGGAAGAGGAGGCAAACCATACAGGGACGTCGGAGGATCTTTGTGACGACCATCAACCACTGTGACTAACTTTCCTCCATGGAATTCATAGTACGGACTCATTCCATAGAGATTAAATTTCACAGTGGGGTTGCGGTAGAAAACTTGGCGTAAGCTAGGCCGAAGGATTCTTCAACAGCCTGGCTGCATATGTCAATTGCTTCTTCTTTCTCAGCTTTCGCTATAGCCAATTCTTCCCGTAACTTCGACAGCTCCCCACTCGATCCTTCAGACTCCGCTCTCCCAGCCTTCAGTCCTTCGATCTCAAGAAGGAGCTTCTTCTCCCTTTGGGACCACTCCTCAGCAGCAGCTTTGCTTTTATCCTGGCTGCTGCGGAGTTCTTCCTTTGCTTTGTTGAGGACTTCCTCCTTCTCTGCCAGCTTGCCTTCCAAGTCTTTGAAGTCACCTTTAAGCTTAAGGTTCTCTCTGTTCATGATATCTCCGAACTCCTTAGACTTGGCAAGACGATCTTCCATTAGCTTGATGGTGGCTTTGTCTTTCCCCGATGAAAGGTTGAGTTGTTCCAATTTGTCACTCAGTTCATCAACCTTATTGACGTTGTCAGCCAACTCGCTGAATGAATAAAGCATTCCAGCAAGTTCGGCTAACTGCCACCTTCCGGCCTCACATGCTTCTTTAATTTCTTTAGTGCTGAGCGTAGGCCGGAGTTCGTACATCGGCTGTGGAAGAATAACTGGAGTAGATCCCCGGTATATGAGAGGAAGGGGGTGAGAAACGAGGTGGTTGGGTAGGAGGTCGGCTTCGACCCAGAAACCCCGGCAACAATTCCTTTATTAAGTCCGGAGGAAGCACCAGCTGCTTCCGAGGTTTCAACAGGTTTATCCTCCGAAGTTCTACGCTTTTTGGACGGACCCCCCACAGAGTCATTATTAATTTTTCTCATTCTCTCAGTGACTGAGGGCTGACCCGTGGCTGCGCCAACATCGGAGGAACCGCCCTCAACCAGCGGAATGTCCCCTTCAGCATCCGAGGTCAGGATGATTAACTCAGGACGATCCTTGGTCGAGGGCCTAGGCTTGACTTCATTTTCACGGGCAATGGATTTACCCGCCGCCTTAAATCCCTTCAACTTGTTCATTTCCGGAGTTTGTTGTTCTATTTCACCTACATGAACAAACACAAGATATTAGCAACTACGAAATATTCAATATATTTGACAAAGGAGAAAAAGTTAAATAAAACGAGAATTACGTAGATATTCATCCCGGACTCCGCTTGAACTACTTAACAGACGCCTACACGAAAAGACGTGACGTCGTGTAGTGTGTGATTCCAGTGCGAACAGCACTTTCGACGTTTCAGGAGACAGATCGGATTGATCAGTGTAATACGCGTGGGAGCTCAAGAGAAAATGTTTATGGGTCCAGCTCAGTGGAAATTTGTTGACACCCTCTTCATCCTTCCAAAATATCGGTTTGCTCTTCTTAATGGAGATCCGGGTGAAGTAGGTCTTAAACGACTTCCTATCAACTTTGGCCGAATCGGTGTAAGACTCAAAGTTCACAAAAGAACAGAGAGTCCGAAGTGTCACCAAACCAACACCGCCTTGCTTATTCGCCCTCCGAACTACTTGGGTGTAGTAAAATAACATTGCTACAGTAGGCGTGAAGTTGAAATGTTCACCCAAAACCTCCAAAGCACGGATGAGGCCCCAACCGTTGGAATGAAGTTGGGAGGGTGCACAGTTTAAAAACCTCAGCACACCCATCTGAAGTTCAGTTAAAGGGAAACGAACTCCCAGGTAATGAAAGATGAAATCGTACATATATACTGAACGGTCATTGGGGACGACGTGGCATATCCGTTCTGTTGGGAGTGGTGCGTATACCCTATACCACCTTTTCGTTTCTTCTTCCGCATGGAGTGTGAACCTTGGTTGAATCCGGGGTCCTTCCTCATCTGCGTGACGAGAGGCCAAGTTCTTAAATTCACTAGACACCCAGCAGAAAGGCCATTTAGCCTGAAGTTCTTCCCAGTTCAACCTTGAAACAGCAACGCTGTAAAGACCTTCTGTTGTCTTCACAATGGCATTATCTCCAGAAGTTCCTTCTCCAGTAGCCATTTGAATCGTCTAAACCGAATTCTTTAATCTACGATAAGAAATTATGTCGTCAGAAAGTTGATAATCATTACTCACTTCATCTTTTACAAAGCGACTACAATCAGAGGACGACTCTGAGAAGGGAAAAGTCACTTTCCATAGTGAGTAAGATCCCCTTTCTGAGCGACATGACTCAGCCCTAGGAAGAATCACAAGGATTCTTCCCCATGACTATTAGGGTTGCGAGAAATTATTCTCCCCCTAAATGAACCACATTCTCTTCAAGCAGGAATAACAGACCAAAACAAGATGAGAGTAACAAGGGAAGAAGAAATAATTATCTTGGATAACGATGATGGAGATGAAGAGCGAACAAAGTCTCGTAGAGTAAGCAACGAACTTCCTTGCGAGACTTTTGCAGAGTTTTGTTAAGAAAACAGAAGCAAGTGGAACTCAGAATCCACTAAGTGTTTCTTTTATAAGAAACGAAGAGGTTCGGTTACCCACTCTGGAAGTTGTGTCGTTCTCGATTAAACGCATTGGTTCACAAGCGAAACGACACAACCGTTCCAAATTCATGGGCGCCAAAACAATAACAATTCGACGAAGGGCCTATCTACTAGGCCCAAAAGTTTCGAAAACTTCAGGCCCATTAAGCCCAAAACGACGGTTAATGAGATTTCCATCTCAGACGCAATAATTGCTTGCCCACGTGATTAAAAGCATTAATGTCTAATCATGCAACGCAATTCGCGCTTTACAGCCGTTACACGAACTTCAAGAGCTTTTCAATTCCAATAAACTCTTGAAATTCTCGTACAACGAATTTTTGTCTGAATCCGTTTTGACGACATTAACAGGTCGGATCTCTTAATTTGAGAACGGTTCTTTACGAATGATAACAAATGCTAAGGAACTGTTATACGCGTAAGCTTACCGATATTCAGACCTCTCGCAGGTTGAGTAGCTTATGTGAACAACCACTCAGTCCCTCACACAAGCTAGGGGACATATGATCCGGTCTCAATACCGGTATCCGATCTGCAAGACATATTTCAACGTCTTTGTCAAGACATCTACGTGTAACCGGTGTCATCGGTATACATCCGGACTGTAATTCCGTATCAGGCGTTCTCCCTATACCGGTTGTTCAGGATAACACCATGACACCGGACAACACACACAACACTGTGCTAAAGACAAGGATTATTGCTACAGGGATCGATCAATAATTCTCTACACTACGAGCCAAATTCTGCTCACGGGGATGGTCAACTTGTTCCCTAATCCTAGTCTATATTCTCCATGCTCAATAAAAAATAGCCACTTGACCCAATCATGCTGGTAAGTGCGCAATAAAATAATGCTAATGGGAGTTAGTGGTTCCCCACTAACGAGTCCTCGTAAAACGAGCCAATCAGGTATATGAACTCATTTTCATTAATGAAGTGGGGGATCTTCAACTAAATCTATGAACGATTACTCCCTAAAATACATTCCTTACTTGGAATATCATCACTGACTTGAGCGTCGGAGAATCTTTGCAGGTGACACCACCATTCGCCCACTTCAACGCGTTAGGTCGGTGTGAAGGATCTCCAGGACGTCCAATCCGCTCTCATCATTCAAGGACAACGGATATTACACCGGATACTCATACATCCGGTCTTCTGCACAGTATTTGCATACTATTTGTGATTGACTTGAGTCCGGATCTCTAGACCCCGGTTCAGGACAGATCAATTGTCACCCACAATAAATATATAATTGTTTTAATTATTTTTGTTGAGGCATATCAACTGTAAAAGACCCACAATAATCATTTAATTACCCTGAACACATTCCTCAGACCTCAGTTGCGTGAGTCGCAAGGCAATTAAGAGACATTGTGATTTGTGAACATGCATCCATGCATATCGCTTGCTCGGGGGATACAAGGGTATTATCGTAATATCTTGTGCCCCCGTTCTGTTTTTGCTTGTACCTTAAACTTTTAGGAAGGTGGAAAAAGCGCAGTACCGAAATTACCCTTGTGCAAACGGATTCTGTTGCCTCCAATTCAGGAGGGAAAAGGAAAGCTCGAGCACTCGGCGTTTTTACGAATCACCAAAAGCACAACCGCACAACACGGTTCGTTGCATCGCTCTCTCTCTCTCTCTCATCGTCATTCGTCATCTCCGTTGATTCTTCACATTCCATCGATCTGAATCTCGCATTGTTCTTCTTCACTCTTCGCCACTTTCCAATTTCCTCCACAGCAATATGATGCGGCGTGGTTTTGTCTTTCCACCATCACGTAGCCACCGACAATAGCTTTTCCTTTTTGAACAGTGGAAATGGCGAGGTTTATCCCTGGATTCGCATTGCCTATGCTCCTTCTTACAGGTTCGCTTCACCATTCCACTTTCTTAGCGCTTCATCGCTTAAAAGATACTTTATCTTGCACTTCTCTAAATTGTGTATTGAATATACCGACTATTTCACGTGAATTTTGCCTTTAAAATGGAGCTAGATAGCGTTAACGTTCACATTGTTCGTACTATTGACTACATTTCTTCGAGCTTTCATTAACTCAGATCACAAAGATTTTTTAAACTAATTAAACATGATTAATTTGGTCAGTTTGCTATTTACTAAACAAATAAAGTAACTAAGCATACTTTTATCTTATGAATATAATTTGCATACATCATTAGTATAAAGGATTTTTATATATTATTGAGACTCAATCATAAATTGTCATGCAAGCAAGAATTATTGATCTCTGTAATAACCACTTTACAAGTCATATCTAGGATGGAATCTTATTGGTTGACAATATGTTAAACTCTTTAGACTGCCAGTGTATCCCAATTAAACTCCTTATCTTATTGTTTTGTGCATGTGTGTGTATGTTCTTGTCATCGTTTTGCATATAGTAATGTCACATTGTCACTTACTCTCCAAGTTGTTTATAAACAAAGAAGACAAATTTATTTCTAATTCCTCACGCTCACACAACAACTACACGTAAGATATTTATACCCCTGGAATGTCGGTCATTTACTTTTTCCGTAATCTTCTTCATTGATGATATTTTGCAGGCTCAATAGTAAAAAATGTTTCTTGTTACTTCGGTAAAATAATAATTGTTGTTTCTAACAGTTTTCATTGTCAAAAAAATTACAATTGATGTGGTGTCTGTTTCATGCAGCATCCGTGCTTAATTGGAGTTTGATATCTTTGCTTGATTTGATAGCATTCCTTTACATTCAGTACACTGCTACTAGAAAGGGTGAGAAGCTCTTACTCTATGTAAATTTTTTAAGACATGATTTTTGTCTGCCTTCTTTTTATTCCTAATTTGGTATCCAATCAGAAATTTATACACACTGCAAGTGTCTAAATTGATGATTCTGTTTCTATCAGTTCACCACTTGATACTGCTTTTCTCTAGTGTTTTAGGTGCTAATATAATTATTATATCTTCTTCATGTAGTGAACCTTTTTTCTTTTTCTGCAAACAGGATTTCGCTTCCGTCAACAATCTTTGATATCATGGTCTGTGCTAATTTTATCCTCACTGACACTACTCTCGCATGCCGTATTTCATATTGTTTTGGCCATTGAGGGGGATCAGTGGAGTACTGCTGATGCTCAATGGGCTCAGCTAATTGGGTTTATAAGGTACTTAAGCTTTCTGTCTTTTGGTTTTGCCCATTTTATTTTAGGTTTTCTCCTCAGTGCATCATCATTCAGAATGTTACAAATATTGTAAGAAATGTTTTTGCAGAGTGCAGTCTTGGAGGACTTTTCCTATAGACTACTTTTTGATCATGCAAGTATTAGCAACCTTTCTTTCTCTGATTGAACTCAATGGAAATGGATTTTGTCAAGAGGCATGGAGAGTTTTTCATTCTGGGCATTTATGTTCTTCTGTTCTTCTTATAGGTTTGCCATAAAAAACTCCTCTCTTCACCCTTCCTCTTGCCTTTATTTATAAAGGGTTTTGTTTATGGCTTCTCTCTGGTGCTCTGCTCAGGTTTGTTTAGAGAGAGTTATCATTATTGTTTTACCGAGGGTCTTTTCGCATTCTTCATTATTTTTAGATTGTTTCTTTCTTGTTGTTGCCTTCTTTTTTCTGTTTTCATTTTCGAGAATGGTTTAACCTACTCCTTTCTGCACTTGTCTTTTATTTTTCTAAATTAAGTAAAGGTTTGTCATTTAATTAGATTTATAGATATCAATAAAATCTTTCTCAGGCTCTTAGGATGACTGTTTTCTATTTTTTTTTGGGTTGATTGGATGACTGTTTCTTTGAGGTGGTATCAAAATCTTAACAGTTGATTTTGTATGAGTTTAATCATTACTTTCCATGCCATAAAAAAACGTGTTTTTTTTGTTTTTGTTTTTGACTTTTTATTTTTGTATAAAAGAAGAATTCATTAAGTTGCATTGTGTTGTGTTCAAATGAATTGTGAACAAATAGCAATAACAAACTGATCTCATTATAAAAAATTAATAACAGTAAACTTATTTCCTTGTCTCTATGTAATAAATCATAAGTGGGTGTTAATTTTTGGGTTGCAGGGTCTCATCTCAAGGGCCTGTGCTTCTTATTGTTGCCTGCTATACAATTAATTTCTGGGATTAGTCATGTATCTTGGGTTTCGTTGCCTTTTTTTATTTGTAGCAGTATAGGGCTTGTCGATTGGTCATGGACAAGCAATTATTTAGGTATCTTTCGGTAAGCTCAGGCCCCCTCAATAAAAAAACAATATGATAATACTACTACTTTATTGTTATAGAAGAAATTAGAATTAGAATTTAATTAGATCACTGATTTTGAATTTTTTGAACTAGTAGGTGGTGGAGATACCTTCTCTTTTATGCTGGATTCAATATCATTTTTCTGTACATATATCAACTTCCTATTGAATTCCCGGAGACCTTTAGGTGGTTTTTTTACCACTTTGGACTGTTTAAACTTTCTACGGAGTCAGAATGGTCAGAAGTTTGTTCTGGCCTTTCACTTCTACTTTTCTATGTTATGGTAAGAATATTAAATGTGCCCATAACACAGTTCTATTGTTGAATAAAAGGTGTCAATATGTAACATGCTAAAATAGTTATTAACCATTATGTGTAACATAATAAAATAATTCTTAGGGACAAACTCAGTATGTATGACAAGCCAGTGGTCCAACTCAGTCACCCACCTCGTTCAAGAAATTGATTGTATTGATTAGCTTTGTGTTTATTGAAAGTGTACGAGGAGCGCCTATGACGATGGGGAGATAGTGAGAAGAGAAAGCCCATAAGTGTTGGATTCCACGACACAACCAAAAACAGGCATTAGTGTATAGGCTTTAGTATTTATAAACTGCTTAACCTGTTCAAATCTATTTGATCTATTGTAGATCAGGAGACTCTGATATCATATTGAAATTGTATGGGAGGTGCCCATGACAACAAGGAGACATAGAGGAAAGTAAGCCCACAAGTGTTGAACTCCACAATACATCCGAGAACCTTGAAGCATTAGGTGTATGAGGCCTGACACTTATAAACCGCTCACATCTATTCGATGTGGGACTAGGTCACACTTGGATTCTTTAGCTGTGTTACGAACCCAATTTAGAAAATAGAGGAAAGAAAAGAAATATTTTATTTCTTGAACACTAGGAAAAGAAAATAGGAGAGAGAACTCTTCCAGGGGTTTCTCCTTCACAAAGGACTTCTCTATTCTCAAATGATACAAAAACTGGCTGCCTTCTTCTATCCTTCTTCCTCTACTTACATCTAATTAACCGCTCTGACTAACTGATTATGTCGTAACACTTTGCTCATGTGTAACTAACTAAACTGTATTTGGTTAGGATAGTTAGTTTAGTCAGAGCCTTATTAGACTCTGTTAACCTATTATAAAGAGGCTGTGTTTTCTAACTACTGAAAACGATAAGCTATTCATAGTTTCCTTCCCGCATTATTTCCTTTCTCTTTTTTCTAGTGCCAATTATGTGAACCCCAGAGTTCTATCAATGATTAGCAAGACATATAAATGACAGAAAAGCTTAGCTCATACACACAATACAATTCCGTTGACTTTTAATTAGATAAACTTTAACTTGATCATGGATTGCAAGTAGCTGATGATGAACTCATGCAAGTAGCTGGCCTATATTTCTACTGTCTATATAAAGATTTCCTCTAGTTTGGGTAACCAATCTTCATTTGGTCCTTATTCCAGCTATCTTGGATCAGAAGTGAGCTAGCTGAAATGGAAATCATCACATCAACCAGAGAAAGCGACTTGACTGAGCAGCTTCTTCCTAAAAAGCATTCTCATTTTGTTCAAGAATCCAGGTAAAATTAGGCAGCTCCTCATTTGATTATTTTTTTATTTGTATTGATTTCTTTTTCCTTTTAAATAACGTAAGTTCTGAACTTATTGCAAATTTTTCAATAATGATGCTGCTGTTTTAATTCCTGATTATGATTGTTCCTTTCCCTTCATTATGCAATAGTTCACTTGAGTTTTCCTTCATTATGCAACATCTCACTTGAGTTTCTCTGTGGAGATGATACTGAAAATATTAATAAGATGATTTAAAATTGACAAAAGGGTGTGATGTGAATGTAGTCAGCAGGATCTGTAATTTTATAGAAAGAGTTTCTTTATTGGGCTTTGCTTCTCATTTTCTTTCTTTGATTCCAATTGTTTTCCAATTGTTTACCAGTTTTATGTTTCATTAATCATGATCATTTATAAAAATAATATCCACTGAAATAATCATGAGGTCACCCCATTGAATCTGCTGCTTCATGATCCTTTTGATTTTTTTTTGTGGGAAGAATTTTCTAACAAAATTTTGTTTCTTTTGTCCCTTGATTTTATAATTTCTGGCAGGGCTGACGGGAGGCATACCAATTTATTATTCAAAGGAGCTGTTTCTCGGTCATTTAGTATTAACTTTCTAACATATGGTTTTCCGGTACCCCTGCCAAATCCATCTTTGTTGACTTCTTTTGTTAGTAGATTGTTTAATTGCTTAAATCATGTGCAAAAGTTGTGCCCAATGTTTCAGATGAAACGCAGCTATGAAGTAACATAAACTATGAATAGGAACTCATCCATTTTATTTTTTTTTTGGTTGGTAAATAATTGACGTTTAAGGGTGAGGAAGTCAAATAGGCATTTAGTATTCATTTACATTGGGCTGATTTAGAACCATGATCTCATCCTCTGTCATTTATTCTCAAAGAGGAAGCATAACCGCTGGATCCAAGTTATAGGGTGACCAATGCAACTGAATATCTGGCTATAATAGGATATGGCAAGGGTGCTAGGCAGAGAGGATACAATGTCATAATTACTTTATTGTTTTTCTGCAGTGACTGATCACAAGTTAATATTTTTTGACTTCTGAGTGCTGTTTTAATGTTGGCAGTTTGAAAGTTAATTTTTAGTCATTGACGTAATATGTTTCTGACATGTGAATTGTAGATATAAACACTTGAAACATTCAAGCCCTTTTTTATATCCTAGTAGATCAACTTGAGTCTATTATCTAGTGTTTCACTAGAGAACTCCCCCGCCCCTGCCCCCTCCCCCAATGATCCTCATTTGACCATTGACATAATTTTTATATTGCATCAATTTGCACAACTAGCAGATTTCCTGCCTGGCTGTATCATTCTGGAGTTTCTACTTTGCAAGTCTGTGCTCATTTGGGTTGCTTGCATATGTGGGATACATCTTGTATGCCTTCCCTTCCATGTTTCGGTTGCACCACTTAAATGGCATGCTTCTCGTTTTCATTCTATTTTGGGCAGCTAGCACATATATCTTCAATGTAGTCTTCACTGCTTCCAGTAACAAATCATGGAAGGTACATATAGCTAATGGCTTTGGGAGTTCTTACGATTATATTAAAGAATTTTTTCAAAATTTCTTCTGTACTAAATTGCAGGATACAGAGATATGGGAAACTATAGGCTTGTGGCATTACCCTATCCCAGGATACTATTTGCTTGCTCAATTTGGTCTTGGTTTTCTTGTTGCTATGTGTAACGTTGTGAACAATTCAGTGTTATCGTGCATTACTGATCAAGGACAATTAACTGATGAATCTGTTGCGGAAGGTGACAAAACAAGATGGTCTCTGAATAGACAATGTTTCATACTGTGAAATTATGAGTTTCAAGTGCTTAACCACATATTTCTTGTTAGTGATTGTGATGAAATGTTGAATCTCACCCAAAAGTTAGCTAAATGAAGAGGATTGCCTTAGTCTTATAAGGGAGTGGTTTTCCCATATTCCTAGTTAATGTGGGACATCTTAACAATGAGTTCCTTGGTTAAATTCATTTATTTTCTACAATATTATGAAATATGTGCTAATGTAGGTGTATAATATTTGGCTGTTTTGTTTGGCAAAAGTTTAATCATGTGTTACTGGCCTTGGGTGTATAAGATCCATTTATGAAACACATTTAAATTTGATGTCAGCTTTCAGTTTCAGAATATTGGTTTCCCAAAGGAATCAGCAAGAAAGCATGGTCGCACATTTTTTGAATCAGATTTCTTTAAAATAATGGCATCTTGTTCAATTTATAATTTTCACACCTTTCCCCTCAAAAACGTGTTCTCCTGCAGATAATTTACTTATTTTATCATGGCACCCTGACCCTGTAAAACCATTGATCATTGGGGAAACAAAATGTCTTCTCTTATAGAAGTCTCTTATTTCTGATGGTATATTGTCAATGTAAAAGCATCACTCTTTGGGGGGAAATGTTTATGCCCAGATAAGTGTCTTCTTTATCACTGGCTCATAGCACCTTGTCCATGTAAAGCAATAGCAACATGCACTGCAAATTTTTGCCTTTTGAAAACATTACTAACAGGACAATGTGTCAAATATCTCAAGCTGTTAATCCTTAATCCTTCATTTATATTTTGTAAATTAGAATTAGATGAAATTTACATACATAACCTTTTCTTAGCTTAGGATAAAAGGTCTTAATTATTTGTTTTTGTTGTGAAATCGCTAGAGGAAGAAGGGACTACATTATCAGCTGTGGCAACAATAGCATGGGGATTACGCAAGTGCTCACATGTTGTAGTGCTGATATTAATATTTCTTATTGCAATAAGACCTGGTTTCATTCATACTCTTTATAGTAAGTTCAATGGATAACGGTTTCCTCTATTATTTACATATTTGGTTATTAATATATTGTTATTAAGGATTTGTTCTTATTTGTATTTTCTTTAAGCATAAGGTATTGGTCCACTCTTTACCAATTTTTGTAGGAATGAAGTTTTCATCCACTATTAATTTAAAGAGTTCTACATTACCAGTGAACCATGAGGTTCCACCTGTTTAAATAACTCAAGTTTTTAAAATCAAGTGAAAAACAAGAGTTACTATGCTGATGTGGCTATCTCTTGTTTATTTGTGTGAAGAATTTTAATGTCTTTTTTATATTGACTGTTGATCAAATTGAAACTTTCTTTTAGACATTGTTTTTAGAGTAGTTTGAGAGTCTAGCAGTGTTCCTAATTTACTAATTGTGCTTCTATTTGTTTGCAGTGATTTTCTTTTTAATTTATCTTTTAAGCCCTGCAATCAGTTGTAAATTACGCCAAGCTATTATCCTTTTATGTGAGGCTCAGTTTTCACTTCAGTTCATTCTTCAACTTGATCAGATCTCCAGATATTTGGACCAGAAGGGTTCACATGCTTTTCAAATTCTCTCACAGTTAGGTAATTTTTATTATGCAAGAATAAGTTTGTTTTGCCTATGTTTAAAAAAACTTTTATGCCTATTTGACATCTGTTTGCACTTTTATGGTGTAAATGTAATATTTCTATTGCCTTCTACAAAGTCATTTCATTTAGTTACAATATCATTCTTGTGAATGTTGCAGGCCTGCTTAATCATATTCATTCAGTGGATTTCTTCAAAATATCAATTCTTGCTTTCTTCTGTGCAATTCACAACCACGGGCTGCAAACACTCCTTCTATTTTCAGCTATTGTACGGAAAACATCTTGCCCCCCGGTTGGGTTTAACATCTTGGGAGCTGGCTTGACCAAACCTGTTCGCTTATCAGGTTATAGTCCAAGATCTAGTGAAAGCCAGCGATCCCATGGTACAACTCCAGTAACTATTTGGACTATGCTCTAGGATTTCCATCTCATTTTATTTTGTTAAATAAATTCCTTATTGTTTTAAGATTGATACCTATGTTTTTGTTACTTGATTCATTTAAACCACATATTTAGCCAAAAGTGTTCCAGTACTGGATGTCAATACTCTAAGCATTCTATTTAATCATTCAGAGAGGAGGACTACATCATATTTGAAGGTCATAAGACAGAACTTCCTTTCCGTTTATCAGTCATTTGGCAAATACATTGCCTTCCTGACAATTCTCTTCAGTGTATATTTTTGCACGCCAAACTATGCTTCATTTGGTTACTTGTTCTTTCTTCTACTGTGGATAAGTGGAAGACTACTTGCTGGGAAAACAAGAAAGCATCTTTGGTATCCTCTGAAAGTGTATTCTGTAGTGGTGTTTGTCTCCATTTACAGCATAGGTGTCTTTTCTAGTTCAACAATGTGGGTTCCCAGGATTATTGATCTTCAAACTGCATTTGGCTATAACCCTGCAGCTTCAACGCTGCAAAACATTTGGGAATCCTTGGCTGTTTTGATAGTGATGCAGCTATACAGCTATGAAAGGAGGCAGAGCAGAAGATCTGAATCAAGTGGCTATCATACATCAGAAATAGGGAATTTTCCTTTTGCCAGACGTCTTTTGGTTCGACATACTGAGAAAATATTATCTCTTTCCCTATTTTATGCATCTGTATCACCTATAAGTGCATTTGGTTTCCTGTATCTTCTGGGTCTAATTAATTTTTCAAGATTACCGAAGTTGTCTCAGTTCCCTGCAAAGGTATTTCTAGTTTATTCAGGACTTCTTGTAATGGTAGAATATCTTTACCAGATGTGGGGAGATCAGGCTGAGATGTTCCCTGGTCAGGAAAACTTTCAGTTATCATTATTTATGGGTTTACAGTTGTATAAGCCTGGTTTCAAAGGTTTGGAGTCAGGGTTGAGGGGAAAGGTTGTGGTTATTGTAGCATGTATGCTCCAATACAATGTTTTTCATTGGTTGAAGAAAAGACATGTTAATGGAAATGGAGGAAAATGGGACGAGCCTTGTCCTCTTTTCAATCTAGTTGAAGTTCCTAATGAAATTACTGCATGTACCCCACAAAGCAAACAATTGGAAAATTCCACTTCACCAACATTTAAAAAAGGTGCGAGAAGTCATTCATGGCCAAAAGTTAATTCTGCATTGTCCCAAGGGCCAGATTCAGGGCCTGAAAGAGACAATGCCACCAAATTACGATATTTTCCTTTCTGGGAAAATTCCAAGGATAGCTTGAAGTGGAATAGAAAGCGGATCCTTTTCTTGAGAAAAGAGCGGATGGAGATGCAGAAGACTGTTTTAAAAGTATCTTTGAAGTTCTGGATAGAGAATATATTCAATTTGTTTGGTCTTGAAATCAACATGATTGCTTTGCTTCTTGCTAGTTTTGCTGTGTTGAATGCCATTTCCTTACTCTATATAGCGTCACTTGCAGCTTGCATTCTTCTTCACAGGCTACTTACTAAAAAATTATGGCCTGTTTTTGTTTTCTTATTTGCTTCCATCATTACTATTGAATACTTGGCTATCTGGATGCACCTCACTTTTACAAGCCGAGAGATTGAAGAACAAGTACCATGCCATGATTGTTGGAGAGTATCAGATATTCATTTTAGCTACTGCCAAAAGTGTTGGCTAGGTATTCCTCCATTAATTCATGTCTCTGTTTTCATTCAGATTGTTGGTATCTTGTGGGTAATGTGTATCAAGTATAACAAACCCAAAGCCTATTTTTTATTCTAGAGAATGCTGATAACTCCAGACTGCATTAATTCTAATATTCTTCTTGATAACTTCTCCCAGATAATTTATGTTAAATGCCTTTATTGCAGGAGTTATTGTTGATGATCCTTGTATGCTTATTTGGTATTATGGAGTTTTCATGTTTTCGTGTTTCAAATTCCGTGCTGACCAGTCATCTTGTCTCACTGGATTAGAGATTTATCAAAAAGTACTCTCTCCATGGAAATCTGCTTCTGTACTTAGTGATCTTTCATTTGAAACAAAAGGATACTGGACATTTCTTGACCACCTGAGGCTTTATGGTTACTGTCACTTGCTAGATTTTGTTCTTTCATTGATTTTGATTACAGGAACTCTTGAATATGATATTCTGCATCTTGGCTACCTCGGTTTTGCTCTGGTTTTCTTCCGAAAAAGGCTAAAAATACTAAAGCAGGGAAATAAAATTTTTAGATTCTTAAGGATGTACAATTTTGTCGTTATCATCTTGTCTCTTGCATATCAATCTCCTTTTGTTGGAAACTATAAACATGGTTCAATAGAATCCATCAATAAATTGGTTGGATTTCACAAGTATGATTATGGGTTTCGAATTACATCAAGATCAGCATTTGTGGAAATCATAATATTCATGTTGGTAGCACTACAGTCATACATGTTTTCATTTCCAGAGTTTGATTATGTTTCAAAATATCTTGAGAAAGAGCAGATTGGTGCTATACTTCGACAGCAGGAGAAGAAAGCTGCTTGGAAAACGGCTCATTTGCGGCACATACGTAAAGCTGACGAGCTGAAGCATCTCCGAAGCTTGCAGGTTGAAAAGATGAAGTCAGAGATGCTAAACCTTCAAAATCAGCTTCATAACATAAACAATGAAGGAAACTATAGTAATGTTTCTCTTGAAATTGATGGCCCAAGAGAGGGAGGAAACTCTTCCCTGGGTTTGCATAGGGAAAATGGATTCAGGAAGCAAGATCATCATATAACTACTGAATCAATACGCCCATTTGATGTAAATCAATCTCTACCAAGTGAAAAATCTAAAAGTCCATTGATGCCAGAATATTGGAAACATCCAATAGATTCTCCTCATGGAATGGTTGAGGTAAAGGAAAGAGCTAAAGTCAATGATTTTTTGGATTTTGAAAAAAGAAATTGTTATAAACTTCCTGTCAGGAAAAATGCTCTACTTTCAGCTATACATTTCATAGGGCATGGAGTATCTCAAGTTCAGTGTCTTGGAAATATGGCAGTTAACAATCTAATAAACTATCTGAAGATAGAACGTGGAGAACTAGAGTCAACTGAAGATTCTTCGGAGGATGAGGAGTACTATGAGATTGAAATTGAGAATCAGAATATGGGTGCAGAACCTCTGGAACCTACATTTTCCACACACTCTGCTCATGAGCATACTGTGCCTGATACTGCTTGCATTCAAATTGGAATTATTTTACGTTACATCTGGTCCCGAATGAGGTCCAACAATGATGTTGTTTGCTACTGCTGCTTTATTCTACTATACCTATGGTACTTCAGTCTGCTCTCTCTGGTCTATCTGGCAGCACTCTTCTTATATGCTCTCTGTCAAAACACTGATCCCAGTTACATATTTTGGGTTATAATGCTAATCTATACTGAGGTGTGTGTTTTACTTCAGTATTTGTATCAAATCATTATTCAACACACCGAGTTTGAATTTCGTGTCAGTTTACTTCAAAAATTAGGATTTCCTGGAAAGGAAGTAACATCATCTTTTGTGACAAGTAATATAGCATTTTTCCTAGTATATATCTGCACTCTATTGCAAACCTCCATAACTGTGAAGGATGGCGGTTGGACAATTACTGCAGATCTCAGCTCTTGTAAGAGAAGAAATCAGAGCTACACAGAAGATGTAAAATGCTCCACCTACCAAGAGAGATTACAGAGATTATTTCTACCACTGAAAAATATACTGAGACTGTTGATCAAAAGCCTCTGCAGGTACTGGAAATCATTAACACAGGATGCAGAAACTCCCCCTTACTTTGTGCAGCTGTCTTTGGAAGTTAAATCGTGGCCTAAAGAGGGAATTCAGCCAAAGAAAATTGAATCAAGAATAAATAAGTTGTTGAGGATTTTGCATAAGAGGAGATGCAAAGAGGAGTACCTTTTAAAATTGCACTCAGCAAGTAGGGTTCGTGTACAGAGCATTGACAAAAGTGAAGAAAATGAAAACTTGTGTCTTGTTGTTTTTGAGGTGTTATATGCTTCCCCTCCTGTTGAATTTGCTTCTGAAGAATGGTACAGTTCATTAACTCCAGCTGGAGATGTGTCCAATGAGATTCAAAAAGCTCAACAGACCGGTATTCTTAAAGAAATTGGGTTTCCCTATCGAATACTTTCTGTCATTGGTGGTGGAAAAAGGGAAATCGATCTGTATGCCTACATCTTTGGAGCTGACTTGGCTGTTTTCTTTTTAGTTTCCATTTTTTATGAATCAGTCATGAAAGCTAACAGTGAGTTTCTTGAAGTCTACCAACTTGAAGATCAGTTCCCTGAAGATTTTGTATTAGTTCTCATGGTAAGTTTTGTCCTTCCTAGATGTATGACATTCACACTATTGAGGTTAAGAGAACCGAAAGACATTGGGTGAATTTTGTGTCTTTGAATACACAATAGAACAATGTATTTATAATAAATATAGGATCAAATAGAATCAAATACAATTAATTCTAACTATAATTACAATATTCTAACACCCCCCTCAAGTTGAAGCATATACATCATATGCACCAAGTTTGTCACACATGTATTTAATACGAGGACCTCTAAGAGACTGTGTGAGAACATCTGCCAATTGATCATTGGAATTTACAAATTTCGTAACGTCTTCTGATAAAATCTTTTCTTTGATTAAGTTACATTCTACTTCAATGTGTTTAGTCCTTTCATGAAACACTAGATTGGAAGATATGTGCAGTGCTGTCTGATTATTACAAATGAGTATCATTGGTGTTGTTTCCCCAAATTTTAGTTTTTCAAGCAATTGTTTGAATCATATAAGCTCACATGTAGCTAAAGCCATGACCTGATATTTTGCTTCTGCACTTGGTTGAGCAACAACATTTTGCTCTTTACTTTTCCAAAAAACCAAATTATCACAAAGGAAAACATAATAGCTTGTAGTAGATCTTCTATCAATAGGAGATCCTACCCGGTCAGCATCCAAGTACTCAACAATTCAAGTATGGCCCCTGTTTTTGTACAAGAATCCTTTAATATATTTTAAAATGCAAATAACTGCATCCCAATGACCTTCACAAGGAGAGTTGAAAAATTGACTTACCACATTGACTACAATGGAAATGTCAGGACGAGTGATAGTAAGGTAGTTTAGCCTTCTAACTAGCCTCCAATATTTCTCTGGATTTGAGAGAAGCTCCCTCTGTTTTGGCATAAGCCTAGTGTTGAGATCCATTCAGTTTGCTCTCTATCAATCTGGTTTCCTCCAAGATATACATCACATGCTTTCTTTGAGAGATCATTATACCTGATCTAGACTGTGCCACTTCTATCTCCAAGAAGTAGCGAAGTCTTCCAAGGTCTTTCGTCTGGAAGTGATGATGTAAATGTGTTGTTTCAATTAGACAATGTTAGTGTGATATCTACCTGTGGTGACAATGTTATCAACATACATAATAAAGTAAATACACCCAGAGGTAGAATACCAATAGAAAATAGGATGATCTGTCTCATTTCGAGTCATGTCAAACTTTTTAACCATAGTGTTGAATCTGCCAAATTATGCCCTTGGGGACTTTTTAAGACTATATAGAGACTTCCGAAGTCGACAAACTAATTTGAGAACTCCCCCTAGGCAACAAATCCAAGTGGTTTTTCCATATATACTTCTTCAGTCAAATCACCATAGAGTAAGGCGTTCTTATATCTAACTGGAAAAGAGGTGGTGGAAAGGAATAAGCGGATAGAAGTCATCTTAGCCACCAGAGAGATAGTATCACCATGGTCAAGGCCAAAAATCTAAGTATAGCCTTTGGCCACCAATCAAGCCTTTAACCGATCAACGGAACCATTTAGGCCAATCTTGACTGTGTAGACCCACCTACATATGACAACTGTCTTACCGAAGGGTAGATAAACAAGATCCCAAGTTCCATTGTTTTGTAGTGTATTCATTTCCTCAATCATGACTTGTCGCCATCCATGATGAGATAACGTTTCACCTGTATTCTTAGGAATAGCAACAAAAGACAAAGAAGACATACCGGTATAATGGGAAGGGGACAAATGATGATAAGACAAAGCAACAAAATGAAGAGGGGGGTTATGAGTGGAATGAATACCTTTGCGAATAACAATGGAAAGACTAGTATCGGGAGACGAAGTCGAAGGAGACAGAGGAGTTGACGCCAAAGGCAAGCCAGTTGGGATTGTATCAATGTTGGGTTGAACCTCCAAAGCAGGATGGCGTTGGCAGTGATATACTTGAAGAGGACGAGGGGGATCATCGGAGACATATGTGACAATAAGAGACTAATATATAACTTGCATTGGAAAAGCAGAAACGACACTAGAAATGATCAAGGATGAACTTGTAAAGTATGGACTAGACTTAAAAAACGTAACATCAGTAGAAACAAAATAATGATGAAGACTTGGAGAATAGTGTTTGTAACCCATTTGAGACTGTATAAACACACATTTATGAGCCCGCACAGAGAGTTTATCAATTCCAGTACCAAGGTTGTGGACAAAAAAAAGTAGAACAAAAAACACTGGGTAGTAAAGAATATAATGAATGATGAAGAAACAAGATGGAATGAGGTACCTGATTATCAAGAACAGATAAGGGCATATGCGATTAATCAAATGACAAGCTGTAAGGACAACATCGCTCTAAAAATGATGAGGAACATTGCCATGTAAAAGAACATTAGCATTCTGTTGAGGAGTATGAGTATAAGATGTTTGATGTAAAATGCCATGAGAAGCCATAATAGATTGAAATGAATTAGACAAATATTCACGGGCATTATCACTATACAGGATGCGAATAGGGACACAAAATTAGGTTAAGGGTATAATACATATTAGAAAACAGTGTGCTTAACTCATTCCAAAAGCTAGCTTATGAGTTAAGAATTGTCTCGAACCTTATAAATTGATACTGACCATATTCCTAGTCGACGTAGGACTTTTCTCAATATCTTAACACCCCTCATCATGCCCAGGATTGGACATCTGGTATGTGAAGTTTGCAGGATTGGACATTTCTGGGTGACTCAACATTCAAGTCAAGGCAAGTCAGACTCTGATACCATATTGAGGTTAAGAGAATTGATAGACATTAAATGAATTCCGTATGTTTGAATACACAGCCAAAGAATGTATTTATAATGATAATATAATAAATACAGGATCAAATACAATTAATCCTAACCATAATTACAATATTCTAACACATACTTTTTTTTTTTTTTATTATTATTATTATTATTATTATTATTATTATTATTATTATTATAACTTATAATTTATAAAGACATTACTGAGATGCTGGTGGCTGATCATTCAGTTTGATGTGATTTACCAGTTTTGTCATAATGAATTTATAAATTCATTTCAAAATTTGACTACTGGATGAGAGGCTCTACCTTCCTTCATGCTTCATAAATATTACATAATACAATAATGGATTCATAATGCATATCTGGGGAAAATATTTGGTAGCTTAAGCCTCAATCATGCAATGACAGAAGACGTTCAAAGACTTCAAGTAATTAAAAGAGACCTTATGCCATGCGTTGGTGTTTTCTAGAGAAAAGGATATATACCACTAATTCATATCAGGTAGGCTAAAGGGTTGATGGATCTTTATACCAAAAATAGTTTTATTCCAAGTGTTTGTGGGACTTGTGCTCAATTTTTTTAAGATTTTATTAAAATGGTTATTTTTTTTATTGAGAATGAATATATTATTGTACTTTTGCTTTTATGATATAATGATCGCATTCATCTCAATAAAAAATAATTACTTTTGTTTGGTGGGCAAGATAAGGACAAAATAGGATAATTTACTATATCCTGTTTCTGTTGGCTCTTTGTAATTTCTATCTTAAGAGAAAAAATTAAGTTAGGAATGAACATAATAGAATAAAAAACATGTGTATATTTATATATAACTATTGTTGTTATTATTGTTATTGTTATAATAATAATATTATTATTAATAAGTTTATCCATACTTTATCTTATGTTAGTGTATCTGTACTACAAGATAAAAATTTATTCAACTTATCTTGCCCACCAAACGGTTCTTTGGTGGTTTAAAACTCAATCTTTTACTAAGGTTAACAAAACTTTTTTTTTTTAACTTATTAGCTGCTTTATATGCCAAAATGATTTATTTTGTTTTGTTTAAGATGACATGGTTTTATATATTACACTGTTTGATCTATTTGACCTATGCAAATTTTTTGAATCAATCTGTCATGTTGATAATAAATTTATGTCCTAACAACTGCATCTTGCAGGTTGTCTTTTTCTTGATTGTGCTTGATCGAGTTATATACCTCTGGTCGTTTGCAGCAGGAAAAGTTATTTTCTATTTATTCAACCTTGTTCTCTTCACATATTCCGTCACAAAATATGCCTGGGACATGGATCCTTTGTACAGGTGTTCTGGAAGAGTTGGGCTACGCGCAATTTATCTCACAAAATCAATTTCTCTGGGTTTGCAAGCTATGCAACTTCGTTTTGGGATCCCACACAAGAGCACTTTGTACAGACAATTTTTGACCAGTGGAGTTTCACGCATTAATTTTTTGGGTTTTCGACTATATCGTGCTCTACCTTTCCTTTATGAGTTAAGATGTGTGCTAGATTGGTCTTGCACAACGACATCTTTGACTATGTATGACTGGCTGAAGGTATGTCATCAACAGTATCCATAATTCCATATTGTTTCTTCATGATGATATTTTTGCTGCTACCAGTGAGTTATGCTATTCACATATTAAAATAAGAATTCTTGTTTAGTTATTCTTGAACACTTGGAGTAGAATATTTGATCATCCCCATTGCTCTTGATTGATCATCCGGTGAAATTCTGGAAAAGCCATTCGGAATTAATAAAGCCTATATTAATGTCTTGAATCGAGTACAGTGGTGAATTCTACCATGTCTGTCAACAAAATCAAGTTATTGATTTGTCTACATAATATTCAACTTTCATTGACTCCTATATCTACACCCGTATATTAAATTTGAGATCTTATTCTTGATTCTCATGAAGCCATGTATCTATGTTATGACATATGTCAAGAGCTTCTACACTAAATCAAATCAAATCAACATTAATTTATTTCCCAATTCGTTATTCTAATAAAGGAGATTGTTTTACTTTCCATTATGCCATTAATAAATACTTAAATTTCTTCAATCAAATTAACATATAATAAAATGTTTGTAATACATCATTAAAATACATTTCAATTAATTAGAATAATTTTGATATTTGTTTTTCTCCATGGGAATAATTTTGATATTTTAAAAGTATGAATTTTTCAATATCTGTATTTATGTTTAATATTGTTGAAAACTATACAAGATGAGAGTAATTCTCATGTTATGAGCTAACTTTTAAGATTAAGTTACGCCTGATATCCAAATCCGTTATTGGGCAACTCGTGATAGGGTATACTGTAAGTCTCACGTTAATGAGTCACCCATGTTTGTCCATGCTCCATATGTGTGTCGAAAGTCATATATTAACTAGTGATATGGTCAATTAAAAGTATATAAAGTTGAAGGTAATCCTTATCCTATAAGTTGGCTTTTAAGATTGAGTTTGACATGATATCCAACTTTAACAATTATCATTAAAATAATTATTTATCAATTAAGTTAATTTTGTATGATACTTTCAATTTATTGATTTTTCATTTTTATAAATATGCCATTCTAATGAATATTAAAGTTTTATGGGAGAAATAAAAAACTAGATTAAAACATGCCACTAAAAGACTTTACTACTTGGACGAATATGGAAAGTTTTGTTGAACCAAAAAATTGAAGGATTGTCTGGAAGCACCATCAAAAAATAAAATCATTAAATATAAGCAGTTACGGCTGAACAAAGAAACACAACAAGATGGAAGCATAGTCCTCACTTGAGTTTCACACTCCGGGGTTTTCTAAATCTAGAGTCAGCAACCTCAACAAAATGTATTTTGATAACGCCCATAGGTTTTCATTACTGGTTTTTATACAACTTAAGCACTTAAAAGAAAGGTTCTTAGTAAGCAAGCATTGTGTTTCAACCATCTATTTGGGAAGCTTACATAAGTTGCAATGTGAAATTTATGAGCCTTTCAGCAATTATCAGTGTCTACTGTCTAGTCCACTTCCCTGATCTACCATGGCATCTCTAATTTCCTCTGTCATGAATTTAAGTGTCTTTTCATAAATTTGGCAACCACATAAATATCCATAATGTTGTGATTAAGTTAAAGCAAGATCTTCTTATAGTTGACTTTTAAGAGTTTTCTCGAACATACGGCTGAACTGAAAAGTTAGATGCCATGCTATTGCTCAAGCAGCATCTTAACATTGATGTTAGCGACTCTTGCTGGATGACTTAGATTCGTAACTCCTATTACGTAAATTTGCAAACTTGATATTTTCTGAAGCTACTTCACATTCCCTTACTAGCAACGTAAGGCCGTGTGCATTCCTTTCTCTTATGTATCTGATATTATCCCTTTAACTTTCTTTCTAGTTGGAAGATATTCACGCAAGTTTGTTTCTTGTCAAATGCGATGTGGAGTTGAATAGAGCCAGCCACCAACAAGGACTAAAGCAAACAAAAATGACAAAATTCTGCAATGGGATATGTTTATTCTTTGTGTTAATGTGTGTTATATGGGCTCCAATGCTGGTAAGAACAAAAAATGCCAAGTATTTATTTTTTGATTTAAAACTAAAATCTACAATTTTGAATCTCATATAATTCTGAAACCTTTTGACACTCTTAGAAACAGAGAAAGAGGATCAAGAGATATTGAGAATAGAGAAATTCATAGTGTTGTATTGATCTTTGTGAAAAAATGCTTACAATATTAGTTATGAGCTATTACATGAGAGAGAGATATTCATTGGATAGCTAAACTATCAGAGATGGAGGGAAAGCCTAACAGAATCGGTTACACACTGGCTGTGCACTTGATCAGTGACAGCTCAGCAGAGGTCATGCTTAAGGCATAAGCAAAACGCAGTTTAGGGCTTTGGATTTAGCCTTTAACAGGTAAATCCATGTATGCCTAGTAGTTGCATCTACAAAGGTAATGTAGTAACAAAAACCTCCGTGCGAGGTTAGAGGGGCTGGACCCCATAGATCAGTGAAAACAAGCTCAAGACTGTATAATGTGTGCAAGATGGCTGTGAGGGAAGCCTGTGAATCTTTCCCAGAGAGCAAGCATTGCAGAAATCTAAAACTCCTTTATTCACAACTGGAACATTACAGCTTTGAAGTCCTCTCTTTACAACAATGGACTGTGGATGGCCTAATCTACATTGTCACAATGCATACTGTGAGTGATCATCAGCAGAAAATACAGAATTAGAAGCATCAATAGGAGTTGAGGAACCAGTTTCTGAAGCACATGGGACTGTTGCGGTAAGAGAGATAGGCAAGGGGATGATACAGACGAAGAGCCTAGATGCAAATGAAGATTAGGAAACATGTACAGGCTATCAGATCCCACTTTGCCTTCTAAGTAACACAACTGTGTTAGTGCCATGCAATTTGACAACACAGTATGTTGGATGAAATTCAAAGACAATGTAGTCTTTAGCAAATTGACTTACACCAAGTAAGTTACAAGTTATGTGAAGCACATTGTTAGGTCTCAAGGGGTGGTAAAATAATCCGTATCCATTAGTATCTACGAATATACTTGCAATGGGTACCCGCATATTCTTTAAATGGTATTGTGTTGCCCGTCCTGCAGATACCTGCATAAGTATTTATACTTCTTTTATGTTAAATATATAAAGACATTTTATTGTTTTATAATGAGAAAAAATTTAATATTTCTCAATAATAATATTTTTAACGCCTAAGATTATAATTATATTATATAATGAGTTTATATCATATTATAAAGAAATAATATTATATTTAGTATATGTTCTTTATTATTGTTGTTTTTTTAATATTAAAAATAAATAAATACTCATAGGTACCCACTCCTCTACTCGCGGATACCTGTATGCTCCTATGGCCGTAGGTATGGGTACAAGTATCATACTACTTGCACCCGTCCCGCCCCGTTGACATCCCTAGGTCCTATATCAGTTCTTAACTGTGTCCTAATGTGGTAGCTGACCCAGGTCCAACAACTAAGGTTAAACCATGGTTAGTCTATACTAGAAAGAGGGAAGTTAAGCCTATTGTTAGTTTGTTATTTGGATTGGTTGTAACAAATTAACAAAAGGGATAGTTAGTAGTCAGTTTTGGAGATTGTCTGATTCATTGGCAGAGATTTCTATCTGAGGAGCCTGGCTCTGGGGTACATTTTGCACAGTTACTGTTTTCATCATCAATAAAAATTTCCTTTCTTCCCTATTTTTCTCTGAGTCCTAACACACATGAAGTAAATTGTGTAGAAATAATGTGGTGTGTAGCTTAAGAGATGAAGTGAAGTATGTTGTGCCAATAGATTTAATAGGGATACCATTGCTGTTACCCATATAGATGGGATGGCACTAATGACATCAATATCCTCTACCATACTGCAGTGAAGCAGTTGATTGCACAACGGTACTGCCAGTGGAGTGCTTGGAATCACTTTGATTTGTGGCAGTGCGTTGTAGTTGAGCTCCATATTGTGGATAGTGTGCCACATTTGCTGAAAATGAGTCTGGTACGCGCTTTTTAAATTGATCTAATCATGCTTCGAAGGTGAGAAGCATGGATTCGATATCATCCATCAAATAGGGATCAAGTTTGCTGATTAGGTTACTAACAAATGCTTTGTAATCATCGCTCAGACCTTCAAGTATTGGATCAATGTATTCTTGTGAGGTGATTGGAGATCCAATCAATCCCAAAGAGTCTGCGATTGTCTTCAGTTTTAGAAGATATTCAGACACTTTTCCTTATCCTTTCTTCATGCTTCAAAGCTCTTGACAAAGTTGCTGAACTTTTTCTTGAGTGATTTTCTCGAAATAGGAGTGAAATTGATCCCACAGCTGGTATGAATGAACGCATCCTACCATTCTAGCAGATAACAAATCCGAAGAGAAGATAACAGCCAAGAGAGTAATGATTGGTTTTGTTGTTCCCATTCTTGGAACTCTTCATTCACAACGCTATTCATGCAATCTTCTTCAGTAGAGAATTTAAGAGGAACAATAAGATTTACAACTTACCGATGAAGCTTGTGTTCTTTGATTGTTGATTCGACTTGTTGTTTCCATATCAGAAAGTTCCGATCAAGTTTGACAGAGATAGGTTGAGAGAATGTAACCATCGCTGAATTAGACATGGTTGATTTCGTTTGAGAGTTATCCATTGTGTTGCGAGGTTCTTCACTATTGCGAGGAGAAGGGATCGAATCCATGGTTCAAGACTTCTAAGAATGTACCAAAGCTTGAAGCTCTAATACCATCTTAGTGTATTATTGATCTTTGTGAAAAAATGCTTACAATCTTAGTTCTGAGCTATTACAATTTACATGAGAGAGATATTTATAGGATAGCTAAACTATCAGAGATGGGGGAAAGCCTAGCAGAATTGATTACACCCTGGTTGTGCGCTTGATCAATTTCAACAGAGGTCACCCTTAAGGCATGACTTGAAGCATGCTTGTAGAGCACGCTGAGCAACATACACTACACAATTCAAAAAATATAGAATAAAAAATCATTGGAAAGATTAACTTTGAAAAAACTAGATGAACTACATACACTGGAGAAATATAATAGGCTAAAATATATGTTTAGTTTCTTATATTTTGATCTGTCTAGTATGGGACAGATTTCTAGTACATGTACCAGGTTTTTATGTTTTGTTGATCTTACAATGGTCGAGTGAGAATCTAGTTAATTTTAGTGAGAATTTCAAGGTCTTGATATGGTTTAGTCCAACATACTGATATCTGCGTTGTGGGCGAAATAGAGTGTCACTTTTCAAAACACTCTGACGCTCAAATCAATATGATATCCAATATCAAAGCTTGAGTGTTAGGATTGTTGAACATACTTTGACTATGTCAGTGTCTTGGCAACTATGTCACTACTGTTCAGTAAAGTTCAAGGAAAGCTGACATAGATGCGGTCATTTTTGACATAGTTGTAGGTATCGACCGATATGCCTACAGTATGTCCTTTGACCTCTATGCGACACCAAATGATATTAATATCCATATTAATGGGTGTACTATGGGAACAATACTATGTAAGTCATTCTGATGCCAAGTGTAGCTTTTCATGGTGCAAGAGTGAGTTTGGTCCATACCGAATGTGTGCTTCTTGATACCGGTATAGGCATTAAGATACCAAAACCGATATCAAGCTCAAATCATATTTTATTTAGGTTTTTATTTGGTCCTATATGTTTTTTTTCCTTTATGGTTTGAAACACTTTTGAAGTGATACTTTTTGTTATCTTAGTTAACGGAAGCTTGCTTTTTATATAAGTTATTGCAAAACTGAAGCAAAATATGTATTTTACATTAAGAATTTTCCATCAGACCATAACAAGACCGATTTAAAATACATATTTTGCATAAAGTTTTCGAAACTGATTTAAAAAAACGCTTTATTTGTGGAAATTAACAAAAACAACCACTTTAAAAACGTTTTAAAACGCGAGAAACTAAATTGATAAAAAAAACATGAGACCAAATTGATAGCTTAAAAAAATATAAGGAGTGAAACATTTAGCCAATATAATAATATATTTTTAATTTAAAAAGAGCTATTTGTCTCTATGCTTAACTTCGAAAGAACTAGAAGAAATAATTAAAGACGGCTTCTCTTCACTGAAGCGCTGTGGCTGTACGCTTAGCTTAAGTAATTGGGTGGTTTGCACTTTCAACGGTTCAACCTTGTACCTAGATGATACTGCTTTGAACTCTCAACTGTCAGTCTGTGCATATATCAAATATCTTATATTCCTTTCTGTCATTTTACAAAGAAAATGCTACATCTACATTTGTTTAGATCAATTATAAAGTTTAGATTACAATAATGTTCAACGCAATTTCCCCCCTTAAATTATGTAATTCTGGGCAGATATACAGCAGCGGTAACCCAACAAATATTGCAAATCCGATCAAAGATGCCAGTGCTCGGGTTGATATAAAGACATCAAGTGGAAGGTTGACATTGTTTGAGACTACTTTGTGTGAAACGATATCTTGGGAAAATCTTGAAGTACGCTCAAATTTGGATCCCCAGGGCTATCTTTGGGCATACAATGAGAAAGACATCCAATTAATTTGCTGTCAATCAGATGCAAGTACATTGTGGTTTGTTCCACCTATTGTGCAGGCAAGATTTACAAAGTCCCTTAAATGGGACATGGACATTACTTTCTCGTGGGAATTTATCAGAGATAGGCCTAAAGGAAAGGAAATAGTGAAGTATGAATTAACCATACAGGAGCAGGATCTTCCCAGATCTTCAGAAGTGACAAAAGTTTTCAATGGTACTTCAAATAGTTTCACAGTATTCAATATTTATCCTAGATATTTCCGAGTCACAGGTTCTGGAGATGTGCGGTCCATTGAACAGTCGGTATGTTTAACAAATAATGTACCTAGTCTAATACTAAAAATATGTATTTAAGTCTAATACTAAAAATTCCGTCTAATACCATAAGACCTTTGCAGGTGGAGCTGGCTAGTGGTGATCTTGTTCTTAACCGCGGGGATCCAGAGTGGTGGTCCTTTTATGATCATGACATCTTAGGTGTACATGGATGTGGGAAATTCCCAGGACCTATGGCTATAATTGTTTCAGAAGAAACCCCTCGTATGCTCAACTGAAACTTTCGTACACTTAACTATTTGGTCATTATAGTCCATACATGAATTCGTGGCAGAACATTGTTTTTCCTCAGATTTGATCAATATCTTCATTAATACAAATTTCCTTGCTGCTTCAGAGGGCATTATCGGAGAAACTCTCAGCAAGTTCAGCATCTGGGGGCTCTACATTACCTTCGTGCTTGCGGTTGGACGTTTTATCAGATTACAATGTTCTGACTTGCGAATGAGAATTCCTTTTGAGAACCTTCCTTCTTGTGATAGGTGCTCAATCAATTACTCCATCTTATGATGAATGTTCACATATGATGAGTTCCCTTCTGTTTTTGTGAGGAATTAAACCAAGTGAATGCCAACGGTTTCAGTAAGTGTCTTAATAAAGCTTTTGTTGATGCAGAGTGCTAGCAATATGTGAAGATATATATGCTGCCAGAGCAGAAGGAGAGCTTGAAGTGGAAGAGGTTTTGTTTTGGACGCTTGTTAAAATTTACCGCTCTCCACACATGCTGTTAGAGTATACTCGAGCTGAGTAAATTCATGGAAGAGTTGGAAGCAAAATTATTGATAATTGAGTATGATCTGATTCTCATATGATTTCATTGGAAACACAAAGCAGAAAGGAAGACCACACGTTAAGGTTGCTCAACAGCTACCATATGAATCTCAAGTTCTATCTTTTAGTGTATGGAACCAGCAAGCCACTCAAACAATCAAGTGTTCAGTCGAGGATTCTATTCTGGGTGAGGTTCACTGGTTTTGATTCTATTTCTGGGCTATTGCTTGCTCTGTTCATGAATCAAGAATGGATTAAGGTTTAGCAAACCCAGCTGGGGGGATGATTAACGTAAATTTGAGTAATTCCTAGCCAACCTTTACATATTTGGTGTAAGTTAAACTTGTATAAGAAATTATGATCAAAATAGTCTAATTTACTTGTATATTTTTCCCGTTAACCTTAAGTTATCACTCAAAAATATAATTATTAGTGTTCCTTGCGATTGAATTCAGAAATTTTACAACATTTTGTTGTTAATTAATAGCCATGGAGATTGAGTTACAATCATGGCTTAAAAAATCGGAATAATTGAGCTGTTCCATTGAGAAAACCGGTGAGGTAGTCGTGATATTAGTCCAGATAACATAGAATTCAGACGACAAAAAAAAATCATGAAAAATTAATCAAACAGTTAACTATTTATAAATTATAAAGCTGGGTTTTAATTTAATGAACAAAATTGAGACAAGTATCCTTACTTTTTTATGCTCAGGAAGAAATAAACAAACAAAGTATTGTTACTTTACTTCAGTGGCAACAACACTTGTGATATGTTATATGAGTTTTTCTGCATTTGTAACCTTGCACAAAAGAATAAAAAAAAATTACTGACAAATATATTGGATATACCAAGGAATTCACAAGATAATACATTAATACTAGTTTTAAATTAAATCTTTATTTGTTTGTGTTTTATCTTGTGAAAAATCGATAATATACTTACCAAGGTACTGCCTCTGAGCCGTTAAATATTTAAAATATCAGCTTTAGTTATATTTACCAAATTAGTACATTCTAACTTTCTTTTCTCCCTTAAATCACACCATTGTTTAAAATAAAAAATAAAAAAAATAGAACCGGTAGAAATGAATGATCTGAAAATAAATAAAAAGAATAATAATCATATGATTATTTCTAGGTTGTGTCAAGTTAGACACATAAGAGATGTCAATGTGGGTTTATGGTGGGGCGGGTTTGGCCCTGTATAGGAGGCAGATTGAAATTTCAAGCTTGCTCTATTTTGATGATGGAGTGGGATGGGTTAACCTTCTAACTTTTAAGAAATTAATATTATTTTTTAGTATTTAAAAAATGTTTTAAAAGAAGGTTGGTTAATGGTTGATCCACTTAAAAATATAAAATAACAGAAATTAATAAAAATCAATTAACTTATTATTTTTAATAAGAAAGAGTTAATTAAATTAAAAAAATAAAGTAGTATACCACGAAAATAAAAGATTTAAATATAATTATATTAATAATTCTAACTCAAACACTAATTAAAGTAATACGCTAAAATGAAACAATCACATTCCTCATAATAAATTAACGATAATAAATAAGGACTAAACATTTAAGTTTCTATGAATATTCAATAAAAACAAGTTCAATATCTATCCAAAATAAATAATCCAACCAACATCGATAACTAAACTAGTCAAGTTCATTTCCCAAAATAGATGAATAAATTTTTATAAGATATTATTAATATTATATTTTTATTTTTAAAATAAAATATTATATAACTCGTCGGGTCAACCTGTCCCGCCCCACCAGAAACCCGCAAAATTACGAGGCGGAACGAGCCAATTTTATACTTACTGTAGAATAAATTTGATCAACTCTTTTCACCCCTTTTTAGGCGGGTCACGCTTTAACATCCCTACATAACTTTCTTCTTTAATTTAGTTAAATTTCCAATGTATTTTAACAAATCATATTGTATGTTTTAAATATTAAATATATTAAAGTTTAATAAATATGTTATTATTTAATATATATATATATACACACATACACACAACTTAAAACATCGTTATTTATTATTAAATGTCTTACTATTTAATAAATATATTTTTTAAAAAATTATTATTAAACATATTTATTACTTGATATATTTTTAATTCTAATATATTTATTGAGTTTATTTTATAAATAATATATAATTTTGATCTAATTCATTATTATTTAATATATAAAATAATAATAAAAATTTATTATTACCGGTTTGACTAGTGATCTTTAAACCGGTACCTTCATTGGTTCAATGACCGATCCGGTTTTAAAAATATTGATATTTAAGGTCATTTAGTGATTAAAAAAGCATTTTAGGAGTAATCATAATTTTGCATAGTTATTTTTACACAATTAAGCATTTTTTAATAATGAAGCTAAAAGATTTCTGCAAATTTTCACATTGCGTGGTTTAAGTAAACTAAAGGTATGTGTAGTCAAAGACCAATCAAGGTCGATATGTCCGAGTGGTTAAGGAGACAGACTTGAAATCTGTTGGGCTTCGCCCGCGCAGGTTCGAACCCTGCTGTCGACGTCATTTTTGAAAGCCAAAAACTGTTATGAGTTAAAGCAATAAATTAATAAAAAACGCCGTTGCCGGGGATCGAACCCGGGTCGTCCGCGTGACAGGCGGAAATACTTACCACTATACTACAACGACTTAACATGCTAAGTTAAGACCTGATAAGGATAACATATAAGAATCAAAAGGCTATTGTTGATTTTATATTAGTTGACATTTCAAATGACTTTTTTTTTTATATTAGAACTGGTTTAAACTCTCTTAAAATTTTAAAAAATAAAGTTAACCGTTAGGATTTGCCGCCTATTAAAATAGGTTGATAAAAATCCATTATTATTAAGTGTTAAAGTGGTAAAATTTTTATCACTTTATCATCATTATTAAGTCATAGAGAACAAGATACATGCTTTAAAGTTACAAGGTTATGAGGTGATTACAAATCCAATGGTGAGCTTACAAATCCAATGTGAGCTCAAAAGGTGATTTGGGGCATATTGCATTATTCTTTGAATTTGGACTAGTAATATTTGGGTGATATGGATTAAAGTCGTGGAGGAATAGTTGAGATCAATATAAGGATGTAAACATGAGACTAGTTGGTGTGAAATGGGTCTACAAAGTAAACAAAGCCAAGTGGTGAAATAATCAAGCATAAGGCTAGATTAGTGGCAAATGGATTTGTTTAAAAAACTATAATGGATCAATTATATAAAGTTTATGCAACTCAACCACTAGGATTCAATGTTTGTGTACAAGAGGGAAGGTGTACAAATTGAAAGAAACCTTATATGGGTTGAAATAGACTTCTAGAACCTGGAACAAAAGAATTAATTGCTTTTTAAGTTAGATGAAATTCACCTAGTGAAGTTATGATCATGAAGTTTATGTTAAAGATTGATTTAGATTTGTTAATAGTTTCTCTTTATGTTGATGACTTTCTAACAACAAAGAGCAATGGAGTTAAAATTGATATTGAATATAGTGTGGGAATGATTAGCAGTTCATGAATGAGTCTAGACTACCTTATATGCAAACAATAAAAATGATACTTAGATATGTGAAGAGGACACTAGACTATGAGATTTTGTTCTCTTAGTATAGATTATTTTCATCCACAATATTCAAACTCAATACTTTGCTAAAATAAAATTAAAGATGTACCACTTAAATCAATTACCACTTATTTATAACTTTTAATATAACTATTACATAAATGCAATGTAACAATTTTTATATTAAAAGTTTAAGTACTAAAGATGACAAATTCTTATTGGAATGAGTGCAACAATTCTATTACAAAAATAAAAGTAAAATAATGATTTTATTCCCGATTTAAAATTACCAGCTTTAATGGTTAAACCCTTGTAAGAAAGAAGTTTTGTTAACTCAAACCCTAAGTTGAATTTAAGCCACCTAATACGCTAATTTTCTTTTATTGAAAATTGGTACATTTATAGCATTTTTATTTTTGTGTTTATATTATTGCATT
This sequence comes from Clitoria ternatea, assembly GCA_037962975.1. NCBI lineage: Eukaryota > Viridiplantae > Streptophyta > Magnoliopsida > Fabales > Fabaceae > Clitoria > Clitoria ternatea. The sequence goes on along the minus strand of CM075673.1, from coordinate 3,546,152 downwards.
GACTTTTGATAAAATAATACCATTCTAGAGGTTTTAAATTAATTAACAACACTCATAAACATTAATTTTTTAACCTAAACTAAATCCTAAGGCACAAATCACCATGGCTTCATTTTATGAGAAATGCTAGCAACAAATTCTTTTTGAACACATTCTATGTAATTTTTTAGTCTCTCAACAAGTCAAACCATACACCTTATAAATTGATTATTTATTTATTTTTCTTAAGGAACTGGTCAATCATATAAAGTGTGCTACATAGTGTGTTTAAAAGAATATATTCTTAACATTTCTATCAATTTTTTGATAAATTAATAGCCATGCTTAAATATATAATATACCCAATTCAGTTTGTATGAAGGCATTTTAATATTTTTATAAAGAATTTATTTTTTCTACTGACATTAAAAACTCAAATATTAACATCTTTATTATTATAAGCACATTTAATTTAATACAGTTGTTAGAGATCAACTTAGAATATCATATTATCTTTTAAAAAACTAAAAAATTAACTACTTCGGTTGATTTTGATATCTTAATTACATTTTTTAAAGGATTCGAAAACTATTAATTTTTTTTTTGGTAATCCTATTTGAGGTAGAAGTATTTATATCATTATAAGACTTTCGGGGGAAAATTTTTCCATTCATAATATTTGAATCCAAGATAAGATGAATCAAAGATATATATCCCTTAAACCAATTCTTTCTTAGAAAAATATTAATTATCTAAAATCAACTTAACTATCATAATTATATTTATTTTAATAGGCATATTCTAGATAAAGAACGTGGCTTCATCATTAGAATTAATATTATCTCTTTTAAAAATACATATCCTATCTAGTTTCTTTTATAAGACCGTGATTTTGTGTTTTTCTTGATTCTTCTTATAAGAAATTTTCCAATTTACAATTCACATTTATTATTCTTTCATTATATATCTCTATCAATTACATATTCTCTTTCGATATCAATAAATTTTTAAAAATTCATTTCTTAGTGAATAAGAATAACTAACAAATTTAATCTATTCACCTAAAATAAATAAGTTTCTTAATATACATGAAATGAAATGATGCATAAGGTTTTATATAAAAAAATGGAATGAGGTATATTTCATTAAAAAGATAAATAAAATCTGTTGGGGTTCGAACCCTGCTGTCGACGAATTTTGCATTACAAGTGCAATTTTTTCAAATTTTTATTATCCTATTTATTTTGTTTTATTTCTTAAATATATGTTTTTTAATCTTAAATATGTTTTTAATTCATGTAAATATAGTATTAATTTCTGAAAAAAGATCATTAATTTTGGTGCTTTTACATTTTAATTTTTTTATATAAAAATTATTATTAATGGATGATATGTTATACTAAACTTATATAATTGCTGATGTGGCTTATACATAATCATGTTATGTCTTTCAGATGATAGATTCCCATTAAAAAAATTTCAAACCTTATAACAGCTATAACTCTGTGATCAAGATTTTTTTAGGGTTATATTTACAATGGTTAAAAAGATATCAAGCTTTATTTATAAAGAATATCGCTCATTCCAATACAGTTTTTTTATTTATCTATATATTTAAATTTAGAGTTGAATTACTATACAACGTCAGTTTGTTTACCAAATAATTTTTTATTTGTATTTTTAAAGTTTATCTCAAATTATAATATATACCCATTTTATTTTATTTTTGATAATCGAAATGCCAATTAAGCAAAAACAGATCAACTGAACTCTAACTAACACTAACAAAATCCTATCACAAAATAGGGATGTTAATGGATAAATAGTACAAGCTGTGTAATTTATTCCATTAACTGGTCTAAAAATATGGTGAAGTGGGAGCTTAAAAGCTCATTTATTCCAATATTAAGTGTGGATTTGATATAGAGTTGATGAATCGAAGTTATACAAATAAAAAAATCTAAAGATTAATATTGATTTTTCACATCGTTTGAGACAGAGAAAATTTCGTTTGACTGTATGATCTTTTTCTCCTTTTATAAAATTCCGTTTACCATTTTCTAACATTTAAATAAACATGGGCTAAGACATTACAAACTTAGACTAAGCCATTACAAACTTTGGATTTAAAAACCTTATAGCATTAACAGCAAGCTATTGATTTACAAGATCAGGAGAATCATTATACACCTCTAATCCTAGCTCATGCATGTGTCAATTTACTGGCTTCCCTTCAAACATTCTTCACTCTAGCAGTTTTGAAAGTTTTCAAGTCGTAGTAGTTTCTAATCCTATGAATAATGGCTCTTTGAGGTCCCATGTACCTTTTGCAATTAGTTACCACAATTTTTTTTTGTTGTAAATAGTTATATTATGATGAATTGATATATTTAAATTATATGAAAATATAGCCATTATGTTTTCAGAATTCTATATCACATGCGTTACCAAAAGTACAAAACTCTTCCTAACTTAAATTTCAACACGTCTCTTTCAATTTCTTTTTCCAATTTCAATCATTGCACTTCACTAATTACAATTATTAGCAACAAAAGCAGCAATAATTAACTTTTGGGAACATCATTATTAGAAAGATGAACTTTGTCCAAGTGATGTACAGAAAATTACTGGAACTAGCTAGCTTGAATAAGTAATCAGAAAACAGAATATGTTCAATTTATCTCTAAGTAAAACTTCAAAATTTGATAAACACGGTACAATCTCTCCCTTTCCAGAGAATGGTTAATTTGCAACGGTGTCGTTTTGGAAGAAAATCAGTTTGTGTGTGCAGTAGCAATGCATGAAATCAATCAAACAAATGTTTCTTTGTTCTGTTCTCACGCCAGAAACGAGAGTCACGTCCCTTTCCGTAAACCTCAAAACAAAACCACGCATCGCCACGTGTCACACAATGCTTATTCCACACATTCTCAAATTGTTACCATGGTGATGGTGATGGTGATGTTGATGTTGCTGGTTCACCATTTCATGACACCTCCTTAACCCTTCACTACTTCCTCCTGCGCGCACCAACCTCCATTCTCTCTCTTCTTCCAATTCTTCTTCTTCTTCTTCTTCTTCTTCCTCCTCCTCCTCCTCCTCCTCCTCAACCTGATCTGGAATCAGATGCAATGTCAACCGTCCATTCTGCCGCGACGCATGCAGAATCTCCGATCGCTCTATCCTCACTTCCGTCAACTCTAACCTCCCGTCCTTCCTCACCGGCCGGAGATAGAAACTCGGTTTACCGTTCCGGTTCAGCGACGAAAGCGGCGGCGGAAACAACCTCACCTTCTTCCAATTCCCTCTACCTTCCGCTCTCATCATCCTCCTCCGCCATATCTCATCATCACAATCATCGCGATTGATTTTCTCTTTCGTATCCTCATCCTCATCATGATCGTCATTATTATTATTACTGCGATGAGTCTCGTCCGAACTTTCAAACCCTAGGGTTTCGGTGCAAGACACCAACGCGTCGATGTCGGTGTTGATCGATTCAACAGTAACTCTCTTGTTGTTGGGCCTTAACATGGCCGATTGAACGACATTGGGAGGCCTGTCGATTTCTCTAGTGGCGGAGGCGAGGCCCAGGCCCGAGCCCGAGATGACGCGAGGGTGACAGGTGTGGACAGTGGTGGTGGTGGTGGTGGTGAGAGTGAGGAGAAAGGAGTGAACATTTTTCTTGAACAGGTTGATGACGGTGGGGAGAGTTAAGGAGAAAAGAAAAGGGAAAATGAGTGTGTTTGTCATTGTCATCATGGTCGAATTGAAGGTGTGGTGTTTGAAAAAAGAGAAAGTTTTAATATACGAGAAGTGCCAAATATAGTGTGTGGGGTGGCACATGAGCTGGATCGAGCAAACGGTGCCGGGTCCCACGTTGGACTCATTCCAAATCCCTTTTTTTTTTCTATTTCTAGCAATTTTTTCACTGTAGACAAAGTTTTTTTTTTATTGTAACCCAATATTTTTATGGGTTATTGAATCGATAAATATATTAATTTAAATAAATTATGAATAAAAAAGAGTTAAACCTTGATTGAACCGATAGTATTAAAGAATTGTCTCAGACCAATCACCTAACCAGTTTGTAGTTTAACTAGTCAGACCAGTCACCGATTTAATTTTTATAACAATACTATGGACACCATTATAAATCATAATAATACGCTCTTTAAACATCATAAATGACATATTATAATTAAAATATTCTCTATCGGCAAAAATCATTTACTTATTGAAGCAAATAACACACTGAAGAGGCTCATTAAGTGTTGGAATAAAAAATAAATGTCTCATGGACTAATGTATACATTGAATAGCTCTTGACTTGACCTTACCATAATGATTAAATCTCGTTGCGGGTTCAACCAAACACAAGTTCATTGTATCATCTTATAACAATAAACGTATTTAATTAAGCTTCTTAATTTCATGAAAGATGAAACCTTTACTAACCATCTATATATTATCATCTGCATCATGCCCTTTTGAAAATTGTTAATGGATTTATCATGCATGCATGCAATTCTGATACTGGATATTGTGCCAAATTCATCTTTTTGTTGAATATGGATTCAAAGATGATTGAATTTCCTCTAGTGTACGCCCCTTGGTTTCTGGTACTAGTTTTGCCACGAATAGAATAGTGAAGCCACATATGCTAGCGAATATGAAGAAGGTTCCTGCACAAATTAACATTACTCAATTTGATTTCAGAACTTCTTTAAAAATAATTTATTTTAATAAACTACATCAAATAACTCATTAAAATAAGTTGAAAACAACTTATAAAAGTCATAAGCTATTTTGATAAGTTGCTTATAAGGATGAAGAGTAAAATGCAAATTAACCCACCTGATGAATTCCAAGTCATGAGGAAGTTAAAAGCATATGATACAATCCAAGAACAGAACCAGCTAACTAAGGTCACAAGACTTCCAGCAGAACCCTTCACGTTTATGGGAAATATCTTTAAAAAAAATAAAATAAAAGGTGATTCAGTCAAGCTAAGGACTTTTTATGATCCAATTTTCATTTCATAAGTTCAGGCATGGCAAGATTACACTACCTCAGACATTATAATCCAAGGAATTGCTCCCATGCCTAGTGAGAATGACCCTGTATATACCTGCTCATTAAGAATTATTTAAAAAAAAACAAATGGTGAATTTACCTTTTAAAATATAATTTAAATCAAGTTCTTTAAATTATTCTTCTCTTACTCACAAATCAATTAGCGACGTCATTTTTTTTAGTCTTCATTAAAAATGTTACTGAAACTCTAGAAGTACTTAAAATTCTGTGATGGCATTATTTTCTGTGTAACTGATGCAGAAAAAAGGAGTAATAGTTTTATCATCCCTCTTTCATGGTCATAAAACTAAGCAATGAATTTGAATTTATGTTTTGTTATCCAATTAAATAAATGTATGAGACTGAATACTGTACTCAAACGTTTCAAATAATTTTGCATTATTGTGTAAGCATTGCCATTCAAAAATGGTTACCAGCACACCAACAAGCGCCAGAATGGGACTGACTTCCTTCCATATATGTAGGTCCTGCATATGACAGGCTAAATTAATTGATTGTTTAGAAATAACTAGTGTGAAAAAACAACATAGTAGAGCAGATTTTGTTATCCAAAGAACCTGTAATAAGAATGATAGCGCTGCAAGGAAGCATCCTAAGCATGTACCTGATGCAGAGATCTGCATAGAAGTTCACATTTTGGATTCAGATTTTACTTACCAACACAAGAAAGAAGAAACAAAATCTCAACTTTTTCTTTACCAGTAGAAGTGGTCGTCTGCCAGATTTATCCATCAAAAATACTCCCAAAGTCGACATTGGGATCTATAAAAACAGAAATAATTTAAGTTATGTTTGGTAAAACCAACTTAAAAGTTTAGATCTTGTAACTTATGATTTTTCATGTAGCTTATAATTTGTGGTTTGTAACTTATAGCTTATGATTTTTTAGATAGTCTATGGAAATAGAACTGTTTGTGAATTATGTTAACAGACTTAGAAGGACAAATGATATGAGGGGAAAAAGTTGTATTTTAAAACAAAGGTAAGGATTCCTGATAACTTAAATATTAATGAGGTATCAAGCAGCTTTTCGAAAGCTATAAGATCTACTTATTTTGTGTTTGTCAAACAATTCTAAATATCTTTACCAAACAGACAATTAATACAAGTGAAGAGAAGACTTACCAAAAAAGTGGAGTCTATCTCATTCTATACAACATTAAGATTGAAGATACAGATGAATAAATTGTATGAAGAGAATGAAGAACCTGAACAGCAACCATTGCTATTGTTCCAATACTTCCTGAGAACCCTGTGATAGATAAGAATTTTTGCCTTCTGTGACAATCATGTTATAAATTTAATTTTCTCATAATCATCTTCCTCATATGTCACATGTTAAAGGCATAATAAAATTAAGATAGAAAAACTGTATGTACCAGCAGAGATGAATATAGAAGTTGCATAAAAAGCAATGGCATTAACCCCTCCAAACTGTTGTAGTATCATCAGGCCAACTCCTACCTAACAAACTAACCAAATACTTTTAAGAGTCTGCCAAAGGTTTTGGTAGGTTGCTTGAATGGGGATATCTTAGAAAGCTCACAATGAGTGACTTCATATACTGCAATCGAAATAAGCCAATAATGCTATCTTCTGTTTTCCTCTGAAGGGCTTCTGTAAAATCCTACAAAAAAAGTGCATTGTATAAAACAATGTATTAGGTTCTTTGGCTCCTTCTACCCCATCCTTTTGCATCCTATTTAGATTGCAACTCACAAGTTAAAACTCCAATGATCAAACACTTATTATATACTTTAATTTCAGTGGCTTCTTGAGAAACATCAGCATTCTTTCCTCTAAGTTGCCGCAATGCAGATTCACTCCTTTCCCAGCTTCCAAATTTTGCCTGCAGAGGATTGCAACTATCACTTACTTATGATGCCTTGGTCTTTTCTTTTTATCCTTTGGAATGACATCAAAGAGGGAGAGAGGAGGATAAATATTCGGAAGTGGGAGAATCAAGGTTCGAACCCAAGTCCTGGACTTTATGTCCATATCATACACCAACTGAGTTGGTCTCAATTATTTAACAGTAGTGATGAAAAATCTTGTTGCTTGTGTGAAGTGTGTCCAAGAGACTAACACAAACATACCAAAAAATAGACCTGATTCAGCCATTAACAACTCACCAGCCACCTAGGAGACTCAGGAATGAAGAAAAGACCCAAAAGCTGCACAAGACACGGGATAGTTCCTGTGGATAAACACAAAAAAAAAGATAGAGTCGCAATGCATCCAACCTTTCTAAATTTCATTTTGTTAAAACATCATCATCATCATAAAGGAGAACATTACCTATTAGAGCCAAAATCCGCCAATTCAAGAATGCTCCAATAAGATAAGTTAATGATACCCCACAACAAATCATTAACTGTCAAAATAAAAACCAAAGGGAACTAAAATTAGCCTATGCTTGAAAAGTGAATTAGCATACGTGGTACATACAATGAAAGTAAAATGATAAGAAAGAACATCGTTGCTTTACCTGATGAACTGTGGTGAATGCCCCTCGAAGATTCTTAGGTGTTATTTCAGCTATATAAACTGGTACCTATATGGAAAGAAAAAGAAGAGAGCTACCCCTTTTAAATTTCTTTCAAGTGATTGAATATTTATGAACTGCAATTATGAGAAACTAACAGTCACATAATTACCACATAAGACAGAAGGCCCATCCCACATCCAACCAACAATCTTCCAACATAAAGCCACCAAAAAACCTTCAAACAAGTACTAAGCATCAAATGTTTGACTAATCAAGACCATGCCCTCTTTAACCATCAAGTTAATTGCTTTAAACAAAATTTAGCTTGGAGTCTTGCAAAAAGGATTGTTTAAATGTATTTAAAATTCAAACAGTCATTGAACTAGTGAAAATATCAGTTTAGTGAACCGTGGTCTTGAACCGTGATAGAGCCAGCTGCAATAAAGACTTAACTCAGCCCAATCACCCAACTAATTTAACTGGTCGAACTCACCAATCTGGTTTTGATAACTATCCATTTACTCTTTTCACAGTGTTTTGATAACTTGGGGAAATATGGGAATGAAATCAAATAAATAGTTAACCTTGGAAAATGCTATAGCAAACCATCCCAATATGCAGAATACCTCAGAGAATCCCATGGCCTGCTTTGCCAAAAGCAACATAACCAAATAAAACCAATTAAGCAAGGAACCTTCACTTCAAAATGTGGCCTCACTTTGAGTAACACATAAAATTGGAGAAACTTACAACTCTACGACCAGCGTAATCAGCTATTCTACCACTAATGACGGCACCAATCATTGCTCCAATTGTCAATATTGATCCAACAATTGAATACTGCATACATTAAACAAGACCAATGGAAAAGCTTTAAATTTTACTCACGTTATTTCAATATTGACTGGAGCACAAACTAAAACAAAGGCAGTGATTCAAAGTCCAAACCTGGGCCACACTGAGATTGAGGTCATCAATGATTCCAATTTGAGAAGGAGATGAATATCCCACCTGAGAAAAAATCAGACAGTGAGAGTGGTAATTCTGAATTGTGTTAAATTTTCAAAACCAAAATTTGCAAATAGGAACTTACAGCAGACCCAAAAACGTAAGAACCAGACACAGCAACAAGAGTGGTAAGTATAAGAACAGGTGGTACCGACCCAGTTCCTCTATGCCTGTTTTCTTCACAGTCAACGCCATAATTGTCACCATGACCTTGTAATTCTGTGGAAAGCAGAGGACTTGAAAACTCATTTGATTCTGTGCTGTTAGTACTGTCCATGATTACCCACAAGCAGAGGCAGAAGCTACAGAGATTTTGAAGGTTTTTTGAATGTTGAGTGCTGTTGAGCTGAGATATATTATATGTATGGTGTTGTTTGTAGGAACAAATGATGGTGTTGGGCTGTTTGGTTCATTGGAATTTGGAGGTAATCTGAAATAAGTATGGTTGGTGTGAATGGATTTAATTTTTTTCCAAACTGATGAAAAATATATAAATTGAGAAAGTGACAGACTAATTAGTATTGATTTACAATTAGTTATATTAATGAAACATTTTAATTTAAATTAAGGGTAAATAGTAGCGTTTAACTTTCCTGCTCCTGTACATCTTTTCACTCTACTTCGGGTATGAGTGGTCATAAGCTCAATATGTGAGCGACAAGGGAAAAAGAACATGACAATTTTATATTGTTTTTAAAATCAGGCTAGAAAGTAAATCATAATTAAATTTAAAATTAAAACATTAAATTAGTAATAATAAAAAATTAATCAATATAGATTGGTCATCCAATTTATTTATGATTTAATAAATTAGATCAGTGAATCAAATTGGATTTTAATAACAATGATTATAAGATACAATCTTAACGAATGTAATGAATTTGTCTGATTATCACATATATTTTTATAGGTCGAAAGATATGTCATATTACAGGCACACCATATCCATTTTAATTAACACATAATAAGGAGATATATTAGAGGCAAAGCAACATATATCTCTTTTCTTTTCTTTTAATTCTTTGAATAAGTACTCTGTAATGGTGGTGTGATGTCTAAAACCTCTACAAATTGTATGTTAAAGCCTCTATAAAATCTACGGTGATGGGGTGATCAACATATACAATGTTTCATGGCATTAATTTTTAAACATTATAGTAATATTTTCCATTCACAACCATCACAAATTACATATTTGAACATTACAGCTTAAGTTGACAAATTATTTGTTTATTTTTAAACCAATTGCGTTGTTTTAATAAAAATAATTGCAAAAAAAGGTGTAAAAACATTACACCTCGTGGCCATTGCGGCCATTGGCATACTTCACATTCACAAAAACGTTCATCAAATATAAAAATTCTTACTGAGTTTGTTATGCATAGAATTTTGATTAGTTACTAATTAAATTAGATTTGACTAAAAAACTATTGACTTAATAAAATTTTAATTGTTTCAGATAACGTAAATATTAACCATTAGAATTTTTTATCATCCGTTCTACAACTTATTATCAAACGAATCCTAAATTTATCTCTCTGAAGAATATGAATTTAGAGAAGCTTGAATTTCTTCTAGTGTCCGCCCCTTGGTCTCCGGTACTAGTTTTGCTACGAATAGCACAGTGAAGCCACAGGCGCTAGAGAACAAGAAAAAAGTTCCTGCACAAACAACATAATAATGAATTTTATCCAATGTATTAAACACAAAACTGTGCAGTTCCTTAGAGATAGTTGGTGTTATTTTCCAATTAACACTGAAGTTTGATCTCGGTATCTCATAAAGATTAAATTCATTGATACTAGCACAACATAATTAATATGTGACAGATATATAAAGTGTAACAGCTTATGTTCCAACTCAAATTTTGTGGTGGGGTGAGAAGAAGGGATGAAGAGTAAATGCTAGTTAACATACCTGCTGAACTCCAAGACATGAAGAAGTTAAAAGCATATGATACAATCCAAGAGAATGACCAGCTAACCAAAGTTGCAAGGCTCCCAGCTGAGCCCTTTATGTTAATTGGAAATATCTGAAAAATAAAATATATAAAACCATTCATTGTGCTGAGGATTTGTTGTATTTGAATATTTATTTTTTTAATGACTTCAGGGATAGTTTGCACAAAAGCTACCTCAGACATTATAATCCATGGAATTCCACCAAAGCCTAGCGAGAAACATCCCATATATAACTGTTCATTAACAAAATTAATTGCAGAATAGATGCACAGAAGATTATTAGTTAAGAGTTTAACATGAGTGTTCCATGGCCACAAAAGAGTAATCATTGGATCCATTTAAACTAGAAACATTACCAGTACACCAACAAGCGCCATAATGGGACTGATATGCACCTCCTGCATCAACCAAGCCTAATTATTCTTAGAAATAATGTTATGTGAAAAACAAATTATTAGACCAAATTCCTTTATCAAAAGAACCTGCAAAAAGAATGATAGGGCTATGAGAAAGCATCCAATGCATGTTCCAAATGTAGATACCTATGCAAGAGTCAAATTCTTGGATTCAAAATTTACATAGCATAAAAGGTCTCCACCTAGCAGATCCTCTACTGAGCATCTTTTATTGGACATGTTCATTACAGTTAAATCTAAAATATTCATTTCAAATTTACACATTAAATCTTTATCATTCATTTGCAAGTTCAGTAGGTGGTCAGTACAGTAGAGAAAATCAACAGAGAAACCAAACATCAGAAAAGAAGGAACAAAAGGTCAGACATTTTACCAGTAAAAGCGGCCGTCTTCCACATTTATCCATTAGAAGCACTCCTAAAGTTGTCATTGGAATCTGTAAACACAAAATATGGGATTGTACGAAGAGACTCAGGAATGAATAGTACACTCATCAAACATGACATCTAAGTAACTCGTAGAATTAAGCAGACAGTAAAGAAAATCTAGAACCTTAATAGCAACCACTGCTATTGTTCCAACACTTCCTGAAAACCCTGCCATTGAAAAACAATTTGTTGCTTTCATGTGAATTGTGTCAAAAATCCAATATTATCACAGTAATATTTTCTTACTTGTCACATGATATATGATATAAAAGGACTTGCACATACCAGCAGAGATAAATATAGAATTTGTATAATAAGTGACAGCAGTAATCCCTCCAAACTGTTGTAGTATCATCAAACCAACTCCTACCTAACCAAGTGACTAGATACCATAAGAGCCTGTAGAAGGTTAAGATATGCTGCATGAATGGGGCAAATTTAGAATGCTCACAGTAAGTGATTTTAAATACTGAGACTGAAATAAGCCAATAATGCTAGCGTCTGTTTTTCTCTGAACGGCTTCTGTATAATCCTACAAATAAGGGTACATGGTAAAAAATGAAAGGCTAAAATCTCTGTTTTTTCCCTTTTTTAGTAAGACTGTAACATTCTAATGAGCAAAAACTTGTTATGTACTCTTATTTCAGTTGCTTCATGATAAATATCAGCATTCTTTCCCCTGAGGCGCTGTAAAGCATGGTCACTCTCTTTCAAGCGACCAATCTTGGCCTGCAGAAGATTACAAGTGTCAATTATGCCATGTATGTCTAATGACAAACTTTCCAGAAGCTATCAACAACTCACCAGCCACCTAGGATAATCAGGTACAAATGGAAGACTTAGAAGCTGTAGAAGACATGGAATAGTTCCTGAGATAAATACAAAAAAAAAAGTGAATTACTTATCTTTGCTTTGGAAATAGCAACAGGAAGAAGTATAATATTACCTATTATAGCCAAAATCCGCCAATTCAAATATGCTCCCATAAGATAAGTTGATGACAAGCCACAACAAAGCATTAACTGTCAAAGCAACAACAGCTAAACATATTTAAAATAAGCCAATGCATTGCATGCCCCAGAAAGCATTTTCTGATTTCATTTCAATTTTTTATTTTTAATTATAAAATTTATTTTTTGTTTCAAAAAGTTTGAATAGGAAACGGTTAAAAAAATTGTTTTCACTGTTTCATGCATAAATTTTTGTAAATAGAAAATAATGACGCGTTTGAATTGTGAAAATGTTCTTGTTTTCATTTTTTGTTTCTCAGTTTTAATTAAAAAATTGGCATTTGTTCTAGTTTCTACAATTTTTGTATAGGAAACACTAGAAACAACTTTTTCTGTTTCCTGTTTTCAATTTTTTTAGTACAAAATTTTGAAAATATATCATGATGGTAGTTGTAACATTCCTCTTTCTGGTAAGCAGTTTTAAACCTAGTAAGTTTCAATTATGAGAGTTTTGTAGGTGATAATCAGGGTAAAGATCATTCCATAAAAAGAATAATATGATTAGGTTAAGAAGACCCAGTAAAAGAAATAGCAAGCGTATATAATAATAATTCAGAGTTATATTTAACAATAAATAATAATATAATATTAGGGAGAGTAAATAAAAGACCCCGCGGGTAGTCAAGAATTGACTATTCGATCCCATATTTAGCACCTATATAATAAACTAGTTCAGTTGGTACCGTCATTTACGTAAAACGAGAAAAAATCGGGTAAGTTCCTGCACACCTGTTTTATACTAAAAATATGTCCACAGTTGTTTGTTTATATACTTTGGGATGTCTAATTCCAGCACGGACAATCCCTAATGAACCGTTTTGACAAATCAAACACTTCTCCTGAAGAGCCCTAACTCTAATTTAGACCTCATCAACTTCGTTACTTGGAAAAATTATCCAGTTAATTCGGAACCTCTTAGTCTAGCTTGAACACCTTTAGTGCTTTAAGCCTAACTTTTTCATATGATATCAAAATCAAGCAATTCTGATCTTAGTTTCTTCGTTATGAAAAATCTAACAACCTCTATTTCTAGTCTCTAACTCCGATTCATGGCCTATCATCCCCAATTTGATGAACCAAGAATTTGTACTCCGAAAACTCATTATTTAATTATGTTAAATCGCATTAATTCATGAGAAAAATCATAACTTTCTCATACGAGCTTAGAATCAGTTCATTATAATTTATTTATTCTCATATAAAACCCTTCTACAATTCTTGTGAAGAATTCGAAAGCTAGTTCCTACCCGATCATCCCCAAAAAGCCAAACTTCTTAGGGAAAAGTCATTTTCGCATATAATCAGCACAACAGCAGAAAAACATGAATATCTCTCTCATACGACATCGAAATCACTTCGTTCTTTTTTTCATGGTTCCATATCAAAAAATCCTACAACTCTCATGAAGGGCCCAAAAGCTAATTCCTAAAGGATTCTATGCAGCGACTGTGCTTTTCAAGTTAAAACAATTTCAGAAGCCCTAGAAGCACTTTTCCTTGGTTCAAGCATAATTCTTGCTCCAGGTGTCGTATTTTCACGTGTCATATACCGTTTTGAAAAGGAAAATGAAATGTACGACTTTCATGTTGGGAACGTTTTCAAATTCTGACCGTAGCTAAAAGTCATATTTTTCTCAAAGATTAGCTATTAAAAACCGTAATTAAGGTTCCACCCGGTACTGATTAAATCTCGACCCGCCAAGCGAGTTTCCTTATAAATAAGCGTGTCACTCCTTCTTCAACAATCAGACCTCTCTTTCTTTCCCTCCTTACGCATCCCTCTCTCCCTCTCCTCCATTAACGTCGATCACCACCACCTAAACCACCTTCATTCTCCGTCGAAACCATCATCGACCACCGCGAACCTCCACTATTTTTCTTCCTCCACAATTTCCACCACCTAGAACCACCCCAAACCACCATCTTCTACCTCTGTACAGCCTCCAAAATCGTGACCCCAACACCACCCACGACTACCACAACCTCTGAAATCCACCGTTCTTCCTCCCGACGACCTCCGATCATCGTTTCCTTTGATTTCCACCAAACGGTTTCAATTATCATCGCCTATAGCCACCTTCTACCACTGTAGGCAGCCACCACGCCACCATCATCTCCCTTCATTTGATCCTTTGCATGTTGGCTTATATGGCTCTGATCGTCATGCAGATTTCAACGGCGGAGACGGATCATCGATTGGAGCTGCGAATTCAAAGTTGAGTTTCCACCCTTTCGTCTAAGATCGGGAAAAAATGACACCTCAAGTAAGGGGTATATCCTCGGGTGTCATGGGGTGAACCGCGTGTTCAGAACGGCTAAGGCTCACTGTGGGTCCTTACCTTTCTGAGTGCAGGTTCAAGAAATTTTTACTTAACTAAGTTATTTGAATTTTTACCAATATTTTATTATTGTGTATGTGCTTACTTGACTGTGCTTGACTGTTACTAACTCCAATGATTGAGTGGGTATGTTTAGGTACTAGACTGTGAAAACACTAAAAGGCACACTGGGTGTCAATGTGGACTCCGATTAATAAATTTAGAAAAACGTGATGAATAGGGCTATAAGGATGGATGGTTACATGACCTTTATTGTGTAATTTATTTTGGAGTGTGATTTACTATTATGTCGCTATATCTGTCCTCAATTGCCTTAGTATCGAATTTTACGATACACGATAACAATACCACCGATATTTAAGAATATAAAATCAAGGAAATAATATTACCGCTACAATTATCACTATATCTATTATTATTATTATTATTATTATTATTATTATTATTATTATTATTGAGCATAATGGTCAGCTCTGCCGTCGCTCTCAACATTCTTCATTATTTAATTTTTATCCACTTATATTATTGAATATATTGGTCAGCTCTGCCGCCTTATTCTCAACATTTCCTTTTCCTTTATTTAATATCTGTTTATTTATATTATTGAATATAATGGTCGGCTTTACCACCTTGTTCAGTATTCTTTTCTTTTATCTAATTAATGTTTATCTATACTGTTGAATATAATGGTCGGCTCTGTCGTCTCGCTTTTTTGTGCAAGAAATTATTAAATTACAAATTATTATTATTATTATTATTATTATCATTTATTATACTGTTATGATTATTTGTATTACTATTATAATTTCCATTACTAGTAATCGATAATCTTATTAACATTATTAATTCTATTCCATCACCTTAAAGAGTTGATATAAAAAATATCTTAAATAAAATATTTTCAGTATAATTTCTACTAACCGAACGAAATGAGACTTGGAGTTGACAATCACAAGTAAGTCCCATTTTATTAAACCCAGTAAAAGGACCTAAATATAGTATGTTACACAGTAAGTCTATTTAGATTTACTTAGTAAATACAAATGGTCAGATTCTATCTTATTCACAAATACGCCGTAAGTCTCCCAAACTTAATTGGGTATACCAATAAGAGTAATGGCCAACGATGTTTTAAGAAAATAAATAAGTGGCAAATGCCACTTTATCCCCAAATGTCTCCATGAATTTAATTCAATGGGAGTATACTAATAAGGGCAATGACCTTTCACTTCTTGAATTTAACATAATTTACATTTCTGTTATTTCATTCATTAGTTATAAAATAGATATACATTATTTATTTTTCAAAAAGGAAATTATTTTAGCCAAGATATTGCCCGTATATTTCTTAATAAATAGAAATATAACAATTTGAGGACAAATATTACGGGATAGGAAACACATAAGACACTAAGGGATCAAAAGTAATAATAAAGTTAAAATAAAGCATAATGCATCAGGAGCATGTTTTGACGATGAAAAACTAGAGTACGTCAGAGGACATTCGCGTTCGATCCCCAGGGAGGATCTTGGGAGTATAACTGGGTCGGGCATCCAATGGTTCAAAATCACGCCTCGAGACTGGACAGTTCGTGGCAAACCCGGTGTACTTCGACTAAAGACGGAGTGTAATTGTGTAGAGCCAATCCTCATGATGATATAATTATGAATGATGAGATAAGATGGATCCATGTTGATTAAAGACTTGTAAGTCTTTTATACCCTATAATGTGATATTGATGTTGGGGGACTTGGTGAACTTTGATCGCTCTAGTATGGAAACGTTGTGCCTAAGGACAGCTTAAGTAGGACAGGTTCAAGTGAATGTGGTAACGACGATGATGATGACGGTGATGATTGACTGATTTCTTGGGCCCACATGCATCATGAGAAAAACTAAACCACCAGATACTCCCTAATGAACCTAACTCATGCATATCATGATAGCATCATTAAATGTTGTTTGTTGTTCTTGTATGTATTATTGCATGTGACTACCATATTATTGTTGCTCTCAGCGGTAATTAACCTCAGGGACACGAGTGTATACTCAACCCTTATGCTCAATAATAACAGAAGGACAGGAGAAGAACAACAGGAACCCTCAACCCCGAAGACCAGAAATAATGTAGGATATATATATGTATATAGTTAATTAAACAATAGACAATTGATAATTGTACATATAAGGGAGCCTATGTGCCTCGTCCTGTTAAGAGTACAATTACTCAAAGTTTATGAATGACTATGTAAATTATTTTTCTTGCTTCCAATGATCCGCTGTCGTTTTTATTGTACAAAAAAATTTTCCATTTTCTTAAACACTCATGACCTTAACCGAGATGTTACAACAGTTTTATAATTAAAACTGAAAGTAGTAAATGTTTTCATAATCCAAATCAGTCTTAATGTATCAATTTTATAACTACAAATGAAAGCAAAAAATAAAGAAAAGAAACGTTTTTCTCAAACCAAACAATTACTCAACACAAAATTAGAGTAAACTGGTATAAAGCATCATTAATAATAATATAGTATTGACGTGGTTTACAAAAAAAAAAAACTATAGAATTGACCTGAAGAAGTGCAGTGAATGCCCCTCTAAGATTCTTAGGTGTTATTTCTGCTACATAAATTTGTACCTAATATGCAAAAGGAACTATTTATTTGTGTGACTAAGTATCATTTAAACAGCAATTAATCATAACATATCAACAGTTACCACATAAGATAGCTAGCCAATCCCAAATCCTATCAACAGTCTTCCAACATAAAGCCACCGCCAATCCCAAATCCTATCAACAGTCTTCCAACATAAAGCCACCAAGCAACCTTCAAAATAACACCAAATTTTAGAAATCAACAACTGAACATGAGGAAACCTCCGCCGGATAATTACATTGATTCAACTAATAGAATCCAAATGGCACAGATTCTGCAGCCTTTTACTTCATTGTATTTATGGAAAAACAACAATTCAATCAATAGTAACCTTAAGTCTATCAAAAGAAACTACTAATTTTCTTTATCTAGCAATAAGCTTCATATACATTTATACTTGGGCATGCATAATGCATGTGCTTCAAGTTAGAGAAATGAGGGATAAAGTGGAAGAAATCAATAGCAAACCTTTGAGAATGCTATGGCAAGCCATCCTAGGATGCAGAAAACCTCTGAGAATCCCATAGCCTGCATAGCAAAACACAAAATAATCAGAGTTGAATTACAATAACAATGAAACTAAAACTAAATATAGGCCGGCATGCTTTGACTTACCACCTGCCTACCTGCATAATCTGCTATTGTACCACTCACAATGGCACCAATCATAGCTCCAATTGTCATTATTGAACCAAAAGTTGAATACTGCAAATGTGCAAAGTGTTTGGCAATTAAGGGACACGGTCAAATAAAATGATGACCAAAAGAAAACAATGTGAATGTTTCTACAGAGTTCGATAGATTGTTTGATCCGACTCCATGATGAAGGGGTGGACTTTAAAGGATAAAGTGTACTAACAACCACTGAATCAATTATGATAATGTTGGAACAAATTTCCAAAGTAAGGGTGAACCAAAAGATGAACAACAATTTAGAGGACTTGATATGATCTTCTAGGCATGCAGAGCACTTTCCTAAAATTAGTATTTCGTCCCTATAGAGTGTGGGTATCACGAAATCCAATTTTGAGATACAAAGAAGATTCAACAACAATACTCACTCTTGTATTGTTGCAAAACAAGAACAAAAGATGAAAGAAATTTAATTTGTGTTTTTATTTCTGTGTTTTGAGTAATGCACTTGGATCCCTTTATATAGATGTTGATCAGACATCTTCTGAATCAAAGGGACACAAATTTATGAATTGTTATAACTCTTCATAAAAGGTTGAGACTCTTTAAATTTACTGAAAAGGCATGTAATTAATTACAACACAATGGTAATCAATTACACCTTTTGAAAAGTCATACCATTTGGCATTACACCTTTGAAAGGTCATACCATTTGGCGTCTCAAAATTTAAAAAGTTACTCAATCAGAGTTTTCACTCTTTGATAATCGATTACACACAATGGTAATCGATTATCAGAGAATTTAATTCTCAAATCTCAACAATCCTCCCCCATTTGAGAGTATTAAATAATTACTACACACAAATTTAAATTTAATATATACAATCTTACACGTAAATGAAAGTGTACATAGACTTGAACTTCCACTTAGTAGAGTATACATTCCAAGAAATCGTATTTTATTGGTATCGAAACGATTGAACCGATATAATACATAATGAAAACTTGAAGATACAACTACATATAAGATAAACTACATGTTCTTGTTGTACTTGACACAATAGGGCCATGCATCCATATCTATTCATAAGTGCATCAAAGTCATTGCCCTTTGACTTCTTGAAGCGGCCAAACTTCGCACTTACATAGGTTGATTTCTTAGGTAAAACATGTTCCTGCGATAAAACATAAGTTCAAGAAATCAATTAAGAATTATTCAACCTCCTTACATCACAGGTCCAAAGCACCCTTGTGCTTTCAATCATCAAATAAGAGATTTAATCTTATTGAACTTAAGACTTAATGTCATATTAAGCGTTAAGTTAAGATTCCCTTACTAGTGATTAATTATGGGCTCCATTCCAATTTCAATAGACATTCTAGAGATGGAATCTTTAGCCAATGCCTTTGTAAAACCATCAGCCAAATTAAGCTTTGTTCGAACGAAATCAATGGTAATAATACCATCCTTGATAAGTCCTTGGACATAACTATGTCTCACACCTATATGTCTTGATTTTCCATTGTACACTTGACTATAAGCTTTAGCCAAAGTTGCAACATTGTCACAATGTATTGCTACAGGTGATATTGGTTTTTGTAACAGTGGTATCTCAAACATGAGGTTCCTTAGCCATTCAGCTTCCTTTCCTGCTGAAGCTAGAGCTATAAATTCTGAAGCCATAGTGGAATCAGTAATGCAAGTTTGTTTCTTGGATGACCAAGAAATTGCTCCTCCTCCAAAGAGGAAAACCCAACCACTAGTAGAAGAGTGATCTTCTTGGTTTGTAATCCAACTTGCATCAGAATATCCTTCCAAAACTGAAGGATAACCACTATATGTCAAACCATAATCAATAGTTTTCTTTAAGTACTTAAGTACTCGACGTACAGCTTGCCAATGTGATAAACTAGGGTTACTAGTATATCTACTCAGTTTACCTACCGCAAATGCGATATCTGGCCTTGTACTTGTCATTGCATACATCAAATGTAACACCCCTATTTTTATTTTTATATTAAAATTTTGAAGGAATTAAATTATGGTTCTTTAGAACTTTTTAATCTACGTATTATTTATCATTTTTTGGAATTTTTTGGAATTTTGGAATTTTTTAATAAAAATAATATTTTTTAAATAATTTTAAATTCATATAAGTGACTTAAATTAAAAATATTTACAAGAAAGTGAATTGAAATTATAAGAAAATTTTCTAAAATCCATTTCAAGTAGACTTATCTAAAAATTATCGGTTTGAGAAAAATCTTGATTTTTTCCAATCGTTAAAAAATTTGAAACGTATCAATAAATTTTTATTAACAGAAAATTTTAGATTTTTAAAATTTCAGCTTTATATTACTTATTATAAAATTAGTAGGGACTGATATAATATCGCTAAATTTCAAAAAGGACTCATTTTGAATATTTAAAATATACCGAGTGAAGGGTTACTATTTGACTTAATAATTTTGCCGACAATTACTATGCAAATCACTGTGCATGTATGAAATTTTCAAAAGATGCACAGTAACCTGGAATAAAAAATTCAAAAATGCATAGTACTTTTATATTAAAATAATGGAATGCATAGTAAATTTTTTTCCTATAAATACCGAAGGATTTCTTTTTTAGAATTCACAATTTCAGATTATGTTTTCTTAATATAGTAGTGCTAGTGAGATAGTGGTGGAAGTGAGAGAGAGAAGAAAAGTTTTTGGAGAGAAGGTTCTGCCAAAATCCTAAGGTAAGAATACTTCTCTTTTATATTTTTTGGGTTATTTTCATATCGTTTTTAGAAATCTGTTATTATACTGAAAATAATATTATTTTAAGTTACTATTCTGCATAGTAAACACTATTTCAATAGTAAATTACTATTTCAATAGTAAATTACTATTCAAATAGTAAATTACTATTTACTGTTACTATTTACCATTACTATTCACAATTTACTATTTACCGTTACTATTCACGTTTTACTATTTACTGTTACTATTCACGTTTTACTATTTACTGTTACTATTCACGATTTACTATTCACTATTCACTATTCACTATTCAAAATTTACCATTTCTGTTTTAAGTAGTAATCTTAATCTTCGTCTTATGCTTATACTGAAATAAAATTGATATTAATATTTCTAGAAATCGGAGGCGCAAAGCAAATCTCTTTTTGGTAACGACTCAAGGTAAGGGGGAGTGAGATAAGAGTATAATATGAAAAGACATAAGAATAATGGGAGGAGTCCCCTACTCCTTTTAAATTTAATAATATTATTATTTTAAAATATTAACTTTTTAACTTAACATTTTTAATAAATTTTAAATTAAATATCCGGTTAACTAACTCTAACATACCTATGCAAAGACTTGGACCATTATGACCTATATGGACTGGACTATACCTATGCAAGGACTTGGACCATTATGACCCATATGGACTGAACTATACCTATGCAAGGACTGGATTATATGGACTTAAATATACCTATGCGAGGAATTGACCAAAAGGACTAAAATTGACTATATTAATAATCATTAAATTTTGTATTATGATATGTATTAATGATATTTAATTGATTTGATTATGATTTGATTATGATTGATTGATTGATGATATTTAGTTATGATTGATATTGTTTGATTTTGATTGATGATATTGTAATGTGGAGTTTGAGCATATAGCGAGCATGACGGAAAGCTAAAATTCAGTAAGAATTTCTTACCTTACTCTTTAAATTTTATTATCTTTTATTTCTTCTTAGAAATTATTTTTATTAACTTTATTTTCAATATTTAGAAAAATAAAAATAAAAATTAGTATTTATTTTAGAAAGAAAATATTTTATGAGAATTTATTTAATTAAATCTTGAGTTAAAGAAAAATTTTATAATTTTAAGTATTTTTGGTTAATAATTATTCTCTTTTAATAAAACAAAATTTTTTTTGAAAGAAAATTGTTTTATTTTTTCCAACTTAATAACTAAATATATTTGGAAATAATTGAGATTCCTAAATTTGATTTTGTTAAGATTTAATTTGAGAAAGATTATGTAAAGTTTTATATGATAAAGTTTTTAGATATTTAAGGCTTAGAAACTCAATTTCAGTGAGATTCAAAAACTGTACCAAATTTATTTCTGTGGGATAGAAATTCAGAGAACTGAGAAAATGTACAGTTTATTGAAATGATATTGTAAACCTTTAAGGGATTTAATAATTGAGTTTCTAAAAGCCTTAACCAACTCAATACGCGAGTAGTTCATGCATCATGGATAATGAAAGTGAAATGAAATAATATTGTCTGGGGACGGATTATAGAAACCGAGGATACATTAGAGGAGGCTTAATTACGAGCCTTGGGATGAGAGAGTGTGAAAGGGTGCTTCAGGGGACCTGGGGTAGCTCCCTAGTGTCGGGTACTTTCACAATAAAAACTTTCTCAATCTGACTAGTCTCTAAGTGTTTCCATGCCAGTTGAGCTGTTCATATTATTATTATCCGGACTTATGGAACAGTGTAAACTCCCGGTTGGCCCAGTGCAAATTAAAATTTAAGGGCCCACATATATAGATAAGTTATGGTGAAGATATTGCATAACATTCATGCATTCATAATTGATTGTGTATGTGATTGTGATTGATATTATTATGTATTGGTTGTGAAAACCCTTTGTTGCTTATGTCTTATTCGGAAATATTATATTCTGTTTCTCACTCCTTTCTCCGTGTTTTTGTTTCATATATTCTAAATTGATGGTTCAGAGGGAAGGATCGAAGAATTTCAGCAGTAAATATAGCACGTTTTAGAAAGGGAGCTCGGTATGAATACCGTGGTCCAATGAATAAATAATGTTAATTAGTAACTGCTTCTGGGCCATGGAGTTTCCTCTCTTTCTTATAATGTTTAATGTTTATTTTCTTCGGATGAATGTACAAATACTTTATAAAGTTTTTAATAATATTTGTGAGGTATTTCAGAAATAATGTATATAATTTATTCCGATAGTTTTTTTTTAACAATCATATCTTTAGTAAAAAAAAAAAATTTACGAGTTTTTCTAGAATTTATTAAGGTGTAACAGAGGGTGTTACAAAGTGGTATCAGAGCAGTTAATCCAATAGGCCTGGGGAAAAGGTCTATCTTGCTTTGTCTGTAAACTCTGTATAGGTAGAATATCTGACTTGGTAGTAACTGTGATTGATGTGACAAATCTCAGTTACTGTGAAACAGGAAACTAATGGCTGGAAACGATCTTGCTGGAGTTGTAGAACGATTAATCAATGCAATGGGAGCACGTGAAGGTCAAGGTAATGATGCCTTGAGAAGACTGGACCTATTCGAAAAGCGCAATCCACCTCGTTTCAAGGGAGGATATAACCCTGATGGAGCACAAATCTGGATTCGAGAGATAGAGAAGATCTTTCGAGCATTGCAATGTAATGAAGCTGATAAGGTAGTCTTCGCTACTTATGCCTTATCTGAGGATGCCGAACATTGGTGGGATAGCATGCGTAAACAATTCGAAGTCAACGACGTGGAGATCACTTGGGACTATTTCAAGGATATGTTTCTAGAGAAATACTTTCCAGCTGATGTTAAAGAGAAAAGACAATTCGAATTCCTGTCGCTGACCCAAGGAAATATGACCGTTGGAGAGTACGCATCCAGGTTTGAAGAGCTATCTCGTTTTCATTCTCATTATAATGATGCTACTAATGAAAGAGATCGGTGTGCAAAGTTTGTAAATGGACTGCGGCCAGAAATTAAGGAAGCTATACGAATGCAGGAAATCCGTGAATTTTCTGTATTGGTAAATCGCTGCAGGATCTTTGAAGAAGACCATAAGGATAGAATGACCAAAAGTCGTGAGCCCATTCACAAGGCAGGAGAAATAAGAAGTGGAGGACCTCACCATCACCAAAGAAGAGATTTCAGAAGGAATAAGCCTTACCAAGCACCATTTCGCCGGTTTGGAATAGCATCTGTTCCTAACAGACCCCAAGCTTCAACTGGAAGCTATTACCCAACATCTGCACCAAATTTTAAATGTTTTATCTGTGGAGGACCCCATTTGAAAAGGGATTGTCCTAAAAACACTTATGTTTGCTTTAAGTGTAACAAACCAGGTCATCACATCAAGGATTGCCCAGAGATGAAGAGAGAAAACCCTGAAGGTGCAAGTACAAGCATAAATACTCAAGGAGGCGCGCACAGTGCAGTCGGAAGGCCAAAAGCAAAAGGAAAGGTTTTTGCAATCACTGGAGAAGAAGCATCTCATGCTGATTCCATGGTAGAAGGTAAGTGTATCATTAATAAGATTTCTTTAACTGTTATGTATGACTCAGGTGCATCACATTCCTTTATTGCCAATGACTGTGTAGAAAAACTAAAATTACCTGTGATAGAACTTCCATTTGACTTATCTGTACATACTCCTGGAAACAATCCCATTGTCACTTCTAAAGCTTGTTGGAAATGCCCTATTGTCATAGATGGTAGGGACTTTAAGGCTAATCTTTTCTGTTTACCCCTTTCTGGCTTAGAAGTTATTATTGGGCTAGATTGGTTGTCTGACAATCATGTTCTAATAGATTGTCATAATAAAACCATAATGTTTAAAGAACCAGTGAATTTGAATCCTGAGGATTCGAGATTTCTAACCGCCAACCAAGTGAGTGCCTCTTTAAAAGGAGGGGCTCAAGGATTCATGCTATTGCTTTCAACGAAAGGAGAGCAAGAATCAAAAATCAAAAATCTGCCGGTTGTGTGTGAATTTCCTGACGTTTTTCCTGAAGATATCCCTGGTTTACCCCCAGAAAGAGATGTGGAATTTTCCATTGATCTAGTACCTGGAGTTGGACCCATTTCAATTGCACCATACCGAATGTCACCTCTAGAATTAGCAGAGTTGAAGAAACAACTTGAAGAGATGATAGAGAAGCAGTTTATACGACCCAGTGTATCCCCCTGGGGTGCACCAGTGTTGTTGGTTAAGAAGAAGGATGGTAGCATGAGGTTGTGTGTAGATTATCGACAACTGAACAAGGTGACAATCAAGAACAGATATCCTCTACCAAGGATTGACGACTTGATGGATCAGCTGCGTGGTGCCACAGTGTTCTCCAAAATTGATTTGAGGTCTGGATACCATCAAATAAGGGTGAAGAAAGAAGATGTATCAAAAACTGCTTTTAGAACACGCTATGGCCATTACGAATATCTAGTAATGCCTTTTGGTGTAACTAATGCACCAGCCGTATTCATGGATTACATGAATAGGATTTTTCATCCATATCTAGATAAATTTGTAGTGGTGTTCATTGATGATATATTAGTGTACTCTAAAAGCAGAGAAGAACATGTTGAACACTTGAAGGTTGTGTTGGAAATCCTGAAAAAGAAACAACTGTATGCAAAGTTGTCGAAGTGTGAATTCTGGTTGGAAGAAGTAAACTTTTTAGGACATGTAATTAGTCAAGGAGGAATAGCTGTAGACCCTTCCAAGGTGGAAGCAGTTTTAAAATGGGAGAGACCAACCACGATCACTGAGATTAGAAGTTTCTTGGGCTTGGCTGGATACTATAGGAGATTCATTGAAGGATTTTCAAAGCTAGGATACCCATTGACCAAGCTAACACGGAAAGGACAACCTTTTGTGTGGACGACACAATGCGAGAATAGTTTTCAAGAGCTGAAAGATCGACTTACTTCTGCGCCAGTGTTAGTACTCCCTGATCCACATCGAAGTTTTGAAGTTTACTGTGATGCGTCTAAACAAGGACTAGGAAGTGTACTCATGCAAGACAAGAAGGTTGTAGCCTATGCGTCACGTCAATTAAGGCAACATGAGATTAACTACCCTACCCATGACTTAGAGTTAGCCGCTGTAGTTTTTGCCTTAAAGATTTGGAGGCATTATCTATATGGTGCAACATTCGATGTGTTTAGCGATCATAAGAGTCTCAAGTATTTATTCGATCAAAAGGAGTTAAACATGAGGCAACGGAGATGGATGGAGTTCTTAAAGGACTACGACTTTGAGTTACAATACCATCCTGGAAAAGCGAACGTAGTAGCTGATGCTTTAAGTCGAAAGTCTCTACATGCATCCACAATGATGATTAAAGAGTTGGAATTAATAGAGAACTTCAGAGATCTTAACCTAGCAGTAAAGGTTAATGCTAACAGCTACAGATTAGGAGCGTTGCAAGTTACAAGTGAATTCCTGAGACAAGTTTTAGAGGCTCAACGAGAGGATGAATTCCTGCAAGAGAAGAAAGAACTCTTGAAACAAGGAAAAGAAGTCGAGTTCAATGTGGGAAACGACCAATTATTGAGATATAAGGATCGAGTGTGTATCCCTGACAAAGAGGAGTTGAGGAAAGCAATTCTAGAAGAAGGCCATAAAAGTTATATGAGCATTCATCCCGGAGCTACTAAAATGTATCAAGATTTGAAGAAGTTATTTTGGTGGTCTGGAATGAAGAAAGCGGTGGCAGAGTATGTGGCTGCATGTCTAATTTGCCAGAAGGTTAAAGTGGAACATCAAAAACCCCCTGGAATGCTACAATCAATGGAAATACCAGAATGGAAATGGGATAGCATTACCATGGATTTTGTGACTTCTCTACCTAAAACTCCGTTAGGACATGATTCAATATGGGTAATAGTTGATAGATTAACCAAATCTGCCCACTTTATTCCCATCAACATTCGTTACTCTATGGAGAAGCTGGCAAAATTATACATCGAGGAGATTGTGAGATTGCATGGAATTCCTTCAAGTATCATTTCTGATCGGGACCCTCGTTTTACATCACAATTCTGGAAGAGCTTGCACAAGGCTTTGGGAACAAGACTGCGTCTGAGTTCAGCATATCATCCTCAGACGGATGGACAATCAGAAAGAACAATCCAATCTCTAGAGGACTTGTTACGAGCTTGTGTGTTAGAGCATAAAGGAAGTTGGAATCAATTCTTACCATATGTGGAGTTTACCTACAACAACAGTTTCCATGCTAGCATTGGCATGGCACCTTTTGAAGCATTATATGGAAGAAAATGTAGGACCCCGCTATGTTGGTTTGAGACTGGTGAAAACTTGATGCTAGGACCAGAGTTGGTACAACAAACCACGGATAAAATCAAAATAGTTCAGGAAAAGATGAAGGCAACACAGAGCAGGCAGAAAAGTTACTATGACAAAAGAAGAAAGCCGCTCGAATTTCAAGAAGGCGATCATGTATTCTTGAAAGTCACACCTATGACTGGGGTCGGTCGGGCAATGAAATCTCGAAAACTAACTCCTAGATTTATCGGTCCATACCAAATAATTCATAAAGTTAGTCCCCTTGCCTACCAAATAGCATTACCACCTTTTCTTTCTAATATCCATAATGTTTTTCATGTGTCAAACTTACGAAAGTATATATCTGATCCTACACATGTTATTGAACCTGATGTCATACAAGTTAAAGATAATCTTACATATGATGCACCACCTGTTAGAATAAGTGACAGAAGAATAAAACAATTAAGAGACAAGACAATTCCGCTTGTAAAGGTTATTTGGAGTGAAACGAGAGGAGAAGATGCTACATGGGAACTAGAAACTGAGATGAAAGAGTCTCATCCTCATTTGTTTTACTGATTATGTAAATTTCGAGGACGAAATTTTCTAAGGGGAGTAGAGTTGTAACACCCCTATTTTTATTTTTATATTAAAATTTTGAAGGAATTAAATTATGGTTCTTTAGAACTTTTTAATCTACGTATTATTTATGATTTTTTGGAATTTTTTGGAATTTTGGAATTTTTTAATAAAAATAATATTTTTTAAATAATTTTAAATTCATATAAGTGACTTAAATTAAAAATATTTACAAGAAAGTGAATTGAAATTATAAGAAAATTTTCTAAAATCCATTTCAAGTAGACTTATCTAAAAATTATCGGTTTGAGAAAAATCTTGATTTTTTCCAATCGTTAAAAAATTTGAAACGTATCAATAAATTTTTATTAACAGAAAATTTTAGATTTTTAAAATTTCAGCTTTATATTACTTATTATAAAATTAGTAGGGACTGATATAATATCGCTAAATTTCAAAAAGGACTCATTTTGAATATTTAAAATATACCGAGTGAAGGGTTACTATTTGACTTAATAATTTTGCCGACAATTACTATGCAAATCACTGTGCATGTATGAAATTTTCAAAAGATGCACAGTAACCTGGAATAAAAAATTCAAAAATGCATAGTACTTTTATATTAAAATAATGGAATGCATAGTAAATTTTTTTCCTATAAATACCGAAGGATTTCTTTTTTAGAATTCACAATTTCAGATTATGTTTTCTTAATATAGTAGTGCTAGTGAGATAGTGGTGGAAGTGAGAGAGAGAAGAAAAGTTTTTGGAGAGAAGGTTCTGCCAAAATCCTAAGGTAAGAATACTTCTCTTTTATATTTTTTGGGTTATTTTCATATCGTTTTTAGAAATCTGTTATTATACTGAAAATAATATTATTTTAAGTTACTATTCTGCATAGTAAACACTATTTCAATAGTAAATTACTATTTCAATAGTAAATTACTATTCAAATAGTAAATTACTATTTACTGTTACTATTTACCATTACTATTCACAATTTACTATTTACCGTTACTATTCACGTTTTACTATTTACTGTTACTATTCACGTTTTACTATTTACTGTTACTATTCACGATTTACTATTCACTATTCACTATTCACTATTCAAAATTTACCATTTCTGTTTTAAGTAGTAATCTTAATCTTCGTCTTATGCTTATACTGAAATAAAATTGATATTAATATTTCTAGAAATCGGAGGCGCAAAGCAAATCTCTTTTTGGTAACGACTCAAGGTAAGGGGGAGTGAGATAAGAGTATAATATGAAAAGACATAAGAATAATGGGAGGAGTCCCCTACTCCTTTTAAATTTAATAATATTATTATTTTAAAATATTAACTTTTTAACTTAACATTTTTAATAAATTTTAAATTAAATATCCGGTTAACTAACTCTAACATACCTATGCAAAGACTTGGACCATTATGACCTATATGGACTGGACTATACCTATGCAAGGACTTGGACCATTATGACCCATATGGACTGAACTATACCTATGCAAGGACTGGATTATATGGACTTAAATATACCTATGCGAGGAATTGACCAAAAGGACTAAAATTGACTATATTAATAATCATTAAATTTTGTATTATGATATGTATTAATGATATTTAATTGATTTGATTATGATTTGATTATGATTGATTGATTGATGATATTTAGTTATGATTGATATTGTTTGATTTTGATTGATGATATTGTAATGTGGAGTTTGAGCATATAGCGAGCATGACGGAAAGCTAAAATTCAGTAAGAATTTCTTACCTTACTCTTTAAATTTTATTATCTTTTATTTCTTCTTAGAAATTATTTTTATTAACTTTATTTTCAATATTTAGAAAAATAAAAATAAAAATTAGTATTTATTTTAGAAAGAAAATATTTTATGAGAATTTATTTAATTAAATCTTGAGTTAAAGAAAAATTTTATAATTTTAAGTATTTTTGGTTAATAATTATTCTCTTTTAATAAAACAAAATTTTTTTTGAAAGAAAATTGTTTTATTTTTTCCAACTTAATAACTAAATATATTTGGAAATAATTGAGATTCCTAAATTTGATTTTGTTAAGATTTAATTTGAGAAAGATTATGTAAAGTTTTATATGATAAAGTTTTTAGATATTTAAGGCTTAGAAACTCAATTTCAGTGAGATTCAAAAACTGTACCAAATTTATTTCTGTGGGATAGAAATTCAGAGAACTGAGAAAATGTACAGTTTATTGAAATGATATTGTAAACCTTTAAGGGATTTAATAATTGAGTTTCTAAAAGCCTTAACCAACTCAATACGCGAGTAGTTCATGCATCATGGATAATGAAAGTGAAATGAAATAATATTGTCTGGGGACGGATTATAGAAACCGAGGATACATTAGAGGAGGCTTAATTACGAGCCTTGGGATGAGAGAGTGTGAAAGGGTGCTTCAGGGGACCTGGGGTAGCTCCCTAGTGTCGGGTACTTTCACAATAAAAACTTTCTCAATCTGACTAGTCTCTAAGTGTTTCCATGCCAGTTGAGCTGTTCATATTATTATTATCCGGACTTATGGAACAGTGTAAACTCCTGGTTGGCCCAGTGCAAATTAAAATTTAAGGGCCCACATATATAGATAAGTTATGGTGAAGATATTGCATAACATTCATGCATTCATAATTGATTGTGTATGTGATTGTGATTGATATTATTATGTATTGGTTGTGAAAACCCTTTGTTGCTTATGTCTTATTCGGAAATATTATATTCTGTTTCTCACTCCTTTCTCCGTGTTTTTGTTTCATATATTCTAAATTGATGGTTCAGAGGGAAGGATCGAAGAATTTCAGCAGTAAATATAGCACGTTCTAGAAAGGGAGCTCGGTATGAATACCGTGGTCCAATGAATAAATAATGTTAATTAGTAACTGCTTCTGGGCCATGGAGTTTCCTCTCTTTCTTATAATGTTTAATGTTTATTTTCTTCGGATGAATGTACAAATACTTTATAAAGTTTTTAATAATATTTGTGAGGTATTTCAGAAATAATGTATATAATTTATTCCGATAGTTTTTTTTTAACAATCATATCTTTAGTAAAAAAAAAAAATTTACGAGTTTTTCTAGAATTTATTAAGGTGTAACAGAGGGTGTTACATCAAACATCCTATTACCCTTGCATATTCTAATTGTGAAATAGCCTTACCACCATTAGGTAATATCTTTAAACTTGGGTCCATAGGAGTTGAAACAAGAGAGCATTCAAAGTTATTGAACTTCTTGAGAACTTTCTCAATGTAATGTGATTGAGACAGGATAAGTTTCTCATTGTCTCTCTTAATTTTTATACCTAGGATGACATCAGCTTCTCCCATATCTTTCATGGAGAAATATGATGATAGAAATGTTTTGGTCAAATTTACTTGATCTAAATTTGTTCCAAAAATCAGCATGTCATCCACATACAAGCAAATTATGACACCATTACCTTTGTCATCAAATTTACTATACACACACTTGTCTGAATTGTTTATTTTGAAACCATTTGATAATACAATGTCATCAAACTTTTGGTGCCATTGTTTTGGCGCTTGTTTCAATCCGTACAAGGATTTAATCAATTTACAGACCTTGTGTTCTTGGTTTTCCATAACAAAACCTTCAGGTTGTTTCATATACACTTCTTCTTCTAGTTCTCCATTTAAGAATGCAGTCTTAACATCCATTTGATGTATCACAAGTTTATGAATAGCAGCAAGTGCTATTAATAACCTTATAGTGGAGATTCTAGCCACAGGTGCATATGTATCGAAATAATCGATTCCAGGTTTTTGTCTAAACCCTTGTGCCACTAAACGTGCTTTAAATTTATCAATAGTTCCATTAGCTTTGATTTTCTTCTTGAAAATCCATTTACATCCTATTGGTTTACACTTAGGAGGTAAGTCAACCAAAATCCATGTGTTATTTCCCATGATGGATTCCATCTCATCATTAATTGCTTCTTTCCAGAAAGCAGCATCTTGAGACCTCATAGCCTCTTGATATGTCAATGGATCTTCTTCTATATTATAACAATATGAGAACTTTGTTAAGATAGAATCTCTTGTACCTTCAACTAAGTACACATGAAAATCTGGGCCAAAGGATTTTTCTTTTCTTGCCCTTTTACTTCTTCTAGGTTGAGATGTGGAAGCATCATTCTCATCTAGAGTTTGAACATTTGATCCTTGATCAATCAAGCTTTGATCCAATTCTTCAATATTGGTATTAGGAGTTAAATCCTTTGAATGAGGAATTGAAGAAAATCTCCTTTCATCAAAAATTGCATCTCTAGATTCTATGATTGAATGTAGTGACACATAATCATTTTGTCCTATTACATAGAACCTATAGGCTTTGCTATGTTCAGCATAACCTATAAAAATGCATTCAATTCCTCTTTCACCCAATTTCTTACGCTTGGGTTCCGGTATTTTTACAATTGCCCTACAACCCCAAACTTTGAGATAAGTCAAATTTGGCTTTCTTTTATACCAAAGCTCATACGGGGTTACCTCATTCCTTTTTATCGGAACTCGGTTTAGAATATAACAAGCCGTTAACATGGCTTCACCCCAAAATCCATCACTCAGACCAGAATAGGACAACATAGAATTAACCATTTCTTCCAAAGTCCTATTCTTTCTTTCTGCTATACCATTTTGTTGTGGTGTATATGCAGTAGTTGTTTCATGGATAATACCCACAGATTGAAAATAAATTGGATCATAATATTCACCACCTTTATCAGTTCTCAACTTTTTAATTTTAGTATTAAGTTGCAATTCTACTTCATTTTTATAAACCTTAAACTTTTCTAAGGCTTCATTTTTCGTAAACAAAAGATAAACATAGCAAAAGCGTGTATGATCATCAATGAATGTTATCATATATTTCTTATTTCCTAATGAAGGTGTACTATGAAAATCACATAAATCACTATGTACTAATTCAAGCAAAGTTGAATTCCTTTCAATATTAGGAAAAGGTTTTCTTGTTATCTTTGTTAGCATGCATGTTCTACACTTTTCTATGTTCAAATCAAATGGAGGAATCAGATCAAATTTAGACATAGAATGTAGTTTTCGATAATTAACATGTCCAAGACGAAAATGCCATAAAGAAGAATCATGATTAATAATATAAGCAGAATCAATAACACGATTTATTGTACTTAATTTAAACATATTGTTATAGAGATATCCTAGACCAATAAATACACCACCTTTAGATAGTACAAACTTATCAGCTTCAAATACCAATTTATAACCTAATCGATTCAAGATTACTCCAGACACTAAGTTTCTCCTTAATTCTGGAGCATATAGTACATCTCTTAATACAAGTGATTTTCCAGAACTAAGTAATAATTCTACTTGTCCACAACCTAGGACTTTAGCCATAGAATCATTTCCCATGTAAAGAACTTCTCCATTGTCACCTTCCTTCAAGGATTTGAATAGAGACCGATCTTTACACACGTGTCTTGAAGCTCCTGAGTCGATCCACCAAGAATCATCAGTCTGCACACAGAAGATTTCAGAAACCATTTCCACAAAATTCAAATTGGAATTATGTGCAATGTGTGCAAAATTACCTTTCTTAGGTTGGTCTTGGCTAGAATTGCCTTGACCTTGCTTTCCACCATTCTTGGCCATTTTCCTTTTCCAGATTGTACAATCTCTTTTCATGTGACCGGAATTGCCACACTCCCAACAAGTTGCTTGTTGATTTGCCTTACCAAATTTAGGCCTCTTGTTCCTACTTCCTTTATTGAAATTAAAGGGCCTTTTCTTGAACTTTGGTATTGCCTTTGATTTCTCATCTTCCACCATATTAACAGTGGACAGATTAGGATTGCTAGAATCCTTATTACCATCTTGTAGACGGATTCCTTCTTCAATTCGAAGATGTGTTGCCAATTGTTCAACACTTATATCATCCTTGTTGTGCTTTAAAGAATTTCTCACATCTTTCCAATTGGGTGGTAATTTATCAATTATAGAAGAAACAATAAAAGTCTCATCCATAGCAATATTATGTTGCCTAAAACTTCCAAGGATTCTTTGGATTTCATGGAATTGTTCCATTATAGGTCTAGCATCACTCATCTTATAATTATTAAAATTACTAACAAGGAATTTCTTACTTGATGCATCTTCAGAAATGTATTTGCCTTCAAGTTGATCCCACAATTCTTTGGCCGATTCTACATACTGATACACATCGAATAATGCATCGGTCATGCCATTCAGAATGTGACCACGGCATATGTAATCATCATTCTCCCACTTGTGCCTCTTTCTTTGTTCTTCCAAAGTTTCCTCTTCTCTCTCCTTTGGTTGTGGAGTGCTAAGAACATAGGCCACATTAAGGGCGGAGAGGAGGAAGTGCATCTTCTTTTGCCATCTACGAAAACCAACGCCTTCAAATTTGTCTAATTTGTGGAAATTTGTAGACATATCACGGATTGTTGCCATTTTTCTTGGAAATACTAATTTTAGATTGTTGGAACAAATTTCCAAAGTAAGGGTGAACCAAAAGATGAACAACAATTTAGAGGACTTGATATGATCTTCTAGGCATGCAGAGCACTTTCCTAAAATTAGTATTTCGTCCCTATAAAGTGTGGGTATCACGAAATCCAATTTTGAGATACAAAGAAGATTCAACAACAATACTCACTCTTGTATTGTTGCAAAACAAGAACAAAAGATGAAAGAAATTTAATTTGTGTTTTTATTTCTGTGTTTTGAGTAATGCACTTGGATCCCTTTATATAGATGTTGATCAGACATCTTCTGAATCAAAGGGACACAAATTTATGAATTGTTATAACTCTTCATAAAAGGTTGAGACTCTTTAAATTTACTGAAAAGGCATGTAATTAATTACAACACAATGGTAATCAATTACACCTTTTGAAAAGTCATACCATTTGGCATTACACCTTTGAAAGGTCATACCATTTGGCGTCTCAAAATTTAAAAAGTTACTCAATCAGAGTTTTCACTCTTTGATAATCGATTACACACAATGGTAATCGATTATCAGAGAATTTAATTCTCAAATCTCAACAGATAATACACAAGAAAATTCAACTTTTTAAGTTGTTATAATTTCAACAGTTACTTGTCTAATCAACTGCTAGTACTCCTTTCAAGTGGACCAGTTCCACTTTTTTGTCCAGGTATCTTTACAGCGAGTTGCCATGAGATTATTTTCTATTCTCAGCTTGTTGAAAAGTGTGAATAGTGTGAATGAAAAAGTCTTTCGTCGAATAAAGATAAGCAAGTGAAATGACTTATAAATAGATGGATCCATGTACTTAATGTTAATTGGTTTTGGGTTGTAAGATAGTGTCCTATATTTGTTGATTTTTCTATCTAAAATTGAACCATTAATTTTACATGTATTTTTATCTTTTTGTAAGTCATGTTTCAATCAGACTTAAATTTTACATTGATAAGTCCAGTACAAAAATATAAAAAATGAATGTTGGAATAGGTAACTGAAGTGAAACTTCAATTCTAATTGAAAAAGAGTTTGAGAAGTAAGGATTAATTGTACCTTAAAACAACAAAAGTTGTGACTGTATATTGCGATTGAAGAAGGGCCAAATTACCTGGTCAATAGTGAGATCAAGATCGTGCATGATTCCAGATTGAGTAGGGGATGTATAACCGGACTGCAAAGTCAGTGGTAAGTGGTAACATGTGATAGTGGTTATAATTTCTGAATATGTGAATGAGAACTTACAGCAGAGCCAAATACGTAAGAACCAAAAACAGCACTAAGAGTGGTGAGCAAAAGGGTAGTTGGTATTGAAAAATATCCATGGAAGTCAAGGCCATGTGATTCTGTTGAAAGCAGAGGACTTGAAAACTCAATTGGTTCATTGCTTTTGTTTTCCATGGATAGTTTCTGAAGTTTGAGAGTGAGAAAAACCAGACACAGTGGATGAATGATGAATAATGAATGATGAATGATGATGGGATCTCGTGTTATACGAGAAACACATTGATGTGGACATGTCCTTTCACCTGTGTCTCACTCTCTCTCTATTGGTGCAACACAAAAGCAGAACTATTAACCAGATATCTAACATATTGGAAATGGTTAATCAATGATCAAGTTACTTTCTATAAAAATAAAACTATTTAGATTGGATTAGGTGTTCATGAGATTATAAGTTAGAAATTTTATCGTCGTCTTTGAACTCCAAATATCACATAACATGGGAAAAGACAAATATTTGTTTTGCATATGTGGCCCGTGGCTGTGCGGCATTTTCAATTTTTCATGTGACTTTTGTGCATGCTTCAATTTTTTATTTTTTATTTTTGCATACAAACATGATTGGGGGCGTTAGATAGTTGTGAATCTTGTGATATGAGAACAAGATCAGCTCTATAGAGAAATAATTTGGTTCTAATAAAGATTTTATGTTTGGTCGTTTCCATGCGTCGAAAGAATTTTTGTTCCATTAAAAGATCAGCATCTTATGAATTGGATGCTTTTTGCATATTTTTTATGGAGTTTTTTTTTTAATTTTTTACACCGATTTTAGAAGAAGTGTAGATATAGTAGGTGTAAAAAATTTTAGAATTGGTTTACACCGATAGAAATTCAACTCTGGTGTAAAATTATTTTTTACACCAGCCTCATTACATAACCGGTATAAAAAATGTGTAAATAATTACAATGTTACCGTCACGTTCTCTTTGACATTGTTTTCACTAAAACCAATGTAAAATAGTTTTTTACACTGGTGACCTTGAACAGCCAGTGTAAAAATGTGTAAATAATTACAAAATTGTCATCGCGTTCTTTTTTACATCACTTTTCTTTAGAATTGGTGTAATATCTTTGGTGTAAAAAGTTAATAGAATCTTTTACCATTAATGGACCAATTGATTCTTGCTCCATGATAAAATGCCTCCTTTCCATATAAACAATTTAATTGGATGAGATAAAGTCTATTTTTGTATTATTCCTTGTTCCATAGTCAAAATCCAATCCATTTTAGGTACATAATAGTTTATGATCTTGTTACATAAAAAATCACTTATTCAATCATTATTTAATTTACATTTTTTACTCTTACTTAAAGTACATAAAAAAAATGAGTAGATAGAAGAAATGCGTGTGTATAATAAAATATAAATTCACATTATATATTTTTATTTTTATATCACAATACATTATTAAGCCTTTATATAGACTTAAATGACTTGAATGAAATGTCAACAAAACACAATTTGAACTCATGGTCTCATGATCATAAGTTCAATCTTTGTTCTTTAACCAACTAACCAATCTTTCTTGGTGGTTTATTGGTCTTTTTATTAAAGGGGAAAGTGCAATTTTTTTTTATATCATGAATATCTTCTTATTTTCAATCCAAGATTAATCTCTTTTAAAACTGAAAAAAAAATTAATAGATTAGAGTTAATTAATTATACTTATTTCTGCTATTATTAAGAAAACATGCATAATCTTTACAAATTCCTTCCAAAATAAATTGAATTTTGAATAGATTCAGAAAATTAAAAAATTTAACAAACATACCATTTCATATTTGGACTATTATCCTCCTTAAATTTCGATGTTTGTAGTCTAGTCACAGTATAATATTCTTTCAACAAATGTTAATATTGAAATTAAATGGTTTAAAAAATTAAGGGAAATGTCCCATAACTATTTTTTTTTAAGGACATGTATACTTATCACTAGAATGGTGCTTGCTGAATGCTGTATCCTTCATTCAGACATGCGTATGCATATTCTTTTTTCTTTCTTTCATATAGACAAGCTTTTTCCACAAAATATGCCACTTCGGAAAATTCTTACTGAATTTATTATGCATGCAATTTTGTTACAAGGAAATACCAAATTCATCTCTTGGAAGAATATGAATTTAAAGAAGCTTGAATTTCTTCTAGGGTACGACCCTTGGTCTCTGGTACTAGTTTTGCTACGAATAACACAGTGAAGCTGCATACACCAGAGAATAAGAAGAAAGTTCCTGCACAAATATTACATGATAATGTGAGGAGGACTAACTTATTAGATTAAAAAGGGTGTTTGAGTTATTATAAGTCTTTGACATGTGTTAGATTCTCAATGAAATAAAAAGAAATTACATAATAATTAAAAATGAGTACTCCTTACATTTCTATTTCTCTTCCCTATTTTCTTAAAACTTTTCCAATTTTTTTCCCCTTTACCTTGGAGATCTTTTGTTTGCTATAGCCATGGATGTAGAGTAAAAATGTTAGTTAACAATAATAACATACCTGCTGAACTCCAAGTCATGAGGAAGTTAAAACCATATGATACAATCCAAGAGCACAACCAGCTAACCAATGTCACAAGGCTCCCAGCAGAGCCCTTCACGTTTATGGGAAATATCTGAAAAATAAAATATAACCATTCATCAAGCTGAGGATTTCTTGCATTTGAATATTTATGTCATGACTTCAGGAAAAGTTTGCACAAAAGCTACCTCTGACATTATGACCCAGGGAATCGCTCCTATGCCTATCGAGTAAGATCCCACATACACCTGGCCATTAACAAGAACTAACGATTAACATTTACTGATAAAAAGGAATTGAAAGGAGAATCACCTTATTGATCATCCATAATTAAGCAGAGTTATATTATTATTATTACCTACAACACATTCCACAACATTATTTTTTTTTGCTCTCTGTCACATCAGTCTATCCTATTATACAATCTCTTCCCTTCCCCATCTCTCATCTTTTTGCACAAAATGTTGTGTATGAAGGGTTGTACATATATCATTTCTCTTAAAAAAATTGTCTATATATATAACAGAAGAATTCTTATTGTGAAACTTCAGTTTGGAGACATCATTCGAATCTTGAAACCAAATGTAACTCACCAGGACAAATACAAGACCCGTAAAAGAAGAGGGAGAATGAGGCACATCATAGAAGTATAGTATTTAATCAAGAACTTCACTAGATATGCCAGCAACTCTCATCTTCTACAAATTTTAACCTATGTGCTACTGCTATTGATACATAAAAGTTCATTAGATAAGATTTTAATGTGACTCATTAGCACAGACATAAATATAGCAATGACTATAATCCACCTAAGTTAGATACTACAACTTATAACTAAATTTATAAGATTTCATACTATAGTCGAAGATAGATCCCACATATAGGGCATATAAATGCAAAAGCATTACCAGTACACCCACTAGTGCCAAAATAGGACTAAATTCCTTCCATTTATGTAAGTCCTGCATCAGGAAATACTAATAATTCTTAGAAACTCACATGGAAAAAAAATTATTGAAGCAGATTTTGTTATTTAGAGAACCTGCAAGACGAATGATAGAGCTGCTGTGAAGCATCCTAAGCATGTTCCCACTGCAGACACCTGTATGAGAATTAAAAGTTGGATTCAGAATTTGCAATAAAACAGCTAAAAAGTAGGGGAAATAGTTTAACCTTTTTACCAGCAAAAGTGACCGTCTTCCAGATTTATCCATCAAAAGTACTCCTAAAGTTGTCATTGGAATCTATAAACACAAATGAAGAATAGTCTGAAAGACTAGAGAATGAAGGCTCCCTTCGACAAAGCAACCATCTTATTTCAAACAAAATTAAGTAGACAGAAACGATGAAATTATGTGAAGAGAATTAAGAACCTTAACAGCAACCATTGCTATTGTTCCAATACTTTCCGAAAATCCTGCCGTAGAAAACCATTTTTTCTTTCTTGTGAATCATGTCATAATCTAACATTTCTCATATTCACTTTCTAGTACTTGTCATGATGAAAGCAAAAAGGAGTTACACATACCAGCAGAGATAAATATAGAATTTGCATAAAAAACAATGCCATTAATCCCTCCAAACTGTTGCAATATCATCAAGCCAACTCCTACCTAACCAAGTAAGAAAATACCATAAGATCCTGCAAAGGTTTGAAAAAGGTTGCATAAATGGGCTAATTTTAGAATGCTCACAGTAAGTGACTTTAAATACTGCCGTTGAAATAGGCCAATAATGCTAGCTTCTGTTTGCCGCTGAAAGGCTTGTGTATAATCCTACAAATGAAGGCGTAATGCAAAAATGATACACTAACCTCTTTGGTTTTCTTTTACTTCCTAGAAAGATTGTAACCCAATTGTAACATTCTAATGAACAAAATTTTGTTATGTACTCTGATTTCAGTGGCCTCATGATAAACATCAGCGTTCTTCCCCCTGAGGCGCTGTAAAGCAGAATCACTCTCTTTCAAGCGATCAACCTTTGCCTGAAAAAGGTTGCAAGTATCACTTATGATACATTTGTCTAATAATATGTTATGACTCCAACCATTTGTCTATAGCGATGAAAAAATTTTAGTTCCTTGTGTGAGCTGTATCCAGCATGTACAGCCCAAACAATAAATCTACAGAAGCTATGACCAACTCACCAGCCACCTAGGAGAATCAGGAATGAACGGAAGAGTCAGAAGCTGTAGAAGACACGGAATAATTCCTGAGATTAAGACGAAAAATATGAGTAAGTGGGTTGCATGGAACTGTTTTCTAATTTTGGTTTGTGAACAGAACATCAGAAATAAGGATATGACCTATTATAGCCAAGACCCGCCAATTCACATATGCTCCAATAAGATAAGTTAGTGACATGCCACAACAAATCATTAGCTGTCAAAATAACACCAAATAAGGATTTTGTATAAACCTATAGGTGACATAGTAAAGCATAAGTCATATGGTGCACCGCACACAATATGAGTTAAATGATACTAAGGTAGTGCGTCATTATAGTATTGCTTTACCTGATGAACTGCAGTGAATGCCCCTCGGAGATTCTTGGGCGTTATTTCTGCTACATAAACTGGTACCTAATATGCAAAGGGAACTACTTTGTTTGTACTTCTCGAGTGACCAGAAAGTGAATATTGTTTCAACAGTAATTAACCATAACATATTGCACATGACAACAATTACCACATAAGATAACAGGCCAATACCACATCCTATCAACAGTCTTCCAACATAAAGCCACCAAGCAACCTTCAAAAAAGCACCAAATGTTACATATCAAGGAACAAACTTGAGGAAACCCCGTGGGAAGAGGACGCTGACATTCAACTAATAGAATCCTAGTGACCTTGATTCTGCAGTCAGTACTCTATCCACAGTCCATCTATTTCATTGCATTTATAGAAATACAGCAACTCCACAGAAATGTTGCTTGGAAAATTTTTTTAAAATGGATACTAATATCTTTCAAATAAGCCTCATAGAGAATACCAGGGCAGGCACTTGAAGTATCAAATAGTTACAATTAATTCTTCTCATGAATAACTTTTTACCCTTACTTAGAAATATAGAACGGTTTTCCTTGGTTTTTACTAGAGAAAATTACCACCACTACCGAGAGAACTAGTTGTCACGCGCATTCATTTCAACAAGTACATATGCAAATTAGACAAATTTGGAATGAAATTGAATAAATTAATGTCAAACCTTTGAGAATGTTATGGCAAACCATCCCAAGATGCAGAAAACCTCAGCGAATCCCATTGCCTACACAACAAAATGCAAAATAGCCAAAAATGAACGACAATAACATTAAGATTAAATTCAATTTAGGCAAGATTTGACTTACCATTCTCCGACCTGAATAATCTGCTATTCTACCACTCATAATGGCACCAACCATGGCTCCAATTGTCATTATTGAACCAAAAACTGAATACTGCATAAGTGCAAACAGTTGACATTAAGGGACACAATCAAATAAAAGGCCCATAAGCAATCAAAGACTATTTTTTTAGAGTTTTAGAGATCACTAAACTGGATTTTGCCTATATGAACAAAGACTTTCCTTTGTATACAGCATAATTCAAACCCCAAACAATATACTTAAAAGATTCAACTATCTATGAAATGTGTCTGACTATGTTGGTCAATAAATTACAACTTATAAGATTCAAGGTACAAACCTGGGCTACACCAAGATTGAGGTCATGCATGATCCCAGATTGAGAAGGTGACGAATACCCAATCTGCAAAATTAGCATCATATTATTAATTTGACATGCAATGGTCATTTTGAATTACGATAAAGTGGGGAAATAAAACAACGTAAATTAATGCAATCTTACAGCAGAACCAAAAACATAAGAACCGAAAACAGCTACAAAGGTGCTGAACATAAGAGTGGTTGGTATTGAAGAGGCTTGGGTCTGCCTCTTTCCCTCAAAGTCAACGCCATCATTGGCGCCAAAACCTTGTGGTTCTGTGGAAAGGAGAAGACTCGAAAATTCGCTTGGTTCACTGCCTTTTTTATCCATGAAAGTTGAAACTGCAGAAGAAGGAAGATGAAAAGAGTTGATTCAGAAACTCTAAAAGGTTGCGGAAGGGTCAACGGTGTTGACCAAATCGAAACGACATGAGATTGAGATGAAACTTTGGATATGGATGTCGTGTTTTAAACAATGTTGCAGTCTTTTTCCCTTTTGTCTTTTGTCTGCGCACGTGGCTAATTTTATAGTGATAAAGCTACAAATATTGTGTTAATCACCTCACTTTTAATTTTAAGTTAGTTTAGTTTTATCGAATGATTCAATTTTAGTTCGATTTATTTAAGTTTTTTACGTTTGTAATTGTCACGTGTGTTGATTTTTTCAACGGGCAAATGATCATTCAATTTTATTATTTTGTTCGTTGAAATATAGTGAAAAAAAAATCATTTTATTTACGATAAGAAACTCAATTTTGATTTGAGTTAATCTTTATATTACAGAAAGTCAAAGGTGAAGTTTAATTCTAACGAAATAATAATTTAAAAGTTAAACTCTTAAGAAAAATTTAGGGGTTGATTTTAACTTTGAATTTTTTAATACTTAACTTAATATTTATATAAAAAAAATATGCTTTTTAGAGTTAAGATGATTAACGATTAGTTATTTTAGAAATTAATTTACAAAAAGAGAATGGTAATGAGAATTAATCCTAACAAAAGAAATATATTTTTAAGGACTAAATTCTAAAACAAATTTTTTAAGAGTTAATTCTAATTTAATTTTTTTAAAGATAAATTTTGTAACATTTTAAATTTAAAATTTTTAGGAATAAATTATTAAACTTGAAATTAAAATTAATTGTTCCACCTAAACTCAATTCCCTAAATTTAATTATTTAATTTCCCCTTCTTAATTTTTATTTTAAATAAATTTTTACTCTAAATCATTTATTCTTTTCCTTTAATTTCTTTTACTTTAAAATTCTTTTTTAATTCTTTTCTCTTTTCTCTCAATCTCTCTTTTTTTTAATTCTCAATTCATATATATAATTCTCACCCTTTGCTCTCACGCTCTCTTTCTCTCAATTTCTCACATTCTCACTCTCAGACTCTCTTATCTCTTGTTTTGGTAAAAGATGAATTGTATTGGAAAAATGGAAAATCAACAACTTATTAAGATATTGATATTTTCTAATTATTATGTGATGGAATATTTTTGACATACTAAGGATAAGAATTTAATGTTTAATTGCTCATGTCGTTAAAAGATATAGAAATTGTGAAATATAAAAAAGTAATATTTAATTATAATTTTGGTGATAAACAGTGAAATTGTGTTTAAATGATGGTTTGGTGATTTTAGGGAATCCCACTTAAGGATTCGACTAATTAGAAGGTTGACTTGTAAAGTGTGATCGCCGTAAAGTACGCTTATACGTACGAGGGGGTTTATTACTTGAGTATCGAATAGTGATTTAAATCTTGTGGTCGGGTCCAT
Organism: Clitoria ternatea; assembly: GCA_037962975.1. Classification (NCBI taxonomy): domain Eukaryota; kingdom Viridiplantae; phylum Streptophyta; class Magnoliopsida; order Fabales; family Fabaceae; genus Clitoria; species Clitoria ternatea. Next base: position 3,502,639 of record CM075673.1, on the reverse strand, counting down.
GCTTGAAATGAATGATATTAATTACAATTTTATATGGTGAATTACTTTTGAATTGTGTTGTTTTGTGATGGATGTGACGAGAAGAATTGACGTGTTTAGTGAGTAATTGTATCTCGTTTGGAATATGCTTGTGATTGAAATTACTATTAGAAACATTAGAAGATGTTGAGTAATTATTTGATAGCCATTGATGCGTGTTGTGGATTAATAGCTTTTATGTTGGATTGTCATTATTGACATGTAATGCTTGATTAATTGATTTTATGGATGAAATGGTCCTTGTACCAAATGGTAATGGTTGTTGAGTTGTATTGTTTAGCTCCACCATATGGATTTGATAAATATCAGGTGATGATTGATGAATATTGATTTGAGGATAGGAAATGGTTTAGTGGAGATAGGTTTTAATGTCGGTGTTGGACTTACGCATCATATGTATTATTGTATCTCATGACATCATATGCATTGTTGGCGCTACGATTCGCCCGATACTACGATTTACTGATGAGACTGCCGCTTATAGTGCTACGATTTACTGAGTAGTTCTCGAGTATCAATAAGACTACCGCTTATAATGCTATGATTCACTGTATGGTTACTCAGGGTGTCGCCATTTATAATGCTACGATTCACTGTGTGATCACCTGGATGCCCCTCGATTATAGTTCTATGATTCACTAAGTGGGTTATCCTTAGTACTATGATTTGTATTGTAAAGACGAATCACATGCTTTTATATGCATTGAAAATAATGTTTTTCAAAGTTCATGACATTATTACATTTGAGAACTCTTAGTATGTTTAGTGATGGAGTATTGGTGATATCTATATATTTAAAGATGGATGATATTGATCCTAGAAGCTTAGCGCTTATTAAATTCAGGGATGGATGATTGATGTGGTTTTTGTGTGTGAATTGTAAATTGAAAGCCTTTATGCTTAGTGAATGTACAATTGTGTATGGACCTGAATATATAATACTATGTGTGTCAATTGTGTTTTTGACTTTTTTGTGAATCCCAAGTACTATTTCCTATTTACTACCTTAAGTAGTACTCACCACTCAACTTGTGGTTTTCAGTGAAATTGTAAGAGGGTGATGATGGTGCCACCTGGTGAACTGGAGTGTGGAGTTCCCTATAATGCCATGGAATGAAATCTAATGTTTGATTTATTGGTATTTTGATGTCTCGGCATTGTTTTTGTGAAAGCCTAGTTACGTGTGTGTGTACACACATCTCTTTTTGAGTAGCTATGAATGCCATTGGCTTTTGAAAGGCATGATACTTAACAAACTTGAGATTTAGATAAGAATTACGTGGATATGCGTACAAATGCTTATTTGATATATAGTTATGTCTACTGCGCATAGGTCATGGGCAAGTCCCATGTCTAACAATTAGACCTAGAATGTTATGGTCACTATAGCATGGCAATGAATATGAACCTGAATTGTTAAAGCTAATGATACTTATTAATGCTAATGATACTTATTAATGATTTTTATTTTAAGCTCAACCCTTGTATTTTCCAACGTTTATTGTCGAGGGTGCACACGCATACAAAATATTTACTGTTTTACAAAATCCTTGGGGATAAATGTGTAGGATTTGTGAAGAGATGTCGCATTGGTGGTATCAGAGCATGAGGCTCTCATAAATTTTATATTTAATTTAAAAACTAACAGTCAACATCATAATTAGCTGTGTAATTATATGTAACTTTTCTTTTTGGTATAGTCGTTGTATGTATCTTATCATAAATTATAAATAACATAAATTTTCTCTAAAAAATGATTTTTTTATAGGTCGGTTCCAAATAAATTATCAATCTTACATTTTTTTATGAGAAGTTAATAAGACATTAATTACCATATATTTTTGGTGCGGATATTTTTATATTATTAACCAATCAAAAATCATGGTAAACACAGGTTTAATATAATATAATTATTGCTAAAAGTTATTAATTTGTATTTTCATAACGATTCATAATTGAATGATAATATATATTTATAATGTTCTTATATTCAAATTAAATTCTTTAAATAATTTATTTGAAACTTATTCTATTCTAGTCAAACAACCGCGTGCGATATATTTCTTTACGTGGATCCCATCCTAATCTGTGTATATAATCCTAACAAAAGAAATATACTTTTTAGGACTAAATTCTAAAATAATTTTTTTTAAGAATTAATCCTAATTTTAAATTTCTTAGAAGTAAATTTCATATTTAATATAAAAACTAACAATCAGCATCATAATTAGTTGTGTAATTGTATGTACCTTTTCTTTTTGGTATAGTGGTTGTATGTATCTTATTATTATAAATTACAAATAACATGAATTTGTTCTAAATAAATGATTTTTTTATAAGCCGGTTCCGAATAAATTATTAATATTATCCTTTTTATGAGAAGTTAATAAGACATTAATTACCATATATTATTGGTGTGGATATTTTTATATCATTAACCAATTAAAATACATCATAAGCACAAATTTAATATAATACAATTATTGCTAAAGTTATTAATTAGCATAACGATTCACAATTGGATGATTGCACGTAAATATATATTTATAATGTTCTTGTCTTCAAATTAAATTCTTTAAATAACTTATTTATAACATATTCTATTCTAGTCAAACAGCCGTCAACGATATATTTCTTAACGTGTGGATCCTATCCTAATCCATGTATATAATCCTAACAAAAAAGTATTTTTAAGGACTAAATTCTAAAATAAAAAATTGTAAGAGTTAATCCTAATTTTAAATTTTTTAGAGGTCAATTTTATAATTAATTTAAAAACTTATGATCAACATCATAATTAGCTTTGTAATTGTATGTACCTTTTCTTCTTGGTACAAGGGTTGTACATATCTTATTATAAATTATAAATAACATAAATTTGCTCTAAATAAATGATTTTTTATAGGTCAGTTCCAAATAAATTATTAATATTACACTTTTTTTATGAGAAGTTAATAAGACATTAATTACCATATATTATCGGTGTGGATATTTTTATATTATCAACCAATTAAAAATCATCGTAAACACAATTTTAATATAATATAATATAACATAACATAATATAATATAATATAATTATTGCTAAATTTATTAATTTGTATTTACATAATGATTCATAATTGGATAACTGTGCATAAATATATATATTTATAATATTCTTGTCTTAAAATTAAATTCTTTAAATAATTTATTTAAAACATATTCTATCCTAGTCAAAGAATTGTCAACGATATATTTCTTAACACGGATCTCATCCTAATCTATGTATATAATCCTAAAAAAAGAAATATAATTTTAAGGACTAAATTCTAAAATAATTTTTTTAAGAGTTTATCCCAATTTTAAATTTTTTAGAGGTAAATTTTATATTTAATTTAAAAACTATTAATCAACATCATAACTAGCTATGTAATTGTATGTACCTTTTATTTTGGTAGAGTGGTTGTATGTATCTTATTATAAATTATAAACAACATGAATTTGTGAAATAAATGATTTTTTTATAGGTCAGTTTCAAATAAATTACTAAAATTACACCTTTTTTATGAGAAGTTAATAAGACATTAATTACCATATATTATTGGTGTTGATATTTTTTATTAACTAATTAAAAATCATCGTAAACACAATTTTAATATAATATAATTATTGCTAAAGTTATTAATTTTTATTTTCAATAACGAATCATAATTGGATGATTGCGTGTAACTATATATATTTATAATGTTCTTCTCTTCAAATTAAATTCTTTAAATAATTTATTTAAAATATATTTTATTCTAGTTAAACAGACGCCAATGATATATTTCTTAACGTGGATCCTATCCTAATCTGTGTATATAATCCTAACAAAAGAAATATATTTTTAAGGACTGAATTCTAAAATAAAATTTTCTAGAGTTAATTCTCATCTTAAGTTTTTTGAGGTAAATTTTACATTTAATTTAAAAACTAACTATCAACATTATACATAGCGGTGTAATTGTTTGTACCTTTTCTTTTTGGTATAATGGTTGTATATATCTTATTATAAATTATAAATAACATGAATTTGCTCTAAATAAATGAGTTTTTTGTTGGCCGGTTCCAAATAAATTATTAATATTACACTTTTTTATATGAAGTTAATAAGACATTAATTACAATATAATATTGTTATGAATATTTTTATATTATTAACCAACTAAAAATCAACGTAAACACAATTTTAATATAATTAAACTGGTCTAATCCGGGGTCAAAGATCCGGAGTGGGGACCAACCTCAAAAGTCAAGGATTGAAGTGTTTGTACACCAGTACAGTGGGTATCCGGTATTATAATCCGAACTCTCAATGGGAGAATCTGGTCTTGTTGTCTTAGAGATTCTGCACACCAAGCTTTCGCGCTGAAGGGGGAAGAAAGGTGGTGTCACCTGCGAAGATTCTCCGACGCTCAAGTCAATCACCAGAATGAGAATTCAAGCTAAGGGAACTTAAGCAATGAAACAATGTATCAAGAGTAAGAACAACGTAACCTTTTATGAGTGTGAGAATAGACTATTTATAGATGAGCTTGGAGAATGAATCGTTATGAGCAGGTGGGGCCAGAGGGACAAATAGTACACTACTCAGTGTACGATTCTGAAGCGCGACACAGGGAGAGCCGCGTCTTCCGCGAATTCCCCTTGCGGTTGTACCTTGTACTTCCTGTCGGGTGACGTGGAGCTTCCTAGTGTGTGAGATAACTACTGGGTCATGCCGGTGTAGGGCCCCCTCTATGGGGTTCATAGCCTAGTGGTATACCTGCCACACCGGTATCATGATGAAGGCGAACAAAATTACATCCATGTTTTGGTACCGGTATTAAGACCAGATTAATAATATAATTACAGTTAAAGTTATTAATTTGTATTTGCATAACAATTCATAATTGGATGATTGCACGTAAATATATATTTATAATGTTCTTGTCTTCAAATTAAATTCTTTAAATATAGTTTATTTAAAACTTATTCTATTCTAGTCAAACAGCTGTCAACGATATATTTCTTAACGCGGATTCCATCCTAATCCGTGTATATAATCCTAAAAAAAGAAATATATTTTTAATGACTAAATTCTAAAATAAATTTTTTTAAGAGTTAATCCTAATTTTAAATTTTTCAGAAGGTAAATTTTGTATTTAATTTATAAACTAACAGTTAACATCATAGTTAGTTGTGTAATTATATGTACCTTTTTCTTTTTGGTACAATGGTTGTTGTATCTTATTATAAATTATAAATAACATGAATTTACACTCAATAAATGATTTTTTATAGGCTGGTTCCAAATAAATTTCTAATATACACTTTTTTATGAGAAGTTAGTGAGACATTAATTACTGTTCTGGCCGATGTGCGGAGGGTAAAGTAATTCTATCACAACTGGTGTTAAACCTCTCTGTCACTCAAATATTACGCCGACTCAGTGGGAACCTTGTGCCCTTCAAATCTCTGCTTGAATAGTCCAGACCGGAGTGAATTGGACGGATTGAGGTTGTACCTGCAGAAAGCACTTCGATATTAAGTCAGTGCTATGTTATAACGGATTAATAAAGAGTGATCAGAATGAAATTAATGTTAATAATCAATTGTCTTACTAATGAATGTTCCTTATTTATAACTCTCATCGTGGTACAACTTGTGGTTTGACACCTATGAGAACTGCAGACTTTACTCAGAAGCAAGTTAGCCACTTGCTTTTAACTCTGGCATGGTGTCAACTTTTCTGATTGAGGTCTGGTCTTGATGGATACCAATCCTCACAACGATCTGACCCTTGTTTCCTTAAAATTGTTTCGTTCTAAGTCATCGAGTGTCATCTGCTTACGGGGTCGGTATGGACACCAGATTAATTACCATATATTATTGGTGTGGATATAACCAATTAAAAATAACCGTAAACACAATTTCAATATAATATAATTATTGCTAAATTTATGAATTTGTATTTGCATAACGATTCATAATTGGATAATTGAGCATAAATATATATTTATAATGTTCTTGTCTTCAAATTATATTCTTTAAATGATTTATTTAAAACTTATTCTATCATAGTCAACCAGCCGCCAGCGATATATTTCTTAAGGTGGATCCCGTCCTAATCCGTGTATATAATCCTAAAAAAAAGAAATATATTTTTAAGGACTAAATTCTAAAATAAATTTTTTTAAGAGTTAATCCTAATTTTAAATTTTTTAGAGATAAACTTTGTATTTAATTTAAAAACCAGCCATCAACATCATAATTAATTGTACCTTTTCATTTTAGTACAATGGTTGTATGTATCTTATTATAAATTATAAATAACATGAATTTGCTCTAAATAAATTATTTTTTGTAGACCGGTTCCAAGTAAATTATTAATATTACACTTTTTTATGAGAAGTTAATAAGTCATTAGTGTGGATACTTTTATATATTAACTAATTAAAAACCATCGTAAACCCACTTTTAACATAATATAATTATTGCTAAAGTTATTAATTTGTATTTGCATAATGATTCATAATTGGATGATTGTGTGTAAATATATATTTATAATATTATTGTCTTCAAATTAAATTCTTTAAATAATTTATTTAAAACATATTTTATTATAGTCAACAGCCGCCAGCGATATATTTCTTAACGCGGATCCTATCCTTATCTGTGCGACATCCCCTTATAAGTTTTCAGAGTTCACCCCTAGGTTTTAATAAAAAAGGGGAAATTTTTTGTGTCCGACGTCCCCAAAGATAAGCAATGGAAACCCAAGGGTAGTGTCAAAATAAAACAACACCAAATACGCTTAGAAAGGACCCAACAACCCTTCATATAAGTGAGACAAGAAGAAAAACCAGGTCCCGAGAGCTCGCTCAAGCGACACCATCTCGCTTGAGCGAAAAAGTAACAGTAGCCAGACATCAACCCCTCACTTAAGCGAGAAACAAACAAAGTCCAAGTATTATCCACCCGCTTGAGCAAGACCATCCTCGCTCAATCAAAAAACAAATAGAAACCAGTCCCTGTATCTCGCTCAAGCAGGGTCATCCTCGCTCAAGCGAGAATCAGGCAGTGACCAACAAAAACACACTTGCTCAAATGAACTCATCTTTGTTTGGGCGAGAAACACACATAAACCACCTAAGACATTCTCGCTTAAGCGAGACCATCCTTGCTTGAGCGAGAAACACACAGTAAGATACCATTTTGAACTCGCTTAAGCAAGGCACTACTCGCTTAAGCAAGATTCACACAAAACCAACATTTAAAGCGCATAGAAGGCTCACTTAAGTAAGGTATAAAAAAATGGAAAATTTGTGAAAATCAAGATCACCTAACTCATTCACAACAACTCAAATTGCTATCAAATTTCAACACATACATAATCATACCATTTATGACCTATATGAATAGCCTGGGCTCAAAATTCTCAAAAATGAATGAGATATACAAAATTATACATAAAGGTCATTCCAAGCCAAAAACTTTATCAACACCAACTTAATTCCATGCAATTAGGCATTACAAATGGTATAGACCCATCACAACACAACATTATCATCCTAGTTCATCATACACCACATGGAATCAAATACTATACTTCCACCTGGAACCAAGACAATCTAATACGTTCACTAACAAAGACCTATAAAGGTATCGACACTCTCACCATTGATATCCCAAAACATATAAGCACATACAAATATATACATCCTCATATTAAAGTTTTGTAATCACATAGCATTGTTCACATCACAAACACACCCATACATACACATACACATACATACGCATATACATTTATATATTAGCCATATTCGGGCTCACAAAAGATTATCATCATCATTTAGGTAATAACCGTAAGGTTCACCACACATGGCATTACATTACGTCCGATACTCTAGCATCACCAGGTGGCATCCACATCATCCCCCTGAAAGTTTACTAAAACCACAAGTAGATGGGTAAGTACCACTTAAAGTAGTAAATAGGAAATAGTGCTTGGGATTTAAACCCATCATAGCATACTCATCAATTGTAAACATATTGTCAAATACCCAATCCATATAAGGCATATGTATATATCTTCACATCACATAGAATCCTACCAATTACGCTTCATATATAAACCATTTCAATAACACATTCCCAAGGTCAATGAGCACTAGGCTCCTAAGGATCAAAATCAATCATCACCAACTTTACATGTTTCACTGTAACTCCATCACTACACCATAACTCTTGAGTTTCAAATGATATCATGGACTTTGAAAATATTTCTTTTTAATGCATAAAAGCATGCTATGTGGATCCGTCTTACAATACAAATCATAGTACCAAGGATAACCCACTCAATGAATCGTAACACTATAATTTAGGGGTAATCGGGTGACCACACAGTGAATCGTAGCATTATTAGCTTTAACCTCATTGGTACTCAAGAATTGCTTAGTGAATTATAGAACTATAAGCGACAGTCTCATCGGTAAATCATAGTGTCAGATGAATCGTAGCACTAAATGCATATAATGTCATGAAATTCACAATGCATATTATGCGAATCTTAACACATAGTAATATAAATACTGACATCATAGCCTACTCCTCTAAACTCTTACACAATATCAATTTCAACAATCATCATTCATCGCAATTGCCACAAGGCCAGATAATTATCAAATCATTTTAATTTGCAACTTAATAATAATCCGTATTAACATCACATCTAATGTGCCACTAGGGCCAATTATCATTAATTCATACCCTTCAAACTACACTTTATTTCACAATAGCACAATAGGGCACACAACATAATCATTTATCAAATATTATGAACATAAAACGAGAATCATAAGCAAGATTAATTACTTCAAATCATAAACTTGAACCCAAAACCTTATTTCCTATTCGTTATTCAAGCAATACGTTGAAATATACCTTACAACATATCCAACTTTCCAATACAATCTTATAAACATCAACTTGCTTCTGAATTCCAAAACGCTTTAATTCAAACTTCCTAAAAATTAATAATAATTACATCAATGCCCCGAAACAACACAAATAGGCATTTTGAAATCCAAATGTTAGTTTGGTACAATTTCAATATAGAACGGCTTACTGAAATGGTTCGATGACACCTTGCAACGTTTCCAAAACTTCAATCCTTTGCCGATTTCCTCTAAAATTAATTCCTAACTGCTACCTAAAATAATCCCAAGGCACGACTTATCAAGGAGTGTCATGGGTCAAAATATTTTCCATGGCTGAGCGAGGGGAAGAGAGTAAATATGGGTTTGTACATACCTTAAGTTACGAAGTGTAAAACAAGGGCGATCAAGCTTCATCCATGGCCATATGTGGTTGATGCAACTTCAAACTAAAGGAGGAAAGAAGGGACACCAAAATCAACGACATGCACAAAGTGAAACCAAGAAAAAAGGACATATATATGTATACACCATGTTTACCTTAGTGGAAGAGGGAAAGAAATTTAGAAGAAGAAGAATGAAAGATGGCACGGAGGAGGAAAAGAGAGACAGAGAGAGAGAGAAACGCGAGATTGAAGGACAAGAGGAAGAGCACGAGAGATGGGATAGTTGCTAAGAAAACAGAGCACAAGAGATGAGAGTAAATGCAAAATAAGAGAAAGTAAAAGAGTTAAGATGGAAAGGAAAAGAAAAATTAAATTAGAAATGAGGAGATTTTAAATGAATGGAACCTAATTTAGGTTGAGTAATTAATTCAATTAAGGTTTCTTGATTTACCCAAGAAATTTAGATTAGGATGTTACAATCTATCTATATAATCCTAACAAAAGAAATATATTTTTAAGGACTATATTAAAAATAAAATTTTTTAGGAGTTAATCCTAATTTTATACTTTTTAGAGGTAAATTTTATATTTAATTTCAAAACTAACGGTCAACATCATAATTAGTTGTGTAATTATATGTACCTTTCTTTTTGGTACAATGGTTATATATGTATCTTATTATAAATTATAAATAACATGAATTTTCTCTAAATAAATGATTTTTTATAGGTCGATTCCAAATAATTATTAATATTATACTTCTATGAGAAGTTAATAAGACATTAATTACTATATGTTATTGGTGTGGATATTTTTATATTATTAACCAATTAAAAATCATCGTAAACAATTTTTCATGTAATATAATTATTGTTAAAGTTATTAATTTGTATTTGCCTAATGATTCATAATTTGATGATTGCACGTAAATATATATATTTATAATGTTCTTGTATTCAAATTAAATTCTTTGAATAATTTATTTAAAACTTATTCTATTATAGTCAAACAGTCGTCAATGAGATATTTCTTAACGCGGATCTTATCCTAATCCGTGTATATAATTCCTAATATATAATGACAACATCAAGCCAAGGTATATTGCCAATCACACCATTATCAATATTATCAATTCACATAACATCATAATAAATCAAACACAAACATGCATATATACCTCTATTCGTCCGTGATCTATGCATTTAAAATATAATGTCCCCTACCTGAAATTGACGATTTTAATTTCTTACAACGTTTCCCAACACCTTCCGTTCACCAGTTTATCGATCCAACAATTCCTAAAATTAATAATAATTCAATCTTATTATCCATGAGCTATTAAAATCTCGTTCTGGCGTTAAAAAATCAATTGATAATAATTTTTGATAAGCTATAACTTATCAAAATGCGCCGACCAACACTCATCATTAATTTCGAAGGAATTCGACACTGCCTAAGTTTTACGATAGCTCCAAAATGGTTCCTACACCATCTAAAACTCAAGACTAAGGTTCGAAACCTCGAGATGGAACCAACGAAGCGATGAGGTAACTCTGATATTTACGAAACAAAGAGAATCCAAAAACCCCAACAAAACCAGCTGCCCACACGCTAAATGGGTTCCAAAATGCCTTAAATTCATAGAATTGAAAAAATCAAAGAGTGGAAAAAGAAGGAGCATGCAAAACCAAAGTGACTCATGAAATTATACCTTTGAAATTGAAGAATTTAAAAGCTCTGAAACCTTGTCATGGTTGCTGTGGTGGAAGAAGAAAATAAAGTGCAAATTATTCTAATTTGAAAGGAATTGAAGAGAAAAAGAAGATGAAAAGAGGGACGTTATGGCCGCAGGACGAGAAGGACAATGGCACATTTCTTCTTTGTTGCATGCAAATACACAAGAGGGAGGAAATGAGTTAAGAGTACAAGTGAAATTAGAATTTTAGGGACAAAAAGGGTCTTTTAATGCGTTTAGTTAGTTCCTGAAATTAGTGGGGTACCCCGGTTACCCGAAACCCACCAAACCGTTATAAATTAATTAAACATTCCTAATTTAATTAGTTAGCTAATAAAATTAACCAATAATTAAATTCAGAATGTTACAAATTTGCTCTAAATAAATGATTTCTTATAGGGCGGTTCGAAATAACTTATTAATATTACACTTTTTATGAGAAGTTAATAAGATATTAATTACCATATATTATTGGTGTGGATATTTTTATATTATTAACCAATTAAAAATCATCATAAACAATTTTAATACAATATAATTATTACAAAATTTATTAATTTGTATATGCATAACAATTCATAATTGAATGGTTGCGCTTAAGTATACATTTATAATGTTGTATTCAAATTAAATTCTTTAAATATTTTATTTTAAACTTATTCTATTAGTCAAACCGCCGCCAACAATATATTTCTTAAAGTGGATCCCATCCTAATAATCCGTGTATATAATCCTAAAAAATAAAATATATTTTTAAGGGCTAAATTCTAAAATAAATTTTTTAAGAGTTAATCCTAATTTTAAATTTTTTAGAGGTAGATTTTTTATTTAATTTAAAAACTAACAGTCAACATCATAATTAATTGTCTAATTGTATGTACCTTTTTGTTTTAGTATAGTGATTGCATGTATCTTATTATAAATTATATAATAACATGAATTTGCTCTAAATAAATGATTTTTTATAGGTTGGTTCCAAATAAATTATTAATATTATATTTTTTATGAGAAGTTAATAAGTCATTAATTACCATGTATTATTGGTTTGGATATTTTTATATCATTAACCAATTAAAAACCATCATAAACACAAATTTAATACAATATAATTATTGCTAAAGTTATTAATTTTCATTTGCATAACGATTCATAATTGGATGATTGCACATAAATATATATTTATAATGTTATTGTCTTCAAATTAAATTCTTTAAATAATTTATTTAAAACATATTCTATCTTAGTCAACGATATATTTCTTAACGCGGATCCCATCATAATCCGTGTATATAATCCTAACAAAAGAAATTTTAAGGACTAAATTCTAAAATTAAATTTTTAAGAGTTAATCCTAATTTTAAAATTTTAGAGGTAAATTTTATATTTAATCTAAAAATTAACAGTCAACATCATAATTAGTTGTGTAATTATATGTACCTTTTCTATTTGGTACAGTGGTTGTATGTATCTTATTATAAATTATAAATAACATGAATTTGCTGTAAATAAATAATTTTTTTATAGGCCGGTTCCAAATAAATTATTAATATTATACTTTTTATGAGAAGTTAATAAGACATTAATTACCATATATTATTAATTTTTATATTATTAACCAATTATAAATCATCATAAACAATTTTTCATATAATATAATTATTGTTAAAGTTATTAATTTTTATTAGCATAACGGTTCATAATTGGATAATTGCGCGTAAATGTATATTTATAATGTTCTTGTATTCAAATTTAATTCTTTGAATAATTTATTTAAAACTTATTTTATTCTAGTCAAACAACCACCAATAATATATTTCTTAACACGGATCCCATCCAAATCTGTGTATATAATTCCTAACAAGAGAAATATATTTTTATGGACTAAATTCTAAAATAATTTTTTTAAGAGTTCATCCTAATTTTAAATTTTTTAGAGGTAAAGTTTATGTTTAATTTAAAAACCAATAGTCAACATCATAATTAGTTGTGTAATTGCATGTACCTTTTCTTTTTGGTACAATAATTATATGTATCTTATTATAAATTATAAATAACATGAATTTCCTCTAAATAAATGATTTTTTTATAGGCTGGTTCTAAATAAATTATTATTATTATTACACTTTTTTTATGAGAAGTTAATAAGATAGTAATTAGTATATATATTCTTGGTGTGGATATTTTTATATTAACCAATTAAAAATCATCATAAACACAATTTTAATATAATATAATTATTGCTAAAGTTATTAATTTGTATATGCATATAACGATTTATAATTGGATGATTGGCGTAAATATATATTTATAATGTTTTTGTATTCAAATTAAATTCTTTACATAATTTATTTAAAACTTATTTTATTCTGCTCAAACAGCCGCCAACGATATATTTCTTAACGTGGATCTCATCTGTGTATATAATTTATTAATTGACAATTAATTAATGGAATTAATAACTTGGGGGAATATTAATAATGCTCAAAATATTAGTTTAAGAAAAAAAGTTAAAAACCAGAACTATTACCATTTTACAGGGGAAGAATAAGTCACCCTAATCGACAAAAGTTTAGATTTGACTAGGCCATGAACTTTTTTAAAAGTCTATTTAGTTTAATAAATCAAACTTTGAGCTATTAAAAAAAGTTTTTTATAATTCAATCTATTTAAATTAATATAAAAATATAATTATAATTATTTTAATATAATATTATGTAATATATTGATATTGTATATATCTATAAAAATATTAATAAGTATATATTTACTATTTTGTTTTATGTGTTAAATTTCTTCTTTTATATTATATAAAATTATGTTTATTAATATGTTAGATGAATGTTTCTAGATTCATTTAATAAGTGAATTACTAATAATTTTTAAATAGATTTTTAAATTAAGTCATATTTTTCAAACGGTTAAGTTATGTTTTACAATTAGACATATTTTAGTAAACATTTCAAACATAAATTTCTTATATTATAAAATAAAACAGGCTAAAATACATAAAACTTAATTCGGTCCAGCTTATTTTCATCCTCCCTACCGTAGTTTTCCTAATTTATAATATAGTTCTAATTAAGCTCTCAACATTTTTTCTTAATAAAATCATTTTTAAAATTCTCTTAACCGGAGATAATTCGTATTCAGTGGCAATTTGTCCAAAACACATAAACTAGGAAAATATAAATAATAAAATAGTGACAGCAAGTCAAACAAACAAAGATACCTACAAATCAGTGAATTTGATTATTTACTTGAAAGGAAATCCTTACAAAAGTAACCATATTGAAAGAAGCATCACTGAATTACCTCAGCAAGTTAAAATAAGAAAAAAATCCGAATTTAATATGTTTTTCTCAAACTACTATGAAATAATATATAGATGAAATACAATAAAATAATAATAAAAATTACTCAAAAAGATATATACGACAATAACATTCATTATACTATTAATTATACTTCTAAAAAAACAAGTCCTATTTATATCAGAAGCGTTTTCACGTCACTCCCAGTGGAGGGTTAAAGGTTGGAAGCAGAACCAAGAACCTCTACCACACTCAGAGACTCTCACTGACCCATGTGAGACAGAGAACCATTAGTGCTATAAATATATATGAAGTCTGAACTATAACTTATTAGTTCCCTATTAAGTGTCTGAGTTTTCTATCACTGAAAGTTTATAACTTGCATAACATTCAGTAGCTAAAGATCAGTGACAACCTTTTCTCTTTCTCTGGGTATGTCCTTTCTGTGTTCTTTCTACTTTTCTCTTTTTTGCACTTCTTAGATTTTTTGAGCATGTTGTTCATGGTGCCATATCATACATACATATATATATGATAACTCTCATGGTTTCTAGCTTGTTTTAAGTTTTTTGGATTGAATTTAGATTTCAAAGAATCTCCATGTGCAGGACATGTTGTTGGGTTAATGGATTGAGGTTGTCTTTTTTTTTTTTGTGATGTTGTTGATCATGAGTAGTATATGTTTGATGATTTTAGTGACGTGTTATGTTTCAGTTTATGTTATTTATCCATCTTTTCCAATCACAGATTCACAGCCAACATTGAGCTTCAGCTTCCATTGGTTGTTCAGTGAGCTTTTCAGTTTTTGTCATCAGAGGTGAGTGATACAACTGATGTTGGAATTTTTTTTTTTTTCTCTTCTTTTTTTCAATGTTTGTAACGTAATTTCCTTGGTCAACCAGATAAATTGTTTAAGTAATTGTTATTAAAAACCATTGTCAGTTAGTAAATTTTTTTTGGCTCCTTGTCAAATAAGAACGGATTTGCCATTATTAACATGGCTCAAAGATCAACCCAAATTTTATTTACACGACTATTTATTAAACAAACACTAAACTGTGTTCTTGGAATAAATTTCTTTGTTGTTTTTAAAAAATCATTCACATCAAATTTACATATTAAATTTTTACGGTTCATCTGCAACCTCAATAGATAAGAAAATCATAACACATGTAAAAAAGGAAAAGATGTTTGCCATTGATAATGTAGGTGGTTACAACGTGTGGTGCAGGGATAAAATAGAAATAAGTGTTGCAATAGGAGATCAAAGATGGCCACAGTGGATCATCTTAATGAGACCAAACGCAAAAAACGGAGCATTTTGTTTCCTTGCCATACTTCTGCCGAAGGTTGGTTCAGTTACTCCTTGAATAGAGTTTTGTTTACGGTTATAGTTTTGTCCCTATGCTCATAACTTTGTTATTACAGACTCAAGGCGTATTGAATTGGAGAAAGAGGTGTTTGAGGACTGTGATAGAGGAGGAGTTGACTCACCTCATCAATCACATGAATTAGCTGCTACCTGTACAAGTTTAAGGACACGTTTCCACTGGGGCAAGTTCTCCAAAATATGGAAACAAAATTCAATTAAGCACCTACCCTCTTCACCTTCCCCAATTTCTGTGTCAAACACAAGATCAGAAAGCAAAAGCATTGAAGAAAATCCCGTTCTGTCAAACCTCGGAATGTCTTTCGTGACTTTTAGCCTCTCTGACTTGAAACATGCAACCAACAACTTTAGCAATGGTTTGTAGTCTAGCCCCGGCTGTCAGCCCAATGGTTTCCTCAGTATTTTAGTTAATTATAGTATAGTTGATTAAGATTATGTTTCATGGATATGCTAGACAATATAAGATTATAATAAGTTAATTTTAATTGATCATAATTAGTTAACTATAGTATAGTGTTATACATTCTAGACAAGATATAGGATTTGGAATGAATTCATTAGGAAAAAAGGTTAGGATAACCCCTATTGCACTAGAAAAAGTGTTAGAAATGAGAAATGATTGAGTCAAGAACACATACTACTGAACTATTAGGGTTTTGACTAATTCTTACTTGACAAGTAAGTAAAAGCATTGAGTTAAGTAAATCAAAAGTCTAACTATAATTAAACTATAATAATAATAAATAAAATAAAATTAATCACAAATTTTAGTCATACTTCAATTGTTTTACCCAGATTAGTCTAGTCTGTTTTAACAACAATAATATATAGTGAGTGAGATTAATAAAAATTTATAATAAAGAAATGATATATATTATAAAAATTATCATGTATCATTTAGATATTTATTGGAATCATTAGTCATGGAAAAATAATAATTTGGACATGTATGAAGAAGACACATAGCAAACCCAAAATGGTGAGTAGTTTAGGTTAGGAATAGGATAGTCCAATTGCTAGAGAGACGGGGAGACTGAGAAATTACAAACAAAACCATCAAGAAGGATTGAGAGGTAAATAGTTTATATACAGAGATGATTTAGAACACACCATTATGTAGCTGACCCTACATTCATTTTGAAGTACTAATGATAATTTACTGTTCCTTTTACTTGCAGATAATTTAATTGGACGAGGAGGGTATGCTGAAGTTTACAAAGGTAAGCTCAAAGATGGGCAATCGATAGCTGTTAAGCGAATGATTAAAGGGGATGAAGATGATAGGACATCAAGCTTTCTATGTGAGCTGGGCATTCTTGCAAATGTTGACCATCCTAATAGTGTCAAGCTTATTGGATGTTGTGTAGAAGGAAACATGCACCTTGTCTTGCAACTATCTCCACTAGGAAGTCTAGGATCTCTTCTTCATGGTATACCTTTTTTTAACATCAATCATTCTCCTATATGTAAAACCTCAGTCTCATTTTTTTTATTTCTTATTTTTTATTTTAATCATAAAACTATTTTAGAAAGTATTGAAAACAAAAAAAAAAATGTTTTTTTTTTAACTTTTCACACAAACTTTATAGAAACAAAAAACAATGTGAGAATTTTGTATTAAAACTGAAAATATGAAATGAAGAAAAAGTAGAATGTTTTCTGTAACTAAAGAGCACCTTAATTTCTCTTTATATGTGTTTACTGATTACTAATGCTTTCCCTTTCATGAAATATTCAGGTCCAAGAAAACATGTTTTAGATTGGAGTAAAAGGTACAAAATTATTACTGGTATAGCAGATGGGCTCCTCTATCTTCATGAGAATTGTCTGAAGCGTATCGTCCATAGAGACGTTAAATCAGACAACATTTTGCTCGCAGAGGATTTTGAGCCAAAGGTAATATTTGTTACAGAAAATTCATTAACTATTCCTTGTTGTTATATTTATCTCTGTCTGATTAATTGAGCTATTCTCCAGATTTGTGACTTTGGGCTTGCCAAGTGGTTACCAGAACAATGCACTCATCATAATGTGTTAAAATTTGAAGGCACTTTCGGGTATGCAAATTAATATGCACATGTAGTTTGAGAATTAGTTATGTCATTTTGTATTCATCCCTTCAATATTTAATTGACAGGTATGTTGCTCCTGAATATTTGATGCATGGGATAGTGAACGAGAAAACTGATGTTTACGCCTTTGGGGTGCTACTTTTGGAGATTATAACTGGGCGCCCAGCTTTGGATCGTTCGCAAGAAAGTATTGTGAAATGGGTAAATCATTCTCCTAATTACCTATATTATATAGATAGGCATATGATATCATATGTATAAAATAAAAATATCTGATTCAAACACATACCCATACCTATCTGATACACGTCCAAAATATAAGTACACATGCAATAGAAGTTGATATAATCTATAATTGTGACCTATGATCATCATCTTAGTATTACTATATACTCACTACCTTAATTATGGAATAGATGTGATTTCTTATTGTGTTGTAGGCAAAGCCTTTGTTTGATGCCAATGATATTAAGGGCCTTGTTGATCCTTATCTTGGTGATGGTTATGACCCACAACAAATGGATCGTGTTGTTTTGACTGCATCTGTGTGTGTTGACCAATATCCTCTCCTACGCCCCAGCATGAGTCAGGCAAGTAAACTTGAACATTGCTTCACCCAAAAGTTGAAATTCCACACAGATGACACCAGTGGATTATCTTAATGACCACAAACTATGATATTCTCAACAACTAAACTATATTTTTCTTAGATTTCATCTGATTCAAATTACTTCTCGGTATGCACACATTTTAAGAAAATTATTGAGTGCACCATATTGGTCTTGTTGGTCTCAGATATATGTATTAATAAATAAGTGTGATTTTTTACTCATTTTACTCCTAAATAAATTAGATGTGATATTAATGCAAAAGGAAGGTACCAGTGGGAAAAAAAGCAATTTTACCTTAATTTACTTGAATGAGAAACATTTCAAATAAGACATGAAAGAGACAGGTAATTAAGTTCCTTACTATTCAAATCTCACATTTTTATTAATAAGCAAAAAAATAAATAGATTTAAATGGATAGAGTACTCAACCTATATATTGTAATATTTATGCTTAAGTCTAACCATTTTGAGAGTCTATATATAACAAAGCATTATTATATATACATATAAGAAAGACTTTTTATTTGGCTGATTTTGTTGTATTTCTGCCATGTAAGAGAAGATGGATTATAATTTCTTGTGTCTGCAGGTTGCAATACTGCTAAGGGGTGATGAGTTTCTGTTGGAATCTGCAAAAGAATATCCGGAGGATTCTCTTCTAAGAGCATTTTTAATGGAGTCACTAGATGCATAAGAATACAACCAAACAAACCATCCACACAAGCAAGTTGCCTAATAGGGTTCATGTCTTGAGAGCTAAGAACATTTTCAAAACCTTTCTTTGTGTTATTACTTGCGTATGGCAAGAGGGTGTATGGATTGAAAACTAACCTTGGTTAATTAGGGGACAAATTCTTTAGTTTTTATTTTTCCTCCCTTATGCTCTTTGAATTAAAGGCTTGAATGGAGATATCATTGGCATCTTGAGACATTTGAAAATCAACTAAAATAGGATTTGTTTGACCTGAAGTGGGGGAAATTAAAATAAAAAGGTTTGGGCATGTTTGATATATAATAATTTAAATAAAAATTCATGTAATAAGTTATTTCTATATAAGAGACTTTATATTATAAATTTGATCATAAAATTTGTTAAAATAAGTTTAAAATTATTTATTTTGACAAATTATCTCAAAAAGTTATTAAAATAACTAACAACAACTCATAAAAATCATAAACGATTTTTATAAATTACTCATAAATTCTCACAAAATACATCCTTATACATAAGGTTTTTCATTGGTCACAAAGTTCTCAGATTAAATAGTATCCGAGTCCTTTTTATAATTTTACTACATATTTTTAATGAATTATTTTAATATTAAAAATTCACATATTATAATTTGACGTGAAAATTTAATGATAAGTACTTATCTTAAGTTTGGTCAAAAATAAATTATGTCTTTATGCAGGAGGAAGAGGGATTTTGTCCTTATCATTTCTCGATTCCCTTTCTATAATTTTGACCCAACCAAAAAAAAAATTATCAAAATGTTTTTCTTTGATTTTATAGATGTTGGTAATTAATGGTGAGAAAATAAAAAAATTAAAAAATTAAAAATCACGATGAAATATGTTAATAACACTTTTTAATAAGGAATTCTAACATTGACTGTAAACGCTAGTGAATATTTGCCTATTTTATTTCCTTCTAATTAAACATACGTCTAAAAAAAGTTTTCCAAATTGTTAGTTTTTTATATATAGAAATTAGGATTTCTTAAAGCATTTTTAGTCGCTATACCAATTAATGTCTTTTGGTAAATGTAGGATATAGTTTTATTTAAAATCTTTTAATTTTTCAAAAGTTAATAAAAATGTTTTGTAAATATAAATAAGAGAAAAAACAATAACTTCTAAGTCTTAACTTTTTAAAATTATCTAAGATAACTTATTATTTTTCAAAAACTATACATTCTCTCATTAATTATTTAGTTGTCATTTTTACTTTTTTTATGACAAATTTTACTCCTCACATAATTATAATTTTATATGTCATTTTAAGTTATTTTACACAACTTAAATTAGTTTGCAAACTAATTGTGTAAGGTAATCAAAAAGTCATAAGTTATATATTATAAACTATAAGTTCGTTTTGTCAAACAAAACCTTAAAGTTGTTTAAGTTATTTCTATTTTATAGAACTTGACATATGCTATACATTCAAATTTTAAGTTTATTTGACATGTCAATTTTAAAAAAATAATTTACAAAATTACAACTTAACCCTAAAAATTATCTTTCTCTTTATCCACTTTCATGATTTTTCTCTCTAAAAGCTTCCTAGTTCCCACCCCTACCCTTACTCACCCCACCACCACCATCCCTATTTTCAACTCAAACCCAACCCTTAAACCTCCGTAATGACTACTTCTCTATCTATTATAGTGGATATCTCATTCAAAGACACCAAAAGATTAATCACTGCCACTCCTTCAAGACAAAAAATGATGAGGGAACTACCCATATTAACCATACAGAGAAAGTAAAGGATGTCTTAGAGGATCTTAGTGGTCCTTTAAATAGGTCAATGGCCAAGAAAATCAAAGAGGCACTCTCTAGGGCTTTATACCTCTCTTTCACACTAGTTTATGGGCTCAAGCCCAAAGAGGAACACTTGAAGGACCATATCTTATTTTACATGTACTATTTCTAGACAATAAGGCTTCTTGATTGTATGGATCTCTTTCGGGCCTTAAGTTAGGCTTATTCTCCACTTGTTGTGCATATCATAGGGTTTAATAAATTTATAGTAAAAATAGTGTTAGGAAAGCCTAATAGGATTAGGATTCGGGCCTTGTATGGCCAAGTTTTATTTAGACCACTTTTGGGTCTTGTACTTTTCGTCTTTTAATTTTAAGCCATATATTGAGCTTCTTTAGAATAGGTTTAGATTTGGCCCAAGTGAGCATCACTTAGGCTCATATAGGTGGCAACTATAATAAGTAAGTATAAATTGATTTTTCCTTTTGTAATTGGGAAAAATGAAATCATTTGTGAGATTTTCAGTGAGAAACTTAGATTTTTCTCTTTCTAAAGCTTTAAGAGTTTAGACTCTCTAATGTTTTTATCCTTTGTACTTCTCCAAAGGTGGTGAGCTCTAAAGACTCATCTCTCATTCCTTTGAAAGTGACGTCCAACCTTAGACCATAATTTATCCCCTCTCCTTTTTATTCCAATCCACCTCATTTCCTTGTTAGCTTAAGAAATATGAAAATCCATGCCTATTCCATGATTAACTCCATTTGGTCAAGACCTTGTGATGAGGAGAAACCACTTTCAAGTTCAATTCTAATGGAGAAAAGCTTGTAGATCTACTATGAAGTGCAAGACTAGACCCATCCAACCTTTACCTACACCAAAAGATTTCACAAAAAAATACCTTATTCACGACTTCACTTGTAATCCATTCCAAAAGCTCCTCATGCACTGCTGAAGAATTCAAGTGTGACCTAGTCCCACGTTGAATAAATATGAGCAAGTTAAGAGATTTATAAGTGTCAAGATTCACATACCTAACACCATAAGGTTTCAGATTGTGTTCTGATATCCAACATCGGTGGGCTTGCTACCTCCATGTTGTTAGGGTACCCCTCATACATTTTTAATATGGTATTAGAGTCTCTCAATCTACAATGACAATAGGGACAAAAAGTCACCATTGTCTAACCAACTCAAATATGATTTTTCAAGAGGTGACAAGCAAGACCATGGACTAAAAACTTATTTAATCCTAAAAAACCCACTTTTTATTAAAGGAAATTAAACTACCAAGAATCAAAAGCCAAAAATCTAGTGGTCTCCATATATGGATAGGACCACAACCTTTTAGCAAGGCTATCAACTACAATATTGTTATGTCTATCTAAAAGAGAAGAAAGAACTTTCCAATCCTTCTTTACCAACAATCAAACTTCATTAATCACCTATTGGAGAGAGTAGAGAGAAATATTTAAATCAAGCAACAAGGCCAAGTATAATTGTCTACAATCCACCCTATAATCCTAAGAGAAACGACTACCTTGCAACCACTTCTAGATATGTACTTAGGAATTCTTATCATTTTCCTTCAAACTAAATAAAAGAAAACACATCATTACCTGTAACATCCCAATGTTTGACTAGTTATGGTATTTTAGGAAAATAAATCTGGCACTCGATTTATTTTCAATGATGATAATTAATTAATTAATTAATAGTCTATATATTTTGATGATAAGATATTGAATGAAGTAGTTATTAATGAGCTTGATGATGAAACTGATGATATAGAAGAATAGTGATGATATATGTTGAATTATATGTCCAAGATATGTAAATTGATGAAATTGGCATGGAGCCATTTCTTGATTTGTATTGTGAATGTCTTGAGCAAATGTTGATGGTGTGGAATTGCTTATAGTGAATTGATATATAATTGCAGTAAGTAGAAGAATTAAAATTATGAGGTTATGTGTAAAGTTAATGAATTTGGAGAACTGAATAGGTCATTTTGAGATCTTATAGGAAGTAGACTCCCTAAATATTCTCAATAAGTCTGTAGGTGTATATTGAATTGATGCATATGCTTGAATTAGAATTTGAGTGGCAATTGGTGAGTCTTGTACCTTGAGTTGGTCATAAAATGGTTAAATTGCCTTTTTCTGCATAAATTCTTTATATGAAGGAATTTGAGTACCGACTGCGTCGAAGGGTCTAGAATGGAGAAAATATAGTGCCCATGGAGTTTCATGGGAATCAGAGTTAAATTGGGCAAGATAGGCAGTAAGAAAGCTAGGTGGAATTCCAAATCTACAAGTCTCGCTTAAGCGAGACTGGGCTCACCAGAGTATAAGAAGAGTTTGATTCTGGTGTGTTCTCGCCCAAGTGAGAATGAGCTCGCTTGAGCGTGAGCAATTGGTCTCTATATGATTCTCGCTCAAGTGAGAGTAGACTCGCTTGAGCGAGAACTAGGAGGGGAAGCTTCTGAAGTAATTTTGCTAGAGCGAGGATGGTTCGCTCAAGCGAGATTTTGTACTTTAGTTTTGTCTGATTCTTACTCAAGCGACGGGGAGCTCACTCAAGCGAGAGGTGTCTCGCTCGAGCAAGACTCCAAATGTGTATCTGTAGATTTTTGAACTTTGAGAGTGCTTGAAATTGTCCCAAGTGACGTAGCCTAATTAGGTTCCTAGTGTTTGTAGCCAAGAAAACTTTAACGTGAAAAATTTCCTCTGATTTTAATTATATCCGGAATAAACTTTAGGTATCGCTAAGGGGACGTTACAAGTTGGTATCAGAGCGGTTCCAGTCTAGGTCGTGTCTGTTGTGTGATTATTGTATGTTGTATGTGATTGAAATTGACGCAGGAACCTTGGCATTGTCTTCACTAGTACTCCATTGGCTATAACAGGTCCCATGGTAAGTAGAAGACTTCCTTTTGAGAATGACGCTTTTTGTGGTCGAAGGTAAAATAGTTGTAGGAATGCATTGACTGACAACTTTTTAAATAAGTGATTTTGATGTCACTATGCATATGTAACTATTTTCCTTCCATTGTTCTTTTGTGTATAACTTATATATATATATATATATATATATATATATATATATATATATATATGACTCGTGTATGTTCCTTCTCGTATCGTTATATATGAGAAATGTGTTTTTGTTTATCAATTTGTTTTTGTTTATTATCTACGTGGTGTGTCGAGTTACATGATATCGCGAAAAAATTTATCCTAAAAAATTTTAACCAGTAATTTGGGACGCCACATTACCCATTTTTGCATTTTTTTCATCTCATTTTCTTTTTATCCAACCATATATAACCCTTATCGTATATTTGTTTTAAGAGAAAATGGAGGAGGAAAATTGAAAAGTGAGGAAATAAAATGAAAAATAAATTATTTATTTATTTGTTTGAAAGGAAAAATTGGAAAAAGAGAGAAAAAAGAAGTGGGACTAAAGGAAATAAATTACATCATCAAAACGAAATGAAAAGAAATATGTGGAAAGATATTTGGTCAATAACTATTAATAATTTAATAAGTACTATTAAATATTATGAAAATTCAAAATAAATTTTTTATGTATTAAAATTTGTTGTAATAAAAATTGAATTTTTATGTATAAAATTTAGTTTATTTCTTATGAAATTACTTTATTTTTCATCTAGATTATTTTCATCCATCTAAACAAGAATAAATTTTCTCCCTCCTTTGTCTTTTATTTTAAATTATCCAAACATCATACTTATTCATCTTCTTTCCATATTATTTTATTTTATTATTTATTGTCATCTTATTTCATCTCCAAATTCAAACCAAATCTTAGAAGGTAGAAGAATTTGATGGGCTAGAGAAATGGGGTTCAATGTGTTTATTGTCAGAGCCTGTTTCAATTATGCACCAAAAAAAAGGCTGTTTTGTTTCTTATCCAAGAAAAAGCCTGTTTCAATTATACCTTTCACTTTTTCCAAAAACAAAAATTATACCTTTTACTGCGACGACGAAGAATCGTTGCCACTTTTATATACTACACAGTCCATTATTTGTTTTTCATTATCTTTTTTCCTAGGAATACCAAGAGAATGGGACGTGTATATTAAAAGTATAAATTTCTTTTATCTTATTATAAAATAATAAGAAATCTTAAATATATTTAATAAAAAAATCAGTATTCATAATCATAGAGTACCCATGAGTGAGTATTGTAACGTGGACTCTATCTATTCGTTTAGTAAATATGTAGATATTTACTGTGAATATTTTTTTTGTCATTCCTTCCAATTGTGAATTTCTTTTCAAAGATATTTATCTTTAACGTAAATAAATAGAAATGTCGATTATCAGTAAAATTCGAAAATATGGTTCATCAACATTCGATAATTTTAAGAAATGTTCTCATAGTTTGTTTCTTTTATTCTTTTAAAAAATCCTGATAGGAGAAACAACATGGGAGAAAGTGAAGTTGTAAGAAGTTAGTTAGGTGGTTTTCAAAATAATAAACAATTTTAATTTCAGTAAAAAATTTGACATGATAAATATCTTGTCAATGTTTGAACTCTCTTCTACATATACAAAAGTCTTTGTTAAAAAAATAAAATTTATTTTGATAATTTCTACACTTTCGAAAAATTGTTAGCCTTAACTAACAATTGAATGATACTCTTAACGTATGTATATATATAGTAGTATCAACATGTTATAAAAAGGAAAAATAAATAAATTATTAGTGTTCTCATTTTAAGAATCATTGATGTTTGATAATCTTTTTTCCATGACTTATATCAAGAATGAGAATGTTGTATATCTAAGGTTTATTGAAAATTAAGAATACTTCCTAAAGAAATTAGAACAAGAGAGGAAAAAGGAAAGAGAAAGAATATATAAAATCATAATTAAGAAGAAAACTTTTGATATAGGACTTAAAAACAACGAAATTAGAAATCATTATGCCAACAACAACAATACATCTTTAAAAGTTAGAATGTAAAACACAACTCTTAAGTCAATTTTTGCTTAATTTCCTAATCTTATTTGAATTTGTTATGAGTATGAAGATCCTAATGTTAGTTGAAATCCTTCTGGAGACATTGAAAATGTTACATTCCTTGAAAGAAGAAGCCACGGGCATGCAAATTGACATATTATTCCTTGGCCCATGTTTGAAAAAAATTCCCTTAAAGCAAAAACATGTGATTGATTTGATGTTTGAAGTTTGAGCTTGTAGCCAACTATTATTGCTTTGTTTGCACTTCGCAGTTGAACTCAATTTCAATAATCAATAATACAGTAATAATAATAATAATAATAATAATAAAAACAAGAGGGGATGCTATTAGAAAACTACTTAACTAAAAAACTAACTAATAAGTTAAAGATTATTTTAAATTTTAAATATTAATCATATTTTTACTCAATATTTTAACATTTTAACAAATGTCAAATAAATAATAATCTTAAAGGATGTGGAGTGTTCCTTCCTGGTTTACTTTTGAGCATCTGAGGTGACTTGCGGAGGCAATGTCACGTGAATGCAAATTGTGATTGTGATTCATAATTTTTGTTAATGGCTTGTGCTTTTATAGCTATGAAAAAAGATTAGTAATGTTATTATATACCCTTTTGATTGGTATTTAATGCATAAAGTATCAGAAATGAAAATTGAATTCTGATTGCCACATCCTTTATGTTATTTTAGTGAACAAAAGAATACATTTTTTTTTATTTTCATTATTTTTAATTAGAACATATGGTAAACAGAAATGTTCTTAAACAAAATTGATTTGAACAGGTTTATAATGGAAAAGACATGCAATAATTAGGGTTTGGATATAGATAGAGAGAGGTATCTTTGTTGTTTTGTGTGAGTCGTTCCCGTGGCAAAGGTGCAGTAACAGCACGAAATCTATGAAATAATGTTTCAACAGTGGCTGTCCCCACTATCATGGATTGGCATGAAGAAAGGGTGGTCCCTTTTCAAGTGGTCAAAATCTCCAATTATTCCCTAGCTTATCCAAATTCAATCGATTTCACTAGTTTGACAGGTTAAACTATAAATCAGTTAGATGATTATTCCGGATTAATTCTTTTAATATTATTAGTTTAATTAAGATTAGATCCCAATTTGATTACGATTTATTTAAATAAGTGTCTTTATCAATTTAATAATCCAGCCGATTCTACTGATCTATCCTACTCCAAATCCAAATGCAAATTATTGTTGTGAAAATGGGTCAAATTTAAAGAGAGATGTGTATTATGAAATATGAACAAATCAGCAGGTTTGGTATTTTTATCTAAAATTTGATGATTCACCTCTTTCTGTTTGAGTTTAATCATTTCTAGATTTTTGGATTTGTCTTTGATTAAATCGGTTCGATGAATGATTGGTTTGATTTTTTTCTCTTTTATTAATAGTTGAATTATGTTTAAACTTGTGTTTTGCTTGAATTAGAAAGTTTGATTTAAAAAATATTAAGAATTTGATTTTAGAAAATAGACAAGTTGCAAGTTTGTAAAGTCGCATGAATAAGTAACCTTAACTCGGGTTGGGTCCCAACACAAAGGAACCTCTGTTCACTAGTCAGCGCGCAGATTTTTGTTGTTTCCTTGTTATTATTAGTACTTACTTAACGGTATCCTTTACTACAATTATTTGTTTATATATTGATCCAAGTTAAGTAAGAGTATTATTTTTCGATTAATATCATTTCATTAATAAAAATAAAAAAGTAAATTTTGATCACATAATTATTACACAATAATTAAATTTCTTGTTCATATAAGTAATATGTGTGATTGATTGTTGTTGCTGAAACAGACAGCTCGTGCTCACTGACGCACGCGGCAACATGCCTTCATACCCTACTCAATCTCCCACCATATATAAGGAATGCTACCCTGTGCATAAACAATGAAGAGAAAAATTGTTTTTATCAATGTTTTTTGAATCGGACTGGTTATTGAACCGATAAAGATATCAGTTCAAATAAGTTATAATTAAATAGGACTCAAATTGTTGTTGAACTAGTAATATTAAAAAACTAACTTTGACCGATTAATTAACCGATTCACAGTTCAACGGGTCAGACCGACCGGGTCGGTTTAGTTTTGATAACAATAATTTTTACTACAAATCAGTTCCAAGGTGTATTTCTAACTTTAGTCCTATCTTATTTTATTTATCTTATAAGATTTTAATTTATCAACAAAAAAGATAAGTACAAGGAAATAAAAGGAAATTTTTTTAATTAGAAATTTTACCAAGATTGTTTAAAAATTAGAATGAGTGTTTTTCGTCTAAAACAATTTAATTTTTAAATAAAATATTATCTAAATTAATTACAATATTAATTAAGCTATTATTTGGTTTAGTTGAAATATAGGATGATATATGGTCCAATCTGATTTGTTTCGGCAAATACGGTTTGGATTGGGTCTCTTTATTTAATTTTATATTAATTATATTTTGTATAAAATCAAATATAATTTCAACTCAATACAATCAAAAATAAGTACTTCAAAAATAAAATCACCATTGTAAAAAAATTCAGTATAATCAAAAAATTACAAATCACTACTTAAAGTCTTTAAATCTCATTTTAAATTTAAGTCATGTGCATAGATTAACAAGATAATATAAATATAGGGGTAATATATTAAGGATTGTAGTTCAGTTTTTATATAGATTTAAAATTCAATCTTAACAACATACATAATGTAAATTTTTTCTTTTTTGGTTTTCATTTGGTCGAATTTTAATTATTTTAGATTGGTTAAGTTATTTTATTTTGTTTACATAAAATAATAAACACCCTAAAAATTAAATTTGATAAATTTTAATTATATTTTTAAATTAAACCTTTCTATTGTCTAACTTACAAAGGTTAATTATGTAGGTTGAGATATATTAATAAATAAGGATATATATATATATATATAAGAATTAGTAACATATTAACGTTTTAAAGAAACAAATAATATAAAGTATATCAATATTCTAAAAGGCTACAAAATAAAATAAATTATGACAGATGAATATATATTATTCAAAGAGTTATTATATATTCGTACAACAATGTAAAACATGGTATAATACAAGAGAGAATCAGGGAGAAAGAGATAAATAAATGTGAAATAAGATAATTAATTAATTAATCAATCAATAGAGATTGATACTGTGGGAAAATCTTCATGGAAAGACTTGCAGCATGTTTGGAGCCGTATTTTAACGGAGATTTTTTCTGTTAAATCAAAGTTATCTTACGGGTTAACATGGTTTTGATTGTTTCGAATGATGTAAAAATTAATATTAACCTTTACATTTTTTACTTCAACTCAACTCCGTTTTTCTAACTGCAAATCAAACATTTCCTTGTCCTGTCATGACGCAAGTGTTTTTAGGACTCAATCAAGATTAATATCCCTGCAGAGGATACTAAAATAAAATAAGTAATATATATATATATATATATATATATATATATATATATGTTTGTGAATAATGTTGTTCTGATCCTGACACATGAGTTTGCAGTAGGATATAATGCAGTCACAACAAAGTTGTGAAGAAAACGAATGCTGTAGGCCCTCTCTCAGTGTGCCACTGCATTCTTTCACTGCTACCAATTAAAGGAAATAAACCCATATTTTTACCTCCCTAACAGAGGAAACACATAAGATCAATTTTTATATGCTTTTGCAATAACCAATGTTTTTAAAATGGATTAGTGATTAAATTGGTAAAGACACTAATTTAAATAAATTATAATTAAATTAGAGTTTAATTATAGTTGAATCGGTAATATTAAATAATTAATTTGAACCGATCAACTATCTGATAGACCAACTGAATCGATTCACTTTTGATATCAATTGCAATAACTATTTATTGCATCATCACAATCATACTCAGAATTCAAAGAAATAAATAGGGAGAGAAGTGAAGAACGGTATAATTAAATAGATGACTATAAAATCGATATCATCCATCGTTAGATTTCCCAATGCTTCCTCTTCGTTTCATTTCTAATTATGAATCTTTAAAATCAAAAAATGTTTTATTTTATAATTCCCTAAAAATAATATTAGAAAAGTTTGTTTAGCTTTGCTATTTCATCTTTAAACATTTAATATTTTTTCATTTATGTAACTAATAAAATATGTTAGTGGAATTTAATTTTAAATGATGATAAATTTAGAAAAAAAATAAAACTGTATTTTACAAGATCAAGTAATAATTAATTATTCCCCTAAACTTTTACATTTTGAAAATAAAGACTTGTAATAAAAAATAAAAGGATTATAATTTTCATCTGTTTTTCTAATGTCTGTCCTATAAGACATTTTAAATAATATAAAAGTAAATTTTCAATTAACAATTATGTATAATATAGTTTTGCATTGATTTTAATGTAAGTTTAACACAATCCTAATAAAATCTTTTAACTTTTGTATTGTTTAAAATCTATCATGCGACACACTAATAAAACTGAATTTTTATAAGGTTATCTATCTTTTGTAATTTTACATAAGATAAGAAATTATTATTAAAAATTGTATTTGTCTTAAATTCAAAATCACATAAGACTATATCACTGTTAATTTTTATTAATTTTAAATAATTTTTTTATTTGGGTGAT
Source organism: Clitoria ternatea (assembly GCA_037962975.1). Taxonomy (NCBI): domain Eukaryota; kingdom Viridiplantae; phylum Streptophyta; class Magnoliopsida; order Fabales; family Fabaceae; genus Clitoria; species Clitoria ternatea. The sequence continues at coordinate 3,472,026 of CM075673.1, read as the reverse complement.
TAAATAGGTACGAAGGTATATCAAAAAGTTTTTTCACCTCGATCTTAATATTATATATATTTTATTCCAAAAACAATTTATCTTTTTTAATGAATTAAACTAAACCCTTAATTATGATATTAACAAAACTCTAGTAAATCATGGTTTGGGTGGAAGATCTTGGTGAGTTTGTTTTCTTTATGTGTGTTGCAGCTAAGACTATTTTGTTTAAAGTGAAGGAATTTCATCCCAACATACAAAAATTTTGTATGATTCTAAAAAGCATGTTTAGAAAGTAAAACTTATGAGAAGTAAAAAAAATAGAAGAATAAAATCAGAATTAGTCATCTTGATAGAAACAGAAACATATTTTAAGAAAACATTTTATATGTTTTAAGAAATGAAAAAAAAATATTTATATAATAATTAATTTGTAAAACATTGTTCAATATTGTTTTTTTCTTTCATTGCATATATAATTCATTTTATCACATTCGATAACTAACATGTATAATTTTAAATGTGAAGTATATACTATTATATTGCCAAAATAAGTATATACTATTATTCCTTCTATGTTTTTTAATAAACATTTCTTCTATGCTTTAATCATGTTTATCTATATGTACTTTTATTTTATGCTCATATGCTCCCATAACTGCACTTTTTTAAAAAAGAAAATGTGTTGTCCTAACTCTAAGGCCACTAATTAAAAAATATTATTAATATTTATTCACTTTAATTTTTAAGTACATCTTCGAATATTTTTTAATAAACAATTTACCAATTAATTTTTTAAGTAACATGACCCCTTTTTAAAAGTATTATTAGAATTAAAAGTATATTTAAAAAATGAATAAGAATCATTCTTAAAAAAAAATAGGAGTTAAAATGACTTAACTAAGTTTTCTCTACCTGTAAAATTTTCAAAAGTTTTGTTTAGTCTCATTGTAAGTGCTGAAAAAAAGTGGTTAGTTTTACTCTGTTAACAATTCTAATATTTACCATCAAACTTTTTGTTAATTGCTAAACAGAGTAATGTAAATTGTTGTAAGTCATTAACACAGATTTGATTGTAAGTAAAACAAACAAATATTATAAAATAAATCCTGAAATTAAAATAAAGTTAGAGTACAATTCTAACAATTTTTTTTATCAACACAGATCTTAAAAATTTTATAGAAAATACACACTTACTTAATTCAATTAATAATAATAAGTTTTTAAAAATGTATGCATAATTAAAAAGATAATATATGTTTATTTTTATCAAGAATTCGTAGGGTGGTACGAAATGAGAGGTTCAGAGTTTGAAAATGTCACTTCGCATGACCCATCAAACAAGTCAGCACCTTGGCTGAGCTGTGCAATTTATTTTTTTTTAAAATCTAATAATTAATATTAATTTTTAAAACACATTTAGAATTTTTCTTTTTTAACCTTTGTTTTGTTTAATGAAATACACATGGTTAACCTTCCGTTTTAAAACATAATTTAAAGGATGTTTGGTTCTCTTATAAACCTCTGTTGTGTTACATTTCCAACCTCTATTGTCTTAAAAGCTACCCACAGTTGCTTCTAGCCAACGGATAAAATCTCCCCCGGCTTCCGTTGGATGAGCAGCATCAAACATCCAATTACTTATTAAAAAAACATGTAATTTGTTTATTATCTTATTAATTTATTTTATTCGTTCAGTTTTCTTTATCTTTTTCTATTTTGTTATCCCTTTGAGTATCACAATTATTTTACCGTTTTTATGGCATCACCTGTTTTAATTCCCCTTCTTCTCTTTTTATTTTCTATCTCTTATTTTACAAAAATATTGTATAATCCAGTTTCTGTTAGATAAAGGTGGAGGCCAGTTTTGAATAAAGTTTGAATTTTAAAGAAAAGAAAAATGAAACATGGTATAATTTATGGTTTAATTGGTTGAGATCAACTTATAAAATAATAAAAGTAAACAAAATAAAATAAATATTTATGTGCTATTATATATAATAAATATTGTTCACAAATTTATTTATTTATTTAGCACCGATTTTATTTCCAAAACCGTATATTTAAATTAAGGTCCAAATTAGAATAAAATGTAATTTGATTCTTCATAAGGATATTGGTTTACTTAAAATAAAAATTTTTTAAGTCAATAAAATCTAGTTGAATTGGTTGAGCCGAATATGAAAATTATTGTGAATATTTTATAACATATGTTTGATTTCTATTGAAATAAAAAGATAAAAGCCTTTTTACAAAACCACGTTTAAAATATATTATAAATTATTAATAATATTTTATAAATAGTTTTTATTTTTATTTTTATTTTACTCAATCAAAGCACTGAATAGAATCTCTCCATAGTTAAGAGAGAAATCATATTTTCAAGACTAAAATGCTAAATGATTGGTTGATGGTGAAGCTAATAACAGAAACAAAGGAAGTGAGATACATAAATACAACTTGTTGTATGTATATAAATAAAGAAACCAAGAAGCAGGGAATATAATTTAGAGTTCTCCACATACTTTGACATTTACCAAATCTCTATCCAAGCATTAATAATTACCATCCGAGACCGAAAATTTCATTATATAAACTTGGTAGCAGAAAGAAGATGAAATAATAAGTGCCTAAGATCTTCAGTGGTTCTTAAGAGAACAACAATGTATTGTGTGTCTCAGATTCAAAGGCAGTTAGTTGAATATATTTCCTCTCTCTTTGAAGAGGTAAGTGTGCCATAAACTTACCACTACACATTAAGGGAAGCATAAACGAAAGCCTTATCAATGAGCTATGTTTCTTAAATCAAATGCTGCATATCCATTTTCTGCTTTGTTTCTCTATTTCTCACTCTGTGTGGGGGTTGGTTTTGGTGATGTCTTTGAAAAGGGGTTCCTAGATGATCAATTTAACCAGCTTCAGCAACTTCAAGATGAAAGCAACCCTGAGTTTGTGGTTGAAGTGGTGACTCTCTTCTTTGAGGATGCAGAGAGGCTCCTTAATGAGCTGGCAAAAGCACTGTAAGGGCATGCCAGTTAATTCTTTTGTGTGTGTGTGTGTGTTTGGACCAAAAGAAAGTGTATTTGGGAATCTCTTTCTAAATATGAATGCTGGTTCATCCCAAACAGAGGCCAGGAAAACATTGATTTCAAAAGGGTAGATGCTCTTGTTCATCAGTTGAAGGGTAGCAGCTCAAGGTAACAATAATATCCTTTAGTCTTTACCACTACTTTCTTCATATATACTTAAAAACCTCAGGAAGTTGGTTACTGTATATGTAGGATTCTCCTTAGAGTCAAACTGATTAAAGGTGAAAAATGTTCACAAGGAGCATCATAAGGGCTGGTTTTTTTTACCGTTGCATTAAAAGCAACGGAAATTTTTAAAAGCTAAGAGTTTTTACTGTATCAAACGGTGTGAATGATCAATATTTCACTTTTAAATTTTTTTATTTTCATAATTTTGTTTCTCCAATTGCAAACCAAACATTCCCATATCTATATCTATATAGCATGTACAGCTTAGGGTGTTGAGGAAGTTGTATCAATTTGCTACACCATAAGTACTAGCACCTTTGAACTGATAAGGTGACCCAAATGAAGAGGAGAGGTCATGAGTTTGAATCTCGGCTAACATTTCTAACAATTAACATTTACGGATAAGAAGAAAAAAAACAAGTACTAGCACCTTTTTAGCAAGTGGCATCCTTGCTTCACAGCACTAACACATTACTGTTGCAAGGATTGCAAGTGTGAGAAGATGCACATGTGATTGAGAGGCATGGTTTGGAGGTAATGTATATTTAGTATCTCAATTACAGAAATTAAGTCAACGAATCAAATTATTTTTTCTAGACAACTCTAGTTGGTAACCCCAGCTCGAAACTAAAGATGCACTTAACTCTTTGCAAAACATTGGCCCCAAATACTAACTAACTAGAGTGATATAATTTTTTTTTACCTCATTGAAAGGGAAGTAGATAAAATCAAAGACTGAATCATCTTTCCTTGTACTTGAAAAGATAATAGAGAGAGACCGCTAATGGACACGCTTTCCTCCTTCTCTCTTCTACTGTGTGTTGTTTCTACTGCTAGAATAACTTTGATAGCACTTTTTTCATTTGAACATGTTCTTGTTGAGAAGGGCCCATGGTACCCTCTCTTTTCCACATTTTAGACCGAAATAAAAAGGATTTTGATTCCTTTGATTTTAGTAATATATAGTTACATCTATGTTATTTTAAACCTGGATCGAATACTTTTTTTTATCATTGTATAAATATGATATTGAAGTCCCCTTGTAATAAGTGACACATTATTAAGCAAATACAACCCTAATTTTTCTAAAGTAATTCTATAGGATTTTATGTATTACAAAACTCTCATTGTTAACAGAACACCTCTAATAATTTATATCATATCTAATACTAGCTTACTAACTATAACTATTTCCACCTTTTTTTTATGTTATTTTTGTATACATGCATTTCAAAAAGACTTCTGAAAAGGAAATTACCAAAGTTGTCCACAAAAAAAGTTGTACAAACATTTCTCTGTTGATGAAGTTATTGGATTATTGGGAAATACAGCATTGGAGCACAAAGGGTTCAGAAAGTCTGCATTGCCTTCCGAAACAACTGTGAGGAGAAAAATGTTGAAGGGTAAGCTTCCAGACAATTGAGCATAAAATTTTTTATATAACATGGATATGATATGAATGCTTTTAAGATATCATGTCTAATTGTCTATATATATATATAAGCTTTTGTTAATGTATTTTTGGACATGCTGATGAGAAAACAAGGCTTGGAATTCAGGTGCCTTAAAAGCTTACAAGAAATAAAACATGAGTACTCTCTGGTGAAAAGCAAGTTTGAGAATCTCTTCAAGGCAAGGGGATAAGGGTCCTTTCTTGATCTACATTAAGAAAATGTTTAGTATCTCATACAAAGTGCTTATGTTTATACTCATCTATCTGAATTGTAGATGGAGCAGCAGCTTTTTGCCGCAGGGGGTTCAATTTCCAGCCAATAACCATAATAAAGCATTTATCATGTCCAATCTGCACTTAAAGCAGCCATTCCTATGTTGTAATAATTTTCTCTTTGTTTATGATTTTGTCCATTCTACTTGTGCAATATTAAATTGTCTTTTATCTTTGCCAAGCACAATTAACAGTCGCTTCATTATTATCTTAATAGTATCCGGCTCCTGAAGTTGGAAAAAAAAAAAACAGCACAGTAACAACTGTGAATCAGAAGATCAACCATTAAGATTACCATATACCATACAAGAAAATTTATAGCAAATCTTCTATGTCATTACAATCTTAACCATTAACTTTTTAATCAACGACTATTAATTATTAATTATGATGAGTGGATAATTTTCTTAAAGCGACAGACTTGAATAATACATTTATGGGCAAGGATAACTTTTATAAGAGAATTAATGCATATTTGGTTCTTAGTGTGTATCTTAAATATGATTTAACTATATGATCAAGCTTTGAATTTGCTTGAATTGATATTTTTATCAGTTTAATAATTATTTTAATTTTAAAAATATTGGTTCTAGCTATTGTCAAAAATTCATTTATATTTTTTTCTGTTAAAATGTTACTTATAGCATTTCAACTTAAAATCTTATATATATGAGAAAGAAAATATAAGTCTAATTTGTATGAATTGAAAAATTATTTAAAAATAACATTCATGTAACTTCTATATAATTCCCATGCAAGTCTAATAAGAGAATTTATATTTTAATTTCTTATCATATGTGTGTCCCACATGTTAGAAAAATGGTTGTTATATATAACTCAGCTCAAGAGAAGATTTAATGTTTATATATGTATGATTACCAATAAAATTGGTTCCAAGAAATACACTACACATATAATGAATGGGGGTGTATTAATTTCAAGGTCAACGTGTTCAAGATAGCTAAGATGTTACCTGGTCTGCAGCAAGTTTGCAGACAAGATCGCTAAAACAAGCTGTAATGGCAGATTTGCTTTGCTCAATTTATGTTTTTTCTCTCCTTTTGTTAGAAAGACCACGCTGCAATGTAAGCAACAACAACTGTTTCAGTGTCGTCTTAAGGTTATCTTTTTGAAGCAGTGTAAGAGTAACACTACTGTTTGTTTAAGGTACAATATTTTATGTTTGTTGGAGAACAGAGCGAGGAAGTTTTAGAGTTTCATGTACATTGAGGTTTTATCATGATTCATGACTCATTATTTCATTAACTTGATATTGAGTAAAATCTTATATTAACTGAGAATGAGTTGTGGTGCACTGGAATTTTCATTCATCTTTATTTTCTTTTTTTAGTTTGTTTTTTGCGGCTTAGTTGTTGTCACCTTTTTGGAAATACTCGGTAGTCAACATAGATAACAACCTAGTTTAGTTCACTCTTTTGATGATAAATAGGGAGAGAGAGAGAGAGAGAGAGAGAGAGAGGCCTTAAAAAGATATGGAGGTGGAAGGGAAGAATGGAGAAGAGATGAGATGAGATGAGGAGATGGAGTAGCATTATAAAATTTGGTGATTGAAAATGAGATATCACAATGGCTTTAACAATAAATTCATAGTTTCATTCATCTTACATGTTGGTTATTGGGTAATGTTATGTATTAATACTACAATTATGATGGGTGACAGTAAGACTAGTAGAAATGTTGTAAATGTAAGTGCTAGTATATAAACGATGTTGAATGAGAGAGTAAATGGGAAATTGAATGATAATACAAAGAATGAGAGAATACAAAGTTAATGAATGATGAGATGATATAAAAAGAAACAACAAAAAATGACTTGTTTCACACATTTTTAAGAGATAAGAGAATTGTTTAAAATTAAAAAAATCATATAGGATTAACTTAAAATAAATTAAAGATATAAAAGATCTAGTAATTTTTTTTTTAAATCTAAATACTGATTTGGCCTTTTTAATATCTTTCTTATTTCTCAGTTGAGGGTATTTATGTGGTGTTAGATGGAAAGAAAGTAAGAAAGTGGTGCAATAAAGAAGTAATAAAGGTGCAAGGAGAAATATCATATTAAGTTAGTCCAATATGCCACTGCATCTAAAATTTGACCATATTTCTCCAAAAATTGGTTTTGGGCTCCATAACTTTCTCCAAAACACTCTCAATGACAATGCCCACATTTCAGAGTGGATTAGGCTCCAATGATTGGGTTAAATAAAGTTTGTGGGCAGCCCTAATATTAGACTTGCTATTTTTTAAAATAAAATACTAGTTTAGAAAAGAAAAGTTGAATTATCCAAAAAAAAAATAGAAAAGTTGACTTTCTACCAAAAATTAAAATAAAATTTGACCAAAAAAAAAGCCCAAACATTTTAGTTTTGAAAAATGGAAGACAAATCTCGGCATCAAGATTTCAAATCATAGACATGTAAACATTTTAAAAAAAATTCCACAACATATTCTTAATATAAACCATTTAATGTTGACAGAAAAAATCCACATGTTATTGTTGATTTTAAAATTTGTTAAGCAAAATATGCATCTATTTTTTTTTTGTCTAAGTTTTGTTTTTTATAAAATATTAAGCGAATCAGTCTTAGAGATGATATTGTAGGTTTTTCCTTTAGTTTGGGCTTCCCTTAATTACTAAAATTTATATGCATTGAAATGGTATATATACTTCCTGAAACTCATAAATGTGTACTTTAATCAAAAGTTTAAAACTAATTTTTAAAATGTAAAAATCATATAAGTGAGTTTTATTTCTTTTAACAAATTCTTATTTATTCTCACAACATTATTTTAAATCTTGAAAATATATTTAAAGAATCTGACTATATATCAATTATGTTGAATTTTATTGGTATATTAATATTACATTACAATCAAATAAATGGGTAGAAAAATGTTTACTAGCATCTGATCCAACCCAAAAATATGATTAATGTTCCTTGGGACCTGAGTATACTTTCTTCATATATTTTCTTTGACATTTTAGTATTTGACCATGAATTTTTAAAATATAATATTTTAGATTTATAAAAATTTGTTGCTTTATTTTGTTTAGGTTTGGTTTGGTCCAACTTAATTTTAGCTTAAAAATCATTTTTAAGTTAAAGCTTAAAAAACTTTAAAAATAAATAAGAAGTTTAGTACTCTTTGATTTTTTTAAACTGTAAAAGGTATTTCTAAGTTAAAAATTGCTTGGTTAAATATTTTTATAAAACTTTAATTTTATTAAAAACTTAACTTAAGAATTAATTTTCCTAATTATCATCAACAAAACACTTATTTTAGTTTCTATATTATTCATGATCAATTGAGTTGGTCTTTATATTAAGAAAAATTCATCATAACCCCTATTATTTTGAGACATTCATCATCTTGATAGTATTATTATTACGTAAGGTTTAGAATTCAAGGTTTAGGTTAACAAACATACCAAATAACACGTTAAAACCAATTGACATGCAATGTATTTGTTTTCTGCCTAGTTAGATGTTTGTCAGTGCCTATATGTTAAACACATCTATTCAATCCCTCCAAATACAAAAATTTGGTCTCTAAAAAATATCAAGTTGGTGCCGGGTTCTTATAAATCGCTAATCAACCACTAATTTATTTTACATTATTAAAGTTCTGAATCACTATATTTATATTGCACCACTTTCTTACTTTCTCCTTGCTTTGTATTCCTCCTACTTTGTTTCTTAAGAGAAAAAACATGATAACCATCTCATGAAAACTTCAATTTTATGTTTGTTATGCAGGGATGTATAGTTTGCTTAGCATTTGCTTTTGGATGGGCTTTGGCTGCATATGTCAGGTAGTCATTGATGTCCAACACAGCTATAGGGAACACTTCCAATGTCACACATTGATGAGAAATTTACAGTTTTTTTTTCACCCTCACAGGAACAGAGAGATAAAACAAATGAAAGATAGTATGAAGAATGGCAATAGTCTTTATTTCCTTTATCATGACATTAATGGACTTGAGCACTCCTATTAGATCAACCTTCCCAGAGTATTATTTATTCATTGTGGATCTACAACTATAATTATTTATTCATTTCTGCTGCACAGTAAATAGTAATTGATTGTATTTTTTTGGGATCTTTTCAGTAATACTTGGAGTTTGTTTAGTTAACCATTCTTGTACAATTTTTTTTTTATTGTAGCTTCTCCTTTTAATAAACAATTTTCATCAAGATTCTGTTATTTTTTTTAACATAGATAACATCTCTTTATGGTGGCCCTTTAGAATTTCTGCTGGTGGTAAAAAGTACTAAGGATCCTGTCTACCATGTTGTATCATGAATATTATTAGGGTGTTTGATAGTCGGGTTTGAGTGGGTACTAATGATGAATAACTCAAACAATGTTAACTGAATGTAATTTATTTCTAACCAAAACCGACCAAATAACCTCACGGTTTTATTGGGTTTTAGGTAAGCGATTTTAGTTAAATTACAATGGTTAATTTCGATTTAAACTTGTAATGAATTAATTTCTTTTACCAAAATCTATCTTTACAACTTTTTTTTACACATTTTCCCTATCAATTCTATAGAAAAAGGAACCAAATTTAATAGCCAAAATCCCCTTAGGAAGAGAGGTAGCTGCACTGATAGCAAAAGTAACCAAAGTTAAAGGAATCAATTAAAATGAGAGGTTTGCAAAAGTTTAAAAACTTTAGATATTAAATTGCCAGAAGAAAAAATGGTAGATATTAAAATTTAAGGCATTATTGAATGACACAAACACAATTTCTAAAGCCAAGTTTGTGTGTAAAATACAATCAAGTGAACTCAAGTTGGGCCGTGCAGGAAAAATAAAAAACCCAAAACTTAACCAAAGTTAACTGGTTAGGTACGGTTAATTTGGTTAGTAGAAATTAAAAACCGCCCTTCAAACTTAATCAAACATAACTGTTTCTTTTACCCACCCAAAACTGACTGAACTCATTTTTTATTTTTTATTTTTACGGTTTCTGATCGGGTAGATGGGTCTTGCTCACCCTAACTATTACCAGAATTTGAGGTACAAATAAATATGCAATATATTCTCTCATTTTTTCCCACATTGATATTTGATTATTTGCTGTTAAGTTTTGCAGCCTTCAACTCATTTTCAATTAGTGTTTCTTCATATTGAGTCTAGATTCAAATATTCAATTTCTTAGGTGCTATTGCATGAATCTTTTGCTGTTTTGCGCTCATCAAAGTTCTGGATCACTATATTTGTCTATAAGTCATGAATTAAATATCAAATTATTAATCTGTGAGAATCCAAGATCAACTGCAAGATTGCTGTAGTTTTTATCTAGTACAACAAATGCTAGTTTTTTAAGCATGACAACTTATTCACAATTTTTAAGAATCAGAAACCAACTTATTCTACATTTAGAAGGACTAAATTTAATGTATTTATTATATGGATATTAATAGATAGAGTTTTACGGTCCATATTAATTTAGTTTTTAGACAAATTATTGATCTTATTACATTATTAAATTATGATTTGGTTAAAATATATAATGACATCCGATTTGATCCGATCTAATTAAATGTGGTTTAGATTTGATCGATTTGATATTAGTTATTATTTTGTCAAATGAAGTGTAAGATATATAAGCTCAGTCTAATAAAATCAATAACAACTATTTTAAAAATACAATCATCATTGTAAAATTTTTTAACATAATAAAACAAAAAAGCTACAAGAATTTTTTAAGTCTAACTTAAAGTTTAATTCATGTATATAATTTATTAAGGTAATATAAATATATGAGTAATATATTGAAAATTACGGTTTAGTTGAGCTCTATTCGATTTTAAGAGGTAGATCCAAAATCTGAATCACACATATAATGTAGTTTTTTACTATTTGTGTTTGATCAATTTTTAATTATTTTGAATCAGTTGAGTAATTTTAATTGATTTATATCCAATATACTCCTACTATCATACTTCTAACTAGGCAAAAAAAAAATCTAGATTTAATATGCCATCTGACATGTTTGTTAACTTACATTGTAACAATATTAACATATAAATTAATTTAATGGAGTCTCAAAATAATAAAAAATATAATGAGTTTTTCTTAATGTATAGATCAATTAGGGTTTAAAATTTCATATAAAAGTAAAAAATTTAATTCAAACAAAAAATTCATTTAAATTATAAAAAGTTGTGCATTACACGTGATACTACTATAAAAACAGGGTGATTAAAAAACGCAGATTTTGTGGCGCGGGCTGTTCGAAAGTACTCGAAAACGAAAAAGCAGTTTCCCGCGAATCTCAGACTGGATGCCACGTTGGCAATCCGTGTCTCACCCCTCTCGGCCAATCAGCAGAGACTCTGAACCCCTATATAATTATTCCACTCATAACCCTACTCATTGTACTCTCTTCCCCGCATTTCACACTTTCTCATCGCGCACACAAATCGCTTTCTTGTAGGGTTAGGGTTTCCAATTTCTTCTCCGATCAGAAAATGAGTTCCACCGGTGGTTCTACCAAGGGCGGAAGAGGCAAACCTAAAGCCTCCAAATCCGTTTCAAGGTCTCAGAAAGCTGGCCTTCAATTCCCTGTCGGAAGAATTGCTAGATTCCTCAAAGCAGGCAAATACGCTGAACGTGTCGGTGCCGGTGCTCCTGTTTATCTCTCTGCAGTTCTTGAGTATCTCGCTGCCGAGGTTTGTTTCGTTTCTTGTTATTTTTTCTCTTCTAATTAGGGTTCAGTTGATCCTTTTTTGTGTCCTCAATGAACTAGTTAATTTATTTATTTGATTTTTTTACTTGTTTTGAATATTTGTTTATTGATATAGGTTTTAGGGTTTTGTCTTTTGAGTAGTTGTGATTTTTTTTGATGATTTGATGTTCCGTGTTGGTTTAGGTGTTGGAATTGGCTGGGAATGCTGCTAGGGATAATAAGAAAAATCGTATTGTTCCTAGGCATATTCAGCTTGCGGTGAGGAATGATGAGGAGCTTAGCAAGCTTTTGGGATCGGTCACTATTGCTAATGGAGGTGTCTTACCCAATATACATCAGACTTTACTTCCCAAGAAGGTTGGCAAAGGGAAGGGAGAAATTGGATCTGCTTCTCAAGAATTTTAGGGTTTTAGCGGCTCTAAATAGACCATAGACTTCTTTTTGTTGCGGTTGTAATATACATGTTTTGTTTGGTTCCTATATATCTACCCTCAAGAGATTCAATGCTTGCTTTTTGTTTTCGGTTAACTGAATTATAATGGTGTACACCACTCTTTAATCGGAGATGAATGCAAAATAGTATTTTTATATTTGTAAGCTGTTTTTCAGTTGAGTTTAGCATACTTGTTTCTTGTCGCAAGTTCTATACAGCAGTATTACTTAACATAAAGATCTTAATTTGAATTTGGGTCTGCCAAGTAATTTTTTTTTGTCTTTCATACAAGTATTACCCCTGTTGTGTCTCTTGATTCTTTTGATTTGATGTTGTGTGGGTTTGTAGTTGGAACTTTGTTTAATTGTTACTTTAGATGATGGGCTGTATTGTCCGGTGCCGTTGTTCAGGCCTCCGGCATATTGGTATATGGAGGGTCCTCTAGATCCTGAGTCATGTCAAATGTTTTTGTATTATTTATCCAGTTAGTCTCTTTTTCATTTTTAGTTTGGTAAATGTTCTTCGGTTGGGGTTTACACTGCCATTTTGCCTGTTTTCAAGACGAGCACTGCTTCAGGATAGCGGTGCCCAAAAGTAGATATTAACACATTTTTAACTGAGGAAACCGAATTGTAATCTAGTGGTGCTTTCAACATAAATTGAAAGTATTTGTTGCTTAATCCACGTTTGTTTTTGTTAATATTTACAAAATTTAGTGGTTGTTTGAATGGTTAATGAGTCAATTGAATTGAGATTTGGTCAATAATAAGATTGGATATGAAAGATTATTAGATTTTTTTATTTTTTTGATTTGAGTTTTTTAAATGGTTAGCAAATAAATACTTAAGGTGTTATCTGGCAGTCCTTTAGCCATCAATATATTAGGATCATTGTGCAGTAGTAGTTAGTTAATTGGCAGAATTGATGATTGTAAAATATGTTGACTCATTGTCAGTAAATTTTAGTGGTGTCAAACGGATAGACATTCATCTTGTTTCAAAAATGACATTGTGATGAAACTGCGTGATTGAATCAAAATGCTTGATAAATAAATTGGATCTAAGTATCGTGGATTCTGAACAAGTTGTGAAACTGCAAGGTATCAAATCTAATTATCTAATTATTGAAACACTTACACATTATTTCTATGTATTTTAAAATGTTTCTTTCCCCTTTTCTGAAAGCGACTCTATTTTACTTCGGATAAGTTGAAGAAACATGCTTCTAGCATCACGCATTTGAGTTTCATGACTAAGGAGTAAAGCTCGAACGAAACAAAATAAATTACAAACACAAAAAAGTTATAAGGGGGTGCTTCGCTGGGAAGGCAGCGGGTCTAAATCACGTGATAAAATTTTCCAAGCAAAACATGTATTTTTTCTTATGATAATAATTGGTAATGTTTTATTTAATTGATTACCTGAATGTGCAATTTATTTGTTCAGTATAAACAAACTGTCAACTATTGGTTAAAAGAAACGGGAAAAAATTGTTTCTGATTTTAAAAATGATTATCTTGTATTTTTATGTGGTGAAGAACCCATGAGATGGGGAAATACGATATTGGCCTTGAAAAGCTTTGTCCGTGGCAAGTAGTAATGAATTAAGGTGATTTCATCAGGTTTATGGTTGAATGGTTGTGGTGGGTTTGTCTTTGATGCCGTGTGGGGGCGCGGCACTGACATGGTTTCCCGGGAAAGTGAAGCTGGGAAGTGGTGGAATCCGATGCTTGTCCAGGCAACAAGTGCTGGAGAAAGTGGACAAGGAACTAGCCAAGGGAGACGATAGAGCTGCGCTGGCACTAGTGAAGGATTTGCAGGGTAAGCCTGGTGGGCTTTTCTGTTTCGGTGCTTCTAGGCAGGTTAGTTAGTCTTTGCCTCTGCTTAGGTCAAGTGGGTTTCATTGAAAGTGATGAATGGTTCGTTCATGTGCAGGTGCCTCAAAGGCTCTACACCTTGGATGAGTTGAAGCTAAATGGAATTGAAACTTCGTCCTTTCTGTCCCCTGAGGATACCACCCTTGGTTCAATTCAGAGAAACCTCCAGATTGCTGCTATTCTAGGAGCCCTTGCTGCTTTTAATGCCTTTCAAATTTCCCCCCAGCAACTCTTTTACATATCCTTAGGATTGCTATTCCTCTGGACTCTGGACGCCGTACTTATTACCACCTTCTAACTTCTTTACAAGTATTAAGGATTTATGTTCATTGCATTGTAAATGTCTGCACAACCAAGTTTGTCTGTCAAACACCATCGCTTGTTTTCTCAGAATTTGTTATGTTTGTCTTTTGTTCATTGAGATGTGCTACTTGAATTCTTACTGAACAAGATTTTCATGACCGTGCTTGCCCAACTGAGTGTTTACAGATTTCTTTTGGTGGAGGTGTTGGTGGCTTGGTTGTTGATACAATTGGTCACAGCTTCAGTCAGAAATACCACAACAGGGTTATTCAAGTCAGATTCATGCCATTCTCTTATTCTGCCCTTTGAATAATTTTATCTCTGAAAACTTGCGTCATCTTGATGACTAACCATAACAGAATTTAATTATGCAGCATGAAGCTGGCCATTTTTTAATTGCTTATCTGGTAGGGATACTTCCCAAGGGATATACTATTTCTAGTTTGGATGCTCTGAAGAAGGAGGGATCTCTCAATATTCAAGCAGGCACTGCCTTTGTGGATTTTGAGTTTCTTGAAGAAGTAGGTTGCTTTATTTTTTCCCCTTATATTTTAAAGCACTAAATTTACTTTTACGGTACGGGGGGAGAGAGAGAAACAACCTGGGATGTGACTTTGAATCACTGTTTGTCCTAGTAACGTAGCTTTGACCCTTGTCACAATTAACCGGTTAGATTATCTTTGTGTGGCCATTTCAGTTTACTGACTCCGTAGAGAATGCCTGTATTTTAACTCATTAAACTGCTTGGTTAGAAAGTATCATGTGAAGTGCATTTAGTTGAAATTGGCATCTATATCTATTGATTGTTAGCACCTTTCATTTCATGCAGGTTAACACAGGAAAAGTATCAGCTACAGTATGTACTATGTTGCAGTTTACTGACATCTAATTCTGACTTAATCGGTGTTATACACATTACAAATTTTAATTATGTGACCAAACCTTTATTTCATGTTATTAGACATTGAACAAATTTTCATGTATAGCATTGGCTGGGGTGTCCACTGAGTATCTTATATATGGATTTGCTGAAGGAGGGCTGGATGACATAAGAAAGGTTTATGCAAATTTTAACTTACATTCATAGTTATGACCAATGGAAACCTCACTTGGCATTGACATTTCTAATCGAAAATTTGTTAATTGTAAATAGTTGGATTTATTGCTCAAGGGTTTGGGCTTCACACAGAAAAAAGCAGATTCACAAGTCAGATGGTCTGTGTTAAACACAGTGTTGCTCTTGCAGAGACATGAAGCAGCTCGAGCTAAGCTTGCGGAGGCCATGTCAATGGGAAAGCCTGTAGGATCCTGTATTGACATTATAGAGAATTCTATTGATGTTTCTGATCTCTAACTGAGGCTTCACCCCCCTTTTGATTCCCTTCTATTCTGGATATGTTGATTAAGATTTCCATAAATTTTCATTTGGCATTACTACCTTGCTCAGTTCTTGTAGCAAAATGTGTGTGAAAGATCATAGTTTATTCATTCTTCTGGCTACCATAGTTTTTGGTGTCTTGGTTAGATGTATTTTAATTTAGGCCATTTGTATCCAACTTGATAAGTAGTTAAAGCATGATTATCAAAGGTTTTCGTTTGGTTTTCAAAGTGTGTGACCTACTTCTTTGGCGTGGGAAAAAAGAATTCTGAACATGAAGAATTCCTTGGTAAACAATATTGAAATTTTATCAACTCATGATTTGTTGATTTGGAGAGGCTTTTTCCTTGAATGTTAGGTGAAGGTTACATTACATTAGAATACAATTGAAGAGACCAATAGGTGCCGTAAGGCACAGGTAGAAAAATCAAGTCAAAATATCATGCATTATTTTATGTTCCGTTGATATCAAAGTAAAGAAAGTTTAATTAATAAGGTATGTGTTATAAATATAATAATAAATGCATGTTATATATTGAAAAAAATTGGACCAAGTAAAACTTTAAAACATTATTATCTTATTAAAAAAAAAGATCGGACAACGTAATTGTTTCTAAGCTCCGTATCATTATTAATTAGTATTACCTTTTTAATATAAGATTGATTCTATTTAATGAAGTTAATGAAATTAAGTGTATTATTTAAAATAAAGTTTGTTTCGGTGCAAAAAGAGAAAGGAAATTGGAAGAGAAAGAAATGAAATAGAAAATAAAATTTTCTCATTTGAAAGAAAAAAAAAAAGAAAAGAAAGTGGAAACAAATTGTCTCCGTGTATAAGAGCAAATGAAATGAAATATGATGATTATTTTATTTAATAAAAGTTGATCCGGTCTCAATACTGGTATCCGATCTGCTATACATATTTCAACGTCTTTGATAAGACATCTACGTGTAACCGGTGTCATCGGTATACATCCGGACTGTAATTCCGTATCAGGCGTTCTCCCTATACCGGTTGTTCAGGATAACACCATGACATCGGATAATACACACGTCACTGTGCAAAAGACAAGGATTGTTGCTACAGGTATCGATCAATAATTCCCTGCACTATGAGCCAAATTCTGCTCACGGGAATGGTCAACTTGTTCCCTAATCCTAGTCTACATTCTCTATGCTCAATATAAAATAGCCACTTGACCCAATCATGCAGGTAAGTGCGCAATATAATAATGCTAATGGGAGTTGGTGGTTCCCCACCAATGAGTCCTCGTTAATCGAGCCAATCAGGTATATGAACTGACTTCATGATTGAAGTGAGGGATCATCTTCAGCTCTTTTGCGACTGATTACTCTCTGAATACATTCCTTACTTGGAATATAATCACTGACTTGAGCGTCGGAGAATCTTTGCAGGTGACATCACCATTCGCCCACTTCAACGCGTTAGGTCGGTGTGAAGGATCTCCAGGACGCCCAGTCCGCTCTCTCCGCTCAAGGACAACGGATACATACATCGGATACACATACATCCGGTCTATTATACAGTATTTACATACTATTCGTGACTGACTTGAGATCGGATCTCTTGACCCCGGTCCAGGACAGATCAAAAGTTAATAATTTAATAAATATCATTAAATACTATAAAAAAATTTAAAATACTTTTTTATATAAGGAGATTTATTATAATAAAAATTTAATTTATATATATAATTTAAATTATTTTTTATATAATCAATTTATTTTCATCTAAAGATAATTGTTTTTTCTTCTTTCTCTTCTATTTTAGTGCACCTAAATATAAATAACATGTTTTTTAGTCCTATTTTTTCTGATTTGTATTTCTTTCCATATCATCTCATTCCTAAATTTCTCTTCTATTTTAATGCACCTAAATATAAATAACATGTTTTTTAGTTCTGATTTCTATTTCTATTTCTTTGCATTTTCATCTCATTCCTAAATTCGGTATCAAGCTCAAAATATACAAGTAAATGAAATGAAATGAAAAATTGACAAAATAGTTGAGACTTAAGGGTGGAAAATATGGTTTTAGAATCGGATTGGTTATTGAACGGTGAAGACATTAGTTTCAGCAAATTGTGATTAAATTGATATTTAACTATGATTAACTTGATAGTATCGAAGAATTTATTCAAACTGATCACTTACTGATTTGTAGGTTAATTGGTCGGACTAATTTGATTTTGATAATAATGATATTTAATGATGGATTATTTGAAGTTAGATGAAATTAGATTAATTAAGAGAGGGAGATAAAGGGGAGTGATTGAAGTTGGGGGTGGAGGGTAACGGTAACAGTGATGGGTGTACAGTGGGTATTGGTCTGTCATGGATTGGTTACTGCGGTGGTTGTTGTGTCGTTCCTCTGCGGTCGATGGCCAATCTTCGAAGGCACTTTCATCCAACGCATTCATTACTTCCTCACTTTCGGCGCATACGATTACTTCCTGTATACTCTCTCTCTCTCTCTCTCTCTCTCTCTCTCTCTCTCTCTCTCTCTCTCTTCAAATTCAATTGCTTAATCTCTATCTTTTTCTCTCTCTCTTTCTTTCAGGCGTTTTGTTGGCGCTGTTTTTGGCTCCAAGTGTACCAACGCGATCCTCTCCGTCGAATATTATTGCTGCGATCGTCCCAATCCTCTTCTACAGGTTTCTATTTCGCTCGTTTTCTTTTGATTATTTTTCAAATTATCATTAGATCACAATTTGTGCGTGATTCTTCTGTGTCTGTAGCATCATATTGCAAATCAACCTATGGTCAATGATTTTGTTATCAGAAAGTTAGAAACCTTCTCCATTGATTTCATGATCGAAGTTTTGTTTGTTGCAGATCTTATATCTTTTGATAATTGGCGTAACATATTATTTCATTGCCAACTCTTGTTTTGCCTTTATCCCTGGATACTATTTAAGTGAGATTCACAGGTAGTGTACTGCGCGGCCTCTATTGTGCTCTTCTTTTGCTTTATGGTTTCTTCAGCGTTATTCTATCCTGAATTTTGCTAGACCTTATATTTTGGTTTAGGTACATAAGCTTGTCGGTTGTTGCTGTTGGAATTCTGCTGTTTCTTTTGACCAGCTTTTCTGATCCAGGGACAGTAAATGCCAACAATGTTTCTCACTATATTAAAGCTTACCCCTATGATAATATCATTTATGAAGAGAAAGAATGTTCCACTTGCAAAATTCCAAAGTAAGTTTGCTACTACACTGATTTGTGTTGAAATTTATCTTCAGTTTTATTCATAAAATGGTTTTAATTTTTTTGTGCAGACCTGCCAGGTCAAAGCACTGCAGCATTTGTGACCGCTGTGTTGCACGATTTGACCATCATTGTGGATGGATGGTTAGTAAGCTTTGAAATTCTCCATCTTTATACGATTGCTTTTCTGGTTCTCGTGTAATACATATCATGTGTTATTTGAGGTTGCACTGAAAGTTGTTTTTCTCACAGAACAATTGCATAGGAGAGAAAAACACTCGGTATTTCATGGCTTTCCTTTTATGGTGAGTCCATATGTGGTATATCTGTTTGTGATAGTTAGAAAAATATATTCTTGCATGACTATTGTTTTGAGTAATCTAATCTAACTCTTTAATTAAAGGGGACCACAGAAAGTATGACACATTGGAAACTTAAGCAAAATTTTAGCAATATGTCAGGAGCCACCTTATTTCGCCTCGGATAAAACCTTTTCCATGCCCAGACATCCTCTTGTTGTTTGTTTCTGATCACAAGTATTGTAATTGAGAAGCTTGGACAGACTTTAAAGCCTAGTCCTGTCCTTTGCATAGTTTTTCACTGAATTATCAATATATACCAAAAAATGAATGGGCAAAGGTCTTGAAATTTGATGTCTAGGAATATAGCATTGGTGGCTAAATGAGTGCAGCGCTTTTCATTAGATACTATTTTATTATGGTGCTGAGTTGTTAGAGCACCATGGGTTAGATTGGAATGTTTGGAAGCTTAGGTTACCTCTCAGTGGCA
The DNA here is from genome assembly GCA_037962975.1 of Clitoria ternatea. Classification (NCBI taxonomy): domain Eukaryota; kingdom Viridiplantae; phylum Streptophyta; class Magnoliopsida; order Fabales; family Fabaceae; genus Clitoria; species Clitoria ternatea. The sequence goes on along the minus strand of CM075673.1, from coordinate 3,452,330 downwards.
TGATTCTTCTGTGTTTTCATTCAGTCTGGGAAAGGGCACTTTTATGAATCTTTGGATGGACACTTGAGCTTTAATGTCTGTAATCCCTTAGTGCTGAACACGCACAACTTGAAGGGTGTTTCTTTGCCATTAACACTTTGGTGTGGGATAATGTTATGGTTTTAGGATTTAGCCTTCCTGTACTTTACACCCCTGGATGTTATTGTGTTGCTGATACACGCTTACTCTATTCCATTGTACGAAGAGGAGACAACATGGACTGCCTTCAATAGAGAGGAATGGACCAAAGAGGAAGATTGGTCTGCTTGTTGAGAAGAAGAGAAAAAAGAAGGGGATTGGAGGAATTGTCTGCTCAACAGAGAAAAGGAAAGAAGATTCTGTTGGGGTTTGTTAATTGCCAGGATAGCTGGCGTGTGTGTTGGTTTAAGGGAGAATGATTTGGTATTATCATACTGTGGGTGGAATGTGAAGGGGGGGACAATTATTAAGTGAATTGAGAGAAGGTTGGGAATTCCCTTGCCATTTGGTACCCTTCTTCTACTGGACTACTACAGAGGGCCACCTCTGAATTTCGGTATTAGTTTCTGTTGGAAGTCCCACGTTGCCTGCCTCATCATATTTCGTATGTTTTAAAACCTGTTGGGCAACTCCAACTATTGCCAATTGGTTTTGGGATGGAACCTTTAACATGGTATCAAACCAGAGCATTCTTTCCGGTTCTAATGGGCCAAGAGTTGCCTTTTCGTTATGGGTCAAAAGATACCCTTTGCCTGGTCCGGCAGACTTCGTTGGAGGGGGCGTGTTGGAATTCCCACATTGCCTGTCTCATCATATTTCGTATGGTTTAAATACCTGTTGGGAAACTCCAACTATTGCTAATTGGTTTTGGTATGGAACCTTTAACAGTTTCCATATTTTCCATATCTGCAATAACAAATTCTATCAGTTGCTCTCTGACATACAAAGTGATTATGTAGCCCTGCTGCGTTGTAGTTTTTTATCTTTGTTAAAAGTCTCATATTGACTAGAGATTTGGGCAATCAAAGGAATATAAGGTGGAGGGTAATTCACATCCTGTGAACTAGCTTTTAGGATTGAGTTAGGCCCAATACCCAAATTTAAGAGGGTATCAGAGTCTATCCTAAATTCGTTATTGGGTCACTCATATTGTCTACGCTCTATTCCTGAGTGTGGGGTGTGTTAATAAGTTCCATATTGACTAGAGATATGGCTACTCAATAGTATACAATGTGGAGTGTAATCCTCATCCTATGAACTAGCTTTTATGATTAAGTTAGGCCCAATACCCAAATTTAAGAATCTTCTTCTTTTATCTTTTTTCTTTCTTTTTGTTTTACGCAACATACCTTCACCCTTCTCGTTCTTGTACCATATCTTTTCTGTTTAAGAAATCTTATTTCTCTTCTGAAAAGAAAAACCGTAGTCTCTTCCCATGTTACTTTAATGTTCATGTACTAATTCAATGTTCCACTATCTCTTAAACTTGTTTAATGCATTATGAACATATGCTTTTCAATATGCTAGTTTAGTATCGTTAAATTAAATATTCTCCACTTTAACTTTTACCCTTCCCCGTGAGAGGTTAGTATAGGATATAGATATTAGAAGTCCTTTAATTTCATTTCCAGTTGTTTTATCAAAGTAATTACATTTAATAACTGATTTTTGCCTTACCATAGATTTGCAGTAAGTTATGCATTCTTCATCTCTGGACGCCGGTTCTATTTGTATTTGTGATTCTTTCCATGTCTTGTAGGCATTTCCTTATATGTGTGTATGGAACAGTTGCCATTGGCCTGATTCTTGCTGGAAGGCTAAAAGATTTTAAAGTTATTGATATTCTAACAGGTAATATAGATTGGCAGCTAATACCTATCTTAAAATTAAGTTTGTTTCTTTTACTATTTTGTGACAACTCATTATATCTGCAGTTTACTATGGAATACAAAATTCTTTTATGGATTTAGCTCCTCATGTTGTGCAGGTGAGGATATATTTTGTGTTTACTTATTGATTGCTGTGTATCTCTGTTTTAATTTCCTACTTTTCATTTTACCCCCTATAAGAAACATGATATGAGCAAAAATCATTGAGACCAAAGAAAAACGTTAGAAAGTGGAAACAGTAATGTCAATTAATTATGTCATAAATTTAAATTTTATTTAAAAAATAACCATAATATTAAATGATTAAAATAATTGAATGAGAATAAGAAACATAAATTCTACAATAAATTAAGGGTATACTAGACATTTAGCAATTAGTGCACTTGAAAAATTGTTTGAGTTTCTTTTATTTAGGAACACAGAAAAACACTTTTTTTATATATAAAGGAACAAGGGGAGTAGTTGTTAATAACATTTTGATATCGTACAGTGGTTGTTGGGATCCTACAACACTCAGATACTTCTCATGGTGTTCCTTGCAATTGTTGGGATGCTTTTAGCTGGCTTCTTTGGTTACCATGCAAAGCTTTGCCTTAGCAACACTACCACTAATGAGGTACTTTCTAGTTTTCTAGTTGTAACCTTGAAATGTGCTGAGTAAATTTTTTGCAGACTATAAGGGGCAAAAAAGTGGCACGTTATCTCTTATCTTTTTTTTTTTTCCTAGTTAAAATGAAAGTTGACATTAAGACAGGGACTAGAATACTATTCATTTTAATAGTAGTGTTAAATATGTGTAGATACCATGCTTCCATGTCCATTTTGTTAGAAGAAAATGGAAAAAATGTGTACCTACTGTGGAAGTTAATAGCTTGACATGAACATGGGATACTCTACAATAATTGATATGCGATATGATGTTCTAGAACAAAATTAATAGTTGGATTTCATTCTTCTGCAACCAAACACAGTGTCTAATAAAACAAAGGCTTTAATAACTTTTCATTGTTGAACTTCAGATTTTTTTAATAGTTTTGGTCCCTATATTTCTGTATTTTGTTTTTAGTCCTTGTCTTTTGTATTTAATCTCTGATACAGCATATAATAAAATAATTGCTCTAATAACTTTTTCATCCTTGAACTTTAGCATTTTTGTTTTAGGTCCCTGTCTTTTGTATTTAATCTCTGATTTTGTTTAATAGGGACTAAAACAAAAAAGAGTGCTGAAGTCCAGGGAGTAAAATAAAAGAAGCACTAAAGTTTAAGGACGAAAAACAACATATAGAACTAAAATAAATAAATAAAAAATGCTGCAGTTCAGGGACGAAAAGGATACTAAATCCTAAAACTAATGTATTATTCATTGGGTAGCATTAGAAGCAAAACACATCTTAGTTCTGGATGAAAAAAATATTGAGTGCCTCACTGGCCCTATATGAACTTTGTAATGCTGCTTGTTTACTTTCCCAAGAATATGATAATTTAGAATCTTCTACACCTTCTGTATTGGGTGAAGGAAATGTGGACAATGTAATAATTTGTAGGTTCATTGTTTGTTCTGTTTGTGTGTTTGTTTTTCCTTCTGGTATTACTGTCTTTTTCCCAAGCATCCCTGCATTGACAAGCCCACGCATGTTGGACAGGTTGCTTCATTTAGATTTAATAGAAAATTCTGATGGGATCACCTCTCTTGTACAGTTTCTGCTGGTTTGTGAATGCAGAATCATTCAAGTATGGATGCTATATGTTAGTTTTATATATAATTATCTTGTACAGTTTCTGCTGGTTCCTGAATGCAGAATTGTTCAAGTATGGATGCTCTATGGTAGTTTATATATAATTATCAACATGGTGGCTTATTATTCTAGAAAACTGTATGCTAATGGGAGGTGCTATTGACACCCGGAAGCTCAATGAAACTAAAGGTTTCTTTGTGGATCACAGACCTTTAAGTGGCAAGATTACATGGAGTGGCAAAGGAAACTAAAAGAAGCAAAGGTCAGTGCTGAAGCCCTAAAACAAAGTATCAGCGGAATGAGCAGTGAAAGACAGCCCTTGTTGAGCAAATGGAGAACCTTCTTTCGAAAATCACCTCTAGAAGATGTGGTAGTTGTTAAGAATAATGTTTACGATAAAGGGTTCTTACACAATATTCTTGAGGTCATTTCCCCTTTCTCTACTAGGCGGTCCTTTACGCGGAACAAATTGAAGTCCAGCTGAGTATGCTCCTAACATTCGTGTCTTTCTAGTTTTTGAAGGTCTTGGTGGCTAGTTGCACATAAATTGATCGGGTAGGACGTCAACACATTTCTTTAGTTAGATTTCCCAATAATTTATTGTGACAACCAGAAATACACTGTTGATTTTTATTTTTCAATTAAAAGATTCTAGGCCAGTTGTAGAGAGTGAGAGTTGTTTGTTTGATTGTGCCTTTGTTTTTTTGGTTGGTTTTGTTGTACTGATTCCCCTTTTAGTACATTTGTTTCATGGAAAATGTTAACATGGCTCTTAGGAGAATTGAGAGTGAAAAGCAGTACGATGCTACGATAGGACATTGGTTAAGAAGATACATATTAGTTGGTTTAGAAGATACATATTTTTTTTAGTCTTCTAGTTCAATGTCTTAGTAGTCGTTGAATAAAATCAAAATCAAAATTTAATAATTAATGTTAGTTATATACGGTTTAATAAAATCAAAATTTTGTTGAACCAACAATTTTTTTTCTTTGTTAGCTCAACTCTAGTTTCAAAACCAAACTAATATAACCCATCCATGGCCATGGGCATGGTAAGCTTACTAGTCAAACCAATCGACTTATTGGTTTTTCTTTGTTAGCTCAACTCTAGTTTAAAAACCAAACTAATATAACCCATCCATGGCCATGGGCATAGTAAGCTTACTAGTCAAACCAGTCAAGTTATTGGTTTATGATCTTGTAATCAAACTATCGTTGAATCGGTATTAATAAAATAAATTTTATAATAAAAATTATTTGATATTAATAATATTAATAAAAAATATAATATAATTATATCATAATACTAAAATAAAAAATATTACATTATTTGTAAATTTTTAATATTTAAAACTGCGTATAAAAGCCTAAGATATTATTTAAACACAATAAAAGAAGTCCACAATACTACCTGAAATGCAATAAAAAAAATTATTTTTGTATGAAACTGATAAAAAAACAATGGTTTACTAGTTTGACCATTTCAATACCGATATACCAGTTCATTAGGTTTTTTATTGAATCGACCGATCCAATTTTGATTTTTAAAACCATTAGTTTTTTTAATCACATTCATAGAAAAGCCTACGTGAGAATGGGTTCAGTTGGTTAGGTGGGAAGCTTATGTGTATAGTATATCCCCTCCTGTATTCCAATGACCAACATGAGAATACTATGAAACTGCAAATATTGAGTTAATCTTGCATGAGAAATGACATTTGTACATGTTTTATGATGCACTAGACATATTTTCATTTAATCCCCTAGCAAAGCATTTACCCTGTACACTATATATACGTCCGAGATTCATGCTTCTATTTACAATTCATTTCAATGTAAAATGCGATAGCATAAAAAGTTGCCAACTAGGTTAGCTAATAGTTGTTGGCCATTGATTGACTACTACGGATCAATTTCTTTACGGATCCTCCTCCCCATTCTGCATGAGTTTTAAAACAAAACCCTTCAAATTTAAAGGGTTTTGTGGATGAAAAACAAGCAAACAAACTATGGAATAGTGGATGGTTGAGGGAGATGAGAAGGGAGTGGCTTGATGTCCCTGCTTCGCATGAACGTCAAAAATTGTTCAGGCAATTCCTCCAGAAGAGCTTGCACAACAGAGATTTGCCCGCCTATATATCAAAGCACGAAATAAATAAGATAGAGACAGTAATGTAACGAATTGAAAGAGTAAAAAGAGAGTTAATTTCACAAGTAACTAATACTTACTTTGTACTTCTCTCATAGAGACAAACTGCACTATATCTCGTGTAGCTACACGACCACTAGAACTCTCTAACCGACGCCCATTATCAGCATCCAGTACCTGCAAGAATAACAATTAACAAAGCATTGTTATGCTACTAAACAATTAATGTAGTTTGAGTAATTAAAAACTTGGACAGGGATGAGGAGGTAGACCTCCATGCTGGTGAAATCAGCACTTCCAACTCCAACTATAAGAACGGATAGAGGAAGATCAGATGCTTTAACCAAAGCATTGATTGTTTCTTGAAGATCTGTAACAACTCCATCCTATAAGATGATGGGCATTTGATTGATTGGTTATTCACAAGCATACCAGAGAAAAGCAATAATGCGTAAGAAAACAGAATAGCCATATATTATCTTCTCACCGTTATGATAAGCAATACATAGTATTTGGTGCAGTTGTGTGAGGAGAGGGACTGTGCAGCCATTTGTGCAGCCATGTTAATAACTGGGCCAAATAAAGTTGGGCCGGACAGACTGACACTGCGTAAAGCACTAGCATAAGCATCCATTATGCCTTCAACTCCTACAACCTAAACACAAAGGAAAACAAGCTCTTGATAAATTTTTCACAGGTTACCATACTGACTATTGAGTGATTCACTTGAACCTGCGTCATAGTAACTATAACATAAGCAAGCTACAAGCAGGACAGTGTCATGCCATTTAGGAAATGCTGTTGCATGGCAATAAAAAAGGACAAAATGCCTACAACATCAAGTTCGTCATGATAAATGCAGATGAGTACAAGAATCCTTCCCCGAAATATATGGAACTGTGTATTATGTTGAAGTATAAGTTTCTTGCAATCTCTAATAAAAGGCAAAAGCTAGCAGTCAGACACAACGGAAGTTCGCACCATATATTCTAGAAATTTGACAGTGGATTCTTAATTTTGTTTCTGAATGCAAGGCGATTCCAAAATTGCAAATGAGAAATTATTGATACATGTATCATTATATGCTCAATTAATGAGGTGTAATAGAATTTATGCTGGATAAAGTCAAATTAATCTTTTGTACCTCAAACTATTTTAAATTTTTAAATGAATTTGTATAATTTAGAAGTTTACTACAAGATCCTTGAGCTTATGAAATCATTTTTTAATTAAATTTTTGTTTTGGATTTTCTTATGATTCTATCAAATTATAAGGACTTATCTGAAAATTTTCAAATAATTCAAGAACAATATGCTATTGGTTTAACTATGGAGTAGATTCTTAAGTAATTTGATGATTATTAATTAGATCCTTAAACTTGATAAAAAAAAAACTAACCCCCTAGATAGGGAACCTAATTAAAAAAGATTTATAAATTCAAGAATTTAATTATAAAAACTTTTAAAACATCGGACTAATTTTAAAATTTTGAACAAATTCAGATCTATAAATTAACTTAACCATATTGTTACCATTATAATTGATGAATAGGGTGAAATTGAATTAATAAAGATGGAAAATGATGACCAGAGATAGGTTTTCTTTACCTCTTTTCAAAAATAGTCTAGCAGACCATCACTAGAGAAGACAAAGACAGAACCGTGGTATGCAAAGAATAACATTAATAAATAATTTCTCACCTCAGAGGCACCTTGGCTCCCATTCAGATTAAAACAGTGGGATACGCTACCACCACCTATCCTTCCTCCAAAGCCCCAAGCGGGAAACTGCCTATCAGAATCATAAAACTGAATAACTTCTCCAACCTCCCATATAGCCTGCAAATAATTACTATGTTGGTTAGGCAAAACAATGGATCACAGAATGCTACCCTATTATTCAAGTATATGTCGGTTCAAAAAAGAGGTTAAAATATCTATGGTCTTGGTTTTATACAAATATCAGATATAATGTGCTGGATCATAAGCTGAAGTTAATGATTGAAAAGTTCAGAATCTCTACGACAAGAACTATCAAGCGTACCTTTTGGTATGAATTTAACCGACCGTATGCATCAATGTAATGCAAGGAATTTGCATGTTGAGGATTTCCATTTGAAGCTGGACAAGTTTTGAAGCACTCGGTAAGCTATTAAGATAAAACTAATAACCACCACTGCTAATAGAATTAATTGTTACTTACCAGTGAAATCCACAGCAACCATGAAGTTCAGTTCAAATCCACTGGATATGTAGTCAATGAAACTGAGCTGTTCCTTTTCACAATACTGATCCACAAACAGTTGACCCTTCAGAACCTATATAAGAAAATCCAAATGCTGTGAGGTTAAGCAAAGTAATAGAGCCAAAAGGCCCAAAACATAATTTTATAATCCTATTACACGGGTTAATAATCAATAAACACCTTGTCTTGTCTGCGGCGTGTGGATGGTTTGAAAAAATTTGCGCCTGTTCTCTCTCTGTAGAGCTGTTCAAGATCTGCTACTGACTTTTGCATTTTACTGAGATGCCAATAAATTTTGATGTCAATATATTTTGCATCTATGAACTTGAAAAATTACTAAACAATAACTAATAGCTGCATAATTACCCAATAAGTACATGATCACCATTGCTATTGAAATCGAAACACTCGATTATTAATGGATTATCCTGCACAAAGTTTTGGAGGCTATATAAATATCTCATTACGCGAGAAAGTAACAAGAATTTATAGCAATTAGTAATTTATGACCTTTGCATCAAAAGCTCAGCCCCAAGATAGCAAGCTTACTTTGCTTCCAAACTGCCGGAAACTAAGATAAACTGGATTCCATTTTGGATTCAAATTGTTGTCAATAACCTCAGTCTTGCATATGGGAACAGACCCTCCACTCTCAACCACTCTTGATATTCTTAGGAAAGGATCCTAAAAACGAAGATGCCAAATATTAGAAGTGCCAAACAAATAAACAAAACAATATATATGCAGTTTATATTGAATAGGGAATATGAATACGCTTTTAGAAAAAGTGTCCTTGTTATCCAAGTGAGAACAACGCAAGACCATCTCAACTGCACTCCTTGCAGCAAAAGTCTCCTCAGCATGAACAGTAATTTCCCCAAGGTTTCTCAAAACACCATGTCCGCTCTTGTTTTGGAGCCTTAATGTTACGCTCCTACTTGGTTTAGTCACTATCTGCCACACACACAGACATAGTTGAGAGACCAGTGTCACACAATGTCTCCACAATCTCATTTGCCAATGCAACAACATTAATAAGCAGAACTAACTAAAGTCAACAGAAATTATATCATCACAATCTTTTACATTTTTTAGACAAATGTTATTCAAATTTATGTCAAGGAAATAAGATCAAAAGGGGTCTATTAATAAAATTTCATAAATATATTTCTATTATGATTTTTAATATATATATTTTTAACAAAATTTATAATTATTTTTTTAAAAATTATTATTTTTTATCATCATCATGTGGATTCTTTCACATTTAGTTCCATCAGTTAAATGTAGAAAAATTAAAAAGTAAAAGTAAAAAATATACATGCATCAATTTTTATTTTATTTTTTGATATACATGCATCTAAAAAATATACTTCAAAATCTACGTGAAACAACATTTTTTTTAACATACCATAGCTTAATATGGTATCACTTTTTAGTGTCTTGCCAGGTGAGATATGAAGAGAAAGAAATAATATTAAAATGTTTAAATATGTTTTTATCCCTGTAAATAAGGTCTTATGATTTTGATTCTTGTTTATATTTGTTTACATCCTCTTAAATTAAATATTTTATTTTTCAGTTTTTATTTTAAACTTAAATTCATTAATTATTGATAAATAATTACATGTTAGTTTATTTATATGGTTTTGATGTATCCAATTGACAATTAACACATAATTTTTAACCGTTTAAATAAAACTATGTTTTAACATGTTAAAATAAAACTATGTTTTAACATGTTAAAATAAAACTATGTTTTAACATATCAAACGTGTTAATAATTAGTTAGACATGTCTGAATAAGGTAACATGTAATTTAGTTAATCATATCAATATAACAAATTCAAATTTAAAATAAAGAATAAAAACAAATAGTAAATATAAAAGGACTGCGAAAGAAAAAAATTATAGGGACAAAAACAAAAAATAACATTCTTTTATAATGATAAAAAAACATATTTAAACCTATTAATAACTTTGATAAAATAGAAAAATAAAAAAATATGGTTAACATGAAAAATTATTAAAACTCAAATTATAATCATGGGAGTGGAACACAATAATTTTTAACGAGCAGCGATGAATCTACATATATTTTCCACAAATACATTTTTTTATTTTTAATGTTATATCATTTTGTGTATATATCGATATATGTATGTTTTCCACCAAAAAGTTATATATGATGATACATGTACATTATCAGTCACACAACATATGGTATTACGAAGAAGTGACCACCGCTTTAGAGGTTCGATGACAATCTTTTTCTGTGTAAAGTTATATATGATGATACGTGTATATTACTAGTCACATAACATACAGCAACCAAAACAACATGGTCGTCATCAGCGATAGTAAACGGATACAACGAAGCTGACCTCTGATAAAGTGCAACTGGCCATACCAAGGAATTCTTGATCTCCCAATTTTAGTGTCTGCGAGAACAAACAAGTAAAACCTTTTCTTAGTTTTCAAATACAAACTCCACAATCATAAGTCATAACCATTCACTAGTTCAGCAAGATTGAGAGTGTGAATTTGGAGGAATATCACATAACAAAATCTCATATCCATCTAAATCTCACAAGGTAATTAACTAATTTACACAAGGAATATCAGAACATAGCATTGAAAGTTGAAGTTGCATATTGTCAAAAGTATCTCTGTTATTGCTTCTTGAGCAAAGAATACTGGAACTCATGCTTCAATTAAGCATGAAGTGTTAAAAGGCAGAGTTAATATGGTTTACAAACCTTAGTGGGAACGCCATAATATTTTGTATCAATGTCATAGACATGAAATCTGGAAGATAAGTAAAATATGAAAGAGTTATACGTAAAAAAAGTAAAATCAGAAAAGGCTCGAAATTGCTATACAAAGAATACCATTCATTTCTGAATAGACACAAGACAAGACAGATCAAGGATAGCTTACACAAGTGGTTGCACAACCTCGAACTGAAATGCAACAGTAATTTTCTCTATCCACTCTGGATTCAAACAATTCATTATGACTTCGGTGCGACCCAATTCTTCCAATCTATCATCTCTTTTCTTAGCAAATACAACAACCATGGGATCACTCTGAAATATACAGAAAAAAAAAAAACAAAGAGGAATTCAGCTGAATTAACTCCGGTTTTAAATAATGTGCAGTACCAAAGAATACGTCAATGAAGATATTATTGAAGCCTTCGAATGGGTAGCCCCCGGGAAGATTATCAAACTGACATACATGAATTTGTGAAGGAACAGAAAGTGGCTCTACTTGTAAACATTCATACAAAAGTTTCTAGTCTGAGAAACAAGCTTATAAAGTTATAACATTTACTTGATCCAGATTGGTATCATTGGATTAAAAGTCTGAATGAAAAACAATACATGCTATATATGTATTTATTGAAAACCAATAACAAATAATATTAAGGGGTAGCAAAATCAGTTAGTTAAACCCTAAACTCTTATATCTTTTTAAGTGATATGGTTAGTATATCTTAATGAATGAAACTTAAAAAAAAATGAAGGTTTAATGTCTTATCCTTTCCAACAAATTAATTATTTTTTGAAAGGATCTTATCCTTCTTTCTCTTCCTTTCACATTACTTGTGTTTTAGTTTTTTTTTTGGGGGGTTAGCAATAGAATTTTAAAAAAATAAAAATAAAAAATAGAAGAAACTGTTAGTTCTTCTAACTAAGAAAGTTGTGTTGTGGTTGTTAGCTTACGCGTTTACACAACCACTTCCGAACATTACATGTTGAGAACTCTATATAACTACTAGAGAGAAGAGGTCGAACATAACAAATTAAAAAAGTCCATTTATACATATTAAGTAAGTTAATTAATTAAGCCAATCGATTGGCCTGATTGATTAGCCTAATCGATTGAATCTGAGACATTGTTAGGTCATTTATCTGATAAGAGCTGTTTTGTTTTGATCAAGTTATATCATTCCATTAGATTGATAAATTTGAAAAGTTGTTCATAGTAATGGCATTTGAACAAATATGTTGACCTAGTATTTCACGACATCTCTCTTTTAAGGAAACGGTATGAGGAATCGAACTCCCCTTAGAACCTCCAGTTCTATCTTCAGCTTTTCCATTAGAGTATATTTATAATTTTAATCTTTTTCACTCATGTATCAAACATTATCGATATAATTTTTTTTTCAAACTTCCCTTTCTCCTACTTTTTTCCTCAGTCAAATCTAACATTAAAGAATTTAAAGTATACCTTAGATGCAATGTCTCGGTCAAGTAAGTTAGACGCTGATAGAGATAACTGCATAAAAAGATTAGAAGATCATAAACATTTGTCAAGTTCAAACAGTAACAGAAGTTACATTTAAAAAAGAAAAAACAAAGGAACAAATAAAATAGAAGACAAAGTCATAATCTATGTTCAAAACGATAAATGTAACAGTGAAGCAAACAATCCTTGAAGTTGAAACGTAATGAAAACAATGAAGGTTTTAGTAGTAATGTTTGGTTTTCCTTGATCGCCAAGTTAGACTCGGAATGTCAAAAGAAAAATGGGGAAAAAATTGACTTCAACTTCCAAATCCAAATAATAAACGAATAAATAAATAGATGCAGCGTAAATTACAGAATAAACAATCAAAGTCCAGAAAAAGGAAATTTAGGAAGAAGAAATAAAATATGATTATCCATTCAGTTGGAAAATAAAATTGTATTTGTAGAAAGCGACAATCTAAGGGAATAGTGTGATAGTGACGACGGAACCTCAACTTGTGTGAACATAGGTTGAAAACCTTGAGTCTTGTAAAAAAAATCGACGGCGTCGTTTTGAGTGGTGGCTGCTTCACGTAACCCTCCCACTGCTTGTTTTCCTCCTTTCAAATCTGAAAAGCACCCTCCCATTCTCGATTCTCTCTCTCTCTCTCTCTCTCTCTCTCTCTCTCTCTGCAATGCAAATGCCAATGCCAATGGAACAGTTACGAAACCAATCTTCGTCTCCTCAATACTTCACAGTTTTTATAACACAATTGAAGCGCGTCTTTCGCCTGTCCCTGTACCTATTCAATCAATCCGTTTCAAAGGAAATTCACTCGAAGCTCCCTCATACTAATTAATTAATTTAATTATACATGTTTATTTTTTTAGTTGATTATTTTAAATGTTTTCAAAATCGGACCGGTGAAGAAAAACCGTGATTAAACTGGGGTTCAACCGTGGTTGAACTGGTAGTATTAAAGAATTAATCTGGACCGGTCACTTAGACAGTTCATGGTTCAAGTCATTATTATCAAAACCGAATTAGTCTAGCAAGTCCAACCGGTTGAACTGTGAACTGTTTAAATAACCAATTCAGGTCAATTTTTTAATATTACCAGTTTAATCACAATTCAACTTCAGTTTTATTACGATTTACTTAAACTAGTAAAAACATTGGTTCAACCGACCGGACCGACCGGTTTATTTTTTATAACAATGATTATTTCAATGTTAATAATCAACAATTTGGAAACTACTTGGAAAAGGTTGGTCAACATAACATTCTTAGCTGATTATACAATTCTAAACACAGTTTAATTCTGTGCGCGTGGCGTGATTTTCACTTTGTGAATTAATCTTATTACTTTGATGGTATGAATTTTTTAAATATTGTTATAGTGAAAAGTAATAATAATTGTATTTATATTTGAATTTGAATGTATGATTTGGTCCTAGTATAGAAAAATTAATGTACCTTGGCCAACAAACTTCAAAACAATTAGTTAATGATTGAATTTTTAACAATATTATTCGAATACTAATATAAAAGTTTAGTTGATGAGGGAATTGATACTATCTCTATTGCACCTTTCTTGTTAATTTTTAACATATCGTACGTGTATGTAAAAAATTATATACTCTCGACTAATGAGAAATATTGAGTAGGTACAATACAATACAAATATAAAAGTCAATCATTTTATAAATATATGGTTCAGTGAGGGAGTAAAAAAATTTTACATTGATAATATAATATATTCTAATAAAATTTATTTATTTATCGTTTTCTTACTTTTGATATTTTGTCATTGTGAATGTGATCTTCTAATTTTAATTTGAAATTTCACAACTTTTGATCCATTTATTACTTTTTCATTTAATAGTTAATGGAATTTGCTAACTTGATTCCTCTTTATTAATATGACATTTTAATATGTTTAATTATATCACTTCTCTAAAAAAAATATATCACTTTTTAACATGAAAATTCAAATAGATTAACAATTAATCAACAAGATTATACAATTTCAAAAAGTTGATAGTAAATATAATACAACAAAAAAATCTGGTTTACTGACGGAAATTTCCAGTCACAAAAAGCCAATTTTTCTCCGCTAAATGAATTAGTGATACCAAAATAGTAACTAGATATTTTGGTTGTGTTTGTAACTGAATTTCAAGTCCATAGCCACAATTTTCGGAACTAAATTAATAATTTCTACACCAATTCTGGTCACCATTTAACAGCAGGGCAACCACAGTTGTGATCATCTTACTCCATCATTGTTTCGGTTAATAATTTATGCACTTTTAAGGACCAAATTGTTCCATTTCTAATTTTATTAGGTGTTAATTTGCGCATGTTTAGTGACTGAATTTTTAGTGACTTGTAATAATTGAAAGTATATAATTATACAAGTAATGATTGATCATATATGGAATGGTTGATTATTCCAAGCTAAAAGCGTTGTGATGGATGTATGTTTACCTTTAGGTGATTAAAGGATTAAGAATTAGAAAATGATAAATGACATTATACGTGAGAAAGAATTGGAACAAGTATTGGAACAAGTGTTTTATAAATTGGAGAATGAAATGATTGACAGAAGAATGTAGTGTAAGGCAGACACCACATAGGCAATTGCCAAGGAACGAAAGATGAATTTGTATGGCTTGTAATATTGTAAATTAAGAGTATTTTGTCTAAGTATATATGTTATGAGATCTTATGTGTATATATTGTTTTGAATGACACAAAGCCACTATATCTTGATTAAATCGTGTGATTTACGAGCAAGTGTTTGCGACAGTGTAGTATGCGTGTGTACGTTTTACTATTAGATGACACTGAGCCAATTAGATGATGATGTTGAATTATACATCTGTTATGCATAAGTATTACGAATGTAGAGTACAGAGTGACATTGAGCCAAAGTATTGAAGAAACTGTATTTTATGGACATGATATGTTTGATATGGTTGATGACAATGTTGTTATTATGTTATGCGATGAATGATGGTGATTAGAGGAAGTAATGCATACATATACATAGAGAGAGGATGGTGGTAGTGGCAACAATGGTATTGAAAATAAAGATAAAGAAATCATCTCTTCTTATTTACAAATATTACTAAAAACATCGTTTTACAAATATTGAGTAAAATCCCAATTAGCACTATTTTTTACAAATAAACTTTGTTTTCAAAATAAACAAAAAACCAAGAATTCACAATCACTATGCACTGCCTAAAATAAAAATTTGAGTTAGCATTAACATTGTTTAAAGTTAACTAAATCAACCAATTACATAAATTTCATCAATAGTTGAATTTAAACCTAAAGGACTAAAATTATAAATTTTCTTTCAAGGAGATAAAAGACACATTCATGCATGCTCGGATATCATAATCAATTTTTCCTTACTAAAATTCCTGGTAATTCCGAGTTTGTTGAGATAACTTGAGTTTGTAGAGTGCGTTTTTTAAAAAAGAAAATAGTTGACGAAACATTGAATTTCCAAACGAAACAGTAATCCTAAAATAAAAATTAGTACTAATCTCCGGTGTGATTTCCTTGGAAAAGCAAAAAACTTGCGCGGAGTTGACGTTTTCTTACAATAAGAAAAAGTATTAAGAATCGCATTACAATTATAATAAAACCAAGAGAAACTTAATTAGTATTTTAAATAAACTGTCAACAAACTAAACATCTATTTACTTCTCCATTCTAAAAACAGAACTAAGGTTAGGAAAAGAAGTGATTTAGATAAGTTGTTCAAATGAAATTTTAATTAACGTGAAGAATTAATATTAACTATTAGAATTTTTTTATTTTTATAAGTTGATTTTCCTCACTGTTAATTAAACATACCCTAAATTAGAAAGTTTGCCAAATATAATTTATTTTGTTTCCATAACAAATATAGGGATGGAAATGGGTCAGGCCAGGCCGGGCTTTGAAAGGCCTAAGCCTGGCCTACATCAAATTTTTAAGGCCTGAGCCTGGCCTATTAGCCTGTCATAGGCCTTTTTTTAAGGCATGTTATGGCCTGTTTGAAGGCCTGACCTATTTAAAAAGTCTGTTTATAGTGAAACTTTTAAAATGCTAAAACCAACCTAAAAAAAATTTGTGTTCCATTCCCTCCTAATTTTTTTAATTGTAAACTTGTAATATTAATTTATATTATATAATTGTAAATATGTAATATATATATATATATATATTAGTTAATGTTATAAATATTATATATATATATAACTAATTAACAATTAATTTAATTAAATAGGCCGGCCTGTTGGGCTTCAAAGGCTTTTTAAAAAGCCTGTGGCCTGGCCTAGTTAGTTAAAAAGGCCTTTTTAAAAGCCTATGTCTGGCCTTCTAGCCCGACAAGCCTGACCTATGTAGGCTTTAAACGAGCCGAGCCATAGGCCTCCGACGGACGGCCTGGCCCATTTCCAGGCAGCACAATTTGTTATTACTCCAAAATAACTTGGAAATTTCGCAGCATGTGCTTGTCTATGTTCCTAGTATTTGTGAAGTATAGGTTCATAGTATTACTCTGTATGAAGAATATTTCTTTTTCGTTATAAATAAAATTAAAAACAAAAACTAAGGCATAAATTGTTAGAATTTCACAAGTTTGTTAGTCTCACATTGCTTGAATCTTAACTCATTTAAGACTTTATGTATAGAAACGAGATTTATGATAGTAAATAAGATAGAAAGAAGGTGAACTTATACGTAAATGAATTTAAGTCGAAATATCAATTTTATAGATGAATGCTATAAGAAGTCATATCAATTCAAAGACAATTTAATTCGAGTTAATAACATCTATATTATAATGAATCAACTCTTCCAACAAAATTTTGTTCTGTTTATGGTATTTAATCTTAAAATATTTCTTAATGGGACAATAAACATTAGAGTTTGATTTCGTAAGCAAAGAAAATCTGCGTACGTGTTTGCTTAACAAATAATATGAAATTATGATGGATTAACTTTCACGTCCCATAAACATTAAGCTCTTTATGGAAGCAACTAAGGCATGATGATATAGGTGAAAGTTAATAACGCACTCATTAATATTTGATCATTCGCCTCTTCTATAGTTAGATAGATAACATTAAAATTTAAATATAGCATATAGTTCAACTTTGATGTTATTAGTCACCTCCAATCTACCGTATCAAATTTAATTCTAAATATATATCCATATATAAGTAATTTATGTTGGAAAATGTATTAATATTTTAAAAGTTTTAAAGATAAATTATTTTTATTAAAAATGAGTAATAAGATTATTTTATTAGAAAATTTATTCGTAAATTCTATATATAAGCTTTGACTTGACCAAAATTTATTTGTAATAATTTGTTTAGGTCTTATCTTTAACTAATTAACTGATCATTACTCTTGAATTATTTGGTATGCAACGGATAATCTTGATACTTTTGCAACCGGTATGGAATCTCACGGTCTCTCTCTTTTACGCCGGTTTAGTAGGAGTCAGGTATTATATTACACTGGTCCAATGGGAATATGGTATCTTCTATTATACGCTCTAGGTTGCAAAAACTCTTCAAAGCTTAAGTCAGTACGGATTCTAAGGATATCGAAACATTAAGAGTAATAAATAATTTACTTAATTTTTCATAAATGATGATATTTATAGCCTTTGTGGAAGT
The DNA here is from genome assembly GCA_037962975.1 of Clitoria ternatea. Lineage (NCBI taxonomy): Eukaryota > Viridiplantae > Streptophyta > Magnoliopsida > Fabales > Fabaceae > Clitoria > Clitoria ternatea. The sequence goes on along the minus strand of CM075673.1, from coordinate 3,434,364 downwards.
CTAACTCATGATTTGATACATGATAAATGATTAGTTTGTTTTTTAGTCAAGTTGTATCTTTGCTTAGAAGACATGACTTTCTAGCGGACTTTTTAACCGGTATCCATCAGTAGCCATATCGGTTATGTTATTCATTATTTTATGTCATCTATTGTTGGACTGATACGTTTTGCCCTTAGTGTATCATCCAAAGTTCAAGTTCGATATAAATCCATTAAATTAGTTTTGATTCTTAGTTTCCTCGTTATTTTTTCTTCTTTATTTTCAGGAGACTTGGTCACATTGAATTATGTTGAGTTTGCTATAATCTAGAAGTTGTCAAAACCTTAAAGAATCACGTTATTGGAAAAACCCTAAACCTTAAATTCTTAAGAATAATGTTATTACACATCTCTAACTCATCGTACAACAATTTCATCACGTGAAGTAGGTCTTCTCTAACTTATCCAATGGGGCGAATCTTATCTTTCATGTACTAACTATCAAAAATTCTTATGAAACTCACACATTGACACCATACTTTGTGTTAATGGAATATTAAAAAAATTACATTCAATTATGTATATAAAAAATCATCAGCTCCTATTTTCTATAGACTTTATTTGAACAAAAACAACTTTAATAAAATTAGATTTAAATTATTAAATATAATTAAAATATTTATTTTAGATGAATTTTAATTATAAATTTGATATTAAAATTCTTTAAACTCTCTCCATTTTCTCTTTTTGGTTTACCTCTCTATTTTCTATTTTATTTTATGTACTTTTTCTTCCTAACATATGTACTAAAATTCACATTACATATTTTTTTGTTCTCTCGCATACTAAAAATCTCATATTGGAAAAGATTCACATGCGTACTATTTGAGATATAAGTTAACAACTACATTTAAACTTAAATCACCTTATGTATGTTTGGGTTAGTTTCTATTTTATTGTGTATATTTTAAAAGTTTTATTTCATCATATATGTTATTTAAAAGGTTTTTAAGTAGTCTCTATATTTTAAATTGCTAACTTGGCTTGATAGTATTGTTGATATGTCAATAAAATAAAACTAAAAATTAAGATATAACGTGGAATTATAATTTTTATTTTTAATTAAAATTTATTTTATTTTATTTAAGTGATACCTGGACAACATTATTAAGTCACATCAACCATTTAAAATATACAAGACAACTTAAAAACATTTTTTGAAAGGAATAAATTAAAACATTTTAAAACATACTAAACAGGGTAAAAACTAACCCCAAACATATAAAATAACGCATACAATTTAGCCCTAACTTCATTGTATCAATAACATCATATATATAATTTGATATTACTTTTATTATCTATCATCCTACATACACTTCTTATGATATCTTTTACCATTCAGAAAGATTAAAATAAATAAATGGCTTTTTGTTTGAATCAATAATATTAAATAATTGACCCTAATTAATCACCTAACTAGTTTATAGTTTAACCGGTTGAACTGGTTCGATTTTGATAACAATGCCTAGCCATTTGAGATGTCCAAGGAATGATTTGTTGATACTAAAATATACTTTACATTAAAGTGATCTCCCCCAAACTAAGCATATCCGAATTGTTTTTGTCAATTTTTTTATGTTAATTGTTAATCATAAATTAATTGATGCAAAAACTATTTATCACATCAATTATTTTTAAATAGTTAATATAAAAAGTATAATTTTTTTGTATTGGTTATAATAATAACCAATATAATTTAAGGTGATGAATCCAATAATCCATATTCTATATATGAGAGAAACTACACCGGAGAGGATGCAATCTCAAGCAAAAGCAATACACATATAAACATGTACTTTGCTGAGATAGAGTGGTCGATGTAATGTGGCTGACGTAACCAAATTTATTATATTCTTCTGGCAAATTTTAAAATCCAGTCAATATCAATATGTTTAATAAAAACAATGATTGCAGTGATTAAACGTGCAAACATTTGGTATTGTCTTTTGCTAACCCGCATACTAGTCAACACGTGAGTTGAAAATATCATATATTGATAGTTAATATACAAATTGATATCGAAAAATAATGGTGTTTATATTCGATATCTAAAAACGTTATTATGTTTTATATGAAAAGAAAACGTTATCATGTGTAGGGGTGTCCAATTTCGACGTTATCCGTACGAACACGAGCTACTCGATTTTAAAGATAAGAACGGGTCGGTTTGTAACGGGTTTTTGGGTAAAAACGGGTCATTTAAGTGGTTTATTGTGACTAAAAACGGGCGGGTTCGGGTTAAAAAATTAAACCCGAAGATACCCATACCTGACCAAGTGCTACTATGAATATCATGCAGTTATTTCTCTTTACTGATTTCTAGATATATTGACGATACTTTTTTAAGATTGGTCTTTGTGTGTTCAACTTGAAGTCATACATGAGTTTATCATCAAATCATCATATTCTAAATGCATGTGTTGGATTTGAACACTTAATAACTTTTAAGTTCTTTTCTGGTACTAGTACAATCTATGATTAAAAAAAAATCTAATAGAATTAATTCTTACTGCTTCAATGTTATGTCACTTTCATATTCCATAAGGCGTTGGTTCTAAAACATAAAATACATCATTTTTATAAGTTTTTGCTAAAATTATTTTATACGTAAAAGGTGTTTGGCAAAAAATAAAAATTAAATTTTCCTAAGAAACTTAACCGAAAAACCCGACCGAAAAAATCAAGAATCGCATTTAACCGAACCCGACCAAACCGACCGTAGTATTGGGTGAAAATGGGTTATTGTTTGTGTTTTATGGATAACAGCGCGGGTGGACTCAAAAGTAACCAAATCCGACCGAACCCGACCGATGGACACCCCTAATCATGTGCAATTTATTTTGTGTGAGTAAAATACATTTTTAGTTGTTTTAAAATTGAAGGTTTAAAAAAATGCCTTTTAAAAAATCTACACTTTTAACCCTTAAAAAATTTTAGAATTTACGAAATTAAAGAAACGTTAGGTTTATTAGTATTGGGCCAGTCTCATACGCAATGTTGGAAGCCAATGTCAAATTTTAATAATACTTACGATGTCGGATTTACATGACAACATTAAGTCTAATGACCTTTCTTTCCTATAGACCAATATCGAAACTATATCACCATTTATATATATATATATATATATATATATATATATATATATATATATATATATATATATATATATATATATATATATATACACGAGCAACAATTTATAAAAAAAAATTCAGGACAAAAGGTCATGAGTTATGCCTTAAAAAATCCATTGCATGCCTTTTGAATTTTCAACTTTAGTGGTGAGTATATATGTTGTTTAAAAAAGAAAACATGCCAAAAAAAACCATTGACTTCTTCTCCATCCAAATTTTTTCATTTCAACTTTTGAAATGATAAAGCATCTGCTGCGACCATTATAAATATATATATATATATATATATATATATATATATATATATATATAGGGGATATTTGGTTTGCAATTGGGGAAACGGATTTGGGGAAATGGAAAAATCTAAAGGTTGATAACGTCATTCAAGACAATTAAAACTCTATTGGACCGTATGATGAATTTTCTCCTTGTCTTAACTTCCATTTCGTTCCGTTGAACGGTAGAGCAAACATGCTTCAAATTTGATAGTTTTAAAATATATAAACATATATAATAAACTGAAATATATTAATACTTATATTATACATATACATATATATATATATATATATATAAGAGTGATAGGAGCGAATCTAAGCCGTAGAACCATACAATGTATGGTTAAGATTAATCATGTGGGTTTTTTAAAAAGTTGTGACCTTTTAGTGATCATGTGACTTTGAAAAACTTTTAATCTCAACTATTAATTGTATAGTTATACAGTCCAGATTCATTCCTTTCACTCTCATATAAGAGAATCTTTCTCATAAGATACATCTATATATATATAATGTATCTTATAAAACAGTTTTTTTTAGGTGAGTATGAAAACAATAAATTCAAACCATTAGATCTTATCATGAATGATCAAGATTATAATATATCAATTATATAGGTTTTTTAAAAAATCATGTGACTTTTTAAGTAATCATGTAATTTTAAAAATCTATTCATGTATGGTTATGTGGTTTCTCTCACCTAAAAGAACATTTTCTGTTGAACGGTAAAGCAAACATGCTTCAAATTTGATGGTTTTAAAATATATAAACATATATAATAAACTGAAATATATTAATATCTATATTATATATATATATATATATATATATATATATATATAAGAGTTATAGGAGCGAATCTAGGTGGTAGAACCATACAATATTTAGTTGAGATTAATCATGTGAGTTTTTTAAAAAGTTGTGACCTTTTAGTGATCATGTGACTTTGAAAAACTTTTAATCTCAACTATTAATTGTATGGTTATACAGTCCAGATTCATTCCTTTCACTCTCACATAATATATATATATATATATATTATAAAATAGGTTTTTTTAGGTGAGTATGAAAACAATAAATTCAAACTTTTATTCTTATCATGGATGATCAAGATTAGAATATATCAATTATATAGGTTTTTAAAAAAATCATGTGACTTTTTACGTAATTATGTAATTTTAAAAATCTATTCATGTATGGTTATATAGTTTCTCTCACCTAAAAGAACATTTCTCAGCTCTCTAATGTGAGAGTGAGAGGAATCAATCTGGGTCGTACAACCATACAATAAATAGTTCATGAACAAGTGAGAGGAATCAATCTGGGTCGTACAACCATACAATAAATAGTTCATGAACTTAATCATGTAAGTTTTTTAAAAAACTCATGTTATATATTAAGTAATAAAGTAACTTTTAAAAACTTTTAATCTCACTCATCCATGTATAATTATAAACAGATTCGATCCTCTCACTCACATAAAAAAAACTTTTTCATAAGATATATCCCACACCCACACATATATATTAAAAGAATGTATCATATGAAGAAGATTATCTTATGTGAGAATATCTTTTATGTAATAATAAAAAAAAGTTAACTTGAACCGTATACCCATATAATAGATGATTGAAATTAATCATATGAGTTTTTTAAAAAGTCATATAACTTTTTAAATAATTATATCACTTTAAAAAAAATAATCTAAAAAAACTTTCCTCATAACATACATCCTCTTAGATCTTAACTAATAAAATTATGAGAGATTTAGAAACTAATTAAAAAAAATCTGAAATATCCCATTTCTCCCTGCCATCAAGCCAAAGTCAAGTGTGAAGGACATGATACACTATCATAGGCATGGTTAAGGAATGTGAAGTCCCAGTAGCCCAAGATCCAAGTGTCCATTGATCCGCAACAAAAAATAAAAGTATGGCCAGAATATAAAACAGCTGCTAAAACTAGTGTAATTGATCCACAATATGGAATGAGGAAGTCCCTTGAACGCATTTTCATACATCGTTTCTTCATAGAATGGCTGGATAAATCATACAAGGAAAGACAAGTTCGCTATAACAAACAAAGAGGGTGAGACTTGAGAGGGGATAGATTTGCTAAACTTGAGTCTACTTGGACGTAAAGCCAGGAACAGAAGAAGGATCAAGCTCCCAACACCCTCTGAGATTAGCATTCTCTTCTCCACGGTGCTGAAAAGCAGGAATCTGATGAGAAAATCTACCCACCTCTTCTCTTAATATTTCAATTACGCCAGTTTTAGATCTCTGGATTCTAGGAGCCTTAAAAATTGGCTTAGAGCTGCTAAGCGGCGTCAAAATAACAACTTGTATACTCTTGTCACTATCTTCTAACACTTCTACTACATGACATTCACCTCTGCGCTGAACTGAAGTCAGTTCATAGTTCAGGTCCTTGTACACCGCCCAAATCTCACCTTTTCTAGGGTATATTTCGCATCTATTATCTGCCATAAGACCGACTTTTAATTGATGAGAGACACCAGAGAGAGAAAGAACCTGTGATTTGGCTTTGTTAACTCTGAAGGTACCACAAGATATTGTTCTTTTTACATCTTTTGGTGGTGAGCAAGATTCAAGTATCGACACATGCAATCTAAAGTTAGGAGTGGGTTCAATCTTCTTAATTAGAGCATAAGTATCAGGCATATTATCCTTATCACCATATATTGCCCATATCTGACCACACTGAAACATCTCTTCAGATTTTTCTTTCTTGAAGCCATATGATGGTGCTCCCACAACTCTGGAATCTTCTTTCAAACATGCCCGTATACTTCCTACTGACCGAGGAATATTGTTGGATTTAACATTTTTGCCATCATTTGAATGATTATCCATCACCTTGCCTGCTGTACATTCAACTGCATCTCCTTGAGCATTTGTCTTGCTTAAATCTCTAGGTGATCGTCGAACTTTCAGTGTCTCTCTTTCATGGTTATCTTTCCCATGCTTTTGAGGGGTCTTGACCTTCTCATTAGCGGCTGTACCCACTGGCTGACTGTAGTCCCTGTGGCCATTGTTTCTGTCATCCTCCCTGACTATATATTGACTAGTGCTTGTTTGACCATTGTCCATACCTTTTTGGCTTGACCTTGGTGATCTTCTGAAGGTTGAAGAAACCCTCTCTGCATCATTACTCTCTCGCGATTTTGCTTTCAGAATGACATCATTAGACATAGCCTCTTCAACTTTAGACTGGCACGAATAATTGACTCCATTGTTTAACATTCCATTCTCCATCTTCACATCCCCATGATCATCAACTTCAAAAAGACCAATAGGGAGAGATGCAGGGTCAAGTTCAACTGATCCTTTTGGAACACCTGCCCTTTCATTGCCGGTCATCTTATACGAAGGAATCTGATGTGAGAACCTGTATAGCTCATTAGGTGGAACACAAAATAAGCTAATTCTGTTCTGCATAGTTTGCTGAAAGAGACTAACAAATCCTTTCACTTTGACAAGATAAACAACTTCAATGCCAACATTCTCATCAAAATCAGATTGAACTTCAACGAATTCAAATTGATACTCAGAATGCTTTTCTGGATTAGAACTCCATCCAATGTCCCAATCTCTAAAAATTGCCCAAGTTTCTCCCTTCTTTGGATATATCATAAAAGTACCACGGTCACTTCCTTTTATGAAATCCACCTGATGAGAGAACATGAAACGCTCTGTAGTTCTTTGAGAGTGCCCAAGTTTGAACTTACCACAACCAACAGGCAAACCTGCCTCATGCCAGTCAATCTCACATTTGTCACCCGGGTCAGCTTCCAGCCAAGTAATCTGCAACTTGAAAGGGGAGTACACTTTCTTGACAAAAGCATAGTATCTTGGCATAGCACCATCATTATCAAAAATAGCCCATAATTGACCAACAGCAAAACAATCCTCTGCCTTATCCTTGTCAAAATCACTAAAATCTGGATCAGGAATGCAAATCTCAGAACGGGGAGCTGAATTAGACTTGGGTGGAGAACAATTGCCCGCTTTTGACTTTCTATCATTAAGATCTGAGCTGGATGCTTCCTTTCTTTGCACATTGGTCTGTTCAGCTTTAGTTTTACTCCTTAAGGGTGCTTCTTCAGGTGGTGCGCTTGCTTCATTTCTCATATCTCCATTCTGATGGCCCACACCTGCATTTTTATTGAACAGGCCAGCTTTAGAAGGGACTTGCCTTCTCTCTGCCTCAGTGGCGGTAAATGATCCATGCTGTCGTGGCCTTTTGGAACTTCCATTATTTTCTGGATAATTTGTACCATTCATGTATTGACCATTTCCAGCCTTGTTATCATCTCTCAAGTCTGATGCTGACTGCCTTGCTCTCTTAGATCCAACATTTGTTGAGCGTGATTCCTTGGCTTTGGAAGTAGGGGGTTTGGACATTCCAACACCAGTAGTGGATTTTGCCACAGAAGCCGCAAAAGGTTTTCCATCATTGCTTTTTGATGCTCCTTTTGGTGGTGCATGTTTTGGGGGCTCTTTCGGATTGGTACATGACGACGCTGCATTATGAGCTGTAAAGGATTTAGTACATTGTTGACAGCGTAAGGTAGCATTTAGAATGGTTTTGTAGTATTGATATCTAGTGCTACAATGTGGGCAAGATGTCCAGAAAGTCTGAGGTTCAACCCGATGATGGGAATTCCAAGCATGGGATTGCGAATAAAAATTGTTCTGATAATTTCTTACACTTGTGTCATCATGCTTTGTCCCAGAAGAACTCCCATTTGGGGGACGGGGTGAAACCTTAGGGGCTGCACTTCCAACATTAACCCTAAACCTCAAGTCAAATGAAGCACGCTTAGTTTGATCACTCAATACTCGGTTAGCTTCCCCAATCAACTTGAAAGCAGCCTCTGCACCAGCAGATTTATTTTTATCAGGATGAAGCAGCAGTGCAAGCTTTCTATACTGTTTCTTTATGGCTGCCTCGTCAGAGATTTGTTGAACCTGAAGAATTGCATACCAGTCCAAGTCAGATCCAGAGAGTTTGTTCTGTGCAGCACAATGAACCTCACAAACTGTAAGGATCTGAACAATGTTCTGAATCTCAGGAAATAATCTTTGGGCTTTAAGAGCAAACTTCATCGCCCCTGCAAAATCGCCAGCATGCATTTTATTCTCAGCAATTTGCTTTGCCCTCAGGGCTTCATCCCTGTTGCACTCCATGGGTGAGCTGAAATCAAAACCCACTCACAGAAGTTCTCTCAGTTTCACAACAACCCAGACAGTGAAACTTCTTCAGCCTATTCACAACTTCACAATCCAGACATAATGCAAAATTTTCACCTGGTTCACAAAAGTCAAACCTCCAATGAACCATTTAACAAAAACTACATGCATTAATTGCATAAACAAAAACACAGTTCCACCAGATTTCATTGATGCACTAACTTAACAAATAAATCCAAGATACATTAAATTTTCATTTCAACCCTAACACTACCAATTTCATGGTTTAAAGTTCAACAACACGCAAAATTCATAACAAAAAAACTATATAACAATAAGTGTAAGCCCTAATTCTCAAGATTGCACTTGCATGTGTCAGATAATTCAGTCCTTAAACTTTAAAAACTCTCATTAATCTAAGACCTTTTTTTGTGTTAACCACATATATCCTCCATACAACTGTGGGCAGTTCTGCCCAAAACTTAGTGACGAGTAAGACTCTTTGCCTCCTCTGAAAAGTGTATTTAACAGGAATCAAAGACAAAATTCTTCTTATAATCTCAGTGTGTGTTATCAATTGAGTCACAACAAATTGGTTTGTTAATTTCTAACCTTTTAAAACGATATTCACTTTAGCTCATTTTAGTGAAAAGGGACAGCGAAAAGCCACGAAATGACAGTAAAAAGTGTAGGTTGTCTTATTAACTAAGACTAGCAACAGGTTTTTAAATTCTGAAAAACTAATTTGTCCGACTCAAACAATCTAATATACTAATACGAGGGTTTACTCATAAAAACAACAACAACAACAACAACAACAACAACAACAACAACAACAACAACAACAACAACAACAACAACAACAGGAACAAATTAAGGTAGGAAATGAAAATTACCGAGTTGAGAGAGATCTGGTGAGGTAAACCCTAAGTTGGAAGTAGAGAGAGGAGGTGCTTCATGTTTGGAATGAATGAACCCTAAAAAACGAAAATTGGAATGTGAGGAATGAGGAAAATAGATCGAAAAAAAAATTGGTGAGGAAAGGAACTTACTTGCAATAGTTAAAGAAAGGAGGGCATGAAAGCGGGAACTGAAAAATTGAGAAAGGTGGAGAGGGAAAATGAATTGTTTAGGGATCAGACAAAAACAACAAGGGCTTGTTGTTTCGTTAAGAGAAGCCCCTGCAATTTCCCCTAATTATTCTTTCAACTTCTCTCTCCTATTTCTCAGAATCTTCCAGATAAAAGGGTCGCTTTTATAATTTTAATACTAATGTTTTTTATTAAAAAATATTCTTTATTGGGTATGATTATTGTGTTGGAGAAAATTTTCTTTACTCAAATTAAAATTTAATGTAATTATATATTCTAAAAATTATATTGTTGGGTATAAATTATTCAAAAATAATAATGTATTTAAATTATTTAAAATAATCAATTATTTTATAATGAAATTTTTAAAAATATATATCAATATTATGAATGGCAATGTAGATGTCCACATTCATGCCCTAAATATTCTAACTTTATCGTTATAAGATTTGATTTGATTCCTTATAAATAAGATACGAGTTGATATATTTTTCTTTGTTATACATTTTATGATATTGAAACGATTTTGTAACCATGGTTTTTAGGTTTCCTTGTATCGAGGATATTTTTACTCTGTGTATAAATATCTTTTATATGACTGGAATAAGATACAACTTTGTTATCGCTTTCGTAACATGTTATTAGCTAAAGTCTTAGATGAAATAAAATAATGTATAGAGCAATTTGGAAATGGTTACCAAAATGGTGGAAATTTTGTCATTTATCCATTGACCAATTAAGCATTTAAACAAGTATAACATTAACTAAAGTTGTAACTAGCTCTTGAAATTAAGTGAGGTAAGTATATGCATCACCCATAAAAACCATTGAGTCACTGACAACTTAAACAAGTAAAAATAATAAATTAAACCATTTAATTGATTCAACAATCTCTCCCTTGAATTGAAGGCTTGCAAACATTTAGTTTAGGGAGATTCATCAAGTATGCACACTCTAGGCATGTTCCTTGGATTTAGAAATGTAGGCAACTTAAAGGTATGGTCATTATATCAACAATCTATTATTTACTCTTGTAACAAACAAAATTAAACTATTTATTCATTTGATAGATCCTTATGAAAATGAAATGTCACATTTACATAGGTTGTTTTTTCTATGTATAATAGAACTTTAGATAATTCTACAATTGAACAATGATCATGATAAATAAGTGTTAAGCCTTGTTGCTTGAAATGAACTTCTTCAAAAATAGTGCATAGCCAAATTGTCTAGCAAGCACTTGGTAAAGTTGTTGCGATGACCAATAAAAGTTGCAAACCCCATCATAAAAACATGATTAGATGTGTTTTTTCTATCATTTAAATCCTCTTGCATAATCACTATTCGTAAACCCTCACTATATTTGATTTTTCTCCTCTTATGCACAGTATGCCAAAGCCATGTGTGTCTTGCAAATATCCAAGGACTTTTTTTTGTTGTCGAGAGATGCATCTTGGTTAGCTAGGCATTGCATCTATCTACTAATTAGACTAACTAAATGCATAATGTATAGTCTTATGGTAGTTAAATATATCAAATTACTTGCGTTTTTCATGGAGAATAATTGGCCATTTGTTTCTCTTCAAGATCTTTATTGAGCTTTATACCACAATGTGTAACACCCTCGGTTAGATAAGACAAATCCTTCTGTAGGTTCATCCTATTTAACTGAGAGTGTTAACAGTTTTCAGAAAAAGTGAATATTATTTTTTTATTATTTTTTTTTAAGTAAGTAAATGGCAGATTAGTGGAAGAAATAATATATAGATCACATAGTCATTCATAAACTGTAAGTAATTGTACTCTTAACAGAATGGGGTACGCAGACACCCTTAAATATTATATAGTCATCCGGTGTCTGATTATTAATAATAAATATTCTATCTTTAATGATTATTCTTAGTGGGTTCAGCGTATTGCTGTTCTTCATACTCGGGTTCTTGATTTTCTAATTCCTCTGAAAAATGGTCAACAGTAAGGGTGAGTATAACCCAAGACCTTGATTGGTTAATCCGGTGCGGACATAATCCAGTTAACATACAATATCACATAAATCATACATTTAGCATATTCACATTTATAACAATCAAGCATGTTGTCATCACATAAATCGTACATTTAGCTTATTCACAATTATAACAATCAAGCATATTGTCATGAAATGCATGAGTCAAATTTATTATGATTTATCTTTGATTAAATCTCATGATGCATGTGGGCCCAATAAATCGTTTCATCTTCTTTTCATTCTTTGGAATATCACCATTCCAATCATCTAGAGCGATCAGGGTCCGCCCAAGTTCCATATGGTACAAATGAACTCATTGCTTCTCATCATTGATTTAAATATTTTTGGAACTTGGATCCCTACGATCATAGTTACACTCCGTCATTTAGTCAAAGTACACTAGAATTGCATCGTCTCACCCGGCTATCAGGCGCGACTCTGATGCCATTGGGTTGCCGTTCCAGTTGTACTCCCAAGATTCTTCATGGAGATTGAACGTGAGTGTCCTCCACTGTACCAAGTGTATGCTCTAGAGGTTTTTCTTCTTTAAAAATATTTTCATGATGCGAAATGCATTTATTTGATCAATTAATTCCTTGGGTATCTTATGTATTTCCAATCTCATCATATCATTCCCAAATTCTTTGAATTCCATCAATTTTTTAAACATTGTAAGATATTCGTTTATTATTTTAGAAATATATCTATTATATCTTGGTTAAAATTATATTTTCCATAAAGAGTAAAATAATATATTCTTTATGTAATTACGCATAATTAAGATGTTAACAATGTATAATAATAATAAAACTAATAATAATAATAACAATATTAAGTTTGATAATAAATAATAATAATAATAGAATAAGAATGATAATTATAACTTACCAATAACTTAAAAAGTAGTAAAGATTAGTTTCCAATTGAAAATTCAAGCGAAAAACACTAAAAACAGAGTTTTCCGAGTGGAACAGGGGTAAATCCGAGTGAAATAAGTATGATTCCGAGTGGAATCATATAAAGAAGGGTTCTCCAAGCGATCTGGCTAAAAATCCGAGTGAAATGACACTGGAAAGTTGTTTTTCCGACTGAAATAAGTTTGGGTCCGAGTGAAAATGAACTGGAATGTTGTTTTCCGACTGGAACAGCTTGAATCCGAGTGAAAATGAGTTTTCCGCATGAGATAGCTATGAATCCGAGTGAAATAAAGCTGAGCAGAGTTTTCTAAATGAAATTAATATGTTTTTCGAGTGAAACAGAAGCTGAAAATGGTTTTCTTAATTAATTATCTTGAATTCTGAGTGAAATAAATTTCTGAGTGAATTAAAACATGAATCCGTGTGAAGTCAGTAGGAAAATGGTTCCCTGAGTAGCATTGTTTGCAAATCCGAGTGAAAATGAGCCTCTAAATAAAGTAAAATAAGATTCCGAGTGGTATTCAATCAAAAAGGAGTTTTCTGTGTGAAATCAATATATATTCCGAGTGAAATAAATTTAAGAAAAAGATTTCCGAGTGGAATAAACATGAAAAAGGTTCCTGAGTAAAAATAAGATAAGTTTTCTGAGTGAAATTAAGACAAGTTCCGAGTAAAAATGATTGAAAAGGAGTCTTTCAAGTAAGAGAGGGGTTCTGTCATGAAATATAATGGTTTACCGAGTGAAATCATGTAAAAACCGACTGTATTTATTTAAAACTGATTGGATTATATAACACTGATTGGATTTGTACAAAACTGATTAAATTTAGATAAGAACGATTGAATTATATATATAACCGATTGAATTTGCATTAGAACCGAGCTGTTTGTCCTTCATTTCAATATAGTTCATGTTCTTCTCACAATTCATACAAGGTATATTATTTACCAACAAATATATATATAAAATAGTAACAATTAAGCATATAATTCACCCATCACTGAATCTGCCCTGGAAAGGTGAGGAACAAGTTCCTTAACCCTTTCCTTCACTCGGTTTTCCCACAAGGCACCCAAGAATATACCCCCTTACCTTTATGGAGCTACTAGAGGAGAAAAAAAGGCTCCCTTTCACTGTCCAGCACGAATTTCGAGTGAAACAGAAGACAAAAGAGAGAGACAGAAGCTTGCTGGAAAGGAAAATGATGAAGGGGTGTTTGTGTCGTGTGTGTGGGTTCTGAGAATCCTTGAGTTGGTTTAAATAGGGAGAGAGTGAGTGGAATGGGGGACAGCTTTTCTGAGTGGCTATTAGTGGAGTGATAATGGAGGGTCAGTGGGAATTAATTAAGAGGATAGGCTGAGTCAGTGCCCATTTCTGGTTGTCCACTATCTATAATGCGCATTATTGAATTAAATAATCATTAAAAGACAAAATTGGAGTCAATACGCACTACTGACACTGAATATCGAGTGAAAATTCCACTCGGTTAACCACTATGCCGACTGGAATTCTTCTTCCGAGTCAGCAAATACAAGGCTCGCTTGAGCGTGGCTTGCTCGCTCGGAATTCTTTTGAAACCGACTCATGTACTCAGTTTCTCACTCGGTAATACCTGTCTAGACCGAGTCCTCTCTTTCTCAAAGTCTTCACTCGGAAATCCGAGTCTTCATTCACTTGGTTCACTCGGTTTAGGCCAACTTCTTCAACTATATTTCCAATAAATGTTTATTTAAACCATTACCTCTCGGAACAGGACCTACACGTACGAGTCTCACTCGGTTTTGGTCTAGTAGGGTATATCTCACTCGGAATTGGCTCCCTCTACCATTTTCCACTCGGTTTCCTAAGCAAATACATAAGAAACCGTTCAGAATCCTTCCCAATTGATTCCACAACACACTCCAGTCGGAAGAAAGCATCAAATCAACATAAACATAAGTATTTATGCATTCTTTCACTCGGAATGCTTCAATCAGAGTAATTTCCTTCAGAAAAAAGAAGTATTTGACTCGGAACCGAGCCTTTCTAGGGTGTTTTGACTCGGATTTTCACCCAAAGTGGTTCTTTTGAACACACTTCACTCAGAATTTGCTTCTCAGGTCAGGACTCCACTTGGTGGTAGCCTTCTCAGTCATGTTTTACTCGGAAAACATGATACTGACTCGGAATTCTCTCCTTCACTCGGAATTTTTGATTATTCACTCGGAATTCCTCTCTGTTACTCGGAACAGAGCTCTTTTCACTCGGTTTTTGCTTAATTTCACTAATGATCCATATAAATTCTATTATTATGTGCAAAAATGACATTTTTGAGATACTACAGACCATCAATAAGGTATATATTGACTTATTCTTGCTTACAAACCCTCCATAATTAAAAATTTACAAGGGTAAAACTGCTTCTAAAAAGAGGGATGTTACATTCTCCTCCCCTTTTAGGAATTTCGTCCCGAAATTCAAAGTTGGAATAATTGAGGGTACAATTCTCTCATTTTCTCCTCAATTTCCCAAGTAGCATCTCCATCATCTGTCTAACTCCAAACTACCTTGACCAAAGGGATTTCCTTGCCTCTTAGCTGTTTGAGACGTCGGTCAGCAATCTTCACTGGCGATGCTTCAAAGGTAAGGTTTTCTTTCAGAACAAATTGATCGGGACTTAGGACATGATCAGGGCTTGGTACATATTTGCGGAGTTGAGAGACATGAAAGACATTGTGAAGGTTTGCCAGTTCGGGTGGCAGAGCAATACGGTACGCATGAGTTCCTATCTTTTGCAGAATCTGATAGGGTCCTACGTATTTGGGGCTTAACTTCTTGGCCTTCAAAGCTCCACCTACTCCAGTGGTAGGGTAACTTTGAGAAATACATGATTGCCTTCTTCAAATTCTAATGGCTTCTGACGTTTGTCATAGTAACTCTTTTGTCTATCTTGCGAAGCCTTCATTGCCATTTGAATCCTCTGAACTTGTTCTGTAGTCTTATGAACAATCTCTGGTCCAATTATTATCTTCTCACCAGTCTCATACCAACATAAAGGTGTACGGCATTTTCTTCCATACAAAGCTTCATAAGGGGCTATTCCGATGCTAGCATGATAGCTGTTGTTGTAAGTGAACTCAATAAGTGGGAGATATTCTTGCCAACTTCCACCATGTTCCAAGACACAAAGACGTAATAAATCTTCAAGAGTCTTGATTGTTCTTTCTGATTGTCCGTCTGTCTGTGGGTGGTATGCGGAACTTAACTTCAGACGAGTTCCTAAAGCTTGTTGTAGGCTCTTCCAAAACTGTGATGTGAAACGAGGATCTCGATCAGACACGATTGCAGTGGGTGTTCCATGTAACCGTACGATTTCCTTGATATAGATCTGGGTGAGTTTTTCTAGGGAATACTTCATATTGACAGGAATGAAGTGAGCGGTTTTTGTTAATCGATCCACGATTACCCAAATAGCATCATATCCAACTGATGTTCTGGGAAATCCACTCACGAAGTCCATAGCAATTTCATCCCATTTCCATTCTGGAATATCCAAAGGACGAAGGGTCCCACTTGGTCGTTGTTGTTCCGCCTTTACCTTCTGACACATCAGGCAAGCTGTTACATACTCAGCGATATCCCTTTTCATTCCTTGCCACCAGAATAATTTCTTCAAGTACTGATACATCTTAGTTGATCCTGGGTGGATACTGTATTTACTTTTGTGTGCTTCATCCAGGATAGATCTTTTAAGATCTGTGTTGACTGAAATACAGAGCCTCTGTTGATACCTGATCACCCCATGTTCATCTTTGCTAAATTCGGAGACTCCTTCTTTTGTCTTTTCTGCTAGATCTTGTAATTCCTGATCATTGGCTTGAGCTTCTTTGACTTGTTCCAGGAAATCATTGGAAATTCTTAACATTCCAACTATAAGGCTTCCCCTTTTTGGTGTTACTGCTAGATTCAAATCGCGAAACTGTTTAATCAATTCCAACTCCTTTGTCATCATATATGATAGACGTAAAGCCTTTCGGCTGAGTGCATCAGCTACTACATTTGCTTTCCCAGGATGATATCGGAGTTCAAAATCATAATCTTTGATAAATTCCATCCATCTACGTTGTCGCATATTCAACTCCTTCTGGTCGAATAGATACTTCAAGTTTTTGTGATCATTGAAGACTTCAAAGTATGTACCATACAAGTAGTGTCTCCAGATTTTCAAGGCAAACACAACTGCAGCTAATTCCAAGTCATGTGTGGGATAATTAACTTCATGGGTTCTTAGCTGTCTTGAAGCATAAGCAACAACCTTTCTTTCTTGCATTAGGACACATCCTAGTCCTTGTCTTGACGCATCACAATACACTTCGTATGGCTTGGCAGGATCTGGCAAAATCAAGACAGGTGCACTAGTGAGTCATTGGCGTAACTCCGTAAAACTGCTTTCGCATTTTTTAGTCCATTCGAATGGTTGATCTTTACGGGTCAATTTAGTTAAAGGCGTTGCAATTCGAGAGAAATTCTCGATGAATCGACGATAATATCCAGCCAGTCCAAGGAAACTGCGGATTTCCGTCACATTCTTGGGTTGTTCCCAATTTAGTACAGCTTCTACCTTGGTAGGATCCACAACAATTCCTTCCTTAGAGATGACATGTCCTAAAAATTTCACTTTTGTCAACCAGAATTCACATTTTGAAAGCTTGGCGTACAATTTCCTTGCACGCAAAGTGTTTAGAACAATTCGGAGATGCTCCTCGTGTTCCTCATGGCTCTTAGAGTAGACGAGAATATCGTCAATGAATACAACCACGAATTTGTCCAAGTATTCATGGAAGATTCGATTCATGTATCCCATAAAGACTGCAGGTGCATTTGTAACTCCAAAGGGCATAACAAGATACTCATAGTGCCCATATCGTGTTCTGAACGCTGTGTTGGGTACATCATCTTTCTTCACTCTGATTTGATGATAGCCTGATCGCAGATCAATATTCGAGAAGATAGTGGCTCCTCGTAATTGATCCATCAAATCATCAATTCTTGGGAGAGGGTATCGGTTCTTGATCGTAGCTTTATTCAACTGACGATAGTCAACACATAACCGCATACTACCATCCTTCTTTTTGACTAGAAGAACTGGTGCTCCCCAAGGTGAGACACTGGGTCTAATCATTCCTTTCTCTAGAAGTTCTTCCAATTGCTCTTTGAGCTCACTGAGCTCCTTGGGTGACATCCGGTAAGGAGCAATAGAGATTGGTCCCATGCCCGGTATAATATCAATGTTGAATTCGACTTCTCGCTCTGGAGGTAGCTCTCGTATGTCCTCAGGGAATACTTCTGGAAATTCTTGAACAACAGGAATCTGTTCAAGTTGAGAAGTGGCCTTACTTTCAGTTTCAGTAAGGATCATGTATAGTTGGATTTCTTTTGTTAAGATTACCTTTTCTGAGCTAACAGGGCAAGAATCAGTGACTTGATCATATTCAGATGTAATAGACCCGTGAGAGATGGATCTATTATGACAGTCAATCAGAATATGGTTGGCAGCAAGCCAATTCATCCCTAGAACAATGTCTAGATCAATCAAAGGTAAACATATCAGATCTACTTGAAAAGCTTTCCCTTCGATGTTGAGAGGACATTCTAGACATATGCAAGTAGAGCAAATGGGCTTATTGGCGGCAGTTATGACAATCATTTGATAGGGCAGAGAGGTTGTAGGAAGCTTTAAATGTTTTACACAATTCTCAGATATGAAAGAATGAGTGGCTCCAGAATCATATAACACATTTAATAGAGTACTTCCTATAAAGCATGTACCTTGCACAATATCGTTCTCTTGTGATATCTCCGCACCATTCATAGTAAAAACTCTGGCATTTCCTCCTGGTCTTCCAGTAGAGTTATTTCTGGGCCTTCTTGGATTATTGTTCTGATTGAAATTGTTGCCGCGGTGAATATTTTGCATCCTTGGGACATTGTTGGTAGAGGCATTTGCAGTAGGTCCGCCACTTCCTTGACCTGTTGGTCGTACTGCCTGTCCTTGAGTTACTTGTTGTTGGTTATTTTTATTCCTGTACCAACAGTCAACATCACGATGTCCAATCCGTCCACAAATCGTGCAGTTTCTATCGCTTTGGGTCTCCTGACCTCTAGGAGGAATTCGGTTGGCTAAGTTGAAAGGTCGGAAATATGGCCGATCTGCTCGAAAATCCCTTCTTTGCTGTCGATCTGGCATACGTCGCTCTGGCCCATGATTAGACGCTCCAGGTTGTCGAAGATTAGAGGTATTCTCAAAGATGCGGCATCTGTCAACCAAAATAGTGAATTGTGTAATTTGTTGACAACATATGACTTGGCGAATTTCTTGCCGTAATCCTGCTTCAAACTTCGCGCATCTTGACGCGTCTCCCATGTGGGTGTAGTAGGGACAACATTTTTCCAGCTCGTCAAACTTAGCAGCGTACTCCCCAACAGTCATATTGCCTTGTTTCAGATTAAAAAATTCCTGCTCCTTCTGTCTCCTTATGTCTTCGGGGAAGTATTTGGCGAGAAACTCCGTCCTGAATCGTCCCCAAGTGAGGGCGCGTCCATCAGCTGTTAATCTGATTCTGGCATGAGTCTACCAGTGCTCTGCTTCCGCGACCAGCATAAAGACGGCAAAAGTTACTCTGTCCTCGTCAGAGCATCGCATAGCAGCAAAAATCTTTTCAAGGTGCTCAATCCATAGTTGTGCTCCCTCTGGATCAAAGCCTCCTTTGAATTGAGTAGGATTATTCCTTTGGAAGTCAGCTAATCCTTGATTTTGCCTAGTAGAAGTTTGAGGTAACTCTTGGCGTTCTATTACCTCCACAATTCTAGTAAGAAGATCCTCCATCACATGATCGTTATTTCGGCGAGCCATTAGGAATTTTGCTGAAAGAATTTTAACAAAAAGATTCAGGATATATGTTATGTGGAGTATTCTACATAGGAGATTTAGTCTTAGGAGTGTTATGGACTGTTCAATATTTCTATCAGAGTACGTGGAAACCTAATGGTCCACTCCACAAGCTTAATGAATCGACTATGCTCTGATACCACCTTTGTAACACCCTCGGTTAGATAAGACAAATCCTTCTGTAGGTTCATCCTATTTAACTGAGAGTGTTAACAGTTTTCAGAAAAAGTGAATATTATTATTATTATTATTTTTAAAGTAAGTAAATGGCAGATCAGTGGAAGCAATAATATATAGATCACATAGTCATTCATAAACTGTAAGTAATTGTACTCTTAACAGAATGGGGTACGCAGACACCCTTAAATATTATACAGTCATCCGGTGTCTGATTATTAATAATAAATATTCTATCTTTAATGATTGTTCTCAGTGGGTTCAGCGTATTGCTGTTCTTCACACTCGGGTTCTTGATTTTCTAATTCCTCTGAAAAATGGTCAACAGTAAGGGTGTGTAACATCCTGCTTTTAATAATAGCTCTATTTTGTAATTTATGAAGCATGGAAGGCTTGTAAGTGTTAATTAATGAATAAAACACTCTATGGATGGCTTTTAATGCTCTAAAAGTTTCATTTTTGGGTATAATTCTATAATTTATATAGATCCTTATTAATGAGGCCCAAATTCCGAGTGAAAATACCTTAGAAAGAACTGTTCGAGTGAGAAAGAGAGTCTGTTCCGAGTGAAAACTGCAAATTCTGAGTGACCAAGAGGAATTCCGAGTGGAAAATGGAAATACCGAGTGAAAATGGTGTTTTCCGAGTGGAACATGGTCAAGAGGACTTATTCCGAGTGAAATAATGTCTCAGAGACTCATTGCCGAGTCAAACATGCCAAGAAGACTCGATTCCGAGTCAAGATCTTCAAAGGACTCATTTCAGAGTCAATTATTCCTGAGTGACTTATTTCCGAGGCAAACATCCCAGAGAGACTCATTCCTAAGTCAAGCATCTTCCAAAGACTCGTTTCCGAGTCAATTAGGATCAGAAGTTGCAATCCTGAATGAAGGAATTACGATTGACAACATATATGTCTTGGGTCGGTTTAGGATCAATTATACCGAGTGACAACTTATGTACCTTGAGACATTTTCAGGAGAATCTGTCAAGTATGAAAACTGAGTGAAATTCCGAGTGAAGGATTACCAATTCTGACTGAAGGTTACAAAATCCGAGTGAGTTGTCCAAAGTCAGGACCTCCCTGGTGAGGAAGGGATAGGATTCCGAGTAGTTATATATATATGTTGAATGGTTAAGACATTACTAGGCTTGAATAAGAAGGGTAATGAATGAATAATGCTAATTGAGTAGATACCGAGCGGAAAATGGTAGTAAGAACCCGTTCCGAGTGAATTGTAGTAGGCACAGAGCCAATTCCGAGTGAGTTTCAGATATATAAACCAATTCCGAGTGAGATTCGTATGTGTGGGGCTTTTCCGAGAGGTAATGACCCTAAAAGGCTTTAATTGGAATTGTAGTTGAAGAATTTGGTTAAGACCGAGAGAGGAATATGAGTAAACCCGAGTGAGTAGAGTTTGGTTATTCCCGAGTGGCAAATCCGATTGATTCCTTTATAATGTATGAAATATATTCTAAGTGATAAAGAGTTTGAATAATTCCGAGTGATTGAAAAACTAGGAGAGAGTCGGGTTCTGAGAGAAACAATTCCGAGTGGGAGATGAGTGAACTCTACCAAATGAAACTCTGGGTATTGATTTTGAATATTAGAGTAAGTAGCATACCGAGCAAAATAAGTCGGTTTAAGAAACATTTAGTCGAGTGACAGAAACCGGGTGAGAAACCAAGGAATTGAGTCAGATTCAGATGAATTCCGAGTGAGTATACATGACTCGCTCAAGCGAGTCGGATTTCGCTTGAGCGAGATGGACCCTGATG
Organism: Clitoria ternatea; assembly: GCA_037962975.1. Taxonomy (NCBI): domain Eukaryota; kingdom Viridiplantae; phylum Streptophyta; class Magnoliopsida; order Fabales; family Fabaceae; genus Clitoria; species Clitoria ternatea. The sequence goes on along the minus strand of CM075673.1, from coordinate 3,412,788 downwards.
CATAATTCCTCTTTTCAATTAGCCTTCGCCCAAGCGAGCATCCTGCGCTCAAGCGCGCTCGACCCTGATACTCTTTTCCCCACTCACGCCCAAGCGAGGATAGCACAACTCGCTCAAGCGAGTCCGAGTCTGCTTGAGCGAGGGGACTTGTTTTCCTTTCTTCTTCACACGACTGGAGGAATTCCAATCGGTTTATAGGCTAACCGAGTGGAATTCCAGTCAGTTTTCAGTGCCAGAGGTGACTTTTGACTCCTTTCTTGTCTCTTATGTAATTTTTTTAATGCAACCAACACCATTATTACTCATACTAGTGGGTGGACGGCCAGAAGTGGATCATTATAAACCACTTTCCTATTTTTAATTCTCCATTAACTCCACTCAGATCACTTTATATATCTTTAATATATCATAATTCAATCAAAGCAAGGCTCCATTGTCCTCACCTGTTCCTCCAAAGCTGCCTTCCACTTACTCTCTCATTATTAACAACTTACCACCACTCTCAGGACACTCCTACATAGGAACCACTTAGCAAATCACACACTCTTTTTCTTCTTCTTCTCATTTTCATACGTTCAAAGGCTTTTCTTTCCATTTCTTCCACTACGGACTGGAACGAGGAAACTACAAGACATACCTTGTTAATCAAAGGACTTCAAAACATGTAAGAGGGGACAGGGTTGTGAATATTTGTGAAATGGGTAGAGTTGTATGCTGTTCTAGGATTCCAGTTTTAATTTTGTATCTTGTTGCTTAATTTTGAAGCTGAAAACGTATGAATTTGACTCTAACTTCTTCATGAAAGTTGTAGATCTTTTTGTTATGTGAATTTTGATACCTGATTCAACTGATTTGGATATGTATAGCAAAAGTTATACCCATAATACTACAGCATGACCGAGTGAAATGTTTAAGCTATGTTCTATGCATATTTTGATATTCTGGGAATTATACATGCATAATCAACCTTTGATGTCTTCACGAAAGTTGTAGATATTCATGTTAGGGATCTAAAGAAAGTGGTTTCAAGTTAAAAAGATGCTTGTAGCTCTAGTTATGCGCAAAATACAGAAGTATGTTCATGATACAAATCTGTTAACTATGAAATCCGAATCTTGTTTTCAATAATGGGAATTTTGTGGTATGAATTAGTGGTTGGTGTCTTCATGAAAGTTGTAGATAATTATGTTAAGAGTATTTTAGAACTAGTTTCATATTAAAATCATTTGTGTAGCTCTAAAAACGTTGAAAATACTAATATATGTACGTTTTGAAAACTCACCTGGAGGCAGTGTTGTATTTTGTGGATAAATGGTATTTCTGCTTAGAATTTGAATTTATGATCTTCATGAAAATTGTAGATATTTGTGTTAAGAGTAATTTAGAACTGGTTTCATGCAAAAAATCATTTTTGTAACTCCAGAAACACTGAAATTACTAATATATGTACGTTTTGAAAAAAACTCACTTTGAGGCAGTATGGTATTTCGTGAATAAGTGATATTTATGTTCGGAATTTGAAATTGTGTTCTTCATGAAAGTTGTAGATATTTATGTTGTGGATCTTTATAAAGTGGTTTCACATCAAAATAATGTTTTTAGCTCAAGTTATGCTCAAATTACTGAAGTATGTGCAAGTTGTAATCCTGTAATCTGAAATCCGAATCTTGTTTTTAAAACTGGAAATTTTGTGGTGAGAATTAGGGGTTGGTGCCTTCATGGAAATTATAGATATGTGTGTTAAGAATAATTTAGAATTGGTTTCATGCCAAAATCATTTTTGTAACTCCAGATACGTTCTAATTACTAATCTGTGTACATTTTGGAAAACTCATCTTGAGGCAGTATAGTATTTTGTGGATAAGTGATATTTCTAATTGGAATATGAAATTATGTTCTTCATGAAAGTTGTAAATAATTGTATTATTAAGCTATGGAAATCGGAATCATCTAAATAGGAGTTGATTTGCCCATGTTATGACTGTTTTGCTAATGTATATTGCTGTTGGGGATGCTGTAATTCACTTATAAAGGATATTATGAAAGAAAATGATATTTTCTCCATGGGTAATGATTTATTAGTAGATTCTTGAGTGATTATGAATTATTATGAATGCTGTTGAGTATCATACAGTTTGTATATTGTGGTGGTGAATAATTATGAATAACGAAATTAATTTATATGTGTCGCGACCGGGGTCCCGGCGCACGACGCGGACTGGTTAAAGACAAATAAAAGAAAATTAAAACGGCATTGAAGTGAGGCTCTTGAGAAGCCTAAAAAATAAAGGGTTCAAGGAGTCGCCACCAATATTTATTAAGGAAAATATTAGGAAAACCTTTAAATAACACTGGTTTTTTTTTTAAAAAAAATGAGATTCTGTTTAGTCCGGGAGTCGAATTACAGGAGGGGAAGGTATTAGCACCCCACACTGTCCGTAAAAAACGGTTACCCAAATTGATCATGCATAATTTAAAAAATGATTATCAAATATTTCATCCTTCATAAAACAATCATAAATAATATACACAATAAAAAAATATAAATATGAATAAAACAAAGATAGTAAAAAAAATACATCTCCTAAGTTTGTTATTTTTTAGTTCTAAGAAAATAAATAAACAAATGATTAAAAGACCATAAAAATAAAAAGATAAAAAAACAATAAGACGTCTTGTCTTACTTATTTTCTAGTAAAAAAAAAATTGATTTTTATTGAGAAATATAAAGTTCAAAACAAATAAATAAATAAATAAAGATAAGAGAAAAAATAAAATAAAATTAAACACATCAACATGAAGATAAAGAAATATAATACACTTAATTAATTAAAATTGACACGGAATATTATTTAATTATCTTTTAAGAAAATAAGATTAATAAGATGTCTCATCTAAATTAATCTCATCTTAAATTTAAGAGAAAAATGAATGAATAAATAACACACTATTTATTAGTCTTGATTTTTTTTTATTTTTTTATGAAAATAATTTCTTCTTAATTATTAAAAGGTTACTAAGAGAAAATAATAGGAAATCATGACCATAATAAAAATGGATAATTATATATATATATAACATATTTATAAACTATTAAAATGGTCAAACGTAAATAAATAAATAGAAAGTGTAGAAAGATAAAAGCAAAAAGATAAATAACTAAAAATAAAAAGTATAGAGAATAAATAATAATAATAAAATAAAAAAAATAAAGGTAGAAAAAATATAAATGAAAAGTTCAAAAAAATAAAAATAAAAAAAATAGACATAACAATAAATACATAAAAATAAAAAAGCAGAAAAAAATAAATACATAAAATAAAGGGGCAGAAAAATAAATAATAAAAAAAATAAAGGAACAGAAAAGTAAATAACAAAAATAAAGCAGCAGAAAAGTAAATAACAAAAATAAAGGGACGGGAAAGCAAATACATGAAAATAAAGGGGCAGAGATGTAAATAACAAAAATAAAGGGGCAGAAATGTAAATAACAAAAATAAAGGGGCAGAAATATAAATAATAAAAATAAAGGGGCAGAAATGTAAATAACAAAAATAAAGGGGCAGAAATGTAAATAACCAAAATAAAAGGGCTAAAAAGTAAATACATAGAAATAAAGGGGCAGAAATGTAAATAACAAAAATAAAGGGACAGAAAAGTAAATATATAAAAATAAAGGGGCAGAAATGTAAATAACAAAAATAAAGGGGCAGAAAAGTAAATACATGAAAATAAATGGGCAGAAAAGTAAATAATAAAAATAAAGGGACGGGAAAGTAAATAAATAAAATAAAAGGGCATAAAAATAAATAAATAAAGATAAAAATGTAAAAAATAAAAAAAATAAACTAATAATTGCAGAAATATAAAGTGCGGATAAATAAAGTGCAGAAAAATAAATTAACAATAATAAAAGTGCATAAAAGTAAATAAAGAGGAATAAAAGTGTAAAAAAATAAATAAATAAGGAAAAATAAAGGTACAAATAAATAAATAAAGATGGAGATGCATAAAAATAAATAAACAGATAAATAACTGCAGAAAAATAAAGTGTAGGAAAATAAAGTGCTTGAATATAAATAAAGAAAAATAAAAGTGCAGAAAAATAAATAACAATTAAATAAGACGAATAAATAAATATAAATAAACAACTTTGTATTAATAAAAAAATACCTTGGTACAAGATCAATTACAGAGAAACTAGAACGGAAGTCGGGAAATCAATTTTGTGTAGATTTCCTTTGCTTTTGGCTTTGTTTGGACTTGATTTGAAGGTATTTGGATACCGGTTACAACACTTGGACAGTATTTTAGCTCACAAAAACTCACATACTAAGACAAACAAGAGTTGTGCACTCATTTTCCTAACTAAGATTACACAAAGTAATTTTTGAAAACCCAAACTTCTAAAAATTCTCACAAAAATTTATCACTCTTTCCCCTCTTTTTTCTCTTCCTCCCTCCAAAATGCCTCAATATCACCTTCTATTTATAGAAGAAAATTGGCATTGGATTCTCCATAAATGACATCACTTTTCTACTTTTTCAATTTGTCCAAATTTGATGTCAATTTCCCCAATTTTCTCCAATTATCCAACCAAATCGGGCCCACCACTAAAACCACCGTGACTTTCCTCTTTTTTTTCTTTTTTTTTTTTTAATTTTTTTTTTGATTTTCGTTTTTTTTAAAAAAAAAAAATTTTTTTTTGGACTTTTTTTTGGGCCCATTTCTTTTTTTTTGTTCTTTTTGGGCTTTTTTTTTAGTTTTTTTTTTAGTTTTTTTTGTTTGGGCCCTTTTTTTTTCTCTTCTTCTTTTTTTTTCTTTTTTTTTTTGGCCCTTTTTATTTATTTTTTATTTTATTTTTGTTTTTTTTCTGATTTTTTTTTTGCCCATTTATTTTTCGTTTTTTTTGGGCCTTTTATTTAAAGGTACAAATGGAAACATAAATTATTTATTACATATATGGAAATATATAAAATATCCAATAAATATAAATTACTACCCACACTATAAGGAGTAAAAAGGTAGTCACAAAACATCGTCTTCCCTCCCTTATTCTTTCCTCTTGGCTTCGGCATCCATCAGCCATTGCTTGAGAGAAATGAAGAGAATTGATCAAATGAGAGGTGTGGTAGGAAATGAAGAGGGATTGGGTATTTATAGAGATGGGGAAGGGTTACTATTCCAACGGTCATTATGCAATTTTTAATATTATTTTTTTTAATATGATCCGGGGTGGCAATCTGGACTGGGCGGGGTTCTAAGCACTGTATCGCGTCACCAACGAGAACTAGTAAGTCATAACCGGGGTCTGAAATCATTGGTCAACTATATACATTTCTCTTCACCTCGGTTAAATATTAAGCATTGGGGACTCTCCTGCAGGTGTACTTCCGGTGTGTCTTGAAGTTCAAGTACGGATTAACACATCAGTTTTAACTTGAAGAACCTCGGATTCCCTTCGAACTGAGGTGTAAAATACCGTACTCCACTGAGGCTGTACGAGCTTAGAACTAATGAGGTAACACCGGTCATGAAACCGTGCTAGGACCCCGGTTAATGCAGTCAACATTGACTCCGGACTCTAGGACAAAAAAACTCTTTTTTTTCTTTTTTTTTCTTTTTTTTCTTTTTTTTCTTTTTAATATATATCACCGGACAAAAATAGGTGTTCACAGATGCCCCTCTTTACTTCTTTTCATGAAAGAATATGAGACATATTCATATTATTGATGTGAAAAGAAAGTAAAGACGTGAACACCACTAAGAATACCCGGCAACTTTTGACAAGATGTAAAAAGCCGAATGGTGTTGTCCCAATGCTAGACAGTTTAAGGAGAGGCACTTGGAACATGACAGGAAGATAAATGGCATAACCTAGGGGTTAATACCTGAAGCTTTGGAAAAATATGAAGTTGTCTTGACATTTTGAGGAGCCTAAGAATGGGTATTTGAGGCTTCGACATAAAATAGATGACAGGGGGATGCCCCTGAATGATTTTGATTGAGATAGCCTAGGGAAGGATACCTGAAGCTTTGACATGAAACTAAATGACTGGGAAGATGCCCCTGATTTGATTTTGATTGAGATAGCCTAGGGAAGGATACCTGAAGCTTTGACATGAAACTAAATGACTGGGGGGATGCCCCTGATTTGATTTTGATTGAGATAGCCTAGGGATGGATACCTGAGGCTTTGACATGAAACTAAATGACTGGGGATGCCCCTGATTTGATTTTGATTGAGATAGCCTAGGGATGGATACCTGAGGCTTTGACATGAAACTAAATGACTGGGGAGATGCCCCTGATTTGATTTTGATTGAGATAGCCTAGGGATGGATACCTGAGGCTTTGACATGAAACTAAATGACTGGGGATGCCCCTGATTTGATTTTGATTGAGATAGCCTAGGGATGGATACCTGAGGCTTTGACATGAAACTAAATGACTGGGGAAATACCCCTGATTTGATTTTGATTGAGATAGCCTAGGGATGGATACCTGAGGCTTTGACATGTTTACTAAATGACTAAGGAAATGCCCCTGATTTGATCTTGAGTAGCCTAGGAATGGATACCTTAGGCTTGGACATGAAGTAAGACTAATGGGAGATACCTCTACCATAATGACTTATGGTAGAGAATTATATGAGATTTATGCTCAAGACGAATGTGTCTGAGATTGACTTTTCTGGTTTAGTGTGGGTTCCGAGTGAATACAAGGATTGCATTTTCACATCTTAGTAAACCATCCCGACTGGAGTTAGGTGATAGGCTGAAACTGTTGATCTCGACTCTTCATGGGGAGCGCTTGTCCTTGTTGTACCCTCAAACCTGCATGGAAGAAATAGTCAAGTGGAAAACCAAAGGTCAAAGATCTTGTTTCCTCCAGGTGACTACCACAATCCTTATGGGACTTGTTATTACTCATGGCAGAGTGGAATATCCTAATTACCAAGGTCTGTGTAATTGGGAAGTATCAAGCTTGTTTGAGATTAAAAATATGCCTTTCATGATTTTTTTTTAATATTTTCCATAAAATGCATACAAATGAAACCTGACAAGACCAGGATTAGAACTGAAATTGAGAATTCCATATATTTACTTGGGAAAATTACAAGTTTATATCATAATTTTTAATCCAAACTTTTAGAGGACATAAAGACTACCCTATCCCTTTAGAGTACGCTCAAGCATAATACTTCTTGACTGCATCTGAATTGACCGGGAAAGATAACTCCTCACCATCCATGTTCGTCAAAATCAAAGCTCCTCCAGAAAAGGCTCTCTTTACGACGAATGGTCCTTCATAATTTGGCTTCCATTTGCCTCGGTGATCATTTTGATTCGGCAAGATTTTCTTCAGTACCAAATCACCTTCATGAAATTGACGAGGTCACACTTTCTTTTCGTATGCCTTCTTCATACGCTTTTGGTATAACTGCCCATGACAGAGAGCGGTTAACCTTTTCCCATCAATTAAATTTAATTGATCATACCAGGACCGAACCCATTCAGCTTCTTCTAATTTGGCATCCATGATTACTTTTAAAGACGGAATTTCCACTTCTATTAGTAAAACAGATTCCATACCATACACCAATGAGAAAGGTGTTGCCCCTGTCGAAGTTCGTACAGAGGTACGATACCCATGTAAAGCAAAAGGAAGCAACTCACTCCAGTCTTTGTAGGTTTCAACCATCTTTTGTATGATTTTCTTTATATTTTTGTTAGCAGCCTCCACTGCTCCATTCATCTTAGGTCTGTATGGAGATGAATTGAGGTGTTTGATTTTGAATTCCTCACAAAGTTCATCCATCATTTTATTATTCAGGTTTGTACCATTATCAGTGATGATCTGATTTGGTAAACCATATCTACAAATCAATTCTCTCTTGATGAATTTGACCACAACATTTTTAGTCACGTTGGTGTAGGAAGCTGCTTCAACCCACTTAGTGAAGTAATCAATGGCCACCAAAATAAAGCGATGCCCATTCGATGCTTTTGGTTCAATAGGACCAATAACATCTATGCCCCACATAGCAAAAGGCCAAGGCGTTGTTAGAACGTGCAAAGAAGATGGTGGTGCATGAATGTTATCTGCATAGGTTTGACACTTGTGACATTTCTTGGCATAGTTATGACAATCATTTTCCATTGTCATCCAATAATATCCAGATCTGAGAATTTTTCTTGCCATCGAGTGCCCATTTGCATGTGTTCCGAAAGGCCCTTCATGAACATCCTTCATGATTTTGTTAGCTTCCGTCACGTCTACGCAACGAAGGAGAACAGAATCATAATTTCTCTTATAGAGTGTATTCCCAGTCATAAAGAAATTCATGGCTAGGCGTCTGAGGGTTCTTTTATCATTTTCTGAGATACCAGGAGGATATTCTTGATTTTGAATATAATTTTTGATGTCATGAAACCATGGTTTCCCATCGGGCTCTTCTTCTATCTCATGACAATATGCAGGTTCGAGACGCCTTTCGATCTCGATGAGGGGCATGTCACACTCCCTACTTACGTTGAACATGGAGGCCAACGTGGCTAAAGCATCGGCTAATTGGTTATCATCCCGAGGAATATGATGGAAAGAGACTTCATCAAACCCTTTGATTAGTTCCATGATATGAGCTTGATAAGGAATCAATTTTCCATCTCTAGTATCCCATTCTTCTTTCAGTTGATGAATCACCAAGGCAGAATCTCCGTATATTTGTAGAGATTTCACCTTTGCTTCAAGTGCCGCCTGAATCCCCAAAACACAAGCTTCATATTCTGTAATATTATTGGTACAATCAAAACAAAGTCTAGCAGTGAATGGGAAAAGCTTGTTATCTGGTGAGATTAGGATGGCCCCAATCCCATGCCCCAGTGTATTCGACGCCCCATCGAACATCAAAATCCAAGTTCTATTAGGACAATCTTTCTCTTCTGACAACATCATAATATTTTCATCAGGAAATTCAAATGACATTGGTTGGTACTCTTTTAGGGGATGGTGGGCCAAGTGATCAGCTAAAGCACTCCCTCTTACAGCTTTTTGGGTGACATGAATGATATCATACTCAGTCAAAAGAACCTGCCAATGAGCTATTCTTCCCGTCAGAGCCGGTTTTTCAAAGATGTACTTAATTGGGTCCATCTTAGATATCAACCAAGTAGTATAAGATAACATGTATTGCCTTAGGCGACGAGCAGCCCATGCTAATGCACAACAAGTTCGTTCCACAGTAGAATATCGTGCTTCGCACTCAGTGAACTTCTTGCTCAAATAGTAAATAGCATGCTCTTTTCTCCCAGACTCATCATGTTGCCCCAGTACAGAGCCCATAGACTCATTTATCACCGTCAAATACAACAGGAGTGGTCTTCCTGGGGTTGGGGGAACCAAGATCGGTGGGGATTGCAAGTATCGCTTTATTTGGTTAAAGGCCTCCTGACAATCATCATTCCATTGTGATGGTTGATTTTTACGAAGCAACTTAAAGATTGGATTACATACAGCTGTTAGTTGAGAAATGAAACGAGCTATGTAATTTAACCTTCCAAGGAATCCTCGTACTTCTTTTTCAGTGCTAGGGGCAGGCATTTCCATGATTGCCTTTACTTTATCGGGATCCACTTCGATACCTTTCTCACTGACAATGAAACCAAGCAACCTTCCAGAGCTAGCCCCAAAAGTGCATTTAGCCGGATTTAATCTGAGTTTGAATTTTCTCAGGCGTTCAAAGAGCTTTCGTAAGTCAATCAAGTGACCTTCAACGGATTTGGATTTGGCAATAATATCATCCACATAAACCTCTATCTCTTTATGCATCATGTCATGAAATAGAGTTACCATCGCTCTTTGGTAAGTGGCACCGGCATTTTTCAATCCAAAAGACATCACCTTGTAGCAGAAGGTTCCCCACAAAGTAATGAAAGTGGTTTTTTCCATGTCTTCGGGTGCCATCTTGATTTGGTTGTACCCAGAAAATCCATCCATGAATGAAAAAATGGAATGTTGGGCCGTGTTATCAACAAGAACATCAATATGTGGCAATGGAAAGTCATCTTTTGGGCTAGCTCTATTCAAATCCCGGTAATCAACACACATTCGCACCTTCCCATCTTTTTTCGGGACCGGAACAATGTTGGCCACCCATTCAGGGTATTTGGAGACAGCCAAGAACCCGGCATCCAACTGTTTGGTTATCTCTTCTTTAGTCTTTAAGAGCATTTCTGGCTTCATCCTTCTCAACTTCTGCTTTATGGGGATGCAACCGGGTTTTAATGGCAACTTGTGTTCAACGATGCAGTTATCCAATCCCGGCATATCCTGATACGACCAAGCAAACACATCGCTGAATTCGACCAACAATTCTATTAATTCCCTCTTATGTTCTCTACTCAAAGAGGTGCCGATCTTGACTTCTTGTTTGTTTTCTTCACTCCCCAAATTTATGACTTCAACAATTTCTAGATAGGGAGAAATTTCTTTATCTTCCTGATCTAGCAGCCTTAGTAATTCAGGGGAAGGTTCATCAGACTCTTCATCCTCTTCGCTTGTTGGATTAAAATCATGATGGGAGAAAGCAATCTTATTATTTTGGAATTCAATTTCAGATCTGCAATTTATTTAATATAAAAAGGTAAAATAAGGAAAATGATAATCGAACTTAACTTTTATTTATTGAAAATGATAAAGAAAACATGTTTTGCCCTTATTAAAACTCATCCTAAGGCTTTAGGCATAGCCAAAGGATTTAAACAAAACCTACAAAGTGAATAATTACTTTGAAATGATCTCTGGAAGCTCAACGGCTTCCCAATTACACAACTCAGTATCTAAAGGACAAGGGTAAATCAAGTCTTCTTCTCTCTTGGACTCATCATCGATGACTGCCACTTGGTCTGGAGATGTCAAGCCTGCACTCCTGAAGCTTTGGTAAAGGTCACAGATAGGGATCTTCGCAGTTAGGGGTTCTCGATTTTCTAACCGTGCAAGTCGCTTTTCTCTCTTATCTGCGAAAACCTTCGCTCTTTCCATTGGAGATGGATGATACCCCAGTCCAAAGCCGTTCTTATTCTCCTTAACCAATAATGGGTCTACTTCTCCATCAAGCATCTTCCCAAGCCCTTTCCCTGGCTGGAATCCAGATTTCATCATCACTTTAGCTACCATCATAGAAGCTTTAGAAGGGCGAGCTAGTTGTAACCCTTCGCTCACATAGGTGGTGTGAGCAATTTCCAATGATTGGAAGGAAGTCTCAAGACTTTCTTCAGCCGCTTCTATATATGGAGTTGACATGGGCTTACTGATAAGGAAATCTCCCTCACCAGAAACAATGATTAGCTTGTTGTTTACCACAAATTTAAGCTTTTGATGAAGGGTAGATGGAACCACACCGGCAGAATGTATTCAAGGCCTCCCCAATAGGCAGCTATAAGCAGGATTGATATCCATCACTTGAAATAATACATTGAAGGTGCATGGGCCCACTTGGATGGGTATCTCAATATCTCCAATGACCTCTCTCCGAGTACCGTCAAAAGCTCTTACTACCATTGAGCTTGGCTTCATATGTGACCCATCAAAAGGTAGTTGATTTAAAGTGGACTTTGGCATGATATTCAGAGAGGAGCCATTATCAACTAGGACCTTGGCTACGATATGATCCCGACACTTGACAGAGATGTGTAATGCCTTATTATGACCTCTTCCTTCAGCAGGTATCTCTTCGTCGGTGAAAGTTAAGTAGTCATTTGAGGCAATATGCCCCACTATCCCTTCAAACTTTTCAGGCGAAATATCTTTCGCAACATGTGCTTTATTCAAGACCTTCAATAACTTTCCACGATGTGGTTCTGAGTCCAATAAGAGAGATAACAAGGATATTTTTGCAGGAGTGCGGTTTAACTGGTCAAGGACCTGGTATTCGCTTTGCTTAATGAATTTCAAAAATTCACAAGCATCTTCCTCTGTTATTCTTTGGGGAGGATCTTGTTCTTTACCACGACTTTCTTTTTCACTTACAGGTGTATCCTCCTTTCTCAAGTTTTCAGGAGCATAAACTCGTCCACTCCTAGTCATTCCACTTGTCTCGGAAATATTGGTTACTGAGGATGACGATCCCTTTAGGAGTTGAGGGATTACATCCACTTCATACTTCCAAGGTACTGCATGGGTATCCTTGTATGAAAATGGAGATGGGGTCCTAATTGTCAAGGATGGATGGTTTATGACTGGTTCAGTCAAAGGTTTCTTGGTGTAATAGACCACCAAAGGAACAGGGGTGACTGGGCTTACTGAGTCTGTACTATGCTGCCCATGGATCATGTTGACATCATTGTAAGGGGGACAATGATCACTTCCCAAGTCATGTGTTATTGCATTTACCCCAGTATTTCCATGATTAGGCAAAGGATTTCTAATCACATTTGGGGAGCCTTCTTCAAAATCCAACCACTTGGCATTTATCAAATCACGTACCTTAAACTTTAAGGCAATGCAATTTTCTGTAGAATGCCCCGGTGCCCCAGCATGATAATCACACTTCACATTAGGATCATACCCCTTAGGATAGGGTGGCCCTACGGGTTTTAAAGGACATCGTACAACAAGAGAACTTTTGAGAAGTTGAGGTAAAAGTTCAGTATATGTCATGGGAATTGGATCAAATTGGACAGAAGGACGGTCATTGTTTGGCTTTTTTTGTGGAAGATTTGGGTTGGGATTTTGCATCCATTGTTGGGGAGGAGGTGGTGGTGTATTCTTAAAATTATGGACGGGTGGGGGTCTATATGATTGAGGATGGGGAAATGAATTTCTAGAAGCAGCAGCTACATAAGGGTAAGGTCCATACGGTGGATAATGAGGTGGGAAAGGGAAAGGGGAAGGTTGAAACATTTTTTGATTATGTTGACCTTGATTTCCCATTACAGCATTTGCTTCCCCACCCTTTCTTCTTCCTGCCCCTGTCATAGGTCTTCCTATTGATGGGGAACTTTGGACAACTTTTCCTGTTCTCAAACCGCTTTCAATTCTTTCCCCTATTACCACCATATCAGAAAAGCTTGATGATACACTCCCAAGCATCCTTTCATAGAACGGTGGCTGAAGAGTGTCAATGAACATTGCCACTATCTCTTTCTCTATCAGAGGTGGTTCAACTTGTGCAGCCATTTCCCTCCATCGTTGAGCATATTCTTTGAAGGACTCAGTATTCCTTTTGGTCATATTCTGAAGTTGTAGCCGGTCTGGTACCATGTCCATATTGTATTTATATTGCTTCAGAAAGGCATCGGCTAGATCCTTCCAACAACGAATACAAGTTCGTTCAAGGTGAGTGTACCAGCTCAACGCTGCCCCAGTAAGGCTATCTTGAAAAAAATGGATCAGCAACTTTTCATCATAAGCATACCCAGCCATCTTTCGACAGTACATGGTCAAATGGTTACGAGGACAAGTTGTTCCTTTGTATTTATCAAATTCCGGCAATTTGAATTTGGGAGGAATTACCACATCTGGAACTAGGCATAATTCAGAAACATTTGTTACGCCTAAGCCACTTCCTCCCTCTACTGCACGCAACCTTTCTTCCAATATTTCCATTTGCCCTTTTGACAAAGGCGCTGCTGGCTGATCAGGATTTGGTGGAGGGACTTGAGCTTTGTGTGACAAGTTTTGGGAAACACCTGCCTGTGGTATTGGGCAACCATAAGGGAAATAATATGGCACTGCTTGTGGGTTTTGTTGTGTGGCATCATTTGGAGTCTGATGATTTTGTGGTGGAATTGTATTAGGTGGAGTGACATTGGGTGGAGCCTGAGTGTTTTGGGGAATTGCTGTTGATTGGTTGAAATTTGGAGGGTTAGATACAGGGGGATTGGGAATTTGTTGAACAACAGGAGGATTCTCTTGATTGGGATTAGGATGCATGGTGTAATATCCTTGAGGTAAGCCATATGGAGGCCAAGCATATGCTTGCTGAACATTCCCGTCTTGGGAAACAAAAGGTGGCAATGGCATACCATAAGGTTGGTGTGAGATGAATGGAGTTTCAGTGACTGGAGCAGGATCATTTAAAGGTATAGGGTTCCCCTCTTGAGCTTGAACTTGAGGAGTAGATGTTTGTTCCCCATTTCCTGCAGAAGATCCCCTTTCTGTACCTCTTCTTTCAAGAAGCTTAAGTATTTCTGCCATCTTCTCCTTGATCTGGCCAACTTCATTTCTTAATTCTTCAACTGTGCTTTCCGGCTCTGCCATGAGTCTTGTTTGCAGTCTAGTTTGATAAGGATGCTTTGAGCCCCTTCTCCCCGTGATGTGAATAAATACAAAGAAACCCCTTGGTACAAGAACAAGTATTGTTAAATGACATAAAGAGATGTAAAGTAAATACATGATGAATTTTAAATATCGGTAAGTAAAGATAAACCTTTCTTTTAGAATGTCTTTTTCTAAAGTACTAAGTTAGAAGAAAAATGCAAATTCAACATGAGATTTATTCATTGATCAACAAGTTCTGATACATTGTTTGTTACAACAACTCAAAATCAATTCTCTCTTGCTTTAGCAATCCAGACTTTCATTTCATCTAATCGCCCCTTGCAGTATTGGATGAATGTTGTAATTTCCTCTGGTGTAGAAAGCGGATTCATCATCGCTTCAGCCTTCTTCAACAGGTGAGGAATATTTCCAAGTGTTCCATTAGCAAGACCGGCTAGATTAGAAAAACGGTCTCTCCAAGAATAGACAAGACTTTCCAACTCAACCCTTTCTAGGGTCATTAAACGTATAATCTCTTCATATCTATCCTTGTCTTCCATGGCTTGCCATTTTTCTTCATTTATTTCACGCTCGCAAGCACTGACGACATCTCTGACTTGTCGTTCCAGTTCATCAATTCGCGCTTGCATAAAGTTCTTTTCAACTTGAGCTTCTTCTTTTGTCTTAGCTAGAATTTCTCGTAACCGCCCTTTGTCAGCCAATATATCATTCTTTTGTTTCTCTTTGGTCTTCAATTGGCTGTTCGCGGTTTGGAGGCATTGATCCAATTGCATCATATGTTCTCTTTCAATTCGCTGCTTCTTACCTATGTCTTCAAAGGCATTTTCTAATTCACACCTTTTTCTCTTAAGGGAAGCATTGTCTTGTTGAATTTTGATTAAATCATCCTCCAAAGCTTGATTTTTCTTTGTCATTTCAGCCAACTCACTCCTCAAATTTTCAATCTCTTTGCTTTCATCGGGAACTGGATTTTTTACATGAGCATCGTGATCTTTAAAGGGTAATTTAACAATGGCTACCCTATTTGAAATCCACTGGTGGTAACTTTCTTTTGCGGCATGACTTCGGACACCCAATTCTTTTCCTTTACTATGAACCTTGCCCCAAGCATCAATGACAGTTTGAATAACAGGAGCACTATTTCCCTCAATATAATAATGAAGGAAAGGCGTTACTGTTTCTTCTTCTGGAGGCTGTATCATAGGATAAGCAAGTTGTCTTTTTGCAATGCTAGGATTGTAATTGATGCATCCTTGAGTTCCCATGAGAGGCACATTCGGAAATTTTCCACAGCAGTAAATAATGGAATCTACGTTCATCCACTGAGGGTACCACCGAATCATGCTAGCAGATAATCCTGCCAGATGTCCTGCCCACTCCCTATTAGTCTTCTTGGTTAACCTAAGGAGCTTCAAATCAGAGATAGGACATTCAACCTTGCCAACTTGATTGAAGACATGAGAAGTAAGCCATAGATACAAGGCGGGTAGACAACAGACGATCTTTTTCCCATTCCGGTTATGACAGGAATCCATTGTACAATAGATATCAGCTAAGACAGCAGTCATGGAACTTTCACCTCTAAGCTTTCTAGCTAGGAAAACATCAATTGCCTTGAAATCAATATAATTATCAAGGCTTGGGAAGAGGATCACACCATAGATGGCCAATGCCAAAATGTCAACAAACACGTCCCATTCTCCTTTCCCTGCCTGACTGAGAAGTTGCTGCTCAAAGAAGCTTAGTGCGAATCCTGAAATTTGGTTCCTGTTTAATTGAGCCTTCTTAAGCATTTCAGGATCCATCTTAAGAATGCGAGCTACACTGAAGATTGAAGCATGATGTTCAGTTCGACGATAAGGTTTCAAATCTTCTAATGGCAAGCCAAATATTTGTTCAAACTCCTCCAAAGTAGGAGCTAACTAGAAATCTTTGAATGTAAAACAGCGGAGAGGAGGATCATAAAACTGAGCTAGAGCAGTAAGGGCCCCTTCTTGCACTTCGACCTCTAAGAATTTTACGATCTTTCCATACTTCCTTGTAAAGGTCATTTTCTGGGTAATATCCATCCTTTTGCTTAAGGACAACAGATTGTTAGTATTTGATCTGATGACTTTGAGGTGTAACAAATTTTTTAGACCAGTTGCGTTCACTTCTTGATCACTTGATCTCATGTTAAATTCCATTTTTAGTGATACTTACCGATGTTTAAATTTCACTTTTAACAAAAGAAATAAATAAATCAGATTAACAAAGAAAACAGTTTGATAAATATCCTCACATAAGAGTGATAGTATTTATCATGACTTGAGTATAGAAAAGATACATTTTTGATGATTTTTTTTTAAAAAAAAACTTTGTGCAAATGAATAAAAGATAAAAGGAATGTTTGCCCAATTGTGTCTTAGACAAGGTAACCACCTAATTGGCTCTAAGGCTATTTAATCGTGTTTCTTCAAAAGGTAATTGTTCTAATTGGTTCTAAGAAGGTCACCGGAGCTCTGATCTTTAGTTATGAGTCTTATGCAAAAAGTAGGGAATCCTACTTAGTGCGGACATCATAACTAAGATAACACCTCGGCTGAGATTTTCACGCGAATCATGGTAGGACGTCTCGTCCTAAATGACACCGCTAATAATCTCCCCTAGCCTATGTCTTTTGTGGGACCCGGGAATAGGGTCCCTTCTAATAGTGTGTGCATTATGGTGAATGTGAAGTGTGTGGGGCATTCATACCTGGATTTTTACCCATTCTTCACAATGAACAAACATAAAGCAAAATAAATATCACATGTCTTCTACCTTAAGGTTCTAAATTAAGGCAATAAAGAAGGAAAAAAACAGTATAAAATCTAAAATTAATGGAAGATTAGATAAACAACAAGAATAACATAACAAATAAATACAAAGGATGAAATAATTAATAATCAAAAAAAAAATACACAAGATCAATTTAACGGGCTTGACTCTCAAAATGTCCCCAGTGGAGTCGCCATCTGTCGCGACCGGGGTCCCGGCGCACGACGCGGACTGGTTAAAGACAAATAAAAGAAAATTGAAACGGCATTGAAGTGAGGCTCTTGAGAAGCCTAAAAAATAAAGGGTTCAAGGAGTCGCCACCAATATTTATTAAGGAAAATATTAGGAAAACCTTTAAATAGCACTGGTTTTTTTTTAAAAAAAAATGAGATTCTGTTTAGTCCGGGAGTCGAATTACAGGAGGGGAAGGTATTAGCACCCCACACTGTCCGTAAAAAACGGTTACCCAAATTGATCATGCATAATTTAAAAAATGATTATCAAATATTTCATCCTTCATAAAACAATCATAAATAATATACACAATAAAAAAATATAAATATGAATAAAACAAAGATAGTAAAAAAAATACATCTCCTAAGTTTGTTATTTTTTAGTTCTAAGAAAATAAATAAACAAATGATTAAAAGACCATAAAAATAAAAAGATAAAAAAACAATAAGACGTCTTGTCTTACTTATTTTCTAGTAAAAAAAAATTGATTTTTATTGAGAAATATAAAGTTCAAAACAAATAAATAAATAAATAAAGATAAGAGAAAAAATAAAATAAAATTAAACACATCAACATGAAGATAAAGAAATATAATACACTTAATTAATTAAAATTGACACGGAATATTATTTAATTATCTTTTAAGAAAATAAGATTAATAAGATGTCTCATCTAAATTAATCTCATCTTAAATTTAAGAGAAAAATGAATGAATAAATAACACACTATTTATTAGTCTTGATTTTTTTTTATTTTTTTATGAAAATAATTTCTTCTTAATTATTAAAAGGTTACTAAGAGAGAATAATAGGAAATCATGACCATAATAAAAATGGATAATTATATATATATATAACATATTTATAAACTATTAAAATGGTCAAACGTAAATAAATAAATAGAAAGTGTAGAAAGATAGAAGCAAAAAGATAAATAACTAAAAATAAAAAGTATAGAGAATAAATAATAATAATAAAATAAAAAAAATAAAGGTAGAAAAAAAATAAATGAAAAGTTCAAAAAAAAAAAAAAATAGACATAACAATAAATACATAAAAATAAAAGAGCAGAAAAAAATAAATACATAAAATAAAGGGGCAGAAAAATAAATAATAAAAAAAATAAAGGAACAGAAAAGTAAATAACAAAAATAAAGCAGCAGAAAAGTAAATAACAAAAATAAAGGGACGGGAAAGCAAATACATGAAAATAAAGGGGCAGAGATGTAAATAACAAAAATAAAGGGGCAGAAATGTAAATAACAAAAATAAAGGGGCAGAAATGTAAATAACCAAAATAAAAGGGCTACAAAGTAAATACATGGAAATAAAGGGGCAGAAATGTAAATAATAAAAATAAAGGGGCAGAAATGTAAATAACAAAAATAAAGGGGCAGAAATGTAAATAACCAAAATAAAAGGGCTAAAAAGTAAATACATAGAAATAAAGGGGCAGAAATGTAAATAACAAAAATAAAGGGGCAGAAAAGTAAATATATAAAAATAAAGGGGCAGAAATGTAAATAACAAAAATAAAGGGGCAGAAAAGTAAATACATGAAAATAAATTGGCAGAAAAGTAAATAACAAAAATAAAGGGACGGGAAAGTAAATAAATAAAATAAAAGGGCATAAAAATAAATAAATAAAGATAAAAATGTAAAAAATAAAAAAAATGAACTAATAATTGCAGAAATATAAAGTGCGGATAAATAAAGTGCAGAAAAATAAATTAACAATAATAAAAGTGCATAAAAGTAAATAAAGAGGAATAAAAGTGTAAAAAAATAAATAAATAAGGAAAAATAAAGGTACAAATAAATAAATAAAGATGGAGATGCATAAAAATAAATAAACAGATAAATAACTGCAGAAAAATAAAGTGCAGGAAAATAAAGTGCTTGAATATAAATAAAGAAAAATAAAAGTGCAGAAAAATAAATAACAATTAAATAAGACGAATAAATAGATATAAATAAACAACTTTGTATTAATAAAAAATACCTTGGTACAAGATCAATTACAGAGAAACTAGAACGGAAGTCGGGAAATCAATTTTGTGTAGATTTCCTTTGCTTTTGGCTTTGTTTGGACTTGATTTGAAGGTATTTGGATACCGGTTACAACACTTGGACAGTATTTTAGCTCACAAAAACTCACATACTAAGACAAACAAGAGTTGTGCACTCATTTTCCTAACTAGGATTACACAAAGTAATTTTTGAAAACCCAAACTTCTAAAAATTCTCACAAAAATTTATCACTCTTTCCCCTCTTTTTTCTCTTCCTCCCTCCAAAATGCCTCAATATCACCTTCTATTTATAGAAGAAAATTGGCATTGGATTCTCCATAAATGACATCACTTTTCTACTTTTTCAATTTGTCCAAATTTGATGTCAATTTCCCCAATTTTCTCCAATTATCCAACCAAACCGGGCCCACCACTAAAACCACCGTGACTTTCCTCTTTTTTTTCTTTTTTTTTTAATTTTTTTTTTGATTTTCGTTTTTTTAAAAAAAAAAATTTTTTTTGGACTTTTTTTTTGGGCCCATTTCTTTTTTTTTTGTTCTTTTTGGGCTTTTTTTTAGTTTTTTTTTGTTTGGGCCCTTTTTTTTCTCTTCTTCTTTTTTTTCTTTTTCTTTTTCTTTTTTTTTTGCCCTTTTTATTTATTTTTTATTTTATTTTCGTTCTTTTTTCTGATTTTTTTTTCTGATTTTTTTTTTGCCCATTTATTTTTCATTTTTTTTTGGGCCTTTTATTTAAAGGTACAAATGGAAACATAAATTATTTATTACATATATGGAAATATATAAAATATCCAATAAATATAAATTACTACCCACACTATAAGGAGTAAAAAGGTAGTCACAAAACATCGTCTTCCCTCCCTTATTCTTTCCTCTTGGCTTCGGCATCCATCAGCCATTGCTTGAGAGAAATGAAGAGAATTGATCAAATGAGAGGTGTGGTAGGAAATGAAGAGGGATTGGGTATTTATAGAGATGGGGAAGGGTTACTATTCCAACAGTCACTATGCAATTTTTAATATTATTTTTTTTAATATGATCCGGGGTGGCAATCTGGACTGGGCGGGGTTCTAAGCACTGTATCGCGTCACCAACGAGAACTAGTAAGTCATAACCGGGGTCTGAAATCATTGGTCAACTATAGACATTTCTCTTCACCTCGGTTAAATATTAAGCATTGGGGACTCTCCTGCAGGTGTACTTCCGGTGTGTCTTGAAGTTCAAGTACGGATTAACACATCAGTTTTAACTTGAAGAACCTCGGATTCCCTTCGAACTGAGGTGTAAAATACCGTACTCCACTGAGGCTGTACGAGCTTAGAACTAATGAGGTAACACCGGTCATGAAACCGTGCTAGGACCCCGGTTAATGCAGTCAACATTGACTCCGGACTCTAGGACAAAAAAACTCTTTTTTTTTCTTTTTTTTCTTTTTTTTCTTTTTTTTTCTTTTTAATATATATCACCGGACAAAAATAGGTGTTCACAATATGCATATGAATGCCTTGTGGTTATTGACATAAGTGGTTGAAACAGTAAATCCATGATTTTGTGAATTATTATGTGTATTATGTCCCTTGAGGATTTGTATTTTCCAAGAATTTTTTTGGAAATGTGGATATCATGGTATGTTAAATGGTATAGAGAATTAAAGGCATTCATGCATCATAAGCATTAGACGCATCATGGAATTTAGGGGTTCCATGATTGCCTACCCTGGTGGGGGGTTACTCTATGATGAGTTAAGCCCTATTTTGTTGTGTGCCATGGAGTGTAGGGATTCATGGTTTATGCAAAGCCCTACTTATGATACTTGTGTACTTCGGTACTTAAGCGCCATGAAGTATAGGGATTCATGGTATATGCTAAAGCCCTAATTGTGTAAGCGCCATGAAGTATAGGGATTCATGGTATATGCTAAAGCCCTAATTATGTAAGCGCCATGGAGTATAGGGATTCATGGTATATGCTAAAACCCTAATTGTGTAAGCGCCATGAAGTGTAGGGATTCATGGTATAAGCTAAAGCCCTATCTGTGTCTCTATGAGACTTTTACTGCAGTATTCCCACCAAAACCAAATGGATCCAGCATGACATCATTCGACTAATTAAAGATCTATTAAATGGACTTGTTTGACATATTCATCATATCATTATGAGTTGTTTATTGTGTTTGTGCAATTTTATCTATTTTATACTTATTCTATACTCTGTCTCACTCTTACATTAATTTTTACAGTGAATGACACGCAGAATGCAGAGTGATGCCATGATTGATGCCTATTTGAATTATTACTTGAATTTTGATTTTATGGGTTGTAATAAGTATAACATGTCATGTACCATTATCTTCTAAATCGTTTCCGCTACTTAAATATTTTCTTGAATTTAATTATTCACGACTAGTATGTATGATAATTTTTCCGCTGTTATCGACTGTTACATAAACTCTGAATTAAATTTATGAATTTTAAAATGATCTTTCGAAAAAGCGAAAAATTAACTCGAAAATTTTAATTAACATTTCGGGGCTTTACAGGGTGAGTATAACCCAAGACCTTGATTGGTTAATCCGGTGCGAACATAATCCAGTTAACATACAATATCACATAAATCATACATTTAGCATATTCACATTTATAACAATCAAGCATGTTGTCATCACATAAATCGTACATTTAGCTTATTCACAATTATAACAATCAAGCATATTGTCATGAAATGCATGAGTCAAATTTATTATGATTTATCTTTGATTAAGTCTCATGATGCATGTGGGCCCAATAAATCGTTTCATCTTCTTCTCATTCTTTGGAATATCACCATTCCAATCATCTAGAGCGATCAGGGTCCGCCCAAGTTCCATATGGTACAAATGAACTCATTGCTTCTCATCATTGATTTAAATATTTTTGGAACTTGGATCCCTACGATCATAGTTACACTCTGTCATTTCGTCAAAGTACACTAGAATTGCATCGTCTCACCCGACTATCAGGCGCGACTCTGATGCCATTGGGTTGCCGTTCCAGTTGTACTCCCAAGATTCTTCATGGAGATCGAACGTGAGTGTCCTCCACTGTACCAAGTGTATGCTCTAGAGGTTTTTCTTCTTCAAAAATATTTTCATGATGCGAAATGCATTTATTTGATCAATTAATTCCTTGGGTATCTTATGTATTTCCAATCTCATCATATCATTCCCAAATTCTTTGAATTCCATCAATTGTTTAAACATTGTAAGATATTCGTTTATTATTTTAGAAATATATCTATTATATCTTGGTTAAAATTATATTTTCCATAAAGAGTAAAATAATATATTCTTTATGTAATTACGCATAATTAAGATGTTAACAATGTATAATAATAATAAAACTAATAATAATAATAACAATATTAAGTTTGATAATAAATAATAATAATAATAGAATAAGAATGATAATTATAACTTACCAATAACTTAAAAAGTAGTAAATATTAGTTTCCAATTGAAAATTCAAGTGAAAAACACTAAAAACAGAGTTTTCCGAGTGGAACAGGGGTAAATCCGAGTGAAATAAGTATGATTCCGAGTGGAATCATACAGAGAAGGGTTCTCCAAGCGATCTGGCTAAAAATCCGAGTGAAATGACACTGGAAAGCTGTTTTTCCGACTGAAATAAGTTTGGGTCCGAGTGAAAATGAACTGGAATGCTGTTTTCCGACTGGAACAGCTTGAATCCGAGTGAAAATGAGTTTTCCGCATGAGATAGCTATGAATCCGAGTGAAATAAAGCTGAGCAGAGTTTTCTAAATGAAATTAATATGTTTTCCGAGTGAAACAGAAGCTGAAAATGGTTTTCTTAATTAATTATCTTGAATTCTGAGTGAAATAAATTTCTGAGTGAATTAAAACATGAATCCGTGTGAAGTCAGTAGGAAAATGGTTCCCTGAGTAGCATTGTTTGCAAATCCGAGTGAAAATGAGCCTCTAAATAAAGTAAAATAAGATTCCGAGTGGTATTCAGTCAAAAAGGAGTTTTCTGTGTGAAATCAATATATATTCCGAGTGAAATAAATTTAAGAAAAAGATTTCTGAGTGGAATAAACATGAAAAAGGTTCCTGAGTAAAAATAAGATAAGTTTTTTGAGTGAAATTAAGACAAGTTCCGAGTAAAAATGATTGAAAATGAGTCTTTCAAGTAAGAGAGGGGTTCTGTCATGAAATATAATGGTTTACCGAGTGAAATCATGTAAAAACCGACTGTATTTATTTAAAACTGATTGGATTATATAACACTGATTGGATTTGTACAAAACTGATTGAATTTAGATAAGAACGATTGAATTATATATAAAACCGATTGAATTTGCATTAGAACCGAGCTGTTTGTCCTTCATTTCAATATAGTTTGTTCTTCTCACAATTCATACAAGGTATATTATTCACCAACAAATATATATATAAAATAGTAACAATTAAGCATATAATTCACCCATCACTGAATCTGCCCTGGAAAGGTGAGGAACAAGTTCCTTAACCCTTTCCTTCACTCGGTTTTCCCACAAGGCACCCAAGAATATACCCCTTTACCTTTATGGAGCTACTGGAGGAGAAGAAAAGGCTCCCTTTCACTGTCCAGCACGAATTCCGAGTGAAACAGAAGAGAAAAGAGAGAGACAGAAGCTTGCTGGAAAGGAAAATGATGAAGGGGTGTTTGTGTCGTGTGTGTGGGTTCTGAGAATCCTTGAGTTGGTTTAAATAGGGAGAGAGTGAGTGGAATGGGGGACAACTTTTCTGAGTGGCTGTTAGTGGAGTGATAATGGAGGGTCAGTGGGAATTAATTAAGAGGATAGGCTGAGTCAGTGCCCATTTCTGGTCGTCCACTATCTATAATGCGCATTATTGAATTAAATAATCATTAAAAGACAAAATTGGAGTCAATACGCACTACTGACACTGAATACCGAGTGAAAATTCCACTCGGTTAACCACTATGCCGACTGGAATTCTTCTTCCGAGTCAGCAAATACAAGGCTCGCTTGAGCGTGGCTTGCTCGCTCGGAATTCTTTTGAAACCGACTCATGTACTCAGTTTCTCACTCGGTAATACCTGTCCAGACCGAGTCCTCTCTTTCTCAGAGTCTTCACTCGGAAATCTGAGTCTTCATTCACTTGGTTCACTCGGTTTAGGCCAACTTCTTCAACTATATTTCCAATAAATGTTTATTTAAGCCATTACCTCTCGGAACAGGACCTACATGTACGAGTCTCACTCAGTTTTGGTCCAGTAGGGTATATCTCACTCGGAATTGGCTCCCTCTACCATTTTCCACTCGGTTTCCTAAGCAAATACATAAGAAACCGTTCGGAATCCTTCCCAATTGATTCCACAACACACTCCAGTCGGAAGAAAGCATCAAATCAACATAAACATAAGTATTTATGCATTCTTTCACTCAGAATGCTTCAATCAGAGTAATTTCCTTCAGAAAAAGGAAGTATTTGACTCGGAACCGAGCCTTTCTAGGGTATTTTGACTCGGATTTTCACCCAAAGTGGTTCTTTTGAACACACTTCACTCAGAATTCGCTTCTCAGGTCAGGACTCCACTCAGTGGTAGCCTTCTCAGTCATGTTTTACTCGGAAAACATGATACTGACTCGGAATTCTCTCATTCACTCGGAATTTTTGATTATTCACTCGGAATTCCTCTCTGTTACTCAGAACAGAGCTCTTTTCATTCAGTTTTTGCTTAATTTCACTAATGATCCATATAAATTCTATTATTATGTGCAAAAATGACATTTTTGAGATACTACAGACCATCAATAAGGTATATATTGACTTATTCTTGCTTACAAACCCTCCATAATTAAAAATTTACAAGGGTAAAACTGCTTCTAAAAAGAGGGATGTTACATTCTCCTCCCCTTTTAGGAATTTCGTCCCGAAATTCAAAGTTGGAATAATTGAGGGTACAATTCTCTCATTTTCTCCTCAATTTCCCAAGTAGCATCTCCATCAAGGCCACAAACCGAACCCCATCCGAAGACAACATGGGTTGTAGGGCTGGTCCTTCCTCAAGGCCACAAACCGAACCCCATGTGAAGGCTTGGGCGCAGTAGGCCGGTTCATACAGAAAACCACACTGAACCCCGAGTAACGGGCGCAGTAGGTTCAGGATTAGCCCTGATCCGAACCCCGTGTTGAAGGCTTGGATTGTAGGATTGCACCGAACTCCAAGTACGGTTAGTAGGATCGAACCGAACACTGTGTGAAGAATTGAGATGTAGGACCAAACCGAACCTCAGGAGAAAGGCGTAAAGCTTACCCTTGTCAAAGCTATACCAAAATTTAAAGGCAATGTCCGTCCTCAATTGTGGAATATCCACCCCAGAGCGGTTGAACGCTAACGTACTCACTCTACATCTTCGAGGACAGATGAGCATTTCTATCTTTTTAAGAAGTTAAAAGGTAATTCTTGAGATAAAATTTCCCTTCCCAATGTACTTACACTTGGGGACAGGGCATGCTTTAACTTAATTGACGCTTCTTTGTTTCAATTTGTTATCTTAATCCGGTGTGATAAGTACGCTTTAAGCAGCTAGATAACCACACAGAACGGATTCGCAAAACATTGAAAACAATAAAGTGTTTTGTATAGCACTAAGTTATTCAACAATCATACATTCGATGCAAGCAGTTGAAGAGAAGCAACAGTGAATTTTATTTCCAAAATAAGAAATTATTCAGGTTACAAAGTAGTTAAAGCTGGAGCTGATCCCAGCACATAGCTATGAATAAAGCTTAAATTAAGGGGTCGGTGCCTGATCCTCCGCAGTGGGCACTCCTGTCTTGTCCTTTGCTCCAGTTTGGGCACCTTCCTGCGTTTCAGCTCCAGAGGCAGCGGTGGACGTTGTCGGCTCCATACTTTGACCTTCGGGAAGGGGTGGCAGCTCGTACAGAGATGCACGGGGTTCATGGTGCGAGCCGTCCTTATGTACTCCGACAAGTTTTCCCCCATGGAATTCGAAGAACGGATCCAATCCGTACAAATTCAGCTGCACTCCGGGGTTACGATAATAAACTTGACGAAGGGCCAGGCCGAAGGATTCATACGCCACATTTTTGCATATCTCCAAGGCTTTGGCAGCCTTGGCCTTCGCAGCAGCTAATCTTCTTTGAACCTTGGCAAAATCCTTTTCTGAAGGCCCAGCACTCGCACCACCCTTCTTGAGTTCCTCAATTTGGGCTTGCATCTCCTTCCGAAGGCTCTCCCATTCCCCAAGGTCTTTGTTGCGACCGTCCTCCATAATTTTGAGATCGTCAGCAAGCTTAGCCGATCTCTTCTTCTCCAGTTGTAATTCTTCTTCTAGGAGGGGTATGGATTTGTTCTGTTTCTGGAGGTCGGCAACTTCCCGCTCTAGAGCCTTGTTGGCAAAATGCACTTGGCTTGCCTCCTCAGTTTTCCTCTGGAGCGTCTCCTTGGTTTTCTTTAATTCTGACTCCACGCCCCTATGAACTTCAGCTTGCTTGGCCGCCCATGTCTCCTTCACCGCGAGTTCGGCTTCAAGTTTTTCAACCTGTTCCATGTAATCTGCCTTCTCGCTCAGGGAATCAAGGAGGCCGGACAGTTCATCCAGCTGCCAACGCCCGGCCTTACAAGCACCTCGGACCCCAGCAGCGTCGAGGGAGGGGCGGAGGCAATACCTTGCCTTTGGAAGAGTGGGAGGCATGGACCCCTGAAACCATAAGTAAAGAGAAAGGAAGGAGTCACGCGGAGGATCAAACGCCGGAGGAGGACCATTCCCAGAGTCCGGTTCTGAAGCATTCTGTGAAGAAGGGGCAGAGGATTCAGGAACGGGCTTCTTTCCCTTGTCCTTCTTCGATCCAGTTTCTTCGACCATCTTCTGATGTTTCTTCACAGGGTCATCAGAGGAGGGCTTTTCTTGATCTGTCTTTTTTACAAGATGCCTCTTTTTCCTCTTCTTCTCTGGGACGGCCTCCTCGTTGCCCGCTCCAGTGGCCTCAGCTGGTTCTTCTGTTTCCTCCTCATTAAAGAGAGGAACCTCGTCACCTACTGCAGATGTCAGGGGAATGAGGGGAGTTTTGGTGGCGTTCCTCTTCGCCTGGATCTCATTCTCCTCAGAGGAGGAATCATCGTCAGCCATCATGGTCCTTAACGACAACATCTCTGGGCAGGCTCTTTCGATTTGTTCTGCAAAACAAGAAAGGTTGAATAAGCACATAAGAAGGAAAAATAGTCAGAGCGGAATAACTATACAACACAAATAAAGTAAGAGCGGATATTACGGAGGTAGGTGTTTCTGATGTCATCCTCGGCCAAGAGGAGCCTGTTGGAAAATCCTTTGAGGGTCTTCGAGGCCGTCTGCATGGCGCTCAAGACCTCAACAGAATGAGAGGAGAGTTCACTCTCATCTGTGTAATAAGCACGGCTCATGAGGAGAAAATGCTCGTGCGTCCAGCTAAGAGGGAACTTGGTAAATCCCTCCTTGTTTCGCCAGAAGACCGGCTTATTTGGTTGAATACGGACCCGCGTGTAGTAGTGCTTGAAGGAGCGTCCATCCACCTTCGCAGATTCCGTATAAGATTTGAAATTTATCACCCTTGAGTCACTACGGAGAGTAATGAACCCAAGGCCGCCCTTCTTATTAGCACGACGGACCACTTGGCAATAGTAAAACAGTTTGGCCACAGTGGCGGAGAAGTTGAAATGCTCCCCCAGAACCTCTAGAGCCCGGACTAGACCCCAACCGTTGGGATGCAGTTGTGTGGGGGCGCAGTCTAGGAAGCGCAGGACGGCCATCTGGAATTCCGTCATGGGGAAGCGTACTCCCAATTTCAAGAAGACGAAGTCGTACATGTAGACCGACCTCTCATCAGGGACGCTGTGGCATACCCTCTCAGAGGGACGTGGTGCCAGAACAGCGTATCGCGCCTTGTACTTTTTGTCCGAATATATTTTGTAGCGGAAAGAGACCGTGCATTCTTCCTCACTCGCATGGTGCGAAGGGATCTCTAGGAATTCCTCCTCCACCCAACAATAGGGTTTCTCCCTGTTGAGCTTTTCCCAGTCAAGCCGGTGTGCCACAACGTTGACACACCCTTCAGCAGAGCGGAGAACTGGTGTTTTTCCACGTCCCGGAAGGTCCATAGTTGTGCAGGCACGGTGGAACGCGTACGTACTGTGGTAAAAAGCAACATCGTCAGAGAGGTAACCTTCAGCACTTGACCCTTCCTCAGAGCGGCTGGTAGCCCTCGAGTTAAGGGGAACCTCAGAGCGACGTTGGGAAGAGGACGCTCGTGAGGAAGAAGCTTTGGCTCTCTCTGAGCGACGAGGCCCAGCCACAGGAGGATTCGCTGGAATCCTCCCACCACGGTGGCTAAGGGGGGCACGAGAGCCAAAACTCCCCCTATTTGAAGGACCAGCGTGGCCTGCTCTAGGGCGCATGATAGAAACAGAATGAACTAAATTGCAAGGAGTTGAAGGAAAGGGAGGTTACCTAAAGGAAGAAGATCTTTGAGAAGTTTGAAGACGACAGAGAAATTTCCAAGAAATTTGAGCAGAGTTTCACTAAGCTTGAAAACAAGAGTGGATTCCAAAATCTGCTAAGAGTCCTTTTTATAGGTAACGAAGAGGCATAATGTTCGTCGAAGGTCACAAAGCTTGCCTCAAAATGCAACCTTTCAAATTGAAACGACTCCGACGTTTCATCACGAATAAGCGCGAAAATGGTAATGTTTCAGAAAACATTTTGGCAAAATGGGCCCCCCATTCAATTTGAATCCAGGCCCAATAAGCCCAATCGACGGTTACACTTTTGGGTAATGATGGCTCATGCGTAAAAAATGCATTTACTGTCCAATCATGCCATGCGCATTTAATGCCTTCAACCACTTTTCGAATACCAAGGGTTTCGATTCTCAAAGACCCTTGGGATTTCAATCATTTATTTTATGCTGTCTGAATCCGTTGTACGCAACGCGAGAAGAGCGGTCACTTGTTTATTAGAGCGGACGCCACAGAGCTTCCAGAGACCTTCCAGAATGTACCACCGGCATCTAGACTTCTCTAGAGTTGTGTAGCTCATATGAGCAACTTAACAGTCCCTCATACAAGCTAAGGGACAGATGATCCGGTCTGGATACCGGCCCCCAATCTTGTGACGTCAGAGTGACCTCATATAAGGAAAATCGGTGTCCTGGTTCAACATTACCACACCGGATATCCGATGTCTGACCTTCCGTTCTCATCTCACGACCGCCCCACTTATTTTCTCTATAACGGATTATTGTTCATTTTCATGGAACATTTATATAACTGTTGGCTTCTCAGTCACAGCAAGATAAGAGCCCCTAATAACTTATCAATGAAGGTATTGTATGTAGCAAAATATGTCACGTCAATGGCCTCAGAAAGCAAGTGGATGTGTCAGCAGATTATGCGGAAAAGGTGATTATCCTCTCTTCTTCCTATAGGGTCGTACACTGATAATTGACCTACCCTCCTGACACATTCTGAGTGTTGAGCCACCCTGATTGACATAATGTACACGCTATCAGAGCTAGGGGACCCACCTGTATCCAACGACTCATTTTTTAACGTATAACTATAAATAGCTCATGTCAATACACATGCAAGGTATCGTTGTTCTAACTTACACTTTACTACTATATCGCTTGATCATTCACTGAGTTCTTACTCTCTTCTAACTTGAGCGTCGGAGAATCTTCGCAGGTGGCACCACCTTTCGCCCCCCTGCAACGCGAAACGTTAGTGTGAAGGATCTCCAGGACAACAAGACCGGCCTCTCCCACTGAGAGACCGGATTGATACATCGGATACACACTGTTCTGGTGTGCATACCCTAAAAACACCTATACTCTTGTGGCTGGTCCCACACCGGATCCTAGACCCCGGTCCAGACCAGTTCACCACCTAACACTAATTGTCCTTTCCCTTTCTGGAAGATCATTAAGCTCTCAAGTATTAATTTTCTATGACTGTAATTTCACCATCCATTTTTTACTTCCATTTTGATTCTTTGATTGTTTTTCTAGAGAACACACTGTTACAATTTGAAAAAAAAAGCAAGCCATTAGATCCTCACTTATTAATCAACGTGGTTTCTTAATCACTCATCCAAATAGGTCTCTTTTGATTTCTCCATAATCCCAACTCTCTTGCGAAAACATCTAATTATTGAGTTGTAATTTGCTTATGGTTGGCGCATATCGTTCAACCTCAATTTTTTTCATCAAAATATGAAAAGTTTGAGGATCTGCATTTTCATTACTTTCCTTAGAAGTTTTTTCATCAAATATTGCATTTCGACTTATGACAATTTGCTTAGTGTTGGGACTATGCAATTTATAAGCTCTTGAAAAGTCAATAACACCAATAAAATACACTTATCTCATTTGTTATCTAGCTTGTTTCTTTTTTTATTTGGCATATGAGCATATACAATGGACCGTAACATTTTGAAGTGATTAATGTAATGTCATCGATTAACTAGGACGATCCTACTTCAACACTACCACATGTCATTTTTAAGATACAAAAGAAAACTTCGTCTGTTCTTTTCCAACCATGTCTCCTCATTTCTCATTTTCTTTCTCCACAACAACCACCATCACACAATTTCAACCCCACCCTCGCTAGAAATACATGCTTCATTCCTTCTCATTTTAGAATAATAATATACATGTTTCTAATAATTATACTAAACAATGACGAAGGCTAAATTACTTCATCCTTATTATGTTTTTTTCCTTGTGTCAACTTATGGTTTTTATTTGGAGTATCATTTTCATCCAATTTAGGGTATCCAAATGTTAAATGATGAATACACAAGTTTTTTATATGCATGTTTTCCTTTTTGTATTTGGAGTATTAATTTATGTTTTTTTTTCAAATATACCAAATACCCATTTTGGTTTTTTTATGGCCCTTTTTGTACTTCCTTTAAGATGAAATCTAAGTATAGTTTCTATCATGTTACTATTCAAATCGTGATGGTGGATCAATGGTTAGGTTGTCAAAGGAAGAAGTTTGATTTGGAAGGAAAGGAATAATGATGGTTGAGTTAAGGTTAAAGTTATATGATGGTGGTTGATTATGTAAAAAAGGAATAAGAGTGGAAGAACTAAGGTTAGAGCTTCAACACTTAACACATGAAATTTAATGGCAATTGTTAATTTTGTTTAACTTGATTTTTTGAGAGGCTAAATCTTTTTCTTTTGATAAAAGGGAAACTTCATCTTCAAAGTTTTATAAGAGTTAAACATATATTTAAACTAAAAAATTATATTATAGATATATGTTCAGTCTATATTAAATCATGTCATTTTTTGAACAAAAGTCTAAATAGAATTTGAATTGACCCGATCAAAAAAAGTGTTGGGGTTTTCAATTATCTTGACTTTCAATTTATTCAAATTTTGATTTGTTCGATTTAATTTTACACTTTGCATTGGATTGAATCGGTTGATAAACACCTCTAGTCATTAAGCAACCCCGCATAACATTCAAAAGCATGATGACCAAATTTATACTTTTTTTATTTCTATTTAAATATATAGAAATAGAAAAAACACATATATTAAGAAATGTAGTTAATTATGCTATTTTTTATTAAAAAATGTATTATTTTCTTATTTTATTTGTGTCTGTTTCTTTCTAATGTTTTAAAATTTTATTTTATTTTTAATATTAATAAAAGTATTATTAAAAGAACAATAATTAATAATCTCTCAAAATTTTAAATGAAAAATTAATACTCTTTTAAAATTATAAGTGGATAGTTAAATAAAAATAATATTTTTATCTTTAAATAAAAACAAAAAGAGTAACATTTAAAACACCACCTTGGATTTACAAGGTTGCCTTGTGTGCATCCATCTATATCTCTTTTGAAATTAATTATTATTATTTTTTAATCCTTATTAGAATCTTGGTGTCCTTAGCCTTTACCTCTACCTCTACAAGTTATTTGAATGAGTATTTATAGAAGTTTTAATAATGATGACTACTTATCATTTGGTTGTTTGAACTTTTGCTCATGCACAAGTAATGAAATTTCTAATTCATCAAGGGAAACATCATCATTTTTTTTTTCAGTTTCTCCAACGGCTACTACAACATAGTTGAATTGTAGCAACCAAAATACAAAAATTGTTTTGTAATTTATTTTATGTCTCTTATTCTCGTACTATGGACAAATATTTCATCCATTACAATGTATTAATATTGAGAATATTATTTTGAATAAAGAATTACTTATAACTCTATTCTCTTTATTATCATGTGGTATGGTAAACATACCCCATAAATTTCACTATTGTTCTTGAAGAATTATGTGATGGTTATGATAATAGTAAAAAAATACTAGTTCCCGAAGAACTATATAATTATATTGCTTTGATATAAAGTTAATTCATGAAAAGCATTTCTTTTACGAAACTTATGATTCTAGTACATTTAGTTTAAAAAAATGATATAATTGATTATGCCACATCATAAAGTATGACAATATTTATGTTGAATTTATTTTTTCATATCATAAAAACCGTGTGTGTTATAACAGACTAATATTTACACATTATCTTTAAGCATAGAAAACTATTGTATTAAAGATGTTTCACTACCTTGCATCTTACAAGGATTCTCAAGCTACTTTTATATGTATGTGTAAAAGAACTTTCTCTTTAACTTGATTAAAAACTAAGCAACTTAAGCTAATAAATTTGTAACAAGTTACATGTATGTTTGACAAAATGTTTCACCTACCCAAAATTTTAGCTTAAGAAAAACAAAGATGTTTTGAACATGTAATGTTTCAAAAAGCTTCAAGTAGCATTTCAAGATTTTCATAGACTAGCCGAAGATCATTTTTATTTTATTGTCCCTTAATAACTGTTTCTATCCTTTATTTTATTTTCAATAAGTACAACTTTGTCATGTATTAACGCATGTTCATTAATAATCTCAATAACTGAACGTGAAAAGAGGAAAAAGCGAATATATATACTTTATATTTTATTTCATGTTACATTTCCAATAAAATTATTATTATTTATTATGGATAAACTTTGAAATCACACTTAAATGATAAACTAAAATATTCTAACTTTTGTATAAAATTTTACAAATATTTTTTGATTAAATTGAATATTGAATTATTTACTAAACACTCCATGAAATCCAATATAACACATAAAAATTATTTCTCTACAATATAAATTTTAAAATTCTATGTATGAGATAATAATTTATAATTTTTAATATGATAAATGATTTGAGATAAATTAAAATATCATAAAAAAATTACAAGTTACACGTGAACAAAGCAAGTTTGTTATGCCTAAACAATTAAACATCATTTTATTATGTCATTTTACATTTATCATATATTTTGCAATAACTAATTTTACCAAACATTTTTAATATAACTAACCAGTTTTCTTAAAACTTTTAGCTAGTTTTCCCCTAATTTTGCTAAACATACATTTAAACAAAAAAAAAATTATAATTACCCATGTATCCTGAAGTGGAGCATGGCACGTAAAAAATTCAAATCTAGAAGAATTCTAACATAATAGTAAATGATGAACATAAGTCCTGAAATACCATAGCAAAAATTAATATTTTAATGAGAAAAAATGATTATAAATTAGGTGTATAATTCATCCAAGTCTAAAAGAATTATAACATAAGTAAATAATACTTCATTTGTTTCATATTACATATAAGGATATAAATGGGTATATGAATATGGATAATGACTATCCATCACCCGTATTCATGAATGAAAATATTATTTATGTTCTATCTATATTTATGTGGATATCCAATAATAAAAATAGATATCCATCAACACTTAGTGACATACAAAATAGTACAAAAAAAATTCAAAATTTCTCTAATAATTCATCTATTAATTCAAAGTAATAGTGAAGCATAAATATGGTGTCAACTTAAGGTATTAGACTCTTAAAAGAGAAAGACAGTAGCAAGGTTTTCTAGAGATGAAGGAAAAAAGACAGTGGGGGGTATTTATAAACTTGAGTGGTGATAGCGTCCTATATGACATGTGTCAACGCATAAAGCTGACATAATTGTAAACATTCTTAACATCATTTACAGGTGTAAGACTTGTATGCCTCCAACGTATCCCTTATCTTCCTCCTGACTTTGATTTTTAGGAACTTTAGTCAAGGGCCAATTGTGTGAAACAAAGGAATAGGATTATCCAGTGTCTTGATGTGCTAGTGTAAGATATCTCATATCAAAGAACATTGTCTCGAGTTGATACTGTCTAGGTCGATATTAAGCCCAT
Organism: Clitoria ternatea; assembly: GCA_037962975.1. Lineage (NCBI taxonomy): Eukaryota > Viridiplantae > Streptophyta > Magnoliopsida > Fabales > Fabaceae > Clitoria > Clitoria ternatea. The sequence continues at coordinate 3,378,096 of CM075673.1, read as the reverse complement.
ATCAATAGAATTGTGTTAATAATTTATTATTAATTATTTTCTCCAAATATTATTTTCGTTTCAAAACTTTAATGAATAATCATCGCGCCGTTTCATATGTAAAGTCTGGCCAATTCAATCAGGAGGTTATTTCAAGATAATGAATACTGTCATTTTTGAAAATATATGGGTGAAAAATAACAACTAAACAATTTATAACTTTTCAAAATTCATAGGTTATCTTAAGTAGTTTTTTTCAAAAGCTTGGAGCTTGGGGTTGGTTTAGTTTATATTTTCATTATATGTTTTCAATTTCAATTTCAAAAATGTCATCATGTTTTCTATTTTTAAAATTTAGTATAGGAAATATTGAAAGCTAACCCGTTTATATTGTGAAAATGTTTTCTGTTTTTATTTTTAATTATAAAACTGTCATTATGTTTCCTGTTTTTAAAATTCTGTATTGAAACAAATAAAAATAGGAAGCAGAAACGGGTTATTTTTAGTGTATTCTATGCAAAATTTTAGAAACAAAAAATATGATAACAATTTTATAATTAAAACTGAAAATAAAAAATAAAAACAGGAAACGTTTTTACAATCCAATTGGGTAATAATTTTTTATGTTTCATGTTTTCATGTCGTATTTTTACTTTTTTCTTTTAGATTTCTAAAAACAAGAAATATGAAGATAATTTTGTAATTAAAACTAAAAACAAAAACCGAAAACAAAAACTAAACATATTCTTATAGTTTTTTAAAAGCTATAAACTCGTGTTCACTCAATAACTCTAATAACTTTTGAAAAGACATAAACATTTATAAAATACATATTAAAACAGTTAAATGTTAAAAAGACAAAAAAATGTACAAAATAGTAAACATATGGATAATACATGTTATTGTTGTGGTAGCCAAGGTTATCGGTGATAGTTGTCATGTCTTCAAACATTCAATTTTTGTGACTCGCCATTCTCTTTCGCATCAACAAGAAACTAAATTGCAAGTAGGGATGGAAATGGGCTAGGCCGTCTGTCGAGGGCCTATGACCCGGCTCGTTTAAAGCTTATATAGGCTAGGTTTGTTGGGTTAGAAAGTCAGACTTAGGCTTTTAAAAAGGTTTTTTTAACTAAACAGACCAGGCCATAGGCTTTCTAAAAAGCCTTTGAAGCCCAACAGACCGGTCTATATAATATATTTATAACATAAAATAATATATATTACATATTTATATTTATATAATATAAATTAATATTACAAGTTTACAATTAAAAAAATTAGGAGGGGATGAAACACAAATATTTTTAGGTTGGTTTTGGCCTTTTAAAAGTCTCACTATAAATAGGCATTTTAAACGGGTCAGACCTTCAAACAAGCTAGATCAGGCCTTAAAAAAAATGACGGACTAATAAGCCAGACTCAGGCCTTGAAAATTTGATGTAGGCCAGGCTCAGGCTTTTCAAAGCCCGGTCTGACCTAGCCCATTTCCATCCATAATTACAAGCTACTAAAATTTGGATATTTTTAATAAAGCATTAATAGATCTCTAATATTTAGGCTAACCAGTACCCATTCAATATCAGTTAGAATCTCTGCGGTTATAGGGATAGTTTCCAAATATATTTTAGGGGTATACCACAAATTTTGATATATAACAAATACTACCCCCGGTTCCAAATATAAGCAAATATACCTAACTTCACATATATTAAGAATAGTAGTTGGAGGTAGTTATTTACATTAATGTTACCACATATTTGATTTAATTTTCTAAAATACCCTTAGTATCATTTATTACATAAAAAATTAGTGGCCTTGGAAATATATATGATGAGGATATATTTGGTAAACAAGCATTTAATGACATTGGGAAAGTCTAATTTTGCTTATATTAAGGGACCAAAAAATTCCACTAAAATTTGCTTATATTTGGAACCGGAGGTAGTATTACATATAGGATACTCATTGATATGTATTTTTAAAAGAGCGTGTGAATAAGTTATGTCTAAGTTTTCAAATATAAGTTTTTTTTAAAAAAACTTTCTCTTGATATAAGATATATATTTTTAAATTTTTATGCCATTGATTATTATTTTTTACTAAACTATCCTTATATATATATATATATATATATATATATATATATATATATATATATCTTAAAATTAATATAATAATAAATGAGATACATCAATTATACTACCTCTAAATGGTCCGTCACCTGATAAAACCCAGCTCGTGTAGGGTCGTTCGCCCGAATTGTCAGCTATAGTTTAAATAACTTATATATAAACACATTGTACATACCCTTATATGGAGTATTTCATCCACATGAGTAGTATATTCGATGTGGATATTCAAAAACAATAATTTCTCACTCTTAGAAAGAGTTTTTCATTTGTGCCTATGGATAATTTACTCGATGTGAAACTTGTTTTCAAATATATCATTTAAGCAATATATTAATTAAAGAATTCATAAATATTCCAAATCAAAAGGTTGACATTGTGGTAATCTCACTTGTTTGGTGTTAAGAAGATATAAGTTTAAATTCTAAATTTATCTTTGATCATATCCGTGTGACTCGGCGTGATTCAATTCCTTTCTATTGAACCATCAAGTTAAACAAAGTAATATATTCGATGTGAAAATTCAAAAAGAGTATTTTTTTAACTATATTATTTAAACATATGCCATTTAAAGAATTTATAAATAATTTAAGTCAAAAGATTGACATTGTGGTAATTTTAATTGTAACTGTCTATTTTCTCATTAGAGAGGTTAAAGGATGGAAAATACAATATTGTATTAGTTGATCACTATATTTTGATCAAATGGAATTAAACGAGATATCTCAAACGCAGTACGAATTGTTGGCCAAAGGTTTCCAGAAAACTAGCAACTACGATGCACATATTAATATTACCAATGGCAACTTCTCATTCCAAAGTCCACTAAATAACTAGAACAATGTCTTCAAAATTTGGATAGAACAATTTCCCGCATAAATTCTTCAGGTGCTGCACAGAGTTAAGATTTAATGTTATTTGCTCTCAAAACTATTATGAAATGTTAAAAGATGACACGATAATCCAGCTAAATCAACTAGATTAAACCGACAGATTATAGGGTCCGTTTGGTTTCCAGTTGGGGAAACGGAGTTGGGGAAATAAAAAAATTTAAAGGTTGACAGTTTGAGACAGTTAAAACTCTGTTTGAGCGTGTATGTATTTTTAGGGTTTGACCAAGTTTAGGATCCAAACGTACCCTAATACACTATCGGAATATCAGTTTTTTCGAATTCCATTTTGGGTAAATCATGACAAGATACTAATAACTAAATAAAAATGAAAATTTTCAAAATCCAGAGACTAGATTAAGAAGCTGAGAACTATATATATTTGAAGAAATAAAATAAGGTTTGGTGATGCAAGTGTGTAAGGAGAAAGTAAAGATTGTACCATCTAGGCCAGTGAAAAGATTGAACTGAGCAATAGCCTGCCTTAGGAACATTTCTACACCACTCACAGTTATTGCTCCTGCAGCATCTGCTTCTTTCAATAATCTGGTTCTTCTTGGTGTATACACAGCATCAAAAACTAACTGGTAGTCTCCCAAAGTTGCCTTGAAGAAGACACACCAAAGTTAACATTTAAACTCATTAAACATTTGGATTAGTATCTTTAAGAAGTAACATGGCATTATCATGTTTAAAAGAGAAACACAATAAATTAATAGACTCTCTATAAATAAATGAGGGTGATATATATATATTTTTCTTGGCTTTATCTCTTTTAACATCACAATGTTGTGTTACTTAATAAAAAAGAGAGGATCCAAATCCTTTGTTTTGATTGATTAAAGAGAGTAGAACCTCTGCCACTGGAATTCTGTCTGTATTGGGATGCATTCCTATAGGGGTAGCATTTGCAAGAATTGCCCCTTTCTCTGGCTGAAAGTTGGCCAAGTTTTCGTATGGCTGAGCTTCACCACATACAGCACAAGCAAGAGATTTTGCTCTCTCTGTTTGAGCAAAATGAGAGAATAAGAAGCAAATGTAACGTATTCTCTAGAGTCTAGATAAATAGCAGTTTGTATAAAAGTTAAATTTGTGAAAAACCATAATGTGCCATATCAAAGAATTAAAACTTGGGTTGATCAATGTTATGCAGACTCAATTAAGGTGCCCTTTTTGGTGGATGCTGGTAAAAATTCAGCTTTGACATGAGAAAGAACAAAAGGAAAATTAAATTTTATTATAGAAAAGGTATGGCTTATTTTAATACCAAAATCGATGTCAAAAATAACTACACGAGCTCCTCTGTTTTTAGCACCAAATCCAAGTGCTTTCCCTGCACCACCCGCACCAACTAGCACAAACAATCTTCCAGCAAGGGGTGAACCTAAAGATGCCCCACCTTCATCGCAACCATGCTCTGACAATTGATTCACGTGAATCAGCAAATTAGTATTAAGCAAAAAACAAGTTGCAGACTTTTAGAAAAAACATCCATTTCATTGTTTATTAGAGAACTTGATTAAAGGAAGATGATGTAAGTTTTGTCTAGGATGTTGATTTAGAAGTAATCCTGACATTTACATTATGATTGAGCTAACTTTTTTTTAGAAAGATATGTTTTTTCATCAATAAAGTTTGAACAGAAACTTCAATCGAACCAACCACCCATTGACATGCTCAAGGAAAACATAAAAGTTTAGGGAGTAATAGTACTTATAAGTTCATCCTCAATTGCAGTAATTGAAGCCTCACAATCTGTATTATGACCAACAAGCTTCCCATCTCTTGGTCTTCTTATAATAGTATTAACAGCTCCTATAGACTGGTGGAACACGAAATCAAACAAATTGATTATACATTACTGAAAAATCATTCCATGGAAGAACAATTGCATCACATGCCCATTTCAGTATACCATCATTGTCATCAAGCAATAAAATGCCTTGCTGCATCAGTTTCCCATAGATATATTTTGCACAGACTAATGTTCCTTCAGAATAACGTCAGTTTCCAATGATCAAACAAAGATACCGTGTTCAACTTTTGGAGAAAAAGCACATACAAAAGCACAACTTACCTCATGGAAAAACATCCTTTATTATATTTATATTCACCACAAAAAATATATGGTCATAATCATGTTAGTGGGAATAGTTCATTGATTCCATCTAACCAAATTTTGTGTTGACTTCTTGAAACTAGCTTACTTTATTTAATGAGCCTTTTCTGAAACTGAAAGTGGACTGTCAATTAGCACATAACAGATTGAAAGGGTCGGGAAGAAAAGAAACAAGAACAGACCTGATGTCATATCATGTGTAGAAAACAATTGAATTTTTCATGCCAGCCCAGGGATATACAATCAAAAAGTGATTAGGCCAAAGTTTTTACTTAATATCTTAGCACATTAGACAAGAACTATTCTTCCATATAAGAACTATTTCTCACTTATAATGGTTATCTGTTCTTCCATGATGTTAGAAATAGATAACCATTATAAAACTGTACCAAATGTTGCATGGAAGAATAAGCCAACCTGAGCAAGCGGATGAACCTCATCACAAAACCTTAGAACTTCTTCCTTATATGGAATCCCAACACTGCAGTACAAAACAAGAAGATGAGGAACTTCTTCCTTAATGTATAATGTCATAACAAAAATATTAAAGCACTACAATTACTGGAAATTTAACTGCTTAAGTTATTCTCATAGAAGAGTTTCATACAAACCTCAAAATCAAATTGAAACAGTTAAGGATGAGGACCTCAATGAGAAGATTAACAGCTAAAATGTGACATACCTGAAACCAGTAAAATCCGGGTTTGGATAGGTGCTAAAGAACTCTTTAAGATCATCAACTAACATTGGCACATAGATTCCATTATAGTTTATATGTCTGAAGGAAGGGTTATGCAATATAGGGCCTTTGCTGTGGCTAACTGGCTTTGAGATGAGTCCAAAAACTTTAGTCTTTGCATTTACATGTTCCAATTTATAGGCTTCCCGAAGAGTGTCCAGAAAAGGGAGACCAGGAATTGGATTTCCTGCCAATGATCCATAGACAAAGAACCCACCAAACTTTGGACTTAAAAGTTGGCTTATTAATCCTCTTTCTCCGACTGAATAGGCAATCAATGGCACCTACAAATTGTTACCAAAGAAGGCGTATATTAGAAAGTAGAAACAAATATTTTGAAAAGAGAACGAGAAAATTAATTTAAATATAACTTAATACATCAAAATGATCTAAACAGAATTATTTTTATTGCTAAAGTACGGTTTATATTGGTATATCTGTGGTTAATATGACTAAGTGTGGAACAAAATTACTTTATAAAGAATAATGCACATGGTTTTAAAAAAAAGTAAGCATTTAAGTAGACGAATTTTGATTGGCTGCTAGGGTTAGGGAAAATACTACTATTAAACTAAGAAGAAATAAGAAAAAAATTACCACTTCATTCATGCCCCATTAAAAAAAGAAAGACAACTTAAATAACCAAAATAAAAGATAAGGGAAAAATCAAGGTTGAGTAATTGGTAGGAGATTTGAAAAAAAATTTAAAAATTACATATAATCCTTAAACCAAACTGAGTTTCTCTTGATTCGTTTGGACCTAGTTTATTGGAGTTGGGTCTAAGGCCCAACAAATTTCATTCAAATCAATCTATGGCAAAGTACATATATTTCTCACTTAACTTTTTATAGATAAAATTACTAGTCCACCTTAAAATAAAATTATTTATCCTGTTTTCATAATGGCATTCAAGGTCTTATTTTTATGACAATTACTAATTCATTTATTAAAAATTGACGGATGAAACTTACTCCAAAAAACTAACTTAGTTAAGGTTTGTTAAGTCTTATAAATTGGAAACTGACCATATTTTTAAACCTTAAATCTTAAATTATATTTCTAACTGATGAGAGACTTTTCTTGACATTTAAACACATCTCCCTCATACTAGACATTTGTAGGTTTGATACCATATTAAAAAATAACGGATTTAGCTCAACTTAAAAACTATCTCATCAGTCAAGATTTGCCCCCAACCTTACAAGCTAACTATTATTCATGTCTCTAACTGTTATAAAACTTATCTTAACATCTTAACTTAACAATTATTTTAATTCATCCTAATAATAAAGGTTGATTAAATTAATTTAATCCTAACTCTTTTTTTTCTTCTTATGATTGAGTAGGTTAGTCCTATTTAATTTATGTTTTGCTGAACCAGAAGTCCTTAATTTGAACCAATAAATAAATTATAAGGTTAAAAATACTCATGCCTGACGAGAATAAGGAAGCAAGCTAAAAATTGTTGTAATTTCTGTAATATTAGCTGCATGTGTAACAAGTTTGATGATATCAGCTCCAGTAGCTTCCATTAGGGCAATAAGTTGTAGGAGTTCTTCTTTTGGAGGGGTGACGCCATCCACATACCACGAAACAATTATTTTGCTATTTCTCTTATTTCCAACCAAACTCAGAAAACGAGTAGCTGCCTGAACAGAAATACAATGTAATTTAATTATATATTACTTTTATCGTTTCAAATAAAAGTAAAGAGGGGAAAATAAATGCTATGCATACTTAACAAACACCAAGAAAAAAAATCCATCGGTTCAATAAAGTTTTAACTTTCTCAAAAAACATAAAAGATCAATATTAATTATTAGATTTGTTTATTTTTTATAATTTCATTCTATCAATTGAATACAAAACGAACACTAAAATCAAAATTAAACTCTCTTTCCAACAATTTATGTTTATGTGAAACATCAACTATGTTAGTTGATGTTTGTAAATATTAAAACTAAAATAAATACTAGACATAATAATTTATGTAAATTAAGAAAGTTGATTAATTTCATTAAAGTTATTGGACTTATTTGAAATTCATATTAGTTTTTAGAATTACTCCAAGATTATTTAAACTCATCGTTTTATTTTCTAACTTGCTCTTTCTTTTTAATCCTTTTTACTTATTGTCCAATTTACTCAATTATTATCAAAAAGATAAATAATTTAATTGATGTATTTTTTTTATTGTTATCTTAATTTTAAGTGAAAAAAGCAAATTAACTGGACACATAAAATAACGGAGAAAAATATATCAATAAGGGGCATTTTTTATAAAAAGTATTAATTACATAAAAATATAAAAAAGATATTATATTAAAAGACAAATGATAAATTTAAAAGAGTTTAAAAATAACTTATTCATAAAATATTTTTAATATTTTAATAAGTTATTCTATATAACTCATTTAAATAAATTATTTTTAATTTATTCCTACCAATTTTACATTCAAAATATCTTTGGGCAAAGATTGTAGGTTACAGTCAGGCATTAAATGATAGGCAACCAAATGGGATGTGACTCTCGACTCAGCATGCCGTGGCCTGTCAATCTCAAATCTAATATTTTCATCTTCATTTATGCTCCTCTCATTTTATTAATACAAAAAAACAATGAATATTTGTGTTATAGGTAGGCCTACAAATGCAATGGTAGCATAGAACACTGAAGTGTAATTAAATTTAAGGGTGATGTTGACACCCACTTTTGGAATTATAAAGAGTAAAAAAATTTAATGATTTATGTTGTTTGAAACGGTTAAAAATTTATTGAACTAATAATTTTTTTTATTGATCGAACCTTAATATTAATTAAGCAATAGAGATCGGAGAAAGAGTAAATATAAAATATGATAAATAACGTGATAAAAAAAGAGGAGAATAGTTGTAATCTTCCTAGGTTTGAGTTGTCTTATATTTTTTTTTAGACGGGGCATAAATTGACGTTGTTATTAGACTTGGGGAAAAACAAATTATAAGTTGGATGCAATGAACATGCCACTTTCTCCAACAAACCAATTTCCAAACGGAAAGTGTTTTCACTATGACAGAAAACATAAAGATAAGATAAAAAGGAAGGAAAGTTTAATGTGGCAAAAAAAACTAAATAAGAGTAAACACCTTTACATGGGAAACCCCACTTTGATTGAAAAATGAATCAAGAATTATTCAGAGTTTTAAAACTGTTTTCTGTCTAAATCCAAAATTATTTTAGAAGAATTAAATTAGAGAAAAAAAACAATCCTTGAATGGTTACTTTCGAAAGCCTAAGACAAAAGAATGTATATATATACCTTAAACTCAACATCAATGAAATCAGCCCCCAATTCCATTGCTAGCTGTAACGCTTCCAGCCGCATCTTCTCATCACCTTCCCATTTTGGCCTTTAAAAGAAAAGAAAAAGACTAAGTGTTTAATAGTTTGAGAAACAATATTTAAAATTTGTTTGATAGTAGAATTTTTTTTTGAATTTGTTAAACCTCAGTTTGACCTATCGAACGGGAACCAAATAGACCTTAAATGATGGTCTCAACGGGTGGATTGGAGATGAATTTGCATTACCTAAAAACAATAAGTAGTGGGAGTGGCTTATTTGAGAGGATGATTTGCAAGTCACGGCGAGGGTGGAAGTTGGTGATGCAGTGGAGCCTAAGTTCAACTATGTGCGCTCCTTGTGCCTTTGCCTCATGCATTCCATTCACAATCTCATCAACGGATTGTTGTGTTGTGAGTGGAACACAAATCTTAATAGAACCATTTGACTCTAATTGGTTACTACCCATCTAATTGAAAGAAAGCAGTGTGGAAGGTGAGATATGTGTGACCAATTGTCCTTTAAATTAAGAGGCGAGGTTTGTAGTTGGTGACAAGTCCTTATCGATGGCTATGGCAAAAGCAAAACGAGTTTGGAATACGAGAATATTAAATATCGATCAGTGTCAGATGGGTTGAGAAACAAAGTGGAAAACAAACACACACCCACGACCACTGAAGTTAAAGACTCAAATCTCAAGCTACCAAACACCTATGTGGATAAAAGTTTTATAAAACTTACAAGTCACGTTGTCAGGCATATGCACGAACTAAATATAGCGGCGTCAAAAATGAGGCAATTGATTATTTAGCCTCAATTGGATGAAAAAATTTTCACCACTCTTATCACAGTAGGAATTAAAAGGTGTAATAAATTTATATTTTTTAATTATATTTTTATAATAGTTTTATTATTTTTATTTGACTAGTAAATAAGACTTAAATTTATTACTAATAAAATAATAAAATTAAATAAAGGTATTTTAGTTTATATTGACTTAAATAACTACACATTTAATGATTTCTTAATCCATATAAAAAAGATTAAAGCCATAAATTTGCTATTAATTTTAATTTGTTCGGGACAACAAATTTACATCTATTTTGTTTCTACTTAAAATCCCGTCTGTTTTGTATAATTTTCAGTAATGTTTTTAAATTGGATCGGTCATTAAATTATTAAAAATATCAGTTCAAGTGAACCATGATAAAAGCGAATTGAACTGGTTATTATAGAGAATTGGTTACTTAATTCATGGTTCAATCGGCTAGTCTAGTTTCAACAATAATGATTTTTAGTTACTAGATTTTTTTAAAATTGAAATGATAATGTGAAAACATAAAATAAAAAAATCAAATTTTATAATTTGGAAAAATAGTGTATGTTTTGTCAATTTTTTAAAATTATTTTTCTTTTTTGTTAATTTTTTACTAAATATGATATTATTAAATTTATCAATTGATAAATAAAGAAAATATTAGATACTTTATATAACCAACATATATTTAATATTTATACAAAATTTTAAAATATTAAACAAAAGTATTAAATATTTTTACGTGCGGTGTTTGGAAATGAATCAGTATAAAATGTACTTGCAAATATTTCTCTCTTATCTTGTTTAAAGTCCGTGTTTGTTAAGTCCGCTGTCATATTTATTTTAAATAAAGATTTTTTTAAGGAATTTTTTTTTATTAACTATGTCTGTAACTAAAGCATGAAGTTTGAATTGGTTTGATAATTTTATATATTAAAAAGAATATGTTAGGGAGTATTGATATTGTCTCATTAATGATTTTGCATTTAAAAATGCTAGAAGAAACTATTTTTAATGATAATTTATGTTTTTTTCTTCGGTGTAGAAGGAAGAACATTTTTTTAAAGGAAAAGACAGGACTATAGAAGTACCGTTCATTATTTTTAGCCTTGTTATTATACTCTATATCAGAATGATATATTTGATTCATTTAAAATTTATAATGACTTTGTTAATGTTAATTTGATTATTTAATAAAAAATTTTCTTTAAAAAATATATTAAAGAACTTTTATCTATTGTCTTATTTAAAATCCATAAAATTTCAAAACAGGACCTAGTCACAAGAAGGCTACACCTACTATAATATGTTAGTTGTAGCATTAACTTGTATTACATTTTTTAGCATTAATCTTTTATGTTTAGTTACGTAGCTCAAATTTATTATTTTCATACTTTTAAAATAAAAATTAATTTCTTTTAATATGCTATATATATATAGAGAGAGAGAGAATAATCAACAATTCCTTCTTACAAATATGAAAATTTATCAATTAAACCATCAAAATCAAAATTTTTATAACAAATAAATTTATTGTATAGCATATAATTTTTAAAAATATATAAACTTGTAAAATGATGATATATACTGAAGACTGTCTAATTTTTTTAAAACTTGATAATAATAATAATAATAATAATAATAATAATAATAATAATAATAATAATAATAATATACTACTTAACATTTTATTTAAAAAGTATTTACAGAAGTAATAAAATTACTCTCATTCAAATCAGTCTCGTCCTTGAATTGAAACCAAGCATTCCTAAATGGATCGAATTAAGCAAGTATTATCATAGAAGGCAGGCTCGAACAAATTAATTGGAAATCAAATAAGGTACATATATTATAAAATTATAAGGTTAACATCCTTTCCATACACAAGTAACAACGTTACAGTGACTGGAATTCCAAAGATTTTTCTGCACAGCACCATAATACGATATTATCGTACTTTCCCTAGAATCTGCATCTGAAAGAACCAAATCCTCATTCATCAAATACTTCCTCAAGAGCCCTTCCTACACAACCAAGTCTATAATATTTGATAGTTTAAATCTGGTAAAGAAACGTTCCCCGGTGAAGTAAATTTGTAACATAGGAGCTCGCAGACATCAAATCATGTTTTGAACAATGTTAATGCTTCCCTTCCCATCAGTAATTCAACTATGAACTCATCAAGCTTTTATACGGACCACAAATGAACCTGCTCAATGATGTCAAAAAGGAGATTGATCAGGGCAACTCATGCACGCAAGACAAATTTTAATCCACAAACATACACTTATTGCTCATTAGTTCACAACTACTTGCCAACCAAACAGAAAGATGCTTATAACTGCATCGTTGGCACAAAACAAAGAATTGGTATGCTTCAACGATACAAGTCAGTCATAATTACATAGATGAAAACAAAATTAATGATGAAGACAACGATGGCATCATTTTGCCCAGATTTAGACTGATAATATTAATAGTGTTACAATTTTGGATCAAGCTAAACCATTAATTCATTGCCCCAAGATATGTATGCCCGCAACTGAGAAACATTCAGTGCATATGAATACAGAGCTTGATAATGAGAGGCCTGAATTGATATACACACAAAAGGCAAAGACCAATTAACCTTGAAATGTTCATATTCTACATGTAAAAAGGGCGAATAATCTTATTTTAACAGTTGCAAAGAAACATGGATTAAGAAAACCAAAGATTAAAATAGATCCTCTAGAAACAAACACACATTAAACTTCCTATAGTGAAAACAATGATTGCATGAGTTATTAGATTTGAAGCGTTCTATTTTATCCTTAGCACCTTCTAATAATTCTTTCCCATAATATAAAGATCTATATATAACAATAAATGGCATGATAGTCATCAATCAGAACCTTAATAAAGCTGAAGGGTGAGCCTAGGTGCAACAATAAAGCTGTTGTTTTATGAGCTGATAGATCACAGGTTCTAGTCATAGAACTCAAAGGAGCCTCATGAACCCCTCAATTCACCACTCACGGGGAATAATGAATGCATAAAGTTCCCTTTACTTTACTTTGAACTGTTTTGAAAAAAGTCCCTTTTTAATTAAAAGTTGTGTTTTATAAATATCAGAGTAATTATGCATGTTTTTCCAAAAAAAAAGTTTTTGTGCCTTTCTTTGAAGCTTAAAATAATAGATTCTGAAAAGGCTCTATCATACAATCATCTTTTCTAAGCTTAAACCCCACAATAGTGAAAACCACATGCTAAAGGCTGCCCTTTCTTGGTTTCTTGTGTAGCTAACCAGTCAGTGATGAAGAATGATTCATCTATTTGTAGAAACATACAAGTTTGAATGTAATTAAAAACAAAAATACATTCACAGGTACAACTTTCCCAACATAAATTTGATCAAGAAAACTACAATCAATCTAATACTGATACTTTAAAATGCCATGATGCTCCCACATTCTTAAATTTCAAATTCTAGGACATTAAATATTAATTGGACTGGAAACCATTTAAACCTTTGCAATTGAGATAAAATTATTATCACAATTATTATGCATTATGTGAGATATTCTCATAGTTGTCAATCCAGATACCCGCGTGGAACTGACCCCAAAATCATTCTAGCGGCCACTATTCTAAAATCATCAATAACCAAAAGCCTAATCTTCTATAAGCCCAAGCCAATGATGAATAAAGAAAGGGGAAAAGAAAAGAGAATAGTCAGTCTACACATAGAAAAGAGCACAATACAGAAACTATGCCAAAGTAAGAGAACAGAGCAGGGGATAGTTGGAAAAACAACGATGAGGCAGTAAAACATGTGACTTGGTCAGAATGACAAATAGCAGTGGGTAATAGCAGTGGGTTGAATGAACTTAATCCAAACATGTTTCCAGCTTCTGCACGTGAAACGAGGCTTCACTTTTAAACATTAAAGGTCACAAGATTGTCCCAAAACACAGTAAAACAGGGGTTAGCATCCTGTTATAAGTTGTGTCTGTAACTGTAACATCCAAAAACGGGTGCCATTTATGCTCTACAGCAGCCGAAAGGCCACTTTGTAATCCGAAAAATATAGAGGCCCAAGGCACGTCACGATGCTCCACTAGTATAGCATTGTGATAGCACACAATTGATTATTATGAATAATCTTTACTTGACTGAGAAGGGCATAGCTTGACAACTTACATTCAGAAAACATTCATAATTAAAAAGAACATTCTCTATCCCTAAAAAGACTCAAAACTCATTTGAGTAAAGAAAAGAGAGATACACACATGCTGGAAGGCTTGATATGTCTGCAGAAACTGTACAAGGAATTCCCAAGTTGGAAAGAGCTCCTCTAATGATCCCGCAGGGAAAATAAAGATGCATACTCATTGCTTGTGCTGCCTTGTTTTCAGCTGTAGGTGAAGAATTATCTTCAACATTATCTGCAGACGGATCAACTGACATACGAGCAAGCCAGCGAAATTTATTATCTTGCAATACAAAAGTACCCTGCAACAGAACCAAATACAATGAACATCCCAACCAAAAACTATATATATATGTATATGTATGTGTATTACACACACACACACACATACACACAAGCATTGAACTCACTCCGGACTCACCCGATGGTTTGTCTTCAAGTTGTCTATCTGCTTCTTAAAGAGCTCAGACCAAAAATCCTTGCAGATGAACTTGATGGCCTCTAGATGATCACTGAACCGAGGCCGCTCCATGGTATACCTGACAACAAGTGTTAATAAAACACATACACCACATTTCACCGATTCATTCAAATTCCATACTTATTCCCTTCAGAGAGCCTAAACCTAAAGATCATCAAAGTTAACCTACTCAAAATCATGATTCAGTAAAGCATAACGAAAAGCCGAAAAATCATGTTAGCAATTTGAATTATTTCTATTTTAGGGCTTATTATTTGCATAATTCCATAAACTAACTAAGATCAGTAACAATGCGTTTCGGCAGAGATCCACATGAAGAAATTTAATTCAATCAAACGAATCTATATAGATCTAGTTAAGTTAGAGCATGAATCTAAAAGTTGAAAATTAGGGCTTGGAAAAACCACCTTTCAGAGAGCTGGTGACCGACCTGATATCCAATGGCCTCGATCCTTCGTGCAGCGAGTTCAGGCTTGTTAGCGTAGAATCGATTGCTATAACACGCCACCATCTCCGTCAACAAGCTATCAATGCAACTCTCTGAAACTTCCCTCACCATTTCTCTATCTCTATCTCTCTCAAATCTATTCAAATAAAAGAATCAGAATCACTATGCAAGCTGAAACCGTTTAGTCACACTCATCGTGTATTCATGCTAGTGTGCTACCCCGATCCACACCAGCGCCGAGAGATTGAAATTACGGGCTTTAAATGGGCTTAACGTTAACCCAATAAGATATTGGGCTTACGTGGGCAGAGCCCAATAACCCAAAGTTGTTGGGTAACGAAGCTTCCGATTACTAAGAGAGGACTCTTTCATACAGCCAACAATCACGGGTCGATGCCACTTGCTGCTATTTATTTCTTCTCGCATCACACTCTTCGCGTTCTCCGCCACCCTCTCTATTTCTTTCTTCTTCTGCGCCTTTGCACCTTCGCTCGCATCACACCACCATGGCCACCAATGCAGTTGCAGGAACTTCAATTTCCACGCGTTCTCTCCTCCCTCAAACGCTGGTATCGTTCGTTTTCCTCTTTCACCCTACTTTTTCATATCATCATAAGTAAACACTTCTCTGCGTTTCACTTTGCTTCTTTTTGTAATGATCTATTTAATTGACACGGTTAGTTTGTTAGTGATGAGAGTTGAACAAAAACTGAAAATTTTGGACATATTTTACACTCCGCACACAACAATAGTGCTCTTTGAAAATTTTCACTCAAAAGAGAAAAAGTTATTTTCTTGTTTTATATTTTTTTATTCATGTATTTTAATTCTGTAACGAGCTTAATCTACATGAATATGTTGAACAGGCATTTAGCTTAGTTTCTGGGCCGAGGTCTGCTTTGATTTCAAGCTTTGGGAGAAAGAATGTTTCTTTTAGTTGGCAGCCACGCTCAATTCGTCTTAAAATTTCCTGTGCTGTAAGTAGCTACTGCAATGATTGATATCTCATATTTTAGTGATTAATTTTTGCTTGCATGAACATCAAATCGCTGTATTTTGGATTTTTTTTACCATACAGTAATTGGAATTTTCTTGAATGGATTGATCTGCATGAGATCTCTCTGTTTTAAGCCCAGAGCCTGACAATGATAAAATGATATTGTTGTAGACGAAAGTTAACATCATTGTTTTAGTAAAGGAAAATATTGTTGTCGACTGACTTGTGTTGAGTGAAAGGAGGAGAGAGATGAAATGAAAAAAATAAAATGAAAAGAGAAAGTAAAATATGTGATGTGATAAGAAAAGGAAGATGAAGATAAAGTATGGTAGAAATAGGCTGAATAATTCTGTGTTTAGGTCCTCTCTAGTGTTGGAGAGGTCCAATTCATCATTCAATTAACAAGATCAAATAAAAATAGTGTTGCCAGCGCACCAATCAGATTGGATAAACTATATTTCCATCAATTCTTTCAAAAATGGATGGAGAGGATCCTAATGCGATTATTGCAAGGAGGGCTGCCATTCGATTCCTGAAGAGGACACCGGTCAGAAAAGTATGTCTGATTAGATTCAAGGAATTAGTTTTCTGCTTTATAAAACGGTGGAAGGATACACAAGAAACCAAAAAAAAAAACAGAGTTTATGAATATAATTGTTGGTTTTGTAAATTAGGGTGTCATTTAGCTTTAATCAACCCCTTGTCTATGAACAATATGGTTGCCTATTCCATTCTTTATGCTCTGCATATAGAAGATTTTAAGAGAAGAAACACCAATGATTAGAACTTCTATAGAGTACTATTTCTATTTGTTTACCTTTATTATAATTTATAAATTGGATAATGTTAAGGATTTTTGAACCTTAGCCTTTTGTTGTCACTTGCCTAAACATGTCCTCAAAGTTATGTTAAGTGCATAAATATATTTGACAAAATTGACTATCATTAATCACTTGCCAGATTTCTTTTTGAAAGTTTCTTTCTCCCGTCACCACGAGTGTGAATAGATCCATTGATACCTCATTTGTTAAGATTTAGGAACGGTGAAAACGACAATTTGATTGATGGAAGTAAGAAGTAATTGCTTCGACTAGATGTGCTTGAAAGATTTTCCTTTGTGTGATGATAGAATATAATAAAACAGACCATAAACTACCAGGACTTGCCTTCTCTCACTCTCTTGTTTGGTATATTTGCCTTTTTCATGCTTATGTTAAATGCCTTGAGCAGGCAAAATCAGAGACAGTAAACAAGGTATGTGAAATAGTAAAGAAGCAGCTGGCTTTATCTGACGATTCTAATGTTACCGGGGAGTCAAAATTTGCAGCTCTTGGAGCTGATTCTCTTGACACGGTAATCAGAAACATAATAAAGCGTACATTTAAACGTTATTGTCTAATATTCATATCCTATATCTACCATCTTGCGTTTGCCGTAACAGAATGAATGTGAATTTTGTATAAAACATGCCATGCAGGTTGAGATCGTCATGGGGCTTGAGGAGGAATTTGGTATCAGCGTTGAAGAGGACAGTGCACAGAGCATTACGACCGTTCAGGAAGCTGCAGATCTTATTGAAGATATCATTGAGAAGAGGAGTTCTTAGACTCAACGCGTACTAGAAGGTTTGTGCAAGCATGAACTCAGTCTCCATACCGATCCGTACTAATGGTGTGGGGCAATTTTGAGTCTAGTGTTCTAGTTGTGAACTCCGTATTGTGTGATTAACAAGTCAGAAGAAAAACAAACAAGCACAACGTCGTGCATTTTGCATTATGGGGTTTATGTCTGTGATATATTATGTTGACGGGATAGATTTATGTGTTATTTCATGTTAATTTTACTGGAGCAGCGATTTCAGTCTCATATGTTGATGGATAATTAAGATTATTTGACTATTGAGAAAATTAGAGGGAGGAACCTGAAAATAGCACGAAGTTTTAGATCCTGTTAACTAACTCTTGAGTTTCTTACGGACTAACATCTTTTTTATACAATAACGTGATCCCCCTTAGTACTAACATGGTTATTTTGTTTACATAACAAGTCTTGATCGGGATGCCTAGCGATGAATACATTGAGGCAACATTCATCAAGCAGCTCACACATTACTCCCAATCTGTATCAAAGAAACCAGCATCTTTCATCTCCGAATAATACACATTTTCTAAAAGAAAATTTTCCTCCTGTAATTGTGACACAAGATCAGTAAGTCGGGTAGTACAAGAAAAATTGTTTTTGGATAATTGAAAGAAAAGTAGAAGACTATAACCTGAAAAAAGTCTGCCATGAATGTTATATACAGAAAGGGAAGATAAAATGCGTGGTAACACATAACTGTGAGATGATACAACCTGTGAAGCAAAGTAAACAAGGCTTTTAGACTTGGAGAAAGATGCTAGAGAAGAAAAAATATTCAAAAAGGATTTGTTTTCTTTATGTACTACTACATATTATAAAAATCTAACCAGAAACCAAAAGCAGCACCATTTCCAGTAAGGACACAAGCAAACATTGCAATTGCATTCAGGATGAACATAATAGCAACATACTTGTAAAATATAGGTTTTGCTGCATGAAAGCCAAAAGAAAGGGAATTAGGCAATTATAAACTAAATAAAAATACGTAGCAATCCCGTCAATTAACTCACCGGGTAACCTTTCTCTCCACCCTGAATGGTACATAAACAACATGAAGCCATAAACAGCAGTGAGCAACACCTTGTGGACAACCCACAAGTTCCACTTTAAATGATGAGTGTGTTCATTGCTGTCGACGAATAATGGGATCCCAAACACAAATAGATATAGAGCCTAACAAGAAAAAGGCGCAATGACCCTTTTATTACATGATGCAATGCCAAATTAATGTACAAATTCTGATAAGAAAATAGAACCTCAATCACCTTTCCACTGGCAAAGCAGCCAGAAATCCATATTCAACCCCTATTTTTAACACCATTTGATTTTCCCAAACATTTATTTTGTACTCCTTGTTTTCTATCTCTATTTCCATTTTCTATCAGATCCCTGATCACATTTTTCACATTTTCACTTCACTTCTTTTTTTCCTATCTCTCCATTCCAACACTGATTGGACACCCCAATATGGGGAGTGTAGAGTATCTTTTTCCTGCTTAAATTTGGCATAAAAAAGCAAAATAATTTTGCTAGTGAGAGCATTGACGGGTTCTCTTTCCTCCACCTATAATTACAAGAGAAGGACAGGCTGATTTTCAGTGAAAGTCAAAGAAATACCTTTAGCAATATATCCAAACCAACAACGAGCGCTGAGATACCAAAAGTTCGCGCCATTGCTTCCAAGCCACCTGCATTATTTCCTTGAAGTAAAAAGGCCACCAAACTCACTTCCAAAAACAGCATTCCTGAAGTAGTAAACAATGATAATAAGTTCCACGCCAGCTCTTTCCCAGGCGAGCACTCCCATGCCTAATTCACCAAAGATCAAATAAAGGCACATATATTCATTAACAAAAATGCTTCTAAATTAGGGAAAAAAAACTTTGAATTAATTAACACGGAGCTTCCATAGAATTAAAAGTGAAGAAATCAAAGAACTTTGAATCCCAAGCTCAAGTTTGATAAGAAATGGCGGAGTAAAGGTTGGAGAAGGAACCTGGAAAAAGCACCAAGCGAGATTGAGCAGAGTGACGAGGAAGAGGGAAGCGTTATATGAAACGGTGATGTAAGAGCGGGCAAGAGAGAGCTTGAGGAAGCTGCGCCTGGCTTGCAGTGCCAAGTACAAAACGAAAAGCAAAGAAGGGAGCATCAACGCAGCATTGTGCCATAACCCATGGCACTGGAATAGCCAATTGTAGAATATGTGGCCGGAATCATCTGATAACTTGCCACCTGAATTGGGGATTTGCGTTATCACTGATTGTGCTTGGAGCCGGAGTTCAAACATCTTCGATTCTGATGCATTCAAAGTACTAAAATTATGGTAGAATTGGAGTGGAAGAACAAAACCCTAAACACGGATGTGGAATTCTGTGCAGGGCCCCTGGATCCGTGTAATTCTTTTTCTTTTTCCTGGGAAATCTTCTTCTTTTCACAAATACAGTAAGTTGATGAAAAACAAAAATCAAGTAAGTTCTAATGACACATTGAAATTATGCAGAGGATGTGGGATTAATTTTATTAAAAAAAAATCTTCCATTTTTTACTATAGCATGAAAAATTAATATTAATTTTTATATTTTTTTATTTTTATAACTTTATTTTCTAACTGTATAAAAGAATATTTAATAGTAACATGGTTAAAAGAATTGGTGGGTAGTTTTAGCTTCACTCAATAAAATTGTACCATACATGTGATTAATAAAAAATACAATAAATACAAAAGTTATATATGCCTCGGAAAATCCAATTACATTAAATGTTACTTCCTTATACCTTGAAAATCTCAAATATAAGAAAATTAGGTTTCTCAATAAATATATATATATATATATATATATATATATATATATCAAAAATAGTATTTACAAGACAACTAATTTTTTAATAAATAAAACTAAAACTATTTTTGGAAATTTATTCCATATATTGGAAATTAAAAATATTAATAAATTTAAAATAACTATTTTTAACTAAGACTTTCAGTAAAATTACTTAGTTTTACTGATGTTCAAAACTAAATAGAGTATTTGACATTATTTTTTCTCTTTATCTTTTTCTACCTTTTTTTTATTTAGGATTACCTCTGGTTTTAAATATAAGTAAATTTTAGTGAAATTTTTTTGTCTTTTAATATAAGTAAAATTAAATTTTCCAATGTCATTAAATGTTTGTTTACCAAATCAGTATATATATTTCTAAGGCCACTAATTCTTTATGTAATAAATGATACTTAGGGTATTTTAAAAAATTAAATCAAATATGTGGTAATATTAATACAAATAACTACCTCCAACTACTAAATTAAGTATATTTACTTATATTTAGAACCGGAAATAGTATTTTTTTTCATTTTTTTATAATTTTTTATCTATTCATTAACATTTTGTTTTTGTTGAATGATGGGACCCTGTGCCCAATTTATTGAAGCTAACAACATATAATATTTTAGGGCTTGAAGTCTCACTACATCAGTAAACAAAATTTTGCCTCACACTTAGAGGAGCCTCCTCATAAACATCGTGTTTAATTTTATGTTTCAAGATAAAGGTTTAATGCATTAAGTGCTTCCTTTTGAATTTTTTTTTGTTATTGTAGGAATAAAAATATATTACAAAGGCTTACAAAAACTTTCATTTCCTACTTAACTGATGGAGTTAAACTTTTTAACCACTTTCATCTAATTCAAATCTAAATAAAATGTAAGAGATATTTCTTACAAAAATGAGAAAAATAGATGATGAAATAGACTAGAATAAAGGTTTTGATAGTTATGTTTAAAAATTTAAAGCAGTAGGTTTAGGTTAGAATAGATGTATTTGTGTTGTTTCCTGATGAAAAATCTTTACATTATTCATTAATATATCATCTAATGAATGCATTTAACTTCTTATGTTGTTTATCAGGGTAATCAATAAATACATTTAAGTTACCGGTAATACCAGAATAGTATATTTTAATTACTATTATTAAAAAATACTTTGTTAAAATGATTCGTTCTTTAAATTTTTTTCATGCAAACACAATATTTAACATTGGAACTAGAAATTAAGTTGTGAGTCCGCACAATTTTTTGTTTTTTTTATTTTCACAGTTTGATAAATTTAATTTGGAAACTAAATTTCATCAAAAATAAACTTCACATTTATGGTAAACTCTAGTCTACATCATTATTCTAATTTCCTATTTTTTTAATAAATTTTAAGTTGGACATTTATATTTTTTAAAGTCGAATGAGTTCCTTATATTTTTAAAATATTTCCATTAGGTTTTATTGTTCATTTTTTAATTAACTTTGTTTACGGGGATTTGACATAACATTCAATCGATAAACATAATGATTACACATGTCAAATACTATTAATGTGATGACTTCATGTATCACATGTGAGATATTTAATGCAACACTTGATGTGAGACTATAATACATTATTATACTTTGTTATATTAGTTTTATTATATGAATTTTGTACTAAACCTGTTGGAAAAATTCTGCATAAATTGACTGATAATTTCCCCGGCGTAGCGGAATGGCGGACCGATAAAATAGGTGGTTGTAGAATAAATTAAATACGAGCAAAGTAAATAAATAATTAAAATGACACCAGCAATTTAACGTGGTTCACCCTTTTGATTTGGGCTACGTCCACCGGACAAACTCTGAAAATTTATTCCACTAATAAAATTAGTAGGCGTACAAGAGGGACTTCTCTAATAAAATATTAGAGACACAAACCCGAGATTAACCCAAAATAGTGGCACTCAAGTGTTTTCCAAAACACCCCAATTAACCTCACTATTTTGTCACTCACTAATTATTTCTCCCTCACTCTAAATCATCAAAGCAATTAATTGCTTTGGCCTAAACACTCTGACTAGTGTTTCTATGCAATTGCTCTCAATTGCTTGTTTTCTTCCTGATACTTCAATTGCTTGGTTTTATGCCTATTTATAGGCCTTTGGAAACAATTTCAGCCACTTGAAATTTGTGGCTTTCAATTTCCCACGCTGCATGCATCTTGTAACCACAAAATGGAAAGGCAAATAAATTATTGTTTATAGCCCTCCATTATGAGGGACCTATAACAATCTCCTTCTCCCGATTAGATGGAGGGCTCTACCAGCCCTGCTGTTTGTCGACAGTACTCCAGCTTCTCCTTTGGAAGAGTCTTTGTCATCATGTCCGATCCATTTTCATCTGTGTGGATCTTCTCAGGTTGTAGCAACTTCTTCTCCAATACATCCCTAATCCAATGATATCTCACATCAATGTGTTTTGATCTAGAATGAAAGGAGGAATTCTTCCCAAGGTGAATTGCGCTCTGACTGTCACAAAATAGCTCATATTTTTCCTGGTGCATGCCAAGTTCTTCCAAGAACTTCTTCATCCATATCAACTCTTTACAAGCTTCAGTGGCCGCAATAAATTCTGCTTCAGTTGTTGAGAGAGCAACACACTTCTGTAGTCTTGATTGCCATGACACAGCTCCCCCTGCAAAAGTGATTAGGTATCCTGATGTAGACTTTCTTGAGTCAACATTGCCAGCCATATCAGCATCTGTATAACCTACTAACATAGGTTTTTCATCTCTAAAACACTAACACATTTTGGAGGTACCACGGAGATACCTGAAAATCCACTTTACTGCAGTCCAATGTTCCTTTCCAGGATTTGAAAGGAAACGACTCACTACGCCTACAGAGTGAGCAATATCTGGCTGTGTACATACCATGGCATACATCAAACTCCCAACTGCTGAAGCATATGGAACTCTATCCATCTCATCCTTCTCATCCTCTGAGGAAGGGCACTACTTGGTACTTAGTCTAAAGTGATTAGCAAGAGGACAACTAACCGCTTTAGCCTTGTCCATATTGAATCGTTGAAGTACCTTCTCGATATACTTCTCCTGTGACAACCATAATTTCTTGGCATTCTTGTCTCTAGATATTTTCATACCAAGAATTTGTCTTGTTGGCCCTAAGTCTTTCATAGCAAAAGACTTGCTCAATTGCTTCTTTAACTTATTGATTCTGGAAATATTCTGGCCAACGATCAACATGTCATCTACATAGAGCAGAAGAATAATAAAATCATCATCAGAGAATTTCTGTACAAACACACAATGGTCTGAAGTGGTCTTCTTGTAGCCTTGCTCCCCCATCACAGACTCAAACTTCTTGTACCACTGTCTCGGTGCTTGCTTTAAGCCATACAAGCTTTTATTAAGCTTACAGACATAATCCTCTTTCCCTTTTACTTTGAAACCCTCTGGCTGCTCCATGTATGTCTCTTCCTCCAAGTCACCGTGAAGGAAGGTTGTCTTCACATTCATCTGCTCGATTTCAAGGTCGAGACTTGCTGCTAATCCTAGCACTACTCTGATGGATGTCATCTTCACCACTGGTGAGAAAATCTCATCAAAGTCAATCCCCTTTCTTTGACTGAATCCTTTGACAACCAATCTAGCTTTGAATCGTGGCTTGGGACTGTGTTCTTCATGCTTGATCCTGAACACCCATTTGTTCTTCAAAGCCTTCTTGCCTTTTGGTAACTTCACTAGCTCAAATGTCTTGTTCTTATGCAAGAAATTCATCTCATCTTGCATGGCTTCCACCCACCTTTTATAGTGTTCATCATTCATAGCTTCTTGGTAACTTTCTGGTTCTCCCCCGTCAGTCAGTAACACATACTGTTCTTCAGGATATCTTGTAGAGCGTTGTCTGACTCTATCAGATCTCCTTAGATTTGGAGAACCCATTGGAGCTAGTGGTTGATCATGAACACTTTCATCATCAGAGTTATCTAGTGGTACCTCAAAGGGAGCAATCGGATCACCTGCCTCAGGTTGATCATTAGGAGCTTCATCTTCAACTTCTCTTGGCACCATCGTTGAAGGAACTAGCTCTATGTTTCTTGAACCATCATTGGATTTGGAAGCATTTTCCTTGGCTTTTTCTATATCTTTAATGGTCTCATCTTCAACAAACACTGCATCACGGCTTTTGACAAGCTTCTTATGGATTGGATCGTAAAATCTATAGCCAAGCTGATCTTGACCATAGCCGATAAACACACATTGTCGTGTCTTGACATCAAGTTTGGATCTTTCATCCTTCGGTACATACATGAAGGCCTTACAGCCAAACACCCACAAATGATCATAGGAAACATCTTTTCCTGACCATACCTTCCCTGGAGTATCGTACTGGAGAGGAACACAAGGTGAACGGTTCAATACGTGAGCGACTACTTGTATAGCCTCACCCCAAAACATCTTTGGTAACTTTGCATGTGAGAGTATACATCTGACTCTCTCCATCAAAGTCCTGTTCATCATCTCGGCTAAACCATTCAATTGCAGCGTCTTTGGCGGTGTCGTTTGATGTCGAATACCATGCTCTTCACAGTAAGCATGAAATGGTCCTGTGTACTCTCCATCATTGTCTGTACAAATGCACTTAAGCTTCTTGCCAGTTTCCCTCTCCACCATAGATAAGAATTGTTTAAAGACATCCAATACTTGGTCTTTAGTCTTTAAAAGATACACCCAAGTCTTTCGGGAATGATCATCAATGAAAGTCACAAAGTATTGAGCACCACCGAGTGACTTTGACATTGGCCCACACAAATCTGAATGTATTAGGTCCAATACATTCTTCATTCTGGAAGGAGGGGAACTCTTGAAAGCAACTCTGTTTTGCTTTCCCGCCAGACAATCAGCACACTTCTTCAGATGGACCTAATCTAATCCAGGCAATATATTCTTCTTGGTTAGAACAGTCATACTTTTCTTACTCATATGACCGAGCCGCTTGTGCCATAATTCAACTGTACCGTTATTCTCTACTATATTCACAGCATCTTGTAAAACCTTTACCTGCATCATGTACAGTCTTGAGCACTTGTCTCATTTGGCCACCACCAATGATCCTTTGGTGAGCTTCCATTGGCCGTTGTAGAAGGTGTTGCATTAACCTTCATCATCCAACCTTCCGGTTGAGATCAAGTTCAGGCGCACGTCTGGAATATGCTTAACGTCCTTCAGGACTAACCGTGTACCATTCTGTGTCTCCAAACAAACATCTCCTTTTCCTGTAACTTTTGAGTAATTTTCGTTTCCCATTCTAACAACACCAAAATCACCTGGTGTGTAAGAAGAGAAGAATTCCCTTTGAGATGTCACATGAATGGTAGCTCCACTATCAACTACCCAACTGGTCTCATGGGTTGCAAGGTTGACAATGTCTTCTTCATAGATTATGTGGAACTCCTTGGCAGCATTGGTTTGTTCATCATCACTGTTGTCATCTTGGACTTTCTCCTTGCCTTTGTTCTTCTTTTGAGATCTCTTGAGCATCCGACAGAACCTCTTTATGTGGCCTTTCTGCTTGCAGTAATGGCACTCCACATTTGTATATCTATTTGACTTTCCTCTGCTTTTGCTTCTGGACTTTGAACCTTTGGTCTGATTCCTCCCCCTTGTCTTTGCAATAAGAACATCCTGCTGCGATGATGTGGATCCTTGTGCTTTTGTTCTCATTTCTTCATTTAGGACACCACTTTTGACATTTTCCATATTTACTACACCATTTGGTGCATAATTTGTGATTGAAATCTTCAAAGTCTCCCAAGACTCTGGTAGGGAAGCCAGCACCAAAAGAGCAAGTACTTCATCGTCAAATTTAATGCCCATCCTTGACAGCTGCTCCACGATCCCCTGCATCTCAATCAAATGATCTGCCATCAGTGTACCCTTCCGGTACTTCATCTGGAGTAGCTTTGTCAGATAAAATAATTTATTGTTGCCGGTTTTGGAAGCGTACAACTCCTTTAGCTTGTTCCACAATGTTCGAGCATGAGTCTCACTACAAATGTGATTGTACACATTGTCTTCGACGAATTGTCGGATAAAGCCACAAACTCGTTCATGCTCAAATTCCCATTCTTCATCTGTCTTGTCCTCAGGTTTAGTTGTACTAAACACTGGTAGATGCATCTTCGTCACAAATATGAGATCCTTCATCTTGTTTCTCCATATGTGGCAATTCATGCCATTTAAATTAATCATTTTGCTCGTCTTCACCTCCATGGCCCCAACTAGACTTTTAAAGGGTAAATAATAATCTGACTTATTTTCTGATGTGGAGGGTCCACCTTAGTGGCAACCACAGAGCATACGATAAGTAGATATTAATTCCCCTGGTACCGCTCTGATACCAGTTGTTGGGAAAAATCTGCATAAATTGACTGATAATTTCCTCGGCATAGCGGAATGGAGGACCGATAAAATAGGTGGTTGTAGAATAAATTAAATACGAGCAAAGTAAATAAATAATTAAAATGGCACCAGCAATTTAACGTGGTTCACCCTTTTGATTTGGGCTACATCCACGGGACAAACTCCGAAAATTTCTTCCACTAATAAAATTAGTAGGCGTACAACAGGGACTTCTCTAATAAAATATTAAAGACACAAACCCGAGATTAACCCAAAATAGTGGCACTTAAGTGTTTCCCAAAACACCCCAATTAACCTCACTATTTTGTCACCCACTAATTATTTCTCCCTCACTCTAAATCATCAAAGCAATTAATTGCTTTGGCCTAAACACTCTGACTAGTGTTTCTATGCAATTGCTCTCAATTGCTTGTTTTCTTCCTGATACTTCAATTGCTTGGTTTTATGCCTATTTATAGGCCTTTGGAAACAATTTCAGCCACTTGAAATTTGTGGCTCTCAATTTCCCACGCTGCATGCATCTTGTAACCACAAAATGGAAAGGCAAATAAATTATTATTTATAGCCCTCCATTATGAGGGACCTATAACAAAACCAAGGGATGATAACAGTCATAGAATATTTAAAGTATATGGTAAACTTAAAATTATCTACTTCCTAAAGTCATAATTTTCTAAAACATGTGAATCCAAAGTGCATGCAGCTTTTTATGATACCTACAAATGTAAAATGAAGCACGTGTCCAGACCTAATTCAAGTATGTCAGCCTCTTCCTGGCTTTGGTGAGGTGTGCTTAAATTATGATATGTTTGTGAAAGGGCCATGTAGGCTTGTAGTTGTGGCAGGCGTATGAAAAATCACCTTGGTGATTGGATTAAAGGTTTCACAAAATACCTTGGTAACTACTATGCGTTTGTTGCTGAATATGTTGGTATAACTCTCAATGCTTGATTGTTTAAAGTTAATTCCCTCTCGGTAGAGCGGCTGATCAAAGGGTGAGGCATGGGTACCCATGAACCTGGTATAACATATCAAGGGATCATGCAAAGGTAGTGGGAGGGAGGTCCATCTCATCCATGTTTACAAAGAGTTCAATTTTTGCGCTAACTTCTTAACCAATTTGGCTCGTTGTTTGGTGCATGGAATTTAATATGGATTTGAGGCTTGGAATCAAAATTAAGCCTTAGAATTCTAATTGTGATTTTGGAAACCTAATAAAAATTGGAATTATCATCTTAATGTCTGATCCGGTCTCAATACCGGTATCCGATCTGCAATACATATTTCAACGTCTTTGACAAGACATCTACGTGTAACCGGTGTCATCGGTATACATCCGAACTGTAATTCCGTATCAGGCGTTCTCCCTATACCGGTTGTTCAGGATAACACCATGACATCGGACAATACACACGTCACTGTGCTAATGACAAGGATTATTGCTACAGGGATCGATCAATAATTCCCTACATTACGAGCCAAATTCTGCTCACGGGAATGGTCAACTTGTTCCCTAATCCTAGTCTACATTCTCTATGCTCAATATAAAATAGCCACTTGACCCAATCATGCAGGTAAGTGCGCAATATAATAATGCTAATGGGAGTTGGTGGTTCCCCACCAACGAATCCTCGTTAATCGAGCCAATCAGGTATATGAACTCACTTCATGATTGAAGTGAGGGATCTTCAGCTCTTTTACGACTGATTCCTCTCTGAATACATTCCTTACTTGGAATATTACTGACTTGAGCGTCGGAGAATCTTTGCAGGTGACACCACCATTCGCCCACTTCAACGCGTTAGGTCGGTGTGAAGGATCTCCAGGACGCCCAATCCGCTCTCCTCATTCAAGGACAACGGATACATACATCGGATACACATACATCCGGTCTTCTACACAGTATTGACATACTATTCGTGACTGGCTTGAGATCGGATCTCTTGACCCCGGTCCAGGACAGATCATTGGCACGCCTAGTGGGACCCGATAAAGTTATTCCCATATCCTTTGACAGAGCAGGTAATCCAGAATGGAGGGCGAAGCACAAGACTTCATGGAGAATCAAGCTGAAGGCAGAACCAATCCCAACACCTTCAGAAAACTCAACTTTGATTCTCATGGGGGCAGCTCAAAGAAGATAGTAACAGTGTCTGATCCTGATCCTCGTGATGAGTTGATCAAACAACTTCAGAGAGAACTCGCTGAATTGCGAAGGGAAAAAAGGCAAAGCGAGGATAAAGAATCATCTCGCACGCGAAACACTCCCCACGCAACTGATGGTGAAAAGTCCACCACTCTCCAGTACTCAAATATCCCTACGTTTGAGGGGGGAGAACAGACTCGCAATTCTGAGGATGCAGCTTCCCGAAGGAAGAGAGATTCAACAACAGCACCCCCATTGTCTTACAATCTGAAAGTTCCTTTTTCAAGGAGACTTATGGGCATCAGCATCCCCAAGCACCTTCAAACTACTCAACCACTTTCCATCGGAAAGTATAATGATGAAACTGATCCAACTAAGCACCTTGATGCTTATGTGTTTGAAGCCATGTACTTGGGGGCTGATGAAGACGTGATGTGCCGAATGTTCCCTCGAACATTGTCTGAGGAGGCCCTCGGGTGGTTTAAAGGCCTGCCTTCTGGATCCATAGATTCTTGGACGGAAATGGCAGCTGCCTTTGAAACCCACTTTGTCATCTCCAGAGACGTGCCCAAGACGTCCCATACCTTAGCTCAGATTAAGCAAGGTGAAACAGAGGGCTTAAAAGATTTTTTGAAGAGGTTTTATAAGGAAGCAGCCCTGGTTCCTAACCTCACGGAATCTATCAAGCTGCATATCGTTATTGAGGCATTGCAGCCGAGTTCAGCTTTCGCTCTTTCATTAGCAAAGAGCCCTCCAGCAACTTTTGAGGAGTTCAGAAAGAAAGCCTCAAAATACGTGAGTATAGAGATGCATTTGGAGGCAATAGCTGCAAAGAAAAAGCCCCCAGCACCACTTCCTCAAACCCAGAAGGGTAAGGAGAAGACGAGGTCAGAACGCATGGAGAGGCCATTTACAAATCCTAAGATTAATAACCACCCTCCTCGACCTCGAGAAAGGCACGTCAATTCCTTCAGCCATTATGCACCATTGTCTGCCAGGCCGTCTCAGATTTTAAGAGAGGTCGGATGGCCAATGCTCAGCACATATGGCATCAGAAGACCAGCCCCTATGAAAAGACCAGGAAATTCACGTAAGTACTGTGATTTTCATGAACAAAATGGTCATTCAACTGATGAATGCCAAGCTCTAAAGAACGCGGTTGAGACACTAATTAGAGAAGGCAAGTTGAAGCAATACCTGTTCAAAGAAAAATCCTTTGACAGGGCAGAACGGAATGAGAAAAGAGAAAGAGATCCAGACGATGGGGATGACAATAACCCCAGTCCGGTTCGAAAGTTCTCTGCTGCAGAGAAGCAAAAAGGTGTGATGGCTGATAATGCAGCACAGAAAGACAGCATGCCCCAGCAACAATGTCAGGGCCGACGTGAAGTTATTGACATGATTGCTGGAGGGTTCGCTGGAGGAGGAGCTTCAATTACAGCCCGTAAGAATCATCACAGAATGATTCTATCTGTGCAAGGGAAAGTCAAAGACAATCGCCCTTACAGAGGTGGGATTGAAGCTCCCACAATTTCTTTCTCTGACGAGGATTTTGGCCCAACCATTCCTGGTGGTGACGATGCTGTAGTCATCACTGCTGTGATCGCCAACAAGGACGTCCGAAGAATCCTTGTTGACCAGGGAAGTTCCTGCGATGTTATTTTCTATAATTGCTTTGAAAGAATGGGTTTTAAAGACTCAGACTTATAGCCTTACACGCAGGATCTAACAGCTTTCAATGGCGCAAAGCAACCAACTAAAGGGTATCTTGACACCCTTATCTCGTTTGAAGGCGAGCCAGGAGCCAGGACGGTTAAGTCTCGGGTGCTAGTGATTGATGTCAAATCACCATTTAATGGCATCATAGGCCGTCCCACTCTGAATGCTATGGAGGCAGTTGTATCAACCCCTCATCTCCTTATCAAGTTCATTGACAAGGATAATGCTGTGTCATCTATCCGGGGTGATCAAGAGATGGCTAGGTACTGCTACAACCTTAGCCTCAACATGACAAAGCTGGACGCCTCCAATAAAAAGAGGAAACTTAATGATGCTGGAACATCGGCTGGATCTGTAAGCCTTGTCGACCTGGACCCTAGAGCGGATTTGAACATTGATCCGTTCAACCCATCAAAGCCCACACCGGATGGAAGTTCCAGGGACAT
Source organism: Clitoria ternatea (assembly GCA_037962975.1). Lineage (NCBI taxonomy): Eukaryota > Viridiplantae > Streptophyta > Magnoliopsida > Fabales > Fabaceae > Clitoria > Clitoria ternatea. The sequence continues at coordinate 3,346,790 of CM075673.1, read as the reverse complement.
CGTCTTGGGAGATTCTCCAGAAAAGATCACCCATATCAATGACAAGCTAGATACTGAAATAGAGCAACGACTGCTGGCTCTCTTGCAAGAGTTTAAAGACCTCTTCGCATGGACTGCAACCGATATGCCAGGCATAGACCCTGAATTCTGCTGTCATAAACTATCCGTCTACCCAGAGACGAAACCTGTGGCCCAAAAGAAAAGACGATTGGGCCCAGAGAAACAGAAGGCAGCTTGCCAGCAAACTGAGGAGTTGCTGAAGGCCGGATTTATCAGGGAAATCCAATATTCTTCTTGGCTTTCGAATGTGGTGATGGTCCCTAAATCCAATGGTAAATGGAGAATGTGCATTGACTACGTGGACCTCAACCGCTGCTGTCCAAAAGATCCTTATCCTCTTCCTAATATAGATCGGATGGTGGATGATTCCTCTGGTTATCAATACCTGAGCTTCATGGACGCTTATTCTGGTTACAACCAAATTCCGATGTGCGAAGAGGATCAAGAGGACAGCCTTCATAAATGATCGTGGTGTCTTTTGCTATACAGTCATGCCCTTTGGCCTGAAAAACGCTGGGGCGACATATCAGCGCATGATCAATAAGGTTTTCGAAGGTATGCACACCAAACTTGTTGAAGTATACATTGACTACATAATAGCAAAAACACCGGTTGGTGGCGATCATATTGAGGACCTACGCCAAGTATTCACCCGTTTGAGACAATTTAAGATGAGGCTGAACCCAATGAAGTGCACATTTGCTGTCCCTGCTGGGAAGTTTTTGGGTTTCATGTTAACTCAACGTGGTATCGAAGCCAATCCAAGGAAGTGCCAAACGATTCTAGACATGCAGAGTCCTAAGAATCTCAAAGAAGTCCAATCCCCGAATGGCAAGGTAGCAGCTTTGGCACGATTCATGCCGAAGATGGCTCACAGGTCGCTCCCCCTGTACAAAATACTGAAAAAGTCCAAGAAATTCGAGTGGGGACAGGAACAAGAAAAAGCTTTCCAAGAGCTTAAGGAGGTGTTGTCCAAACCTTCCATTCTCACAAAGCCTGACCCCGAAGACACACTCATTCTGTACTTGGCTATTTCAGATGAAGCTTTGGGCGTTGCCTTGATAAAGGAAACTCCTGATGGACAAAGACCGGTCTATTTCACTAGCAAGACCTTACAAGGTGCTGAGATCCGGTATCAGAAAATCGAAAAGGCCGCCCTCGCTGTTGTTTGGGCCTCACGACGGTTACGTCCGTACTTTCACACCCATCCAATCATAGTGAGAACGGATTTACCACTCCGTTCTGTCTTAATCAAGCCCGATCTCACTGGGAGGATGATCAAATGGTCTATTGAACTCTCTGAGTTTGATATATCCTACGAACCCCGCAGCGCTATTAAAGCTCAAGTCCTGGCTGACTTTATTGTGGAAATGACAGGGACTGATCCAGATTACCCTCGAGTCCATTGGACCATTTACGTTGATGGCTCATCAAACCAAAGAGGCTCTGGAGCAGGTGTAGTTCTAGAAAGTGATGACGGAGTACACCTGGAGATCTCCCTTCGTTTCAATTTCAAAACATCCAACAACCAAGCTGAGTACGAAGCTTGCTTGGCCGGGCTAAGAGCTGCAATTGACATCGGAGCTTCTGAGGCGACACTCTGCAGCGATTCACAGCTGGTGATTTCGCAGATCTTAGGAGATTATCAGGCTCGCGAACCTCAACTCCAATTATACTTGAACTGTGTCAAGGAGTTGACTGAGAAATTCTCAAAGGTGGAATTCAAGCATGTTCCACGTGAAGAGAATACGAGAGCGGATATACTCTCCAGGTTAGCAAGCACTAAACGACCAGGTAGCACCACTACGCTGGTTCAAAGCACGCTAACGTCGCCCAACATTCCTCTTTTCCCTTCTCTAAATGCCATAATGACTAACTCCCTTTACGGAGATACATGGATGGCTCCTTACATCCGTTACTTGGCTGATGGACAACTACCTACGGATGAGAAGGAAAAAACGAGGATAAGAAGAGAATTACCATATTTCACTATGATTGATGGTAATCTCTACAGAAGGGCACTCTTTGTGCCCTATTTGATTTGTCTCAAAGAGAATGAAGTGCAAGACGTAATGGAGGAAGTACATGGGGGACAATGTGGACACCACGTCGGAGGAAGAAGCTTAATGCGAAAAATCCTCAGAGCTGGATACTGGTGGCCCACAATGAAGCAAGACTCCATTGACTTCGTCAAAAAATGTGATGCTTGCCAAAAATTCTCTAACCTTCACCACACACCGGCGGAAGAACTCTTCACATCCGCTGTTCCATGGCCCTTCTACCAATGGGGATTGGATATTCTGGGCCCCTTTCCAACTGCTCCTGGGGGCATCAAATATCTCATTGTAGGGGTCGATTATTTCACTAAGTGGATAGAAGCAGAGCCGGTGGTGCATATTACTTCAGCCCGAACTCGTCGTTTCATGTATGAAAACATCATAACACGGTTCGGGGTCCCAGCACGGATTGTCACAGACAACGGCACCCAGTTCACGGATAGAAAATTCACAGATTTGCTTGAAGGGTTAGGAATAACCCAAATATTCTCATCCGTCGAACATCCCCAAACTAATGGTCAAGCTGAAGTGGCCAATAGGGAGGTGCTGAAGGGACTAAAGAAACGCCTTGGTGAAGCCAAGGGCGGATGGACAGACCAGCTGTGTCATGTCCTATGGGCATATCAGACAATGCCTCATTCTTCCACCAATGAATCCCCATATCGCCTAACATACGGGGTCGAGGCAATGATACCTGTGGAACTGCAAATTGCTTCTACAAGGGTTAAGTACTTCTCTGAAGAAACCAACAATGCTAACTTGGCATCCGAAATGGATGTCATACAAGAACTCAGAGAAGACGCTTTCATCAGAGATCAAGCCATCAAAGCCAAAGTTGCTCTCCGGTACAACAAACGAGTCCAATCAAGGACTTTCAACGTTGGAGATTTGGTTTTGAGGAAAGCAAGTATAGGGAACAAATTCGCTCATCAAGGCAAATTAGCCCCAAACTGGGAAGGCCCATACAGGGTATCCGAGGTCACTGGCAAAGGCTCTTACCGCCTTGAAAACCTTGATGGCACTCCAATCCGAAATAAATGGAACACCCAAAACTTACGCATCTACTATAGCTAGCTGTTTCTACACTCTCCTATCCTTATCTTGGATTGAATACTGGAGAATTTATTTTCACAGCTACGCTCTCATTGTAATTCTTATTTTTGATTTAATAAGAATCTCTCACAACAATTTAACTCTTTCGAGTTTTTCTTATGCTGTGATTTTCAGTTTATCCGGTGTACAGAAGCATATTCAGGACGGATGATCTCAGCTACTTATTCTGTAGTTGACGATGTAACTCCTCGAATATGCGCAACGCACAAGAACATACTCAGGACGGATGATCTCAATTACCCATTCTGTAATTGACGATGTAACTCCTCGAGTGTGTCTAAGTATTGAAGGCCCAGATTGTAGGATTAAACCGAACTCTGGGTACGGTTAGTAAGTTTGGCTGAACACCGGTGAAGGCTCGGATTGTAGGATTAAACCGAACTCTGAGTACGACTAGTAGGATTAACCGAACGTCGGTGAAGACCTGAGTTGTAGGATTAAACCGAACCTTAGGGCATGGGTTGTAGGGCTGGTCCTTTTTCAAGGCCACAAACCGAACCCCATTCGGAGAATTACATGGGTTGTAGGGCTGGTCCTTTTTTCAAGGCCACAAACCGAACCCCATTCGGAGAATTACATGGGTTGTAGGGCTGGTCCTTCTTCAAGGCCACAAACCGAACCCCATTCGAAGACTATATGGGTTGTAGGGCTGGTCCTCTTTCAAGGCCACAAACCGAACCCCATGCGAAGGCTTGGGCGCAGTAGGTTCAGGATTAGCCCTGATCTGAACCCCGTATCGAAGGCTCGGATTGTAGGATTAAACCGAACTCTGAGTACGACTAGTAGGATTAACCGAACGTCGGTGAAGAATTGTCATTGGATAAAACCAAAGACCAATTGAAGAACGGCTAGTAGGATTAAACCGAAGGCCAAATATGACATGGACTGTAGGATCAAACCGAACTCCAAACACAACAAGTAAGTTATACTGAACTCCAGATTAATACTATCATGAAGTTCTTTATTTGGAAGTTTTATAGCTTATAATTCTGAGTCATCAATTCTTCAATTGAGACCTGACTCATAAACTCCGACACAAACAATTCACTCGGGTACGCCACAATCTAAGGCATTTTCACCCGAAATCCCTCAGTCGGAAATATTTGAAGAGGAATTTCTATTTTAAATCCTCACTCTTAAAAGCTCTCACGAGAGAATCTCACTCAGAGTTTATTCAAAGTGAATAATCACCCAATGAAACTGGGGGACAGCGTCAACGATTTAACGAATATCTTGAGGAATGAACTCTCGTCTAAACGATCTCACAATCATTCCCCTTATGCCGTTCTTGTGACGATGATGTGTTCCCTCACAAGCGGTGATCTTATTATGAAATTCATCTTGCATGTATAAGTCTGGTATGGAGATTTTGTTTTACAATCCGATCTTCATTACTTAAATCCGGAATGATACAATACACATGCAATCCCTCTATTAAAGTTGTTTTTCACTAAACAAGAATGGAGGTAAAAAACTTTTTTATTGATTTAATAAGAATTACAATTCGTGTAATAATCCGGAGCTGATCCCGGAACACAGCGAATTCGAATCAATAAAATGAAAAAGGAAACAGGGAGGGCGCTACTTTCTCTGGCTTGAATCTCCTTCTTTCCCTTCGCCTTTGCCTCCGGTCTTGCCTTCTTCAGTGCGAGAGCTTGATCCCGTACTTATGGGCTTCAGGAGGGAAGGTCCCATTGATTGACCTTTAGGTAAAGGAGCAAACTTATAAGGAGTGTTAGGCGGACTTTCATGACGGTTATCAACGATGGCCACTAGTTTCCCTTGGTGAAACTCATAAAATGGATCAATACCGTTCAGATTAATTGACACCTTGGGATTCCGGTATAGCACTTGACGAACTGCCAACCCGAAAGCCTCCTTGACTGCTTGATCACACATGTTTACAGCATCGTCTAAGTCTGCTTTCAGGGTCTTGATTTCGTCGGTCGAATCCGCCAACTTTAAGAGCAACTCCTTTTCCTTACGTGACCAATCATCCACTCCTTGAGAATGGACGACCTTAGCCTCCTTCAACCGCTCTTCTAGCTTTGAAGAGCGTTCCTTCTCCACACAAAGATTGGCATGGAGGTCAGCGTGGATTTTCTTTTGATCAAGAACCTGACCCTCCAGCTCCTTGGCAAGGTTCTTCAACTTGGCAATTTCTTCATCCTTCTTCTGAGTTTCTTCTCTGGAAGTTTCTAATTTTCCTTCTAATTGGAGGATGATTGCCTTGTCCTTGCCAACCATTAAGGTGAGCCTCTCATTTTCTTCTGTGAGCTCACGAACCGACTTGAGGAGCTCGGATAACTCAGCCAAGTGCTTCTGTCCGTCGTCGCAAGCTCTGATCATTTCATCACTCTTCAACGAGGGCTTCACCTTAGGTGAAGGTTCAGGAACGCCCTCAGGAACGGGGCCCTCATACACCGGATGTTGAACAAGATCGGAATTACCTTCAAGAGGACAAGGAGCTTTGGGTGCGAAATAAGTCGTTATTGGCTTCACCCCATAAGTGATTACACTGCCTGGGGCATCAGGAGTGGGCTCTTCCGATCTCCTCTCCTTAGAGGGCTCTGGTTCAGCAACCCTTCTTGAAGTTTTTGGTTTTTTAGGCGAGGATTGACGGTCTGAGATCTTCGAGGGGTCACGCTTTGTCCTCTTCTTTTTCTCGATAACCTTCTCAGATCCGTCCTCGATCAGAGGAATATCGTCACCAGCAGACGAAGTTAATATTATCGTCTCAGCAGTAGCCTTCTTCGAGTTCCGCTTTGCCTGAATATCATTTTCAGCCGCAACGGAAGTCTCTCTGGCCTTGAGACCTTTTAGCCTATTCATCTCTGGTGACTCGCTCTGAATTTCACCTGCAAAATCAAAAGACACAATCAGAGACGAAAAATTTTCAAGGCAAATGACATAATAACGCATGAAGAATGGCAGGAAAATTACGTAAATACTCTTCGCAAGTAGACTTTGGTCCTAACAAACGCCTGCAGGAGAAAAATTGGTGTGAGGCTGTGTAGGATTGCAGAGCTGAAAGAACAGAGATCGAGGTTGGGCTCAGTTCGTCCTCCTCGGTATAGTACGCTTGGGAGGTCAACAAAAAATGTTCGTGCGTCCAAGCCGCTGGGAATTTTGGAATCCCATCTTCAGTTAACCAAAAAATTGATTCATTCGGATGGACGCTGATCTTCGTATAATAAGATTTGAATGAACGCCCATCAACTTTGGCGGAGTCAGTGTACGCCTCGAAGTTTATGATCTTGGAGATAGTCCAGAGGGATATCAAGCTCACTCCTCCTTTCTCCTTATTCGCACGACGGACCACTTGAGTGAAGTAGAAAAGCATGGCCACCGTCGGTTTAAAGTTGAAGTGCTCCCCAAGCACTTCAAGAGAGCGGACCAATCCCCATCCATTAGGGCGAAGTTACGAGGGGGCGCAGTCCAGGAATCTCAGGACTCCCATCTCAAACTTCGTAAAGGGGAAACGCACGCCCAAGTTCAGAAATAAAAAATCATACATGAACAAGGACCTCTCGTCCGGTGTATGACATATCCGTTCTGATGGAAGGGGAGCGAACACCTTAAAACACCATTTGTATTTGTCCTTCTTCCAAACCGTAAACCGCGGCTCCAGCTCCCCTTCATCCTCCCGAGCGTGGACGGACGGTGTTTCACGAAACTCCTCAGCCACCCAGCTGAATGGGCGTTTCTGTTGGAATTTCACCCAGTCTATCCGGTGTGCAACCACATTGCATAGGCCGGATTGGGTCTTCAAGATATACTTCTCAGAAGGAGGTTCCCCTTCAGACGATTTCCTCCCAGTAGCTTTCTTTGTCACCATTGTGAAAGCTTTGATGCTGCGATAAAATTTCACATCATCAGAGAGATACAAATCCCCACTTTCGACACTCTCACTGGAGGAGGAAGACTCTGAAGAGGGTATAATCACCCTTCGCCTTTGATATTGCGACTCCTCCCCCTCTGTATACTGTGGCCTCGACTGGAAGATCACTGGGATCCTCCCACCACGAACACTAGGGTTTCGAGCTAAAGCCCTTCCTCCTCTTCCTCTAGGGCTAACGCCACTGAAGCTAACACCCTTCCTAGACATTCTCAAATACTGAAAAGAGATACAAAAAACGAAGGGAAAGTGGTTACCTAAGGATAGTGAATTAAAATTCACAGAGGCGGACACGAAGAACTTCTTGGAACTTTTGCAGAGGTTCGTCAAGGAAGCAAGAAGAAATGGTAACTGAGATTGCCAAATATGCCTTTATCGGGGCACAAAAATTTTTCAAATACCCACTAAACACAACCTGTCGTTTACCCCCAAACGACTCCCCGTTTAGTGGACCAAAATTGTCGTTTAGTACCTCAAGGCGTGAAAATGCCATCGTTCTGTCACAGAGCCATCGAAATGGGCCTATTAAAACCAAATACTAGGCCCAATAAGACTATGCGTGACAGTTACTAAGACATGCGCACTTAACGCAATAATGGCACGCCCACGTGAATTAAGGCATTAAATGTCCAATCATTAGAAACGTGGCCACCATTACCCGAATACCAAGGGTTGCGCAATTCGATAAACTTCTGATATTCCCATTGTCGAATCCGCCCTTAAAATTTCATCACTACGGAACCTGGTTCCCAGAGCGGATATTACACTTCGGCGCAATTCCGAAATCCAAACGTACTATGATCAATATAGCTCATATGAGCAAGTCAACTGCTTCCTCACATCAGCTAGGGGGCTAGTAGAGGTATTACTCGAATTTCGGATGGATGCAGAAATTGCCTAATCCGCACTCCCATGATTGGAAAAAATTCACCAGGACGGATGATCTCAATCACCTATTCAGTGATTCAATGATGTAACTCCTGGTACGAAGAACTCCAATAATCATTCCAGGACGGATGATCTCAATCACCTATAAAGTGATTCGACGATGTAACTCCTGGTATGAACAATTCTCATCATCATTCTGAGAAGTATTCACTAAATCCGTACCCCTACGATTGAAAAATGTCTCCAGGACGGATTATCTAAATCACCTAATCTGTGATCTGACGATGCAACTCTTGGTGTTGTGTACTTTTCCAGAACGGACAATCTCAATCACCCATTATGTGATCTGACAATGTAACTCCTTGACATGGTGTACCTGCCCAGGACGGATGATCTCAATCACCTATTCTGTGATATGACGATGTAACTCCTGGCGCCATACACACCTCAAGGACGGATGATCTCAATCACCTGTTATGTGATCCGATGTTATAACTTCTGGTGCTGTACACATCCCCAAGACGGATGATCTCAATCACTTATGAAGTGATTTGATGACAAAACACCTGGCATGATCAATTCCCATAATCATCTTTATGATGGAAAATTCCGAAAGTCAGTCCGCACTTTCGCTTTCAAGTGGTATTCTCCCAGGACGGATACTCTTTATCACCTATTCTGTGATACAACGACGTAACTCTTGGCGTAGAAAAAACTCCCATCATCATCCTTATGATGAAGGACTCAAACACCACTTCCTTGCAGTTCCCTAAACTTGGAACAATATTATCATCTCCTGTGAGAGTATTACGGATTAGAAGCAGTCATCCGTCCTGTTACACTACTCTGCTAAACAGCGGATCGACCCATCTTTTCCCAAAAGAATTAAGGATCATGCCCCAGAGACAGGCACCTTCTTCTTAATACGCACTTGGGGACATGTATATATTTATCCGTTCTAAATTTTATTTGTTGCTTAATCTTCCGAGGCCGTTATTTCAATCCGGCCTTAAGATTAGTTATACAGAACGGATTAGAAATGAATTATATATATACATGAAACGATGAAGACAAATGCCTTAAACGGAATTCATTCATTAAAAACAAGGCTGTATACAATAGTTCAAAATCCGGAGTTGATCCCGGTACACAACTATACATGTAAATGAAAAGAAAACTACGGAGGAGGAATCTGTTCTTCAGTTTTCTGTGCCTCCTCAGCACCGGGCTCTTGTGCTCCTTCCTTTGGAACCTCCACAGGAGTCTCACCTCCAGGAGCCTCAGCCCTTTCTTCAGAAGAGGGAACCTCGGACACAGGAAATACGTAATCCGGTCCCATGGTTTGACCCTCAGGAAGAGGAGCCAAACCATACAAGGACGTCGGTGGATCTTCGTGACGACCATCCACCACTGCGACTAACTTTCCCCCATGGAATTCATAGTACGGATCCATTCCATAAAGGTTAAGTTTCGCAGTGGGGTTGTGGTAGAAGACTTGGCGTATGGCTAGGCCGAAGGACTCTTCAACAGCCCGGCTGCATATGTCAACAGCTTCTTCTCTCTCAGCTTTTGCTGTAGCCAATTCTCCCCGCAACTTGGACAGCTCCTCACTAGATACTTCGGACTCCGCTTTCCTAGCCTTCAGTCCCTCTATCTCAAGAAGGAGCTTCTTCTCCCTTTGAGACCACTCCTCAGCATCAGCTTTATTTTTATCCTGGCTGCTACGGAGTTCTTCCTCCTTCTCTGCCACTTTGCCTTCCAAGTTTTTAAGATCGCCTTTGAGCTTGAGATTCTCTTTAGTCATGAGATCCCCAAACTCCTTAGACTTGCTAAGACGATCTTCCATTAACTTCATGGCGGCTTTGTCTTTTTCTGAGGAAAGGTTGAGTTCTTCTAATTTGTCACTCAGCTCTTCAACCTTGTTGACGTTTTTAGCCAACTCGCTGACTGAAGAAAGCATTCCAGCAAGTTCGGCTAACTGCCACCTTCCGGCCTCACACGCTTCTTCAATTTCTTTAACGCTAAGCGTAGGCCGGAGTTTGTACATCGGTGGTGGAAGAGTGGCTGGAGTAGAACCCTCGTAGGAGAGGAAGGGGTTAAGAAACGAGGTAGTTGGGAAGGAGGTCGGATTTGACCCAGAAGCCCCAGCAGCAGTTTCTTTATTAAGACCAGAGGGAGCACCAGTTGCTTCCGAGGTTTCAACAGGCTTATCCTCCGGAGTTTTGCACTTTTTGGACGGGCCTCCCACTGAGTCATTCTTGATTTTTCTTCTCCTCTCAGAAACTGGAGGATGACCCGTGGCTACATCAGCGGCAGAAGAACCGCCCTCAACCAACGGAACGTCCCTTTCAGCATCCGAGGTCAGTATTATTAATTCAGGACGATCCTTGGTTGAGGGCCTGGGCTTCACTTCATTTTCACGGGTAACGGATTTACCAGCCGCCTTGAATTTCTTCAACTTGTCCATTTCTGGAGTTTCCTGTTCTATTTCACCTACATGAACAAACACAAGATGTCAGCAACTATAAATATTCTATATATATTTGGTAAAGGAGAAAAGATGAAATAAAACGAGAAGTACGCAAATATTCCTCCCGGACTCCGCTTGAGCTACTTAGCAAACGCCTACACGAAAAGACGCGACGACGTGTAGTGTGCGATTCAAGTGCGAACAACACTCTCGACGTCTCACGAGACAGATCGGATTGATCAGTGTAGTACGCGTGTGAGCTCAAGAGGAAATGTTTGTGTGTCCAACTCAGGGGAAATTTGTCAACGCCCTCTTCATCCTTCCAAAATATTGGTTTGCCCTTCTTAATGGAGATGCGAGTGAAGTAAGTCTTGAAGGACTTCCCGTCAACCTTGGCAGAATCCGTATAAGACTCAAAGTTCACAAAGGAACAGAGAGTCCGGAGAGTCACCAAACCAACTCCACCCTGCTTGTTTGCCCTTCGAACTACCTGAGTGTAGTAGAACAGCATCGCTACAGTTGGCGTAAAATTAAAATGTTCACCCAAGACCTCCAAAGCTCGGATGAGGCCCCAACCGTTGGGATGAAGTTGGGAGGGTGCACAGTTCAGGAACTTCAAGACGCCCATCTGGAGTTCGGTTAGAGGAAAACGAACTCCCAGATAATGAAAAATAAAGTCATACATATATACAGAGCGGTCATTAGGGACGACATGGCATATCCGCTCTGTCGGAAGTGGTGCGTAAACCCTATACCACTTTTTCGTCTCTTCATCCGTACTCAGCGTGAACCTCGGTTGAATCCAGGATCCCTCCTCATCCGCATGACGAGAGGCCAAGTCCTTAAACTCACTGGACACCCAACAGAAAGGCCATTTAGTCTGAACCTCCTCCCAATTCAGCCTCGAAGCAACTACGCTATAGAGACCTTCAGTTGTCCTTGAAATAGCGCTACTTCCAGAGGTTCCCTCTCCAGTGGCCATTTGGATTTTCTAAATCAAACTCCTTAGTCTACGATAAGAAATGAAATGTCGTCAGAAAGTTGCAATCATTACTCACTGCATTTTAAAAGCAATTACAATCAGAGGGCGACTCTGAGAAGGGAAAGGTCACTTTCCACAGTGAGTAAGATCCCCTTTCTGAGCGACGCGATTCAGTCTTAGGAAGAATCACAAGGATTCTTCCCCATGACTATTAGGGTTGCGGGAAACTGATTCCCCCCTAGATGAAGCCTACTTTCTTTAACTAAGAAGTAGCAAAACAAAACAAAACCAGAGCAACGAGGAAGGAATAGTTACCTCAGATGACAACGATGAATATGAGGAACGAAGAAACCCTCGTAATGTAGGCAGCAAACTTCCTTGCAAAATTTCTGCAGAGTTTCGTTGAGTAAACAAAAGCGAGTGGAACCCAGAATCCACTAAGTGTTCCTTTTATAGGAAACGAAGAGGTTCGGTTACCCCCTCTTGAAGTTGTGTCGTTCTCGATAAAACGCATTCGTTCACAAGCGAAACGACACAACCGTTCCAAATTCTTGGGCGCCAAAACGATAGCGACTCAGCGAAGGGCTATCCACTAGGCCCAAAAGTTTCGAAAACTCCAGGCCCATTAAGCCCAAAACGACGGTTAATGAGATTTTCATCTCAGACGTAATAATTGCTTGCCCACGTGATTAAAAGCATTAATGTCTAATCATGCAACGCAATTCACGCTTTACAGCCGTTACACGAACTTCAAGAGCTTTCAATTCCAATAAACTCTTAAAATTCTCACACAACGAATCTTTGTCTGAATCCGTTGTGACCGCACCGAAAGGTCGTATCTATTAAATTTAGAACGGTTCTTTACGAATGACAATAGATGCTAAGGAACTGTTACACACGTAAGCTTACCGATATTGAGACCTCTCGCAGGTTGAGTAGCTTATGTGAACAACCATTCAGTCCCTCACACAAGCTAGGGGACATATGATCCGGTCTCAATACCGGTATCCGATCTGCAATACATATTTCAATGTCTTTGACAAGACATCTACGTGTAACCGGTGTCATCGGTATACATCCGAACTGTAATTCCGTATCAGGCGTTCTCCCTATACCGGTTGTTCAGGATAACACCATGACATCGGACAATACACACGTCACTGTGCTAATGACAAGGATTGTTGCTACAGGGATCGATCAATAATTCCCTACATTACGAGCCAAATTTTGCTCACGGGAATGGTCAACTTGTTCCCTAATCCTAGTCTACATTCTCTATACTCAATATAAAATAGCCACTTGACCCAATCATGCAGGTAAGTGCGCAATATAATAATGCTAATGGGAGTTGGTGGTTCCCCACCAACGAATCCTCGTTAATCGAGCCAATCAGGTATATGAACTCACTTCATGATTGAAGTGAGGGATCTTCAGCTCTTTTACGACTGATTCCTCTCTGAATACATTCCTTACTTGGAATATTACTGACTTGAGCGTCGGAGAATCTTTGCAGGTGACACCACCATTCGCCCACTTCAACGCGTTAGGTCGGTGTGAAGGATCTCCAGGACGCCCAATCTGCTCTCCTCATTCAAGGACAACGGATACATACATCGGATACACATACATCCGGTCTTCTACACAGTATTGACATACTATTCGTGACTGGCTTGAGATCGGATCTCTTGACCCCGGTCCAGGACAGATCAATGTCTAATCATATGGAATTGAAATATAACTAAAATTAACTATTTTCTATCTCTAACTTATACATTATGAATTATCAATTCCTAACATCACACTACAGTATTATATCCTACATTATCGCTGCTGACACCATTGGCATCATCGTCGTCACCACCCTTATTGCCCTTATACCACCACCGCTACCTTCGCTGCCATCACCATTGTTGACGCCACAACGTTGCCATCGCACCCACCATAATGTCATTGTTGTCGTGATCACAACAATTGCTACCACCATCGCCCCCACCATCTCTATTGCCACCATCGCCACCCTTGTTGCTGCTACCACCCCTTCGACATTACCATTGTTGTCGCTACCACCTTTGTCGCAACGATCATCCTTGTTGTCACTATTATCACTATTACCATCGCTACCATCATTGTCGTTGCAATCATTGTCGTTGCCACCATCCCCATTATTCTTCTACCATCGTCATCATTTTAGCCTAGAATTGTAGTTTCATATTTTAATTTTATGCAATCCAAACATAAAATTAGTAATTAAATAGTAGTTTTGCTTTTATAATAATTAGAATTGAAATTAAAATTTTAAATATAGGATTTTCAAAATGGGCTAACTTGCTCGTCCTTAACCCATAAAAGTGTGGCAAGGCGGGTTTGGTCACCTATCATAGGTTGGTTGATTTTCCAACTCGCCTCGTTTTACTAGCGGGTTGGTTATGTAAGCCCACTATTTTTTGAAAGACAAAAAAAATCTTCTTTACAAGGCTACTAATGTATAGGTTGATGGGTTGACATATCTAAACAAATATATATAATATGAAAAATTAACAATTAGGAAAGTAAAACAAATAAAAATTGAAATATACTTAATATTAATAAATAATAATTAATCAACTTACTATTTTTAAGAAGAAAAAAATAGAAAGTTTATTAAATAAAAAACAAACAATAATATATTAAAATGGAAAGTTTTGATTATAATTCCATTAATAATACCAACTCAAACAATTTAAGTATGCTAAGGGACCTAACATAAAATAATAAGAATAATTAAGTAACATAATAGGTTGATTCGTTCCACACTAGCCAAAAACTAACGGATTGACAAGCCACATAGGGTGAGTTGAATTTTGTGACTCCTTACCCACCCCACTTTTCCCTAGTAGGTTGATGGGCCAACTAACCAACTTAGGGTTTGTTTGGTTACCCGTTGGGGTAACCTGGTTGAAAAAATTGAGATTTTATAAACTGGGGTTAAGAAAACTGAGATTTCGTAAATGAAGTTGTGTTTGGTTGTTGAAAAAGTTGGGTTGGGTAAAAATGGGTTGAGAAGCAGTGATTGTGTTTGGTTGGAGAAAAAGTTAGGTTGAGTAAATGGTGGTTTGATGGAAAATTACCAACAAGGGTATTAGTAAAAAATATATTGAATATGTATATATATTAATAATATAAATAGATATTATATCAAAATTTGTATATTTTTTATATTTTCATTAGTAATACAAAATATATGATTGTTAACCATTTTTAGTTAGGCTAAAAATCTGATTTTTTAACCCTAAAAAATGTTATTATTTTAAATCTCACAACTATATCATTGTTAACCCTTTTTAATTTATAAAAGATCTGATCATTTTTCCAACTTTAAGAAAATGTTATTATTTTAATTCTCACAAATACATGATTGTTAACCATTTTTAGTTAGGCTAAAAATCTGATATTTTCAATCCTAAAAAATGTTATTATTTTAAATCTCATAATTATATCATTGTTAACCCCTTTTAGTTTATAAAAAATCTGATTCTTTTCCCAACTCTCAAAAAACATCATCATTTATTTTAAACCTTTCAAAAATATTGTGATTATTAACGCTAGACCGATAAAATTTGAAACGAATCAACTTGGTTAAATTAAACGAATCGTTTAACCGTTATAACTAAAATTACTCTTACTAGAACCGAATTGAGGGATTTAAATTTAAACGCTCAACCTACTCTAAACGGATAACTAACTCTAAAAGAAAAACTTAATCTAAAAAAATTGAAAGCATACATTAACACAAAAAAATAACTCATACATACAACAACAAAAAATAACTATAATTCAAATAAAGCTAAACATAATTTATTTATTAACATTTTTTGTTTTTTACAAAAAGAATAAAGATACACCCTAATCAAACTAATACATCAAAATACAATAAAAAATTAACCTTATGAAATTAAATTATACATAAAAACTAAATAATACATTCAAACTAAACTATAAATCATTTTAAAATCAAACTAACCTTCTAAAATTAACTTTATCAATTCATACATACATCAACAAAAAAAAAACCTATAAATCAAACTAAACTACACAATTTATTAGCAGGTTTTTTGTTTTTTACTAATTAATTTAAGATACACCCTTGATCTGTCCTGGACCGGGGTCAAGAGATCCGATCTCAAGCCAGTCACGAATAGTATGTCAATACCGTCTAATAGACCGGATGTATGTGTATCCGATGTATGTATCCGTTGTCTTTGGGTGAGGAGAGCGGATTGGACGTCCTGGAGATCCTTTACACCGACCTAACGCGTTGAAGTGGGCGACTGGTGGTGTCACCTGCAAAGATTCTCCGACGCTCAAGTCAGTGATTATATTCCAAGTAAGGAATGTATTCAGAGAGGCATCAGTCGTAAAAGAGCTGAAGAAGAAGATCCCTAACTTCAATCATGAAGTTAGTTCATATACCTGATTGGCTCGATTAACGAGAACTCGTTGGTGGGGAACCACCAACTCCCATTAGCATTATTATATTGCGCACTTACCTGCATGATTGGGTCAAGTGGCTATTTTATATTGAGCATAGAGAATGTAGACTAGGATTAGGGAACAAGTTGACCATTCCCGTGAGCAGAATTTGGCTCGTAGTGCAGGGAATTATTGATCGATCCCTGTAGCAATAATCCTTGTCTTTTGCACAGTGTCGTGTGTGTTGTCCGGTGTCATGGTGTTATCCTGAACAACCGGTATAGGGAGAACGCCTGATACGGAATTACAGTCCGGATGTATACCGATGACACCGGTTACACGTAGATGTCTTATCAAAGACGTTGAAATATGTATAGCAGATCGGATACCGGTATTGAGACCGGATCATATGTCCCCTAGCTTATGTGAGGGACTGAATAGTTGTTCACATAAGCTACTCAACCTGCGAGAGGTCTTAATATCGGTAAGCTTACGTGTGTAACAGTTCCTTAGCATCTGTTGTCATTCGTAAAGAACCGCTCTGAATTTAATAGAAAAGACCCTTCGGTACTGTCACAACGGATTCAGACAAAGATTCGTTGTGTGAGAATTTCAAGAGTTTATTGGAATTGAAAGCTCTTGAAGTTCGTGTAACGGCTGTAAAGCGTAAATTGCGTTGCATGATTAGACGTTAATGCTTTTAATCACGTGGGCAGGCAATTATTGCGTCTGAGATGAAAATCTCATTAACCGTTGTTTTGGGCTTAATGGGCCTGAAGTTTTCAAAACTTTTGGGCCCAGTGGATAGCCCTTTGCTGAGTTGTTATCGTTTTGGCGCCCAAGAATTTGGAACGGTTGTGTCGTTTCGCTTGTGAACAGGTGCGTTTTATCGAGAACGACACAACTTCAAGAGGAGGTAACCGGTCCTCTTTGTTTTCTATAAAAGGAATACTTAGTGGATTCTGGGTTCCACTTGCTTTTGCTTTCTCAACGAAACTCTGCAGAAATTTTGCAAGGAAAGTTTATCACCTACATTGCGAGGGTTTCTCCGTTCCTCAAATTCATCACTGTCATCTGAGGTAACTATCTTTTCCTTGTCGCTTTAGTTTCGCTTTGACTTGCTACTCGTAGTTATAGAAAGTAGGCTTATCTAAAGGGGGGGAAATCAGTTTCCCTCAACCCTAATAGTTGTGGGGAAGAATCCTTGTGATTCTTCCTAAAACTGAACCGCGTCGCTCAGAAAGGGGATCTTACTCACTGCGGGAAGTGACCTTTCCCTTCTCAGAGTCGCCCTCTGATTGTAATTGCTTTCAAAATGCAGTGAGTAACGATTGCAACTTTCTGACGACATTTTATTTCTTATCGTAGATCAAGGAGTTCGGTCTAGATATTTCCAATGGCAACTGGAGAAGGATCTTCTGGAGATAGTGCCATTTCGAAGACAGCTGAAGGTCTCTTCAGCGTAGTTGCTTCGAGGCTGAATTGGGAGGAGGTTCAGGCTAAATGGCCTTTCTGTTGGGTGTCCAGCGAATTTAAGGACTTGGCCTCTCGTCATGCGGATGAGGAGGGATCTCGGATTCAACCGAGGTTCACGCTGAGTACGGATGAAGAGACAAAAAAGTGGTATAGGGTTTACGCACCACTTCCGACAGAGCGGATATGTCATGTCGTCCCCAACGATCGTTCAGTGTATATGTACGACTTCATCTTTCATTATTTGGGTGTCCGCTTCCCATTAACCGAACTCCAGATGGGTGTTTTGAGGTTTTTGAACTGTGCACCCTCTCAACTTCATCCCAACGGTTGGGGCCTCATCCGAGCTCTCGAAGTGCTTGGGGAGCACTTCCATTTCACGCCAACTGTAGCGATGCTGTTCTACTACACTCAGGTAGTTCGAAGGGCGAACAAGCAGGGCGGAGTTGGTCTGGTGACACTCCGGACTCTCTGTTCTTTTGTGAACTTTGAGTCTTATACTGATTCGGCCAAGGTTGATGGGAAGTCGTTTAAGACCTACTTCACTCGCGTCTCCATTAAGAAGGGCAACCCGAAATTTTGGAAGGACGAAGAGGATGTTGACAAATTTCCCCTGAGTTGGACACACAAACATTTCCTCTTGAGCTCACACGCGTACTACACTGATCAATCCGATCTGTCTCGAGAGACGTCGAGAGTGTTGTTCGCACTTGAATCGCACACTACAGGTCGTCACGTCTTCTCGTGTAGGCGTTTGCTAAGTAGCTCAAGCGGAGTCCGGGAGGAATATTTGCGTACTTCTCGTTTTATTTCATCTTTCCTCCTTTACCAAATATATATAGAATATTTATAGTTGCTGACATCTTGTGTTTGTTCATGTAGGTGAAATAGAACAGGAAACTCCAGAAATGGACAAATTGAAGAAATTCAAGGCGGCTGGTAAATCCGTTTCCCGTGAGAATGAAGTGAAGCCCAGGCCCTCAACCAAGGATCGTCCTGAGTTAATAATACTGACCTCGGATGCTGAAGGGGACGTTCCGTTGGTTGAGGGCGGTTCTTCTGCCGCTGATGAATCCACGGGTCATCCTCCAGTTTCTGAGAGGAGAAGAAAAATCAAGAATGACTCAGTGGGAGGCCCGTCCAAAAAGCGCAAAACTTCGGAGGGTAAGCTTGTTGAAACCTCGGAAGCAGCTGGTGCTCCCTCTAGTCTTAATAAAGAAACTGCTGCTGGGGCTTCTGGGTCAAATCCGACCTCCCTCCCAACGACCTCGTTTCTTACCCCCTTCCTCTCCTACGAAGGTTCTACTCCTGCCACTCTTCCACCACCGATGTACAAACTCCGGCCTACGCTTAGTGTTAAAGAAATTGAAGAAGCGTGTGAGGCCGGAAGGTGGCAGCTAGCCGAACTTGCTGGATTGCTATCTTCCGTCAGCGAGTTGGCTAAGAACGTCGACAAGGTTGAGGAGCTAAGTGAAAAATTAGAAGAGCTCAACCTTTCCTCAGACAAGGACAAAGCCGCCATGAAGTTAATGGAAGATCGTCTTAACAAGTCTAAGGAGTTTGGGGATCTCATAACTAAAGAGAATCTCAAGCTCAAAGGCGATCTTAAAAACTTGGAAGGCAAAGTGGCAGAGAAGGAGGAAGAACTCCGCAGCAGCCAGGATAAAAATAAGGCTGATGCTGAAGAGTGGTCTCAAAGGGAGAAGAAGCTCCTTCTTGAGATAGAGGGACTGAAGGCTAGGAAAGCGGAGTTCGAGGTGTCTAGTGAGGAGCTGTCCAAGTTGCGGGGAGAATTGGCTACAGCGAAAGCTGAGAGAGAAGAAGCTGTTGACATATGCAGCCGGGCTGTTGAAGAGTCCTTCGGCCTAGCCATACGCCAAGTCTTCTACCGCAACCCCACTGCGAAACTTAACCTTTATGGAATGGATCCGTACTATGAATTCCATGGGGGAAAGTTAGTCGCAGTGGTGGATGGTCGTGACGAGGATCCACCGACGTCCTTGTATGGTTTGGCTCCTCTTCCTGAGGGTCAATCTATGGGACCTGATTACGTCTTTCCTGTGTCCGAGGTTCCCTCTTCTGAAGAAAGGGCTGAGGCTCCTGGAGGTGAGACTCCTGCGGAGGTTCCAAAGGAAGGGGGACGAGAGCCTTGTGCTGAGGAGGCGCAAAAAACTAAAGAACAGATTCCTCCTCCGTAATTTTGTTTTCATTTACATGTATAGTTGTGTACCGGGATCAACTCCGGATTTTGAACTATTGTATGTAATTTCATTTCAATGAATGAATTTTGGTTGAAGAAATTTGTCTTCATTGTTTCATGTATATATAAATCGTTACTAATCCATTCAGTGTAATTAATCTTAAGGCCGGATTGAAATAATAGCCTCGGAAGATTAAATAACAAATAAAATTTAGAACGGATAAATATATACATGTCCCCAAGTGCGTATTAAGAAGAAGGTACCTGTCTCTGGGGCATGATCCTTAATTCTTTTGGGGAAAGATGGGTCGATCCGCTGTTTAGCAAAGTAGTGTAACAGGACGGATGACTGCTTCTAACCCGTAATATTCTTACAGGAGATGATAATATTGTTCCAAGTTTAGGGAACTGCAAGGAAGTGGTGTTTGAGTCCTTTATCATAAGGATGATGATGGGAGTTTTTTCTACGCCAGGAGTTACGTCGTTGTATCATAGAATAGGTGATAAAGAGTATCCGTCCTGGGAGAATACCACTAGAAAGCGAAAGTGCGGACTGACTTTCGGAATTTTCCATCATAAAGATGATTATGAGTATTGATCATGCCAGGTGTTTTATCATTAAATCACTTCATAAGTGATTGAGATCATCCGTCTTGGGGATGTGTACGATACCATCAACTACATCATCAGGTCGCATATTAGGTGATTGAGATCATCCGTCCTTTGGGTGTGTATGGCGCCAGGAGTTACATCGTCAGATCACAGCATGGGTGATTGAGATCATCCGTCCTGGGCAGGTACACCGCGTTAGGAGTTACATCGTCATATCACATAATGGGTGACTGAGGTTATCCGTTCTGGAAAAGTACACATCGTCAAGAGTTACATCGTCAGATCACAGATTAAGTGATTTAGATAATCCATCCTGGAGACATTTTTCAATCGTAGGAGTACGGATTGAGTGAATACTTTCATCGTAAGAATGATGATGAGAATTGTTCATACCAGGAGTTACATCGTCGAATCACTGAATAGGTGATTGAGATCATCCGTCCTGGAATGATTATTGGAGTTCTTCATACCAGGAGTTACATCACCGAATCACTGAATAAGTGATTGAGATCATCCGTCCTGGAATGATTATTGGAGTTCTTCGTACCAGGAGTTACATCATCGAATCACTGAATAAGTGATTGAGATCATCCGTCCTGGTGAATTTTTTTTCGCATCCATCCGAAATCCGAGACGAAATCCGAGTATTACCTCTACTAGCCCCCTAGCTGATGTGAGGAAGCAGTTGTCTTGCTCATATGAGCTATATTGATCATTGTACGTCTGAATTTCGGATTTGCACCGAAGTGTAAATATCCGTTCTGGGAACCATGATCCGTAGTGATGAAATTTTAAGGGCGGATTCGACAATGGAAATATCAGAAGTTTATCGAATTTCGCAACCCTTGGTATTCGGGTAATGGTGGCCACGTTTCTAATGATTGGACATTTAATGCCTTAATTCACGTGGGCGCGCCATTATTGCATTAAGTGCGCATGCCTTAGTAACTGTCACGTATAGTCTTGTTGGGCCTAGTATTTGGTTTTAATAGGCCCATTTCGATGGCTTTGTGACGAAATGATGGCATCTTCGCGCCTTGATGTACTAGACGACAATTTTGGTCTACTAAACGGGAAGTCGTTTGGGGGTAAACGGCAGATTGTGTTTAGTGGGTATTTGAAAAATTTTTGTGCCCTGATACAGGCATATTTGGCAATCTCAGTTACCATTTCTTCTTGCTTCCTCGACGAACCTCTGCAAAAGTCCCAAGAAGTTCTTCGTGTCCGCCTCTGTGAATTTCCATTCACTATCCTTAGGTAACCACTTTCCCTTCGTTTTTTGCATCTCTTTTCAATATTTGAGAATGGCTAGGAAGGGTGTTAGCTTCAGTGGCGTTAGCCCTAGAGGAAGAGGAGGAAGGGCTTTGGCTCAAAACCCTAATGTTCGTGGTGGGAGGATCCCAGTGATCTTCCAATCGAGGCCACAGTATACAGGGGGGGAGGAGTCGCAATATCAAAGGCGAAGGGTGATTATACCCTCTTCAGAGTCTTCCTCCTCCAGTGAGAGTGTCGAAAGTGGGGATTTGTATCTCTCTGATGATGTGAAATTTTATCGCAGCATCAAAGCTTTCACAATGGTGACAAAGAAAGCCACTGGGAGAAAATCGTCTGAAGGGGAATCCCCTTCCGAGAAGTATATCTTGAAGACCCAATCCGGCCTCTGCAATGTGGTTGCACACCGGATAGACTGGGTGAAATTCCAACAGAAACGCCCATTCAGCTGGGTGGCTGAGGAATTTCGTGAGACACCGTCCGTCCACGCTCGGGAGGATGAAGGGGAGCTGGAGCCGCGGTTTACCGTTTGGAAGAAGGACAAATACAAATGGTGTTTTAATGTATTCGCTCCCCTTCCATCGGTACGGATATGCCACACACCGGACGAGAGGTCCTTGTTCATGTATGATTTTCTATTTCTGAACTTGGGTGTGCGTTTCCCCTTGACGAAGTTTGAGATGGGAGTCCTGAGATTCTTGGACTGCGCCCCCTCGTAACTTCACCCTAATGGATGGGGATTGGTCCGCTCTCTTGAAGTGCTTGGGGAGCACTTCAACTTTAAACCGACGGTGGCCATGCTTTTCTACTTCACTCAAGTGGTCCGTCGTGCAAATAAGGAGAAAGGAGGAGTGAGCTTGATATCCCTCCGGACTATCTCCAAGATCATCAACTTCGAGGCGTACACTGACTCCGCCAAAGTTGATGGGCGTTCGTTCAAGTCCTATTTCACAAAGATTAGCGTCCATCCGAATGAACCAATTTTTTGGTTAACTGAAGATGGGATTCCAAAATTCCCAGTGACTTGGACGCACGAACATTTTTTGTTGACCTCCCAAGCGTACTATACCGAGGAGGACGAACTGAGCCCAACTTCGATCTCTGTTCTTTCGGCTCTGCAGTCCTACACAGCCTCACACCAATTTTTCTCCTGCAGGCGTTTGTTAGGACCAAAGTCTACTCGCGAGGAGTATTTACGTAATTTCCCTGCCATTCTTCATGCGTTATTATGTCATTTGCCTTGAAAATTTTACGTCTCTGATTGTGTCTTTTGATTGTGCAGGTGAAATTCAGGGCGAGTCACCAGAGATGAATAGGCTAAAAGGACTCAAGGCCAGAGAGACTTCCGTTGCGGCTGAAAATGACATTCAGGCAAAGCGGAATTCTAAGAAGGCCACTGCTGAGACAATAATATTAACTTCATCTGCTGGTGACGATATTCCTCTGATCGAGGGCGGATCTGAGAAGGTGGTCGAGAAAAAGAAGAGGACAAAGCGTGATCCTTCGAAGACCTCAGACCGTCAATCCTCGCCCAAAAAGCCAAAAACTACAAGAGGGGCTGCTGAGCCAGGGCCTGCTAAGGAAAAGAGAGCGGAAGGGTCTATTCCGGATACTCCAAGTGGTGTTATAACATATGGGGCGAAGCCAATAACGACTTATTTCGCGCCCAAAGCCTCTTGCCCTCTTGAAGATAGTTCCGGTCTTGTTCAACATCCGGTGCATGAGAGCTCCGTTCCTGAGGGCGTTCCCGAATCCTCACCCAAGGTGAAACCCTCGTTGAAGAGTGAAGAAATGATCAGAGCTTGCGACGACGGACAGAAGCACTTGGCTGAGTTATCTGAGCTCCTCAAGTCGGTTCGCGAGCTCACAGAAGAAAACGAGAGGCTCACCTCAGTGGTTGGCAAGGACAAGGCAATCATCCTCCAATTAGAAGGAAAATTAAAAACTTCCAAAGAAGAAACTCAGAAGAAGGATGAAGAAATTGCCAAACTGAAAAATCTTGCCAAGGAGCTAGAGGGTCAAGTTTCTGATCAGAAGAAAATCAATGCTGACCTCAATGCTCATCTCTGCACGGAGAAGGAACGCTCTTCAAAGCTGGAAGAGGGGTTGAAGGAGGCTAAGGTCGTCCATTCTCTAGGAGTGGATGATTGGACACGTAAGGAAAAGGAGCTGCTATTAAAGCTGGCGGATTCGAATGGCGAGGTCAAGACCCTGAAAGCAGACTTGGACGATGCTGTAAACATGTGTGACCAAGCAGTCAAGGAGGCTTTCGGGTTGGCAGTTCGTCAAGTGCTATACCGGAATCCCAAGGTGTCAATTAATTTGAACGGTATTGATCCGTTCTATGAGTTTCACCAAGGGAAACTGGTGGCTGTCGTTGACAATCGTCATGAGAGTCCGCCTAACAGTCCTTATAAGTTTGCTCCTTTACCTAAAGGTCAATCAATGGGACCTTCCCTCCTGAAGCCCAAAAGTACAGGATCAAGCTCTCGCACTAAAGGAGGCAAGACCGGAGACAGAGGCAAAGGGAAGGAGGGAGACTCAAGCCAAAAAGAGTAGCGCCTTCCTTATTTCCTTTTTCGTTTTATTGATTCGAATTCGCTGTGTTCCGGGATCAGCTCCGGATTATTACACGAATTGTAATTCTTATTGAATCAATAAAAGAGTTTTTTACCTCCATTCTTGTTTAGTGAAAAACAACTTTAATAGAGGGACTGCATGTGTGTTGTATTATTCCGGATTTAAGTAATGAAGATCGGATTGTAAAACAAAATCTCCATACCGGACATATACATGCGAAATGAATTTCATAATAAAACCACCGCTTGTGAGGGAACACATCATAGCCTCAAGAACGGCTTAAGGGGAATGATTGTGAGATCGTTTAGACGAGAGTTCATTCCTCAAATTATTCGTTAAACCGTTGATGTTGTCCCCCAGTATCATTTGGTGATTATCACTTTGAATAAACTCTGAGTGAGATTTTCACGTGAGAGATCTTGAGAATGAGGATTTAAAATAGAAATTCCTCTTCAAATATTTCCGACTGAGGGATTTCAGGTGAATATGCCTTAGATTGTGGCGTACCCAAGTGAATTGTTTATGTCGGAGTTCACGAGTTAGTTATAAAACTTCCAAATAAAGAACTTCATAAGAGAGTATTAATCTGGAGTTCAGTATAACTTACTTGTTGTGTTTGGAGTTCGGTTTGATCCTACTGTCCCATGTCATATTTGGCGTTCGGTTTAATCCTACTAGCCGTTCTCCAATTGATCTTTGGTTTTATCTAATGACAATTCTTCACCGACGTTCGGTTTATCCTACTAGTCGTACTCAGAGTTCGGTTTAATCCTACAATCCGAGCCTTCGATACGGGGTTCAGATCAGGGCTAATCCTGAACCTACTGCGCCCGTCACTTGGGGTTCAGCGTGGTCTTGAAGAAGAACCAGCTTACTGCGCCCAAGCCTTCGCATGGGGTTCGGTTTGTGGCCTTGAAAGAGGACCAGCCCTACAACCCATGTAGTCTTCGAATGGGGTTCGGTTTGTGGCCTTAAAAAAGGACCAGCCCTACAACCCATGCCCTGAGGTTCGGTTTAATCCTACAACTCAGGTCTTCCCCGACGTTCGGTTAATTCCTACTAGTCGTACTCGGAGTTCGGTTCAATCCTACAATCCGAGCCTTCACCGGTGTTCAGCCAAACTTACTAACCGTACCCAGAGTTCGGTTTAATCCTACAATCTGGGCCTTCAATACTTAGACATACTCGAGGAGTTACATCGTCAATTACAGAATGGGTAATTGAGATCATCCGTCCTGAGTATGTTCTTGTGCGTTGCGCATATTCGAGGAGTTACATCGTCAACTACAAAATAAGTAGCTGAGATCATCCGTCCTGAATATGCTTCTGTACACCGGATAAACTGAAAATCACAGCATAAGAAAAACCTGAAAGAGTTAAATCGTCGTGAGAAATTCTTATTAAATCAAAAATAAGAATTACAAGGAGAGCGTAGCTGTGAAAATAAATTCTCCAGTATTCAATCCAAGATAAGGATAGGAGAGTGTAGAAACAGCTAGCTATAGTAGATGCGTAAGTTTTGGGTGTTCCATTTGTTTCGGATTGGAGTGCCATCAAGGTTTTCAAGGCGATAAGAGCCTTTGCCAGTGACCTCGGATACCCTGTATGGGCCTTCCCAGTTTGGGGCTAATTTGCCTTGATGAGCGAATTTGTTCCCTATACTTGCTTTCCTCAAAACCAAATCTCCAACGTTGAAAGTCCTTGATTGGACTCGTTTGTTGTACCGGAGAGCAACTTTGGCTTTGATGGCTTGATCTCTGATGAAAGCATCTTCTCTGAGTTCTTGTATGACATCCATTTCAGATGCCAAGTTAGCATTGTTGGTTTCTTCAGAGAAGTACTTAACTCTTGTGGAAGCAATTTGCAGTTCCACAGGTATCATTGCCTCGACCCCGTATGTTAGGCGATATGGGGATTCATTGGTGGATGAATGAGGCGTTGTCCGATATGCCCATAGGACATGACACAACTGGTCTGTCCATCCGCCCTTGGCTTCACCAAGGCGCTTCTTTAGTCCCTTAAGCACCTCCCTGTTGGCCACTTCAGCTTGACCATTAGTTTGGGGATGTTCGACGGATGAGAATATTTGGGTTATTCCTAACCCTTCAAGCAAATCTGTGAATTTTCTATCAGTGAACTGGGTGCCATTGTCTGTGACAATCCGTGCTGGGACCCCGAACCGTGTTATGATGTTTTCATACATGAAACGGCGAGTTCGGGCTGAAGTAATATGCACCACCGGCTCTGCTTCTATCCACTTAGTGAAATAATCGACCCCTACAATGAGATATTTGATGCCCCCAGGAGCAGTTGGAAAGGGGCCCAAAATATCCAATCCCCATTGGTAGAAAGGCCATGGAACAGCGGATGTGAAGAGTTCTTCCGCCGGTGTGTGGTGTAGGTTAGAGAATTTTTGGCAAGCGTCGTATTTTTTGACGAAGTCAATGGAGTCTTGCTTCATTGTGGGCCACCAGTATCCAGCTCTGAGGATTTTTCGCATTAAGCTTCTTCCTCCAGCATGGTGTCCACTTTGTCCTCCATGCACTTCCTCCATTACACCTTGCACCTCATCCTCTTTGAGACAAATTAAATAGGGCACAGAGAGTGCCCTTCTGTAGAGATTACCATCAATCATAGTGAAATACGGTAATTCTCTCCTTAACCTCGTCTTTTCCTTCTCATCTGTGGGTAGCTGTCCATCAGCCAAATAACGGATGTAAGGAGCCATCCATGTATCTCCGTAAAGGGACTCAGTCATTATGGCGTTTAGAGAAGGGAAAAGAGGGATGCTGGGCGACGTTAGCGTGCTTTGAACCAGAGTAGTGGTGCTACCCGGTCGTTTAGTGCTTGCTAACCTGGAGAGTATATCTGCTCTCGTATTCTCTTCACGTGGAACATGCTTGAACTCCACCTTTGAGAATTTCTCAGTCAACTCCTTGACACAGTTCAAGTATAATTGGAGTTGAGGTTCGCGAGCTTGATATTCTCCTAAGATTTGCGAAATCACCAGCTGTGAATCGCTACAGAGCGTCGCCTCAGAAGCTCCGATGTCAATTGCAGCTCTTAGCCCGGCCAAGCAAGCTTCGTACTCAGCCTGGTTGTTAGATGTTTTGAAATTGAAACGAAGGGAGATCTCCAGGTGTACTCCGTCATCACTTTCGAGAACTACACCTGCTCCAGAGCCTCTTTGGTTTGATGAACCATCAACGTAAATGGTCCAATGGACTCGAGGGTAATCCGGATCAATCCCTATCATTTCCACAATAAAATCAGCCAGGACTTGAGCTTTAATAGCGCTGCGGGGTTCGTAGGATATATCAAACTCAGAGAGTTCAATAGACCATTTGATCATTCTCCCAGCAAGATCGGGCTTGATTAAGACAGAACGGAGTGGCAAATCCGTTCTCACTATGATTGGATGGGCGTGAAAGTACGGACGCAACCGTCGTGAGGCCCAAACAACAGCGAGGGCGGCCTTTTCAATTTTTTGATACCGGATCTCAGCACCTTGCAAGGTCTTGCTAGTGAAATAGACCGGTCTTTGTCCATCAGGAGTTTCTTTTATCAAGGCAACGCCCAAAGCTTCATCTGAAATAGCCAAGTACAGAATGAGTGTGTCTTCGGAGTCAGGCTTTGTGAGAATGGGAGGTTTGGACAACACCTCCTTAAGCTCTTGGAAAGCTTTTTCTTGTTCCTGTCCCCACTCGAATTTCTTGGACTTTTTCAGTATTTTATACAGGGGGAGCGACCTGTGAGCCATCTTCGGCATGAATCGTGCTAAAGCTGCTACCTTGCCATTCAGGGATTGGACTTCTTTGAGATTCTTAGGACTTTGCATGTCTAGAATCGTTTGGCACTTCCCTGGATTGGCTTCTATACCACGTTGAGTTAACATGAAACCCAAAAATTTCCCAGCAGGGACAGCAAATGTGCACTTCATTGGGTTCAGCCTCATGTTAAATTGTCTCAAACGGGTGAATACTTGGCGCAGGTCTTCAATATGATCGCCACCAATCGGTGTCTTTGCTATTATGTCGTCAATGTATACTTCAACAAGTTTGGTGTGCATACCTTCGAAAACCTTGTTGATCATGCGCTGATATGTCGCCCCAGCGTTTTTCAGTCCAAAGGGCATGACTGTATAGCAAAAGACACCACGATCATTTATGAAAGCTGTCTTCTCTTGATCCTCTTCGCACATCGGAATTTGGTTGTAACCAGAATAAGCGTCCATGAAGCTCAGGTATTGGTAACCAGAGGAATCATCTACCATCCGATCTATATTAGGAAGAGGATAAGGATCTTTTGGACAGCAGCGGTTGAGGTCCACGTAGTCAATGCACATTCTCCATTTACCATTGGATTTAGGGACCATCACCACATTCGAAAGCCAAGAGGAATATCGGATTTCCCTGATGAATCCGGCCTTCAGCAATTCCTCAGTTTGCTGGCAAGCTGCCTTCTGTTTCTCTGGGCCCAATCGTCTTTTCTTTTGGACCACAGGTTTCGTCTCTGGATAGACGGAAAGTTTATGACAGCAGAATTCAGGGTCTATGCCTGGCATATCGGCTGCGGTCCATGCAAAGAGGTCTTTAAACTCTTGCAAGAGAGCCAGCAGTCGCTGCTCTATTTCAGTATCTAGCTTGTCATTGATATGGGTGATCTTTTCTGGAGAATCTCCCAAGACGATGTCCCTGGAACTTCCATCCGGTGTGGGCTTTGATGGGTTGAACGGATCAATGTTCAAATCCGCTCTAGGGTCCAGGTCGACAAGGCTTACAGATCCAGCCGATGTTCCAGCATCATTAAGTTTCCTCTTTTTATTGGAGGCGTCCAGCTTTGTCATGTTGAGACTAAGGTTGTAGCAGTACCTAGCCATCTCTTGATCACCACGGATAGATGACACAGCATTATCCTTGTCAATGAACTTGATAAGGAGATGTGGGGTTGATACAACTGCCTCCATTGCATTCAGAGTAGGACGGCCTATGATGCCATTAAATGGTGATTTGACATCAATCACTAGCACCCGAGACCTAACCGTCCTGGCTCCCGGTTCGCCTTCAAACGAGATAAGGGTGTCAAGATACCCTTTAGTTAGTTGCTTTGCGCCATTGAAAGCTGTTAGTTCCTGCGTGTAAGGCTGTAAATCTGAGTCTTTAAAACCCATTCTTTCAAAGCAATTATAGAAAATAACATCGCAGGAACTTCCCTGGTCAACAAGGATTCTTCGGACGTCCTTGTTGGCGATCACAGCAGTGATGACTACAGCATCGTCACCACCAGGAACGGTTGGGCCAAAATCCTCGTCAGAGAAAGAGATTATGGGAGCCTCAATTCCTCCTCTGTAAGGGCGATTGTCTTTGACTTTCCCTTGCACAGATAGAATCATTCTGTGATGATTCTTACGGGCTGTAATTGAAGCTCCTCCTCCAGCGAACCCTCCAGCAATCATGTCAATGACTTCACGTCGGCCCTGACGTTGTTGCTGGGGCATGCTGTCTTTCTGTGCTGCATTATCGGTCATTACACCTTTTTGCTTCTCTGCAGCAGAGAACTTTCGAACCGGACTGGGGTTGTTGTCATCCCCATCGTCGGGATCTCTTTCTCTTTTCTCATTCCGTTCTGCCCTGTCAAAGGATTTTTCTTTGAACAGGTATTGTTTCAATTTGCCTTCTCTAATTAGCGTCTCAACCGCGTTCTTTAGAGCTTGGCATTCATCAGTGAAATGACCATTTTGTTCATGAAAATCACAGTACTTTCGTGAATTTCCTGGTCTTTTCATAGGGGCTGGTCTCCTGATGCCATATGTGCTGAAAACTGGCCATCCGACCTCTCTCAAAATCTGAGATGGTCTGGCAGATAACTGTGCATAATGGCTGAAGGAATTGACATGCCTTTCTCGAGGTCGAGGAGGGTGGTTATCCACCTTAGGATTGGTGAATGGCCTCTCCATGCGTTCTGACCTCGTTTTTTCCTTACCCTTCTGGGTTTGGGGAGATGGTGTTGGTGGCTTTTTCTTTGCAGCCATTGCCTCCAAGTGCATCTCTATGCTCACATACTTTGAGGCTTTTTTCCTGAACTCCTCAAAAGTTGCTGGGGGGCTCTTTGCTAATGAAAGAGCGAAAGCTGATCCTGGCTGTAATGCCTCAATAACGATATGCAGCTTGATAGATTCTGTGAGGTTAGGAACCAGAGCTGCTTCCTTATAAAACCTCTTCAAAAAATCTTTTAGGCCCTCGGTTTCACCTTGCTTAATCTGAGCCAAGGTATGAGACGTCTTGGGTACGTCTCTGGAGATGACAAAGTGGGTTTCAAAGGCAGCTGCCATTTCTGTCCAAGAATCTACGGATCCAGAAGGCAAGCCTTTAAACCACCCGAGGGCTTCCTCAGACAATGTTCGAGGGAACATTCGGCACATCACGTCTTCATCAGCCCCCAAGTACATGGCTTCAAACACATAAGCATCAAGGTGCTTAGTTGGATCAGTCTCACCATTATACTTTCCGATGGAAAGTGGTTGAGTGGTTTGAAGGTGCTTGGGGATGCTGATGCCCATAAGTCTCCTTGAAAAAGGAACCTTCAGATTGTAAGACAATGGGGGTGCTGTTGTTGAATCTCTCTTCCTTCGGGAAGCTGCATCCTCAGAATCGCGAGTTTGTTCTCCCTCCTCAAACGTTGGGATCTTTGAGTACTGAAGAGTGGTGGACTTTTCACCATCAGTTGTGTGGGGAGAGTTTCGCGTGCGAGATGACTCTTTATCCTCGCTTTGCCTTTTTTCTCTTCGCAATTCAGCGAGTTCCCTCTGAAGTTGTTGATCAACTCATCACGAGGATCAGGATCAGACACTGTTACTATCTTCTTTGAGCTGCCCCCATGAGAATCAAAGTTGAGTTTTCTGAAGGCGTTAGGATTGGTTCTGCCTTCAGCCTGATTTTCCATGAAGTCTTGTGCTTCGCCTTCCATTGTGGATTACTTGCTCTGTCAAAGGATATGGGAATAACTTTATCGAGTCCCACCGGGCGTGCCAATGATCTGTCCTGGACCGGGGTCAAGAGATCCGATCTCAAGCCAGTCACGAATAGTATGTCAATACCGTCTAATAGACCGGATGTATGTGTATCCGATGTATGTATCCGTTGTCCTTGGGTGAGGAGAGCGGATTGGACGTCCTGGAGATCCTTTACACCGACCTAACGCGTTGAAGTGGGCGACTGGTGGTGTCACCTGCAAAGATTCTCCGACGCTCAAGTCAGTGATTATATTCCAAGTAAGGAATGTATTCAGAGAGGCATCAGTCGTAAAAGAGCTGAAGAAGAAGATCCCTAACTTCAATCATGAAGTTAGTTCATATACCTGATTGGCTCGATTAACGAGAACTCGTTGGTGGGGAACCACCAACTCCCATTAGCATTATTATATTGCGCACTTACCTGCATGATTGGGTCAAGTGGCTATTTTATATTGAGCATAGAGAATGTAGACTAGGATTAGGGAACAAGTTGACCATTCCCGTGAGCAGAATTTGGCTCGTAGTGCAGGGAATTATTGATCGATCCCTGTAGCAACAATCCTTGTCTTTTGCACAGTGTCGTGTGTGTTGTCCGGTGTCATGGTGTTATCCTGAACAACCGGTATAGGGAGAACGCCTGATACGGAATTACAGTCCGGATGTATACCGATGACACCGGTTACACGTAGATGTCTTATCAAAGACGTTGAAATATGTATAGCAGATCGGATACCGGTATTGAGACCGGATCAACCCTAAAAAAACAGACTAATGTAATCGTGAACTAAGAGGCTAATTCTTATACCAACTCATACACAGATGCCAAGTTCAATTCCAATACCAACTCTTACACCTGCATTAAACCATGATAACTCTCCATCTTCACCATCTAAATATCTTGTTCTTTGCCAATACATGCTGTTGTAATCCTCTTCATGTTCTGGTTTGAAGCCTCTGTACTCAGCTACCTATAAAACAAACCAGAATGATATTTAGTAAAATCTATTTCATAGAAACTTCATCCTTTTTACTAAAACAACATGATTCACAAAACTGTTAGGATATTGATGTCATTGCCATAATTTATTATCACTACTCACTGGCTATGAAATTAAAGAAACGTTACTTGGACAAATTAATAATTCACAGGACAAATTAATAACTCACCGCCTCCCACCCGAATCCCCTCCCCAGCCACCAGTGTCCATCACCACCACCACCCACCTAAGCACACCCCTCCCCACCCACGAAAATCCAAACCCACCATCCACTAACCACCCTTAACTCGAGACCCACCACCATAAACCCATCAACCAAACCTCCTCACTCTATACCAATACCCATCACCACTACCACCATATACCTGTAAGGAACACCCACCACCCACCCTCACCCCCATGACCCACAGCCTAAACCCACCAACCAACCCCTCACTTACAGAAACATGAACGACTACCACCCAAACTCCAACCCCCCACCTACAGAAATAGATCACCCTCAGAAACAAGGACCTAAAAAATTTAGACATAGAAAAGTAGAGGAGACAACCATCGTTTTCCCAGCCAGACCATAAAATTGAACAACATTTATGAGGGAGAAAGGTTACCTGCGAGCCCAAGTGTCTTCCTTTCTCGTTCGATCGAAGTTCAAAGGCTCTCAGCATGTAAAGGCGTCGTCCCTGGCCCCCTCTTTTAACCCTAAACCAAGGGCATGTGTGATACCCCAGTGTTGTTGAGGGCGGGGAGTAATCGTCGGTGCATGGGCATGGACAAGGAGCGGCTCCTGGCAGGCTCCCAGCGGGGAATGTGACATCCTGGGCACTGTTGAGGGCGGGGAGTGATCGTCGGTGCATAGGCACGGACAAGGAGCGACTCCTGACAGGCTTCCAGTGGGAGGGACACTTGAACGAACCAAATACATACCAAAATAAGAGAGATCCAAAAACTGTATAGGTATGAGACTATATAGTCGAGGATAGCTTAAATGAATGAATTCGTACTACCTATACCAACAAATGCATTAGCCTTTTCGGTGGCCTATCACTTAAGGACTCTAAGGTTAAACGTGCTTAACTTGGAGTAATTTTGGGATGGTGACCTCTTGGGAAGTACTCGGGAAGTGTGTAATTGAGGACAAAGCACACTGGAAAGGTCTTGTGTTGGTTTGTGGGGAGAGTCGTTTATTCCTGAAAAGCGGTCGGGGCGTTACACCATGGGCGACTTTTCGCCAAACCGCGTTGCGCGTAGGGAGCTCAAACCTGCCTTAATGAAACGGAGCTGCACGCACGCCAATGGAACTGCCAACAGAGGTTGAAGAGACGGAACGGAGGCAGTTTCGCAGCCAAACACACGCGTCCAACGAACAGAGAAAGAAACCCCTTTACGTTAACTTGCTGCCGTTACGTTTAGTAACCAAACAGGCACTTAACCTACTTTGATAACTTTATCCAACTCAATTCCTCACAATACTACAGGGTGTTCAAAATGAAATTTTATACAAGTGGTTCCACATTTCTACGACTTGGGCAATCTTAAGGGGCATAGTTGGTATTTGGCCTCTTCATAACATTTATAGCTAATTGAGTTGTAGAGGTGTAACAATTAGATTCACCTCAATCAGAGTTTCTTAACTTCCGTTAGATGTAAAATCCTAAGCAATATGCAAGGAGTGTGTAGCCTGAATTTTTTTTGACAATTTTTCTTGTTTTGTGAGTTTTTTTATGTATGCCACAATATTTCAAGTAAAATCTATTAAATTGAGGTTAAAACCTCATATTTTTTAAAATTAAGTAAATGTGGTACGTTATAATTGTTTTTATGATGTGATATAAATTATTTTCAAATTAATTAATATGTTTATATGAGGGTCCAAGAATAAGATTTTATTCCTTAAATTGTCAATCATGTGCAAAATATGTGTCGCAATTGCTGGGTTATGGACCTATGATTCTACTAACGACAAGAAGTTCGGAAAACCGTTGCAAAATGGAAGGAAGGACTCGGGGCTGCATCCACGTCACGCTTTCCCACCCCTTACTCGTGTTTCTGTTGATGAACGGATCCTCAAGAGTCATGTCCTTCCTCCACAATAGCGGGACGCTACTCCACTACCTCCATCTCTTTTTGCTCCCCTGTCTCGCTTTTCTTGTAATAACAATGATTCCTCCTAACACAAAAATTGCCAAAGAGATCCATGAATCCGGTAACCGCATTTTCTCGATTCTTCTTATTCTGAATTAAGTTCCTCTTCTTCAAGGAGATATCATATACACAAACTCTTAACCAAATACTATCTCTGAATCAACTACAGTCAAGGCAAGTTCCTCCAAAAATTTATGATCCATGCATTACAACGTGAACGCGATCACCATTTTTTTAATATTTGTATTTCTATTTTGAAGATGAATCGGCGGAAATTGTACGAAAGGCAGAATAGCTCTTCGGAGACGCCGACGTCGCCGTCGTCACCGGGGATGATATCGCCGCTGAACCGCCACTCGCGTGCAGGTTCCACCGGCTCTGCCATGAACGCGAGGAGAGCTCAGAACACCGCAACCAAAGCCGCCGCGCAGAGACTCGCACAGGTCATGTCGCAGACAACAGAGGAAGAAGACGAAGACGACGACGTTCCTCTCGATTACTCCTCGATTAGTGGCTCCGGAGGCATTGGCCTCGGTGGTGGACGACCAATGCCATCTCGCTCTCCCGTGGTAACTTAACCGCCTTTACCGTTCTCATACTTGCACATCACAACGCTTTTCTTCCTCTTATTGATTTACATTCTTTCGAAACGTGTTTCGAATTCCTTGTTGTTGCTGCTCTATTAGTCAGTTCGGAGCGTTCAGGATCCTGCATCTGCAAGATCGCGTTCACCAATGGTAATCTCGCTTCACAATCGCTTTTCATTCATTAGATCACAGTGCTTTATTTCAAAATTTGAAATCTCCGTTTTCTTGTTGCTTCTATTAGCCGGTTCGCTCTGTTCCAGAACAACCTTTATCAGCCAGATCACGTTCTCCAGCGGTAACAGTATTTTCCCGTCGCAATTTATAAATAAATATATTAGTATATTTTACGCATACATATACATAATCGTCTATTCGAGGCGAATAATGCAGCTGGATTGGAGTAGCAAGTTGATTTGTTGAAACTGTTGATTTTTGTTTCTATTAGTCAATACGCACCACTCATGAACAACCATCATCTGCTACGGCTAGACCACGTTCTCCAGCGGTAATTTGCTTCTTTTTCATCTGCTATGATAATTAATTCTTCGATCGCGCATGCTGTTTAATATGAAAAGGTTAATGAAATTATGATTGTGTTTTGAATTCTACTAGTCAGTTCGCTCCGTTCAAGATCAATCCCAATCTGTGAGATCCATATCGAGCGTTCGATCATCTGTCTCTGGCAATGCTGGGGAGCAACCTCCATCTCGAACGTCAACGCCAGTGAATAGCGCGGAGCAGCAACAACCACCTTCTGCTCGTTCAGCAACGGGAAACCGAGGGCTTGACTTGTCTCCCTCTGCTCGTACTATGATAACGACTCGGTCGTCTCAATCGGGTAGTGTGAGCAACGACCAACCTCCCTCCGCTCGCTCAGCCTCGGGGCGTCCAAGCGGTCTTTCCAAGGTGGTTCCTATGGTGCCGCCTAGTGTGCCTATCACGCTAAGGCCAACCTCTTCTTCTGGCATTCCTCCCTCTGAGCTTCAGTTTGATGTTAAAAAAGACAGAAGGTTTTCTAACGCTCTTGTTCTTCTTTGCTTTTACATTTCCTTAACAATATGACACCGTGGCTGGTTTCATATGCCTCCTCTTCTTGGTTGTCTTCTACGTTTATGACTTATTTACTCTGTTCAAATTTCAATTCCAACTGATATATGGAAGGAAAGTTAGCATCACGCTTTTTATACCTTTCACTACACATTGGGTAAAGTTTCATGTTAAGCTCGCTAATAAATAGCTGTATCAGGTTATTTAAAAGGAAAAATGATGATCGGACATTTTTGAGAAATGTGGGGACACCTGTAAGAAAAGAGTGAGATAGGAAGAGAAGAGAGAAAAACAAGATAATAAATCATGTACACGTGACACAATTTTCTAATAGTAGACTCAAAATGCTTGCAATGAAGTTAGGAATGACATTAAGAACCAAAGTTTACTTTCCAACGCATGTCATTCATGTAATACTATGTGCTTCTTATGACCATGTAGATTGTCACTCGATCTGGGTAGTATGAAAGTAAGAGAAAATGCCAGTCAGCAGCAGCGTCCTACTAGTGCGCTTGAGGATGAGGTACATGGTCCATACTATTACATTCACGCCTTATACTTGTTTCTTAGATATTCATTTCAATGTCAATAACAAAGCTACCCGCTCTTTTTCTCCCTAAATCCACCATTAACTTCACTGCACCTGCATTTCTTAATCTTCAACTGCCTTGGCAATGCGTGGCCGCTATCACTTTTCAGGACTCTAATAATGAGGTGTGAATTTTAATGCAGCTTGATATGCTACAAGAAGAAAACGACAATTTGGTTGAAAAGGTGATAAAATACGTCATTTTGAGTAATTTGTTCTCCTTATTTCAGGATTTGAGATTCTAGCTGCGTGTTGGTGATATTGTGCAAGAAAGAATCCTGTGTTACCTCTGTTTTCTTGATTTCATCTGTTGGAGCATTTAGTTGATGTATGATGATATTGAAACACTAGCTTCTTTATGTATTTAGATATATTTTTGAATTAGATTGGATGTAAACCAACTTATACCACTGTCTGCTGTCTTTATTAAGTGATAACACGGCTGAACGCTTATAAATATCAAGTTTTTCATTGCGAAAATTGATTTTGTTTTTATATATACATTCTTTTCTGGGCACACTTTTCTGACATGTGTATTCACAGCTTCGACTTGCAGAGGAGAGGTGTGAGGAAGCTGAATCAAGAGTTAGGCAATTAGAACAGCAGGTAATACTGATACATTTGAGGGAGCAGCCAACGTGTCCATCTTTCTTGGGCAAGGCTTGTCTCTATTGCTCATGTGCAATAGTGAATCACCATGAATGAGCTACTAATAATAAATAATAAAGTTAAGAATAAAATTTTTATAGAAAACTGAGTTAGATTTGTTTTAAAATTCATATGCTACTGAATTAATATTAATTTTAAATAAAAATATTTTAAATTTTTTATCTTGAGTATGCATAGTATACATTACAGATGTTAAATATCATGGTACTGCATTATGGTCGGAAACAGCGGTATAAGTTCCACATTAAATTACATGGTGGGATATGCAAGCATTATTACTAACTATATTAAGAAAGTACTTATTTTATGGCTCTTTCTTTGAGATTTGGTATGGTTTAATTGGTTGGGAAAGACCCAAGTCCACTAATTATGTGTGATTTTTCACATGCTTTCCTATAGATTGCTACTCTTGGTGAAGGCGTAACTTTGGAGGCTCGCCTTTTAAGCAGGCAAGTTTAGTAATTAGTATGGAAATGAGTTGGTAGTAGATGACACACTTTTTAAACACCAGTTTGGATCTTCTGGTAAATAATAAGTGACATTATAACAGTGTCATGTTGAGCGAAGCAGCCTACTCAAACAATGATAAACCTTACAGTAATTATTTTATATGATATTTTCTCACTTAACATGATCAAAACTAACAGGAGATTTTTTTTTTATAATGGAGAATTTTGATCCCTTCGATACTTGTGGCTTTAAATTCCTTCTTGTTACCATTTGGATATGGTTCAAAAGAGTACGATGTTGTCCAGTTATAATTTTATAATCCTCTCTACTTTTTATGTTCATCAATCATTATTTTTTGTCTATTTTATGATTCCTTTCCTAGATTACACTAAATCTGCACAATTTATTAATCAATTGCATTATAATTAAATTTTGAATGAAATCCATCTACCGCGGCCGAAAATTTTAATAACATTAACAAGAAAGACCATGTCCATAGTCAAGCAAAGTGTGTTTATTGTGTTTTTTCTTTAAATAGTGAACTAGTAAAACCACGAGTGATCAGGTAAGTTCAGTTTCTTTAAATAGGAGATAGAAAAATGGTTTATGTTGCTTGAATTCCTTTTATTAACAAAAAAAAAGAAATTAATAACCTAACAACTAACATTAACATTTGCCCCTTAAAAAACAAAAGTTTTGTTTCTTCCCTGATACATTTTTGTAGCCTCACACGTGTTGTTCGTTTTATTTTTCAGAAAAGAGGCCGCACTGCAGCAAAGAGAGGTTTACTTTCTTTTCCTTTCCTCAGCTAACTCTCTTTATCCTTTACTTTATATGCATCATATAGCCCTATCGCTAGGTTTAGGTATGTAATAACCATGGCAGATGAGCAAATCTATACAAATGGTTTCTTAAATAGGAATTACCCGCAATTTGGTAAATGCCCAAATTGAGGTAATTGCTTAAACTTCATACACTGCTCACGTAGATGTAAAATATTAAAGGTCTAAAGCGGAAAAATTCAACGAGCTAGTAAGAGTTTGAATATTTGAAAGTCTTTGAAAATTTAGAAATTATGATGGAGCGGGCAGAGTACGAATGGCATTGACGGGAGTTGGGGAATTACTGCTGTATCCGTTTCCATATTTGTATTTCAAAAAGTTATCTATACTTTCATACTTGATACTTGTATGTATAACAACTTTGATCTTCATTCCAATATTACAAAACATAATAAAATATTTAACAAATTTAAAACAAACATTAAATATGATAAAATATTCATTCAAAACATACTATTTGTTTGGTATCAATAAAAAAATTATTTAAATTATTAAAATTTTAAAACTTAAAAGTATAAAAAAAAAAAAGTATGTTGAAAGATTATGGGAAGGTTCGGCTGGGGATAAGTATAATAGTATCTTTACCCGAATTCATCCCTATAATCATTTGTGGGTAATTTGATTTGATTAAAATGTATTTAAAATTTAAATACTAATATTACACAGGTTATTTCAATCAAATTAGGTGTAAAATATGAGTTTGATTTTCTGATTTAGGTTTAGGCAATAATTTTGTGACCCAGACTAACCAACTCAATAAAGTTTAAAACCAAATCGATTGAGTAGTTCATTTTTGTTAGCTTTTAACCCTTTATTTTTCAGCGAGAGTGTGGGTGTAGAAACATTTTTCTTAAGTATCTTTGTTTTCAGGCTAAAATTGAGATTTTTGTTCGTTATTTTTAGTTAGTGTAATAAAGGTCAACGATAGAAGATAGCGTAGGATATTATCAAGATGTGTAAATTTGATGATTAGCAAATACCACTAAAGATAATTTTTTAAAAAATGGATCTAAATATTTTCCTGAAGTCATTACATGCGTAAGTAAATCAAGGTAGTTGGAAAGTCAAGTTTAATTAGAGATTTAACTTGTGGGTATGAGGTTATGAATTTGAATATTATCAATGTAAAAGTTTTGTGGGTGGATAATTTATAAGTATTTTTGAATTTTAGAGTTTGTTTTGATTTTAATGAGTCCCTGAAGAAAAATAGATGAGTAGTCACTACATCTAAATATTTAAGAGATAAAAAAAATTATGTATCAAAATTTATTTATTAAAATTGAAATTACTTTCAACGTTAATACTTTTCCTTAAGGAACAAAATAATATTAATTGTTGATTTTTTTTATATTTATATGTTATCAAAGATTAAAAAGATTTACTCTAATCTTTAAACCTAAAAAAAAAGAATCACTCATTTTACACCAGGCAAATTAAAGAGTTGCTTAATTTTAAAAAAATATTTTTAGTTACGAAAAATCACCTTTCATTTTATTCTTATTCAAAAGTTTAATTTTGCTGAAAAAGTAATATGATAAAATTATGTAAGTTCTTTGTAATTAAAAACATAGAAAAGTAAACATGAAGCCTAATTTTTCAAAACCAAAACCCTATCAGTGAGTTATTATAGTATTACAATCGAAAGGAATTAATATATGCATAAATATGGGAACATGAACGGGGGACACATGCGAAAATTGATATCATTGTCCTTCGTATTTTTCATAAGTCGAATGACTCCATTTCCAGGCTGCTTTGAGAAACGCTTCAAAGAATCATGAAGGTTTTCAAGCAACGCTTCAGGCGGATGCTGAGGTATCCAGCATTTTACCTTGTACGTTTTATGGTTTTATTTTCAAATTCTTCTGCAATTTCAATTTTAATGCTTAGAAAGTAGAAACATTATGCTTATAGGATTTAATTTAAATTTCTCATATTTCATATCAGGTTGTAAAGGAGGAAGCGGTATCTGCATTCGAGAAGCTACGGTGTGCCACTCAACGAATGATACTTACCCCGGAAGAAATGGTACGGGTTTGGGGTTTAATCTTACAATGTTTTCATTTTTTATTTCGATATTATGCTTCATAATCATCTGATTTTCCGTTTCCTCTCTTAGGAAGAGGTTGTTTTAAAGAGGTGTTGGCTAGCTCGGTATTGGGGTTTATGCGTTCAACACGGTAAGTCATGCTATAGTTTGTTCAAATTCAAATTTGCTTTTGTTTAAAGTCTAAATTAATTACATATGTGTCAAATGTCAAATGTCTATTAACTTGATTTTACTAATGCTAAAGGTTACGTTTGTGTCAAATGTCATCCAAGATGCAACTCCAACTGATTACCGGACCCAACACAAAAGTTGATTTGAATTTTGTTTTAAATATTAAATTTCATATATTTTTTATTCTGTTTTGGACTATACTTATTATTAATATTTTAAATATCATATTCTTGAAGTTAAATATAAATTATATTCTTGTTAATCTTATTAATGAATTTTTTTTAACATAATGGATTTTGCTTGAAGATACCTATTATAATTTTTTATTTTAGTATTTTACTTCTATATAGCATTTTATAAATTAGATATATATTATGCCTATTTATATCCCGTCTAAATTTATACCGTCAGCTTTGCCCTAAAATTACAGGTTTAGTCAAAATTAAGTATATGCGAATTTTAAATACATTATTTTAGTTTCAGTTTTAAAATTGTGATTTTGACCTCTCATTAATGTTTTGGTCAATTTTTTAATGGAAACTAACGTCAATTATGTCATGTTACTCGGATATGGTGTTTAAATCATATGAAAATTAATAAAGGGACAAATTTTGAATAATCTTGAAAGCTTGAGAATAATAAAATATGCAATTAAAACTTAATAACTTAATTAGAAGACCAAAATTATAAAAGTAGTTTAGTTAAGGGAAAAAATTAATTAAATCTAAATTAAATATTTCCAAATATTTTTTTTATTGTGGATGATATTTTATTGAAAACTAATTTCAGATTTCAAACAAGCAAAAGTGTTAATGACTTCAGTCCCTGTTGTGCAAGATGCTCTTTACTGTCTGCTACACTCTGTCTGTTACTAAAAAATCTATATTGATTTGATTGACGAAATAAAACAAATTACTAATACACATTTTTTTGGTAGAGTGTGGAAAATACTAATACACATTTGCCTCTATAGTTTAGTATCGCAAAAAATTTCTTTGGGAAAAAATCAAATACTAATCATAAATATTAGTTTAAAATGGTACCTAACTCATTGCCTCTATAGTTTATATGCAAATTGCAAGATACAATTCAATTGCCTCTCTGAGAATTACTTTCATTTTGGTGGAATTATTTAGAAGTTGTACTTCTATTTAACTAATCCAAAGGGGGGCAAAAAATCAAATATTCGAATTAATGGCTCTGAAATATATTGCAGGTATTCATCCTGATATTGCTGAAGCAAAATACAAATTCTGGTCTATGTTCGCTCCTAATCCGGTTGAACCCATATTAGCTGCAGGAGAGAAAGCTAAAGAGGAAACAGGTAAGGTTAACTGCTCTGGATTTTTTTTGTTCTCTTGTTTTATATTGGTTGTTACCTTTTTAATTCTTTGCCCAAGATTAGGTGATTAACTTTCGTCAATTTTTGTGCTACACCATAGACCCCAATTTAGACGACACGGAAGATCAACGTGATTTGAAGGAACTTTCTGGAGAGGGAAATATTGAGAACATGCTTTTTGTCGAGCAAGGTTTGCGGCAATTGGCTTCACTAAAGGTTCCTATTATATCGTTATTTAACAAAAAATATTGAAGGCGTTGCACTACTAATTTCTTTAGTATTATCCGCGGATTTCGCTGAATGGTTACAAATTTTTACGAGCATCGGTGGTTTTATCTCGTTGTTTATTTTGAAATTAAATATATTGTAACTTTAATTGAAAAAATATTTTTTATTTAATTTTAGATCATCAATTCAATGAAAAAAAAAACTTATTGATTAAGGACTATTTTTTAAGATATTATATAGTTATAATATGTTTCAATTTTAAAATGAATAGATGATATTATCAATTACATAGGATAACTATAAAAAAAAAAATTGTAATGATCGGAGCCAAATCCATTATTTTTATGGTGAACTTTGAGTTAACAGCATTGCACTTGAAATTTTAAATACTTAATATACTACTAGTATTACATCTTTCTGTGCATTAAAATCTTTTGCCTCCTTCAAGTTTTTTCTCCAAGCTCTGACCCTGACGAGTGGCTTTCTTCTTTGTAATTATTTTTGAAGGTAGAAGAAGCATTGGCACTTGCATTAGCTCAACATAGGCGTCCAAATTCACTGAAAGCTGGCTTTTCAGGTGCTAAATTAAATAATTTATACACTAGTTTAAAATGATTTCTTATTTGAAAATAAAATTCTAAAACTTCGATTTCCCACCTTACACATTTTGTCTTTATCTCTTATTTTTACATTTTCTTTTGTACACACATAGAAAATACTACTCAACACAAATCAAAACGACAACAAATATTATCCCAAAATTATTGTACAAAAACATTACTCTTTTTCCTTCTTCAAATGCAACTGTCAATTCTTCTTATTATGTCTTGTAAAATATCACCCGAAACATGCTGCTTATGAATCTTTACCGATGGACGTCTAAGTATCCCTTTTTTTTATATTTTTTTTCGAAATTATATTTCTTAAGAATCTTATTTTTTCAGAATCATAACTGTCAGTAAAGTTAAAATAGGTTTTGAATGCTTTAAAGTTTCATAGAAAATACCTTTTAAATATAACTAAAATTTTTCTTGAGAAATTAAATTTCTCATCTCTCATTTGAAAATTTTTTATTGAAAAAATTTATAAAATATATTTTTTAGTTTCCTATTTTCTAAAAAGAACAATCAAACATGTGAAATTTAATTTCCTAAACTAAGTTTCCTTGAGAAGCTAAAAATAATCTTTATACCAATCGGCCTAAGTGATTCAAATTCAGTTATTTAAAATGAAAATTTGGTAATGGATATACAGTTTTATTATGTTCAAAATTGTTAGTGGTCTTATATCTACCCAGATTGATACCTTCCGAGTGTAGCGTATCCCATGCTCACTATGAGGCTGTTTGGATATCTCTCCAAAAATCCATCCTACGGTCAAACGAAGTTTTGACTGTCTCGAACGGAATGAAGAATAAATATCAACCCTTAAATTTCTCTATTTCCCCAACTTCGTTTCCCCAACTGAAAACCAAACGATTCTGTCAATCAGGGATTTTACAGTTTTGATAAACAACAAATAAAAGACGGGAAGAGTCCAGAGTACTATATCATTAAGGGTTATTTAAATTTAAATAAATATACATTTAGGATTCATTCTCTCAAATGTCGCTATATCATGCATGGTCTGACACTCTGACTCAACTTATTTTTTGGTGTAGATGACCTAAGGCTCCCTATTGAAGGGCAGTGTGATGCATTTGGTAAGTTTTCCGTGTCACACTTGGAATTGCCATTATAATCGGTATAATAAGAAATTGGCATCAAGTTGTAGGGGAGTTATTAACTTACATTATTACATGTCAGTAAACAAATGCTGATGCTTTACCAACTTCAACCTTGGGTTTATCATGATTTCTTAAAATATACATATATGTAGTGTGTCATGTGAGAGTTTAAGAGGTAAAAGGGGATAATTTTGATTATTCTTGTATGCTACTTGTTTTATCTACTTTGAACGTATCATCCTCCCGACTTGCATGTCTGTAACTTGATTCTCATTGATACCATTCTGTCATACAACCTGAAATGGCCATTTAAAAAAAAAACGATATTCTTCCGTTAGATACTTAGCTTGATGTTTTATATTTCATATTTCACTTGAAGATAAATCTTTT
This sequence comes from Clitoria ternatea, assembly GCA_037962975.1. Classification (NCBI taxonomy): domain Eukaryota; kingdom Viridiplantae; phylum Streptophyta; class Magnoliopsida; order Fabales; family Fabaceae; genus Clitoria; species Clitoria ternatea. The sequence goes on along the minus strand of CM075673.1, from coordinate 3,302,493 downwards.
ACTTTCAGAATTGAGCGAGGAGGAGGCTGAAGATGTATCTTTTAAACAGGTACATGCAACAATATTTTCTTTGAGCTTCTTCATTGTTTTGCTCCTGCAAATATTTTTGATAATGTCCTCCGTAGTCACCTCCCAATCTCCCATCCTCCTCCTTGCTATATTTATTGTAAAAGGAAAAATACTTGCGGTCACTTAATTATACTTTTCACTTTTAATTTGGTTATCTGGAAATTTTAATTTACAATAAATTAGGTACTGCCTGCAAACTTCTTTCATTTTGTTTCCAAGGAGTAACAATAGAAGCAACAGATTGAATGTAAAGATAGCAACATCCCTTAATTTGAGATTGTGGACGTGGGCAAGGAAAAAGAAGGAACACGCAATCAGAAGTTGTATCTTGGATCAATCTTATAGTATATGTATTATGTAGTTTAATAGTTATATACTGATGCTCGGGCAACTTTATCAGATGAAGGAGGTCAATGAATGCTGAAAATTGTGTTTCCAGATAATTCTTGGAGGAAAATATCTAGAAATTTTGGTTTTCTATTGTTGTGATCTGGGATCGGATGATATATTATTTCTTCACTTGTTCATTTTTGGGGTTCATCAGGAAAGATTCAGATTTAACTGTTTGGAATTTATATAGAATTTTCTTTTTCAAACATGTTTAAATCAGCCGCGTTTGGTTACCCATGGATTCTTGTCTACCATGTTCGTTTAGGCTTGGCTTACTTACATTTGGAGGAGGGCGAAAAGGCGTGAAATAGAACCTGACATAGCAGATGAGCGTTTGCAGCTCTGGATCAATCGTAACTCCAAGACACCTACCTCGCAAGATGCAGTTGATGGTATTGTCAATCCCTTGTCCCTCATCCGTTGTAATTTTCCTGCAATACAAAGACTTTGCTATGTTGCTCTATGTAGCCTCTTCTTAAGGCTCATTGTTTAAGTGGCAATAGAAAAAAGAGTTACAGACAAGTATGTGATTTATTTGCACTTACAATACGTGATGATGTCTTCTGCTATGAAGATTGAAAGATCTACTCTAGCATAAATTCTGCTAATTTTAGTGGTTCTACTTGGCAAAGCATGCTTAAAATCTCTGAATTATCATATTACTAGTATGTAGTGGTTATAAATTAATAACCTTCTCTTGCAAACATATCGATATTTTTTATTGAAATTATTGTGATCTTTTTGTACTTATTCCCTTCTGCAGTTGAGCGTGGACTTACAGAGATCAAGAAGTTGGGCATTGAAGCGCAGCTGTGGGATGAATCTCGCAAAGAATTGGACCTACATCTTGAGAATTCCCAAATGCCTGGTCGTTCTGACTTTTGATACGCTCGATTGTTCCAGAAGTTATACCTTCTCACACTTTTCCAAAGTGGGTTTTGTAATTTAGTTACTCAAAAGAGTTTGGAGTAAAATAGGCTATTTCCACAGTGTATTGTATTCTACGAAACAAGGTTATCAATTATTAAGATATTGTAAAAAGAAAATTATATTAAAAATAGATTGGAATTTATAATTTTGCTGGATGCATCTTTCAAAAAAAAATTACTGGATAAACTATGAATTGTATTTGAAAAAAATGTTGTCAATATTTTGTTAATTTTCCAAGAACTTAATAATACTCACAAGAGTATCAATGATTCTGTCTTCTAATTTAAATTAATCGTGTCAAATAACTATTTTTGTTGCAATCTTTCTGCTATATTTGATGAGTTTTCTCTTCATAAAATCTCTTATAATTTTTATTTTCTTAGCTGTTTTTTAAAAAGAAGCCCAGGGGAAAATCCTAACAGGCTGAGAGAAAAAATACGCACTTTGTGGGATCCACTTATCAATCTAACTAAGTTGAGCGGTACAGTCGCATAGTAGTGTAGCTACCCTCGCTAGAGAAAGAGAATAATACTTCAAAAGGACAAATATGTCCCATTCACATGGCACCGCAACGTGACTTGCAAGGGCATCATCTATTCTAGTTACGTTGGGGCCATATAAAAAGCCTTATGTCTCAATTTTTTTGACATCTTTGGCATAAGATTAAAGTTTTGGAGCATTTGGAAGGTGATTTCCACCAGTTGAGCACCTTGGGGTTTCGTTTTCTAGGGTTTATTTCTTTCCCCTTCTTTGCCATTAATGTGTCCTGGATGGTTTTCATAGATTTGTATGATTAAACCCTTTTTTATTTGAGATTAGATATAATTTATTTATTATTATGACTTTATGGTAAATATTTGTGTATGTTTATCATCTATATCAATGTTACTATTTCATTTCTTGGTGCCTAATGTGTATTAGAAAAGAGAAATGACTTATATATGCGTTTGATTTTCTGAACAAGTTTTTAGGTGGAATACACCTTATATTCTTCGTGTTAGGATTAAGTTGATTATAAAGGTTATTAAAACTTATTCTTAATGCAAATCCTATAATTGAATATACAATGAATTGATATTAAGGTTTAGAATATATTCACTAAAGGACAAGTTTAATGACTTTGATGTTATCTTAACTTGATTAAATGTGTAAATATATACAGTAAGATTACAAAGTAATAACTTAAATAGGTTCAATTCGATTCCAACACTTTAAGCATTTACTTTTTTAGTTTCCTTAATCTTAAACTATTGAAATCAACAACTCAAACAATCAATTCAATGAACAAACCAATGAAAATAATGGACCTTTTTTATCCCTAAGTATAAGACCTTTTTATTTAATTTATAAGTATTGAGAAAGTTTATTAGTTTAGTCAAAATCATTAACTTCGTCTAAAATTAAAGGTAATTTTCCTAAATTACCTTTAAAAATATTAGGAATTCCATTTTTTTCTCATTCATTCTCTCTGTATTGTAATTAATATTTGTATTTCATATAAAATAACAAAATCAATAAGTAGGAAAATTAATCTCTGTGTTAACAAATTATAATAGGAAAGATAAACAATGTAATTCAGTTATTATCTTTTTAAACTCGAATTGGTCTAAAAATAACTAATGACATTAAAAATTGAAAAAAAAACTTTATATTAAGGGACAAAAACATTTATCAAAAAGATCTTATATTTAAGGACATAAGTAATATATATATGTTTTATGATTAACTAACAATTATTGTGTTATTATTGAATATCTCATAAATCTTTATAGATATGATATTTTTACTAATCAAAACTTAATAAATTTAGCATACTAACGAAAAAAAAAAAAAGAGGATTGTGATAAATGATAACATACTCCTGTGCAAAAATCTTAGGAAAATAATTGATTACATTGATTTTTATGATAAAATAATTGACTCTGACTAAAGCACTCATTAAATTTATTAGGAGTTAGTTATTTTACAAGGAAACTTTCTTAATGATACTTTTAATATATCATGGTATAATTGTAAATAAGTAATTAATATAAAAATTCTAAAGTGACGTATAATTCGAGAAAAGTCAATATTGTAAAGATGATATGTAACATATAATATGAGATGGAGTTAGTAATTATAATTTTTTAAACTAAAGAAAAAAGAAATATTACAGACCTAATTTTATGATAGACTAATTAAAGAATAACAAGTCATCATTTGATACGAGTTTATGGAAAAAAATAGCTTATTTTTATAACGTTAAAGACCACAAATAGTAATTTAATGAATTCGAATAACTATTGAATATTAATAAGAAGAAAAGAGTAAAATAAAACCTAATTCTGTATAAAAAGGTGGGTTCTTTTAGTCTTTTTTATAACGTATTATACATTCGATATAAATTAAAAAATTTAATTATTCTGATAAATATATTAAATTTGTCCATTATTCTTGTTATAATTATAAAATTATCTTTAATATAATGAAAATATAAAATTTTTAAATTATGTTGTGAGGAAAAAATATAATCAATTAGTATATAGTGTAAAATAAATAAATAAATGTACATAGTAAATTAAAAAAATTATAAAAAAATTCTAAAATAGGATCCCATAAATAAGAGTATAAGACTGGAGGGAGTAACATAGTTATTAAATATATAATTTTTTTTGGAACAAAAATATATAAATTTTATTATGAATATCAAAAGAAGTAAAACATATTTTCTTTGAGTTGGGCTAGTTTTGATGGGCCGCAAACTAACCTCATCAAGAATCCATGTTGTAGTGTTTTCTATTGAAATTAGAATTTACTATTTACCAAAAAAATTAGAAGTTACTCTTATGAAAAATACATTTAATTATATTAAAAAAATAAAAAAATGTAACGAATCTCAACATGTTTTATTTTTGCAGTGTTAATTTTTTTACAAGGAAAGTAAGCTGAGGTTGGAACGTTCTAGTTCAATAGATAAACTTCAATTTATTAGTCGTTATAAGTTTCTATAATATATGTTTAATTATTACTAAAATAAACAATAATAATTACGGGTTGAATTATCCTAGGATTAGTCACTGATCTGTCCTGGACCGGGGTCAAGAGATCCGATCTCAAGCCAGTCACGAATAGTATGTCAATACCGTCTAATAGACCGGATGTATGTGTATCCGATGTATGTATCCGTTGTCCTTGAATGAGGAGAGCGGATTGGGCGTCCTGGAGATCCTTCACACCGACCTAACGCGTTAAAGTGGGCGAATGGTGGTGTCACCTGCAAAGATTCTCCGACGCTCAAGTCAGTGATTATATTCCAAGTAAGGAATGTATTCAGAGAGTAATCAGTCGTAAAGGAACTGAAGCAGATCCTCCCTTCAATCATGAAGTGAGTTCATATACCTGGTTGGCTCGATTAACGAGGACTTGTTGGTGGGGAACCACCAACTCCCATTAGCATTATTATATTGCGCACTTACCTGCATGATTGGGTCAAGTGGCTATTTTATATTGAGCATAGAGAATGTAGACTAGGATTAGGGAACAAGTTGACCATTCCCGTGAGCAGAATTTGGCTCGTAGTGCAGGGAATTATTGATTGATCCCTGTAGCAACAATCCTTGTCTTTTGCACAGTGACGTGTGTATTATCCGATGTCATGGTGTTATCCTGAACAACCGGTATAGGGAGAACGCCTGATACGGAATTACAGTCCGGATGTATACCGATGACACCGGTTACACGTAGATGTCTTATCAAAGACGTTGAAATATGTATAGCAGATCGGATACCGGTATTGAGACCGGATCATATGTCCCCTAGCTTGTGTGAGGGACTGAATAGTTGTTCACATAAGCTACTCAACCTGCGAGAGGTCTTAATAACGGTAAGCTTACGTGTGTAACAGTTCCTTAGCATCTGTTGTCATTCGTAAAGAACCGCTCTAAATTTAATAGAAACAACCTTTCGGTACGGTCACAACGGATTCAGACAAAGATTCGTCGTGTGAGAATTTCAAGAGTTTATTGGAATTGAAAGCTCTTGAAGTTCGTGTAACGGCTGTAAAGCGTGAATTGCGTTGCATGATTAGACATTAATGCTTTTAATCACGTGGGCAAGCAATTATTACGCCTGAGATGAAAATCTCATTAACCGTCGTTTTGGGCTTAATGGGCCTGAAGTTTTCGAAACTTTTGGGCCTAGTGGGTAGCCCTTCGCTGAATCGCTATCGTTTTGGCGCCCAAGAATTTGGAACGGTTATGTCGTTTCGCTTGTGAACGAATGCGTTTTATCGAGAACGACACAACTTCAAGAGGGGGTAACCGAACCTCTCCGTTTCCTATAAAAGGAACACTTAGTGGATTCTGTGTTCCACTTGCTTTTGTTTACTTAACGAAACTCTGCAGAAATTTTGCAAGGAAGTTTGCTGCCTACATTACGAGGGTTCCTTCGTTCCTCAAATTCATCACTGTCATCTGAGGTAACTATCTCTCCCTTGTTGTTCTGGTTTTGTTTTGTTTTGCTACTTCTTAGTTAAAGAAAGTAGGCTTCGTCTAAGGGGGGGGAATCAGTTTCCCGCAACCCTAACAGTCATGGGGAAGAATCCTTGTGATTCTTCCTAAGACTGAATCGCGTCGCTCAGAAAGGGGATCTTACTCACTGTGGAAAGTGACCTTTCCCTTCTCAGAGTCGCCCTCTGATTGTAATTGCTTTTAAAATGCAGTGAGTAATGATTGCAACTTTCTGACGACATTTCATTTCTTATCGTAGATTAAGGAGTTTGATTTAGAAAATCCAAATGGCCACTGGAGAGGGAACCTCTGAAAATAGCGCTATTTCGAGGACAACTGAAGGTCTCTATAGCGTAGTTGCTTCGAGGCTGAATTGGGAGGAGGTTCAGGCTAAATGGCCTTTCTGCTGGGTGTCCAGTGAGTTTAAGGACTTGGCCTCCCGACATGCGGATGAGGAGGGATCCCGGATTCAGCCGAGGTTCACTCTGAGTACGGATGAAGAGACAAAAAAGTGGTATAGGGTTTACGCACCACTTCCGACAGAGCGGATATGCCACGTCGTCCCTAATGACCGCTCTGTATACATATATGACTTTATTTTTCATAATCTGGGAGTTCGTTTTCCTCTAACCGAACTCCAGATGGGCGTCCTGAAGTTCCTGAACTGTGCACCCTCCCAACTTCATCCCAACGGTTGGGGCCTCATCCGTGCTTTGGAGGTCCTTGGTGAACATTTCAATTTCACGCCAACTGTAGCGATACTGTTCTACTACACTCAGGTAGTTCGAAGAGCAAACAAGCAAGGTGGAGTTGGTCTGGTGACTCTCCGAACTCTCTGTTCCTTTGTGAACTTTGAGTCTTATACGGATTCTGCCAAGGTAGATGGGAAGTCCTTCAAGACTTACTTCACTCGCATCTCCATTAAGAAGGGCAAACCAAAATTTTGGAAGGACGAAGAGGGTGTTGACAAATTTCCCCTGAGTTGGACACACAAACATTTCCTCTTGAGCTCACACGCGTACTACACTGATCAATCTGATCTGTCTCGTGAGACGTCAAGAGTGTTGTTCGCACTTGAATCGCACACTACAGGTCGTCACGTTTTTTCGTGTAGGCGTTTGCTGAGTAGCTCAAGCGGAGTCCGGGAGGAATATTTGCGTACTTCTCGTTTTATTTCATCTTTTCTCCTTTATCAAATATATATAGAATATTTGTAGTTGCTGACATCTTGTGTTTGTTCATGTAGGTGAAATAGAACAGCAAACTCCAGAAATGGACAAATTGAAGAAATTCAAGGCGGCTGGTAAATCCGTTACCCGTGAAAATGAAGTGAAGCCCAGGCCCTCAACCAAGGATCGTCCTGAGTTAATAATACTGACCTCGGATGCTGAAGGGGATGTTCCGTTGGTTGAGGGCGGATCTTCTGCCGCTGATGAATCCACGGGTCATCCTCCAGTTTCTGAGAGGAGAAGAAAAATCAAGAATGACTCAGCGGGAGGCCCGTCCAAAAAGCGCAAAACTCCGGAGGATAAGCCTGTTGAAACCTCGGAAGCAGCCGGTGCTCCCTCTGGTCTTAATAAAGAAACTGCTGTTGGGGCTTCTGGGTCAAATCCGACCTCCTTCCCAACGACCTCGTTTCTCACCCCCTTCCTCTCCTATGAGGGTTCTACTCCAGCCACTCTTCCTCCTCCGATGTACAAACTCCGACCTACGCTTAGCGTTAAAGAAATTGAAGAAGCGTGTGAGGCCGGAAGGTGGCAGTTAGCCGAACACGCTGGAATGCTTTCTTCAGTCAGCGAGTTGGCTAAGAACGTCAACAAGGTTGAGGAGCTGAGTGACAAACTAGAAGAACTCAACCTTTCCTCAGAAAAAGACAAAGCCGCCATGAAGTTAATGGAAGATCGTCTTAACAAGTCTAAGGAGTTTGGGGATCTCATAACCAAAGAGAATCTCAAGCTCAAAGGCGATCTTAAAAACTTGGAAGGCAAAATGGCAGAGAAGGAGGAAGAACTCCGCAGCAGCCAGGATAAAAATAAAGCTGATGCTGAGGAGTGGTCTCAAAGGGAGAAGAAGCTCCTTCTTGAGATAGAGGGACTGAAGGCTAGGAAAGCGGAGTCCGAAGTATCTAGTGAGGAGCTGTCCAAGTTGCGGGGAGAATTGGCTACAGCGAAAGCTGAGAGGGAAGAAGCTGTTGACATATGCAGCCGGGCTGTTGAAGAGTCCTTCGGCTTAGCCATACGCCAAGTCTTCTACCGCAACCCCACTGCGAAACTTAACCTTTATGGAATGGATCCATACTATGAATTCCATGGGGGAAAGTTAGTCGCAGTGGTGGATGGTCGTCACGAAGATCCACCGACGTCCTTGTATGGTTTGGCTCCTCTTCCTGAGGGTCAAATCATGGGACCTGATTACGTCTTTCCCGTGTCCGAGGTTCCCTCTTCTGAAGAAAGGGCTGAGGCTCCTGGAGGCGAGACTCCTGAGGAGGTTCCAAAGGAAGGGGCAGCTGAGCCTGGTGCTGAGGAGGCACAGAAAACTGAAGAACAGATTCCTCCTTCGTAGCTTTGTTTTCATTTACATGTATAGTTGTGTACCGGGATCAACTCCGGATTTTAAACTATTGTATGTAATTTCATTTCAATGAATGAGTTTTGATTGAAGAAATTTATCTTCGTCGTTTCATGTATATATAAATCGTTACTAATCCGTTCTGTATAATTAGTGTTAAGGCCAGATTGAAATAACTGCCTCAGAAAATTAAACAATAAATAAAATTTAGAACGGATATATATATACATGTCCCCAAGTGCGTATTAAGAAAAAGGGTGCCTGTCTTTGGGGCATGATCCTTAATTTTCTTAATTCTCTTGGGGAAAGATGGGTCGATCCGCTGTTCAGTAGAGTAGTGTAACTGGACGGATGACTGCTTTTAATCCGTAATGCTCTCACAGGAGATGACAATATTGTTCCAAGCCTAGGGAACTGCAAGGAAGTGGTGTTTGAGTCCTTTATCATAAGGATGATAATGGGAGTTTTTTCTACGCCAGGAGTTACGTCGTTATATCACAGAATAGGTGATAAAGAGTATCCGTCCTGGGAGAATACCACTTGAAAGCGAAAGTGCGGACTGACTTTCGGAATTTTCCATCATAAAGATGATTATGGGAATTGATCATGCCAGGTGTTTTGTCATCAAATCACTTCATAAGTGATTGAGATCATCCGTCTTGGGGATGTGTACAGCACCAGAAGTTATAACATCGGATCACATAACAGGTGATTGAGATCATCCGTCCTTGAGGTGTGTATGGCGCCAGGAGTTACATCGTCATATCACAGAATAGGTGATTGAGATCATCCGTCCTGGGCAGGTACACCATGTCAAGGAGTTACATCGTCAGATCACATAATGGGTGATTGAGATTGTCCGTTCTGGAAAAGTACACAACGCCAAGAGTTGCATCGTCAGATCACAGATTAGGTGATTTAGATAATCCGTCCTGGAGACATTTTTCAATCGTAGGGGTACGGATTTAATGAATACTTCTCAGAATGATGATGATAATTGTTCATACCAGGAGTTACATCGTCGAATCACTTTACAGGTGATTGAGATCGTCCGTCCTGGAATGATTATTGGAGTTCTTCGTACCAGGAGTTACATCATCGAATCACTGAATAGGTGATTGAGATCATCCGTCCTGGTGAATTTTTTCCAATCAAGGGAGTGCGGATTAGGCAATTTTCGCATCCATCCGAAATCCGAGTAATACCTCTACTTGCCCCCTAGCTGATGTGAGGAAGCAGTTGACTTGCTCATATGAGCTATATTGATCATAGTACGTTTGGATTTCGGATTTGCACCGAAGTGTAAATATCCGCTCTGGGAACCATGTTCCGTAGTGACAAAATTTTTAGGGCGGATTCGACAATGGGAATATCAGAAGTTTATCGAATTTCGCAACCCTTGGTATTCGGGTAATGGTGGCCACGTTTCTAATGATTGGACATTTAATGCCTTAATTCACGTGGGCGAGCCATTATTGCGTTAAGTGCGCATGTCTTAGTAACTGTCACGCATAGTCTTGTTGGGCCTAGGATTTGGTTTTAATAGGCCCATTTCGATGGCTCTGTGACAAAACGATGGGATTTTCGCGCCATGATTTACTAAACGACAATTTTGGTCCACTAAACGGGGAGTCGTTTGGGGGTAAACGACAGATTGTGTTTAGTGGGTATTTGAAAAATTTTTGTGCCCTGATACAGGCGTATTTGGCAATCTCAGTTACCATTTCTTCTTGCTTCCTTGACGAACCTCTGCAAAAGTTCCAAGAAGTTCTTCGTGTCCGCCTCTGTGAATTTCAATTCACTGTCTTTAGGTAACCACTTTCCCTTTGTTTTTTGTATCTCTTTTCAATATTTGAGAATGGCTAGGAAGGGTGTTAGCTTCAGTGGCGTTAGCCCTAGAGGGAGAGGAGGAAGGGCTTTGGCTCAAAACCCTAATGTTCGTGGTGGGAGGATCCCAGTGATCTTCCAATCGAGGCCACAGTATACGGGGGGGGAGGAGTCGCAATATCAACGGCGAAGGGTGATTATACCCTCTTCAGAGTCTTCCTCCTCCAGTGAGAGTGTCGAAAGTGGGGATTTGTATCTCTCTGATTGTAACATCCCAGATGTTTTGATAATAGAAAATAAATTGGAAATGAGTAAATTATTATTTGGCTTATAATGAAAATAGTATATGAAATGTTAAGTGGGGAAAAGCAGTTTTAAATGAAATTTTAAGGAAAATGGCATCAGGACCCTGACGCGTAGCGTGGATGGGACGCGTAGCGTCAGGTGTGATTTAGTGAGCGGACGCGTAGCGCCAGGCTGACGCGTAGCGCCAGCGTCGCGATCTGTTTTATAACAGGGTCACACAGAACAGAACCTGTAAACCCTCTCTTTCATTTTCTCTCTTCTCTGAGGCGATTTGGCTAGGGTTTTGAGGGAAACTTGGATTCTTGGTGGTTTTAAGCAATTGGAACCAAGGTAAGGCATTTAGGGCCTCTAATCTTTAGTTTCTTCTCCTTCCCTTCATGGAATCTGAGTTTGCATGTGATGATTGGGGTTTTGATTCTGAGTTTCAGTGGCTTCTGAAGTTTGGGTAATGAGTTTGGAAGTATAAGGAAGGTAACGTACTAACTAATTTGATGTTTCGGTGACCGTAGGTGCCGGAACGAGTGTTAGGCAAGCGATTGACAAAGAGGACGTCGGAAGCGAAAGAGGAACGGTGAATCCAGCGGCTGTAGGACGCTATCCACCCCTTGAGCAAACTATCGGAGCTTGGGATAGAGGTAAGGAGGGTGTTCGGGTCATAATTAATTAGAATTGATATGAAAACAAATTATGGGAAGTTTAAGAATTTAATAAGAGTTGTCATAAATACTATAAAAGTAACTGAATATAGTAGTTGTGAATATATGAGTATGTGAAATGAGATTAAATGGTTGAATATGAAAGAAATATGTTGATTGAATTGATTATATGATGAAATAAAGATTGGAATGATGGAAGTGAAATATATGTGTAATATTTCCACTTTGAGTGGTGTATGTATATTTGATTATGAATAAAAATGTGGAATTTTGAATTATTGATGATATATGCCATAGCATTGTATGGATGGGTTTGACAAGTCGGTCGCCCTGTATTGTGAGCACATGCCAGTTTCTGGTAGTTGCACATGTGGTTTTGTTGATGATATGCTATGATTATGAGTTATGATATGTGAATATGTGGTATGGGATGGCCAACGGTATGTATACCCCTCGTTTTCTGGCTCCCGTGGTCTTTGTGCCCAGTTGAGCTACCCAGTGGTCAAGTCGGACCCAGTGGTTGAGGTGGAGAGCCAAGTCGGGCTCGGTGAACCAAGTCGGGTTCACGGGATGTCAAGTCGGACTCCCAGCTGAAGGCCAGTCCTTTAGTATCCGGATACTAGGCGTCAAATTACATGAGAGTCAGTTGTGACTTATGTGAATCTTATATTGATTGATGATGGAAAATGAATTATGAATTGAAATTGAAATGTGAATGAATGAAAGTATGGTTTGAATAAGTTAAAGATTGATGTGTATGTGTGCAATTGTATTGATGTGGATAAGTGCAGGAAATCGAAAGAGATTATGTAATAACAAAGAGTAGTAGGTATTGTTAAGTTTAATATTTCGTTCTATATTAATTATGATATTCCAAACACTCACCCTTGCTGTTGTTTAAATTTTAGTGACCAGTGACAGGGAGGATGCTAATGCTGCGGAGATGCGCCAAGAGGAAGTTTGATGCCAAGGAATGGAGATGTATATAATGAATGTAATATTTTGAGTGTATGTGTTTAAGTGTGTAATAAGTAATGTATTAATATGGTGCGTGGTAGATGATAAAGTATGTGTGATGAATTTACCATGATTATGCATGGTGTGGTTTGATGACGTATTGATGATGAATTATGGCACGGAGCCATTGACATGTGTGAATGTTGAATGTGATGGGCAGGTGTTGCATTGATGCATGATTGATATGTATGTTATGTGATTGATGTTAGGATGATGATTGGATTGATTTAGATAAGTTATGCATATAGTTGGATATTGAGTTTAAGGAACCGGATAGGTGAAATTAAGATTCGGTGGGGGTGAGAAACCCCAGAATGCATCAATAGGTCTTCCATGACATTTAGGATTTAGATGCATTGGCTTTTGGTCCATTGGAATCCATTTAGGATGTTTGGTGTAAGGGTTTTGCACCTAATTATGTTAAAATGCATTTCGCGCATAACTTGCGCATATGTTGGAATTTTGGCAAACGGATAGCGCCAACAGTTCCGAAATGGGGAAAACAGGTGGCCCGTGAAGTTTCGTGGCAATCGGATCTAAAACGGGCCAATTGGATAGGTTAGAAGTTAGTAAAGTGGTTTAAATGTGTAACAGCATCAGGTGCTGTCACTGTCATGCCCACGCTACGCGTGAGGCTGGCGCGTAGCGTGAGGTGCGCAGCAGATGGCTGACGCTACGCGTGGGAATGGCGCGCAGCGTCAAGCCCCTGTTTCATATTTTTGACTCTTTTCTAAATTAGAGGCACTTTAAGGTTTTGTCACACTATATAATTATTGTTTTGAGTATGTTTAGTGAAAATAAATATTATTTTGCAATGAGAAATAATTAAATTTTATTAAATGTGAAAAATTTATTATGAAAATTAATTAAATAGGATATAAATAAAGGTAAATTGACGTAGGACGTCACAGGTGGTATCAGAGCGGTTCTTTCTAGAGCCGGGAAAATGGGCAGAGTTAGGGGATTGTTTGGAGTCCTATATCAGGCTGTTTTGCATTTATTGCATTATGCTTGTGATTGTTTACATATTAACAGGTTGACTTGGCATCATTCTCTTGGCACTCCGGGCAGCGTCTTGTTATGTGTTTATACATGAGGTAATTTTTGTACTCCCTGGTCAATTATTGGTTATTAATGGTGATGTGTTTTGGGATATTGTAGAACTAAAATATGACGGAAGGAAGTAGTTCTGTTGGTGGTGATGATTTCTTCGAGAGGTTTTCTCAAATGATGGGGAGGACTGATTCTGGTCCCACCCTTGATAAATTTTTGAAGAGGAATCCACCTATCTACAAAGGAGGACATGATTATGATGGGGCGCATATATGGCTGCGTGACATTGAGCAAACATTTGAATACTTTGAATGCTCTGAAGAACAGAGAGTGCAATTTGCTACATATCAATTGAAGGATGAGGCTCGTGTATGGTGGTCAAGGACTAGAATTCAGATGAATGCGGCGAATGAACCATTAATGTGGATGAATTTCAAGAGGAGATTTCTTGCTAAGTACTTTCCAGATAATTATAAAATCCGTAAGGAGATGGAATTCTTAAAACTTGAGCAGGGCAGGATGTCAGTGGCTGAATACACGTCACAGTTTGATGAACTATGTGATTTCTATCATCCTTTTTCTCTTGAAGGAACTAAAGGTAGTAAGTGTGCAAAGTATGAATCCGGGTTAAGAATTGAACTCCGAAGTGTCATTGTTCCTATGGAGATCCGTGACTATCCTACTCTGGTAAATAAGGCCAGACTTGCTGAGGAAGTGCAGTTACAGAGAGCGTCCCAGTCAAGGGACAAGAGACCATTGAAGGCTAAAGGATTCAGTTTTAAAAAGATGGGTCAGTTTTTCCATGGTGGCAAGTCTTCTACCACATCTTCTTCTTCTTCTGGACGTGGATCTACTGGTCGTTCTAGTGGTCGTGCTTGTTATAATTGTGGTCAGGAAGGTCATTTCTCTAGACATTGTCCTACAAATCAAACTGTTTGTTTTCAGTGTGGACAACCTGGACACCTTAGGCCCGACTGTCCACAGAGGCAGCAGCAGGGAGGACGTGGTAATCGGGCAAGTGCTTCTATGGTCCGTGGTGGGAATTTTCAGCGTGGAGGCCGAGGCGGCGGTAGCCGTGGAGGCCAACACCCTAGGCGATTTGATGCTCAGTCCAGTGGTACTCAGAATGTTATGGCTGGACGTGTGTTTGCTTTTGATGCTTCTGAAGTCTCAAGAAATGATAATTTGGTACAGGGTAAGTGTCTTATCCATGATTATCTTGTAAATGTTATTTATGACTCTGGTGCAACCCACTCTTTTATTTATGAGAGTTGTGTTCGGCGGCTTGGTTTACCGGTGGTATTAATGAAGAATGCTCTTAATGTCTCCACTCCTACTGGTTCTACATTTTGAGCAACTACTATGTGTGAGGAATTACCTATGCAAGTAGAGGACCGATCTTTCTTGGTGAATTTAATATGTATGCCATTGAAGAATTTAGATGTTATTCTGGGTCTTGACTGGTTGTCTGTTAACCATGTTATGGTGGACTGTTACCGCAAGACTATAATTTTCTCTCAGGAATTGGACACTAAAAATATGGTGAGTGATGTTTCTGTAATTTATGTTATTCTGTTAGCTTCAGAGGGGCGGTATAATCTTAAACCTGCAGATATTCCAGTGGTGTGTGATTTTCCTGATGTATTCCCGGAAGACATTCCGGAATTGCCTCCAAACAGGGAGATTGATTTTGCTATTGA
Source organism: Clitoria ternatea (assembly GCA_037962975.1). Lineage (NCBI taxonomy): Eukaryota > Viridiplantae > Streptophyta > Magnoliopsida > Fabales > Fabaceae > Clitoria > Clitoria ternatea. The sequence continues at coordinate 3,287,490 of CM075673.1, read as the reverse complement.
CTTGATTCCCGGGGCAGAACCTGTGTCCCGTACACCTTATAGAATGTCTTCAGTAGAGTTGGCTGAAGTAAAGAAACAAGTAAATGAGTTGTTAAGCAAGGGGTTTATCCGACCGAGTGCTTCACCTTGGGGCGCTCCGGTGTTGTTGGTGAAAAAGAAGGACGGCAGTATGAGAATGTGTATTGACTACCGACAATTGAATAAATTGACAGTTAAGAACAAATATCCTTTACCACGAATTGATGATTTGTTGGATCAGTTGCGAGGTGCTGTGGTGTTTTCTAAGATCGATTTGAGATCTGGATATCATCAGATTAGAGTGAAGTCAGAAGATATTCTGAAAACGGCGTTCCGGGCTCGATATGGACATTTTGAATATGTTGTAATGCCTTTCGAAGTAACCAATGCTCCAGCTATCTTTATGGATTATATGAATCGGATTTTCCAACCTTACTTGGATCAATTTGTCGTGGTGTTTATTGATGATATTCTAGTATATTCAAATTCTGTAGAAGAGCATGCACAACATCTTCAAATTGTTTTACAAGTGCTACGTGAAAAGAAGTTGTATGCTAAATTGTCGAAGTGTGATTTCTGGGAAGCAAGTGTGAAATTTTTGGGGCATGTAATCTCTTGTGATGGTGTGTCTGTTGATCCATCCAAGATTGAAGCAGTTATGGCTTGGGAAAGGCCTAAATCAGTGACTGAAATTAGGAGTTTTCTTGGATTAGCTGGCTATTATCGCCATTTTATTGAAGGATTTTCCCGCATTGCACTACCCTTGACTCGACTGACAAGAAAAGAGAATCCCTTTGTGTGGACGGAAAAGTGTGAATTGAGTTTTCAAACGCTGAAGCGGTGTTTGACTACTGCACCTGTGCTTGCATTACCAGATGTGATGAAAGAATTTGTGGTATACTGTGACGCATCTAAGTTTGGTTTAGGCTGTGTACTGATGCAGGATGATAGGGTAATTGCTTATGCTTCTAGGCAATTAAGGCAGCATGAACAGAATTATCCCACTCATGATTTGGAACTCGCTGCTGTGGTATTCGCATTGAAGATTTGGCGACATTACTTGTATGGATCTCGTTTTGTGGTATTCAGTGACCACAAGAGTTTGAAGTATCTGTTTGATCAGAAGGAATTAAACATGAGGCAAAGGAGATGGGTGGAATACCTTAAGGATTATGATTTTGATTTGAAATACCATCCTGGTAAGGCGAATGTTGTGGCTGATGCCTTAAGTAGAAAAGTATTACATGCAGCTTTCTTGATGGGCAAAGAACAAGAGTTATTAGAAGACTTTCGTGATATGAATATTGGGGTTGCCATTCAAGCCCCAAATCAGATGGTAATTGGAATGTTGAAGATCTCCAATGAATTCTTAGAATCCTTAGCTGTGGCTCAGGAGAATGATGAAGAGTTGCTGGAATTACTTGACACTCAAGCAAGAGGCAAAGACATGGGATTAACCAAAGGTAAGGATGGAATTTGGCGGTTTAAGAACCGTGTAGTGGTACCCACAGAGGGTGATTTCAGACAAGCTGTATTAGCTGAAGCGCATAAAAGTTCTTTAAGTATCCATCCTGGTATCACTAAGATGTACCATGATTTAAAGAAAGAATTCTGGTGGCCGGGAATAAAGAAAGCAATAATTGAATATGTAAGATCTTATGTGATATGTCAGAAGTGTAAGGTCGAACATCAGAGACCTCCAGGTTTACTTCAACCCCCGGAGATTCCAATATGGAAATGGGAAAGCATTACTATGGATTTTGTATCTGGGTTACCTCGTACTCGTTCTGGTTGTGATGCAATATGGGTAATTGTGGACAGGTTGACCAAGAGTGCTCACTTCTTGGCTATGAATATGAAATGGTCATTGGACCGGTTGGTTAGATTGTACATTACTGAGATTGTAAGGTTGCATGGTGTACCTGCGAGTATTATTTCGGATCGTGATCCTCGGTTTACTTCCAGATTCTGGGGGAGTTTACAGCAGGAATTGGGTACTGAACTGAGGTTGAGTTTAGCTTATCATCCTCAGACAGATGGCCAGTCTGAGCGTACAATCCAGACCTTGGAAGATATGCTTAGAGCTTGTGTACTAGAGCAAGGTGGCTCATGGGAGAGATACCTGCCATTGGTAGAATTTGCTTATAATAATAGCTATCATAGTAGCATTGTGATGGCTCCTTATGAAGCTTTATATGGAAGACGGTGTCGTACGCCTTTATGTTGGAATGAAGATAGAGATGCAATCCATTTGGGACCCGAATTAATTTAGGAAATGAATGATCAGGTGATAATGATTCGTGAAAAGATGAAAATTGCACAAGACCGTCAGAAGAGTTACTATGACAATCGTCATAGGCCACTTGAATTTCAGGTGGGAGATTGGGTATTCCTGAAGGTGTCACCTACTAAAGGTGTAGGTCGTGTGATGAAGAGCCAGAAACTTAATCCAAAGTATATTGGACCCTACCAAATATTGGAACGAATTGGTGAAGTAGCATACAGATTGAATCTTCCCTGTGCATTGACAAATATTCACGATGTATTTCATGTTTCACAATTAAGAAAATATGTTCCCTGTGATTCGATGATAGTACCTGAAGATTCCATTGAGTTGAAAGAAGATTTGACTGTGGAGATCGCACCTATTTGTATTGAAAGTTATCAAACTAAACGATTGAGAAACAAAGAAGTACCCCTGGTAAAAGTGAAGTGGAAAAATATAAATGGAGTGACGTATACATGGGAACTGGAATCTGATATGAGGCGGTTGTATCCAAATCTTTTCCAATAAGGTACGTTGATTTCGGGGACGAAATCTCTTTTTAGGGGAAGTGGATGTAACATCCCAGATGTTTTGATAATAGAAAATAAATTGGAAATGAGTAAATTATTATTTGGCTTATAATGAAAATAGTATATGAAATGTTAAGTGGGGAAAAGCAGTTTTAAATGAAATTTTAAGGAAAATGGCATCAGGACCCTGACGCGTAGCGTGGATGGGACGCGTAGCGTCAGGTGTGATTTAGTGAGCGGACGCGTAGCGCCAGGCTGACGCGTAGCGCCAGCGTCGCGATCTGTTTTATAACAGGGTCACACAGAACAGAACCTGTAAACCCTCTCTTTCATTTTCTCTCTTCTCTGAGGCGATTTGGCTAGGGTTTTGAGGGAAACTTGGATTCTTGGTGGTTTTAAGCAATTTGGAACCAAGGTAAGGCATTTAGGGCCTCTAATCTTTAGTTTCTTCTCCTTCCCTTCATGGAATCTGAGTTTGCATGTGATGATTGGGGTTTTGATTCTGAGTTTCAGTGGCTTGTGAAGTTTGGGTAATGAGTTTGGAAGTATAAGGAAGGTAACGTACTAACTAATTTGATGTTTCGGTGACCGTAGGTGCCGGAACAAGTGTTAGGCAAGCGATTGACAAAGAGGACGTCGGAAGCGAAAGAGGAACGGTGAATCCAGCGGCTGTAGGACGCTATCCACCCCTTGAGCAAACTATCGGAGCTCAGGATAGAGGTAAGGGGGGTGTTCGGGTCATAATTAATTAGAATTGATATGAAAACAAATTATGGGAAGTTTAAGAATTTAATAAGAGTTGTCATAAATACTATAAAAGTAACTGAATATAGTAGTTGTGAATATATGAGTATGTGAAATGAGATTAAATGGTTGAATATGAAAGAAATATGTTGATTGAATTGATTATATGATGAAATAAAGATTGGAATGATGGAAGTGAAATATATGTGTAATATTTCCACTTTGAGTGGTGTATGTATATTTGATTATGAATAAAAATGTGGAATTTTGAATTATTGATGATATATGCCATAGCATTGTATGGATGGGTTTGACAAGTCGGTCGCCCTGTATTGTGAGCACATGCCAGTTTCTGGTAGTTGCACATGTGGTTTTGTTGATGATATGCTATGATTATGAGTTATGATATGTGAATATGTGGTATGGGATGGCCAACGGTATGTATACCCCTCGTTTTCTGGCTCCCGTGGTCTTTGTGCCCAGTTGAGCTACCCAGTGGTCAAGTCGGACCCAGTGGTTGAGGTGGAGAGCCAAGTCGGGCTCGGTGAACCAAGTCGGGTTCACGGGATGTCAAGTCGGACTCCCAGCTGAAGGCCAGTCCTTTAGTATCCGGATACTAGGCGTCAAATTACATGAGAGTCAGTTGTGACTTATGTGAATCTTATATTGATTGATGATGGAAAATGAATTATGAATTGAAATTGAAATGTGAATGAATGAAAGTATGGTTTGAATAAGTTAAAGATTGATGTGTATGTGTGCAATTGTATTGATGTGGATAAGTGCAGGAAATCGAAAGAGATTATGTAATAACAAAGAGTAGTAGGTATTGTTAAGTTTAATATTTCGTTCTATATTAATTATGATATTCCAAACACTCACCCTTGCTGTTGTTTAAATTTTAGTGACCAGTGACAGGGAGGATGCTAATGCTGCGGAGATGCGCCAAGAGGAAGTTTGATGCCAAGGAATGGAGATGTATATAATGAATGTAATATTTTGAGTGTATGTGTTTAAGTGTGTAATAAGTAATGTATTAATATGGTGCGTGGTAGATGATAAAGTATGTGTGATGAATTTACCATGATTATGCATGGTGTGGTTTGATGACGTATTGATGATGAATTATGGCACGGAGCCATTGACATGTGTGAATGTTGAATGTGATGGGCAGGTGTTGCATTGATGCATGATTGATATGTATGTTATGTGATTGATGTTAGGATGATGATTGGATTGATTTAGATAAGTTATGCATATAGTTGGATATTGAGTTTAAGGAACCGGATAGGTGAAATTAAGATTCGGTGGGGGTGAGAAACCCCAGAATGCATCAATAGGTCTTCCATGACATTTAGGATTTAGATGCATTGGCTTTTGGTCCATTGGAATCCATTTAGGATGTTTGGTGTAAGGGTTTTGCACCTAATTATGTTAAAATGCATTTCGCGCATAACTTGCGCATATGTTGGAATTTTGGCAAACGGATAGCGCCAACAGTTCCGAAATGGGGAAAACAGGTGGCCCGTGAAGTTTCGTGGCAATCGGATCTAAAACGGGCCAATTGGATAGGTTAGAAGTTAGTAAAGTGGTTTAAATGTGTAACAGCATCAGGTGCTGTCACTGTCATGCCCACGCTACGCGTGAGGCTGGCGCGTGGCGTGAGGTGCGCAGCAGATGGCTGACGCTACGCGTGGGAATGGCGCGCAGCGTCAGGCCCCTGTTTCATATTTTTGACTCTTTTCTAAATTAGAGGCACTTTAAGGTTTTGTCACACTATATAATTATTGTTTTGAGTATGTTTAGTGAAAATAAATATTATTTTGCAATGAGAAATAATTAAATTTTATTAAATGTGAAAATTTTATTGTGAAAATTAATTAAATAGGATATAAATAAAGGTAAATTGACGTAGGACGTCACACTGATGATGTGAAATTTTATCGCAGCATCAAAGCTTTCACAATGGTGACAAAGAAAGCCACTGGGAGGAAATCGTCTGAAGGGGAATCTCCTTCCGAGAAGTATATCTTGAAGACCCAATCCGGCCTATGCAATGTGGTTGCACACCGGATAGACTGGGTGAAATTCCAACAGAAACGCCCATTCAGCTGGGTGGCTGAGGAGTTTCGTGAAACACCGTCCGTCCATGCTCGGGAGGATGAAGGGGAGCTGGAGCCGCGGTTTACAGTTTGGAAGAAGGACAAATACAAATGGTGTTTTAAGGTATTCGCTCCCCTTCCATCAGTACGGATATGTCATACACCGGACGAGAGGTCCTTGTTCATGTATGATTTTTTATTTCTGAACTTGGGCGTGCGTTTCCCTTTGACGAAGTTCGAGATGGGAGTCCTGAGATTCTTGGACTGCGCCCCCTCGCAACTTCACCCTAATGGATGGGGATTGGTCCGCTCTCTTGAAGTGCTTGGGGAGCACTTCAACTTTAAACCGACGGTGGCCATGCTTTTCTACTTCACTCAAGTGGTCCGTCGTGCGAATAAGGAGAAGGGGGGAGTGAGCTTGATATCCCTCCGGACTCTCTCCAAGGTTATCAACTTTGAGGCGTACACTGACTCCGCCAAAGTTGATGGACATTCATTCAAGTCCTATTTCACGAAGATTAGCGTCCACCCGAATGAACCAATTTTTTGGTTAACTGAAGATGGGATTCCAAAATTCCCAGTGACTTGGACGCACGAACATTTTTTGTTGACCTCCCAAGCGTATTATACCGAGGAGGACGAACTGAGCCCAACCTCGATCTCTGTTCTTTCGGCTCTGCAGTCCTACACAGCCTCACACCAATTTTTCTCCTGCAGGCGTTTGTTAGGACCAAAGTCTACTCGCGAGGAGTATTTACGTAATTTCCCTGCCATTCTTTGTGACGTCCTACGTCAATTTACCTTTATTTATATCCTATTTAATGAATTTTCACAATAAATTTTTTTTTACATTTAATAAAATTTAATTATTTCTCATTGCAAAATAATATTTATTTTCACTAAACATACTCAAAACAATAATTATATAGTGTGACAAAACCTTAAAGTGCCTCTAATTTAGAAAAGAGTCAAAAATATGAAACAGGGGCCTAACGCTGCGCGCCATTCCCACGCGTAGCGTCAGCCATCTGCTGCGCACCTCACGCTACGCGCCAGCCTCACACGTAGCGTGGGCATGACAGTGACAGCACCTGATGCTGTTACACATTTAAACCACTTTACTAACTTCTAACCTATCCAATTGGCCCGTTTTAGATCCGATTGCCACGAAACTTCACGGGCCACCTGTTTTCCCCATTTCGGAACTGTTGGCGCTATCCGTTTGCCAAAATTCCAACATATGCGCAAGTTATGCGCGAAATGCATTTTAACATAATTAGGTGCAAAACCCTTACACCAAACATCCTAAATGGATTCCAATGGACCAAAAGCCAATGCATCTAAATCCTAAATGTCATGGAAGACCTATTGATGCATTCTGGGGTTTCTCACCCCCACCGAATCTTAATTTCACCTATCCGGTTCCTTAAACTCAATATCCAACTATATGCATAACTTATCTAAATCAATCTAATCATCATCCTAACATCAATCACATAGCATACATATCAATCATGCATCAATGCAATACCTGCCCATCACATTCAGCATTCACACAGGTCAATGGCTCCGTGCCATAATTCATCCTCATCAATGAGTCATCAAACCACAACATGCATAATCATGGCAAGTTCATCACACATAATTTATCATCTACCACCCACCATATTAATACATTACTTATTACACACTTAAACACATACACTCAAAATATTACATTCATTATATACATCTCCATTCCTTGGCATCAAACTTCCTCTTGGCGCATCTCCGCAGCATTAGCATCCTCCCTGTCACTGGTCACTAAAATTTAACAACAGCAAGGGTGAGTGTTTGGAATATCATAATTAATATAGAACGAAATATTAAACTTAACAATACCTACTACTCTTTGTTATTACATAATCTCTTTCGATTTCCTGCACTTATCCACATCAATACAATTACACACATACACATCAATCTTTAACTTATTCAAACCATACTTTCATTCATTCACATTTCACTTTCAATTCATAATTCATTTTCCATCATCAATCAACATAAAATTCATATAAGTCACAACTGACTCTCATGTAATTTGACGCCTAGTATCCGGATACTAAAGGACTGGCCTTCAGCTGGGAGTCCGACTTGACATCCCGTGAACCCGACTTGGTTCACCGAGCCCGACTTGGCTCTCCACCTCAACCACTGGGTCCGACTTGACCATTGGGTAGCTCAACTGGGCACAAAGACCACGGGAGCCAGAAAACGAGGGGTATACATACCGTTGGCCATCCCATACCACATATTCACATATCATATCTCATAGTCATAGCATATCATCAACAAAACCACATGTACAACTACCAGAAACTGGCATGTGCTCACAATACAGGGCGACCGACTTGTCAAACCCATCCATACAATGCTATGGCATATATTATCAATAATTCAAAATTCTACATTTTTATTCACAATCAAATATACATACACCACTCAAAGTGGAAATATTACACATATATTTCACTTCCATCATTCCAATCTTTATTTCATCATATAATCAATTCAATCAACATATTTCTTTCATATTCAACCATTTAATCTCATTTCACATACTCATATATTCACAACTACTATATTCAGTTACTTTACAGTATTTATGACAACTCTTATTAAATTCTTAAACTTCCCACAATCTGTTTTCATATCAATTCTAATTAATTATGACCCGAACACCCCCCTTACCTCTATCCCGAGCTCCGATAGTTTGCTCAAGGGGTGGATAGCGTCCTACAGCCGCTGGATTCACCGTTCCTCTTTCGCTTCCGACGTCCTCTTTGTCAATCGCTTGCCTAACACTCGTTCTGGCACCTACGGTCACCGAAACATCAAATTAGTTAGTACGTTACCTTCCTTATACTTCCAAACTCATTACCCAAACTTCACAAGCCACTGAAACTCAGAATCAAAATCCCAATCATCACATGCAAACTCGGATTTCATGAAGGGAAGGAGAAGAAACTAAAGATTAGAGGCCCTAAATGCCTTACCTTGGTTCCAAATTGCTTAAAACCACCAAGAATCCAAGTTTCCCTCAAAACCCTAGCCAAATCGCCTCAGAGAAGAGAAAAAATAAAAGAGAGGGTTTACAGGTTCTGTTCTGTGTGACCCTGTTATAAAACAGATCGCGACGCTGGCGCTACGCGTAAGCCTGGCGCTACGCGTCAGCTCACTAAATCACACCTGACGCTACGCGTCCCATCCACGCTACGCGTCAGGGTCCTGATGCCATTTTCCTTAAAATTTCATTTAAAACTGCTTTTCCCCACTTAACATTTCATATACTATTTTCATTATAAGCCAAATAATAATTTACTCATTTCCAATTTATTTTCTATTATCAAAACATCTGGGATGTTACATCCACTCCCCCTAAAAAGAGATTTCGTCCCCAAAATCAACGTACCTTATTGGAAAAGATTTGGATACAACCGCCTCATATCAGATTCCAGTTCCCATGTATACGTCACTCCATTTATATTTTGCCACTTCACTTTTACCAGAGGTACTTCTTTGTTTCTCAATCGTTTAGTTTGATAACTTTCAATACAAATAGGTGCGATCTCCACAGTCAAATCTTCTTTCAACTCAATGGAATCTTCAGGTACTATCATCGAATCACAGGGAACATATTTTCTTAATTGTGAAACATGAAATACATCGTGAATATTTGTCAATGCACGGGGAAGATTCAATCTGTATGCTACTTCACCAATTCGTTCCAATATTTGGTAGGGTCCAATATACTTTGGATTAAGTTTCTGGCTCTTCATCACACGACCTACACCTTTAGTAGGTGACACCTTCAGGAATACCCAATCTCCCACCTGAAATTCAAGTGGCCTATGACGATTGTTATAGTAACTCTTCTGACGGTCTTGTGCAATTTTCATCTTTTCACGAATCATTATCACCTGATCGTTCATTTCCTGAATTAATTCAGGTCCCAAATGGATTGCATCTCTATCTTCATTCCAACATAAAGGCGTACGACACCGTCTTCCATATAAAGCTTCATAAGGAGCCATCCCAATGCTACTATGATAGTTATTATTATAAGCAAATTCCACCAATGGCAGGTATCTCTCCCATGAGCCACCTTGTTCTAGTACACAAGCTCTAAGCATATCTTCCAAGGTCTGGATTGTATGCTCAGACTGGCCATCTGTCTGAGGATGATAAGCTGAACTCAACCTCAGTTCATTACCCAATTCCTGCTGTAAACTCCCCCAGAATCTGGAAGTAAACCGAGGATCACGATCCGAAATAATACTTGAAGGTACACCATGCAATCTTACAATCTCCGTAATGTACAATCTAGCCAACCGGTCCAATGACCATTTCATATTCATAACCAAGAAGTGAGCACTCTTGGTCAACCTGTCCACAATTACCCATATTGCATCACATCCAGAACGAGTATGAGGTAACCCGGATACAAAATCCATAGTAATGCTTTCCCATTTCCACATTGGAATCTCCGGAGGTTGAAGTAGACCTGGGGTCTCTGATATTCGACCTTACACTTCTGACATACCACACAAGATTTTACATACACTATGATTGCTCGTGCCATGCCTGGCCACCAGAACTTTCGCTTCAAATCATGGTACATTTTTGTAACACCAGGATGAATGCTAAAAGAACTTCTATGTACTTCAGCTAGCACGACTTGTCTGAAATCGCCTTTTGCAGGCACTACAACTTGGTTTCTGAACCGCCAAATTCCATCGTTGCCTCTGGTTAATTTCATATCCTTGCCTTTTGCTTGAGTGTCAAACAATTCCAGTAACTCTTCATTGTCCTCTTGTGTTACAGCTAAACATTCCAAAGGCTCATTAGAGATCTTTAGCATTCCAACTATCATTTGATCTGGGGCATTTATAACAACCCCCAATATTCCTATCACAAAATTTTCCCAACAATTCTTGTTCTTGACCCATCAAGAAGGCTGCATGTAATACATTTCTACTTAAGGCATCAGTCACAATATTTTCTTTCCCAAGATGGTACTTTAAATCAAAATTATACTCTTTCAGATATTCCACTCATCTCCTCTGTCTCATGTTTAACTCTTTCTGATCGAATAAGTATTTCAACTCTTATGGTTACTAAATACCATAAAACAAGAACCCTGTAAATAATGACGCCAGATTTTTAATGTAAATACCACTGCTGCAAGCTCCAATTCATGAGTGGGGTGATTCTGTTCATGTGGTCTCAATTGTCTTAAAGCATAGGCAATCTATCTATCATCCAGCATCAGCACACATCCTAAACCAAACTTAGATGCTTCACAATATACTACAAACTCCTTCATCATATTAAGTAGTGTAAGTACCAGTGCAGAAATCAAGCATTGCTTCACAGTTTGGAAACCTAATTCGCATTTCCTCGTCCACATAACCGGAATATTCTTTGGTTTATCTTATTTCCTTAATTCCTATCGGTACTTCATTAATTCCTCACTAAGTGTACCTTAGGAGGGACTCGAGCTATCCAATTTCCTTTTAAGATCCTCCTTTCATTAAAAGAAATCTAGCAATAATTCACAATAACTACCATGCCACAATATTTACTTTTCTATACTCATTATTCGTCAGTTACCAAACCTCATCTCTATTTGTTCCTCATTTCTAATCATTTACCAATTTCAGAAATACGAACCATACATTTCTCTTTGCTAAATCTGATCACCCAAGATTGGCTACAATATGTCTGTCTCCTCAACTCCACACAATCTTGACTACCAGTGCAACTACCTGAGGTGATCAGTCTCAGGAGTTTAACACCCTGTAGTTAAGTCATGTGAAAGTCGGGTATACAGTCCAATTATTCATATCATCGATTGATATGCAAACTGTTCACATCATAATGCATTTCCCTATATCTATTGGCAACTCTATATTGAATTAGTGTTAAAAAGGAACCCACGGTGGCCAGCCGCTATGATTCCCATGTAACACTAATATCAATGTAAAGCCCAAACGACTAAGTAAAACTTCTCTTCATTCTCATTATCTATCTGCTTAATTACCTTTTAATCACATCCTTTTAGTGTCATCCAATCACTACTTCTCTTATCATGTACGTAACAGCCCGGTGTACATATACTTCACTTGATCATCATTCATATAATACATCCTTCTAGTCTTTTCCTGAGTAAAATGTCACCTCGCCAATTATATCACTGAAAATTATTACTGGCCACTCTTCTTCTATTACCTTCAACTTGCACAGGTATTCTTACACCGTCATTCATCAATTACTCAAATTCTCTTAATATCCATTAATCAATCGCCTAACAATAGGAATATGACATACCTATAGCACTTAATTAAATCTGCTTCATAAAAACAGTATAGGAGGTTCACTCCCCCTAAAAAGTTAACCTTACCACAACGTTGCTAATTCACATTACATTATCATTCATCCATTCAATCCTCTATTCTCCAACTTTAAAAAAAAAATCAACATTCTTTAATCACAAGTACCGTTGCACCTAATCTCTTAAACTACGTCCAACCATCATCTCTCGATTTATTCATAAACTCCTTCTATTTACTCATACCACCAATACATTTACGTCTTTTGTTGCTTACTCAACGATATTAACATACCACCAATTGTTTTCTGACTTTAAACTCAATAAAAGACAATTTATTACTACAACTCATTCCTTCATCTTGAGGGTTTTCGTATTGTCCATCAAGTAGATTCAACACCAAAAATGAACAACTAACACCTATCATCATCCATACAAGGTAGAAGGATATAGGGAATTCACCCTTCCTAAGAATAATCGTATTAGGGAATTAATCAACTTATTTCCTTCTATGCATTATCAAACTTCAGTATTCAAACAAACTTATAGCTACCAACACACTTACCATTCTCATTTCACTACAAGATTTAACCTTTATGAGTTATACCCATTTGTAGACGTCCACTTCAATACACACACATACTTATATATATATGCTGACTTTAAATATCATTTCCGATTCAATTTGTCATTCGTGTGTTTCATCTCTGTCCTACCTCACCTAATATTTATAGGGTGGACTAAATTCAGTCCTATTCATCATTTGCAAAAAAAAAAAAAATTCGAGGAGAGGTCATCTCTTCCCACCAAAACTAGTTTTCCTCAGCCATAAAGTAGTTCTACAATAACCAAAACACATCACCATTAATAACCAATAATTGACCAGGGAGTACAAAAATTACCTCATGTATAAACACATAACAAGACGCTGCCCGGAGTGCCAAGAGAATGATGCCAAGTCAACCTGTTAATATGTAAACAATCACAAGCATAATGCAATAAATGCAAAACAGCCTGATATAGGACTCAAACAATCCCCTAACTCTGCCCATTTTCCCGGCTCTAGAAAGAACCGCTCTGATACCACCTGTGACGTCCTACGTCAATTTACCTTTATTTATATCCTATTTAATGAATTTTCACAATAATTTTTTTTTACATTTAATAAAATTTAATTATTTCTCATTGCAAAATAATATTTATTTTCACTAAACATACTCAAAACAATAATTATATAGTGTGACAAAACCTTAAAGTGCCTCTAATTTAGAAAAGAGTCAAAAATATGAAACAGGGGCCTGACGCTGCGCGCCATTCCCACGCGTAGCGTCAGCCATCTGCTGCGCACCTCACGCTACGCGCCAGCCTCACGCGTAGCGTGGGCATGACAGTGACAGCACCTGATGCTGTTACACATTTAAACCACTTTACTAACTTCTAACCTATCCAATTGGCCCGTTTTAGATCCGATTGCCACGAAACTTCACGGGCCACCTGTTTTCCCCATTTCGGAACTGTTGACGCTATCCGTTTGCCAAAATTCCAACATATGCGCAAGTTATGCGCGAAATGCATTTTAACATAATTAGGTGCAAAACCCTTACACCAAACATCCTAAATGGATTCCAATGGACCAAAAGCCAATGCATCTAAATCCTAAATGTCATGGAAGACCTATTGATGCATTCTGGGGTTTCTCACCCCCACCGAATCTTAATTTCACCTATCCGGTTCCTTAAACTCAATATCCAACTATATGCATAACTTATCTAAATCAATCTAATCATCATCCTAACATCAATCACATAGCATACATATCAATCATACATCAATGCAACACCTGCCCATCACATTCAGCATTCACACAGGTCAATGGCTCCGTGCCATAATTCATCCTCATCAATGAGTCATCAAACCACAACATGCATAATCATGGCAAGTTCATCACACATAATTTATCATCTACCACCCACCATATTAATACATTACTTATTACACACTTAAACACATACACTCAAAATATTACATTCATTATATACATCTCCATTCCTTGGCATCAAACTTCCTCTTGGCGCATCTCCGCAGCATTAGCATCCTCCCTGTCACTGGTCACTAAAATTTAACAACAGCAAGGGTGAGTGTTTGGAATATCATAATTAATATAGAACGAAATATTAAACTTAACAATACCTACTACTCTTTGTTATTACATAATCTCTTTCGATTTCCTGCACTTATCCACATCAATACAATTACACACATACACATCAATCTTTAACTTATTCAAACCATACTTTCATTCATTCACATTTCACTTTCAATTCATAATTCATTTTCCATCATCAATCAACATAAAATTCACATAAGTCACAACTGACTCTCATGTAATTTGACGCCTAGTATCCGGATACTAAAGGACTGGCCTTCAGCTGGGAGTCCGACTTGACATCCCGTGAACCCGACTTGGTTCACCGAGCCCGACTTGGCTCTCCACCTCAACCACTGGGTCCGACTTGACCACTGGGTAGCTCAACTGGGCACAAAGACCACGGGAGCCAGAAAACGAGGGGTATACATACCGTTGGCCATCCCATACCACATATTCACATATCATATCTCATAGTCATAGCATATCATCAACAAAACCACATGTGCAACTACCAGAAACTGGCATGTGCTCACAATACAGGGCGACCGACTTGTCAAACCCATCCATACAATGCTATGGCATATATTATCAATAATTCAAAATTCTACATTTTTATTCACAATCAAATATACATACACCACTCAAAGTGGAAATATTACACATATATTTCACTTCCATCATTCCAATCTTTATTTCATCATATAATCAATTCAATCAACATATTTCTTTCATATTCAACCATTTAATCTCATTTCACATACTCATATATTCACAACTACTATATTCAGTTACTTTACAGTATTTATGACAACTCTTATTAAATTCTTAAACTTCCCACAATCTGTTTTCATATCAATTCTAATTAATTATGACCCGAACACCCCCCTTACCTCTATCCCGAGCTCCGATAGTTTGCTCAAGGGGTGGATAGCGTCCTACAGCCGCTGGATTCACCGTTCCTCTTTCGCTTCCGACGTCCTCTTTGTCAATCGCTTGCCTAACACTCGTTCTGGCACCTACGGTCACCGAAACATCAAATTAGTTAGTACGTTACCTTCCTTATACTTCCAAACTCATTACCCAAACTTCACAAGCCACTGAAACTCAGAATCAAAATCCCAATCATCACATGCAAACTCGGATTTCATGAAGGGAAGGAGAAGAAACTAAAGATTAGAGGCCCTAAATGCCTTACCTTGGTTCCAAATTGCTTAAAACCACCAAGAATCCAAGTTTCCCTCAAAACCCTAGCCAAATCGCCTCAGAGAAGAGAGAAAATGAAAGAGAGGGTTTATAGGTTCTGTTCTGTGTGACCCTGTTATAAAACAGATCGCGACGCTGGCGCTACGCGTAAGCCTGGCGCTACGCGTCAGCTCACTAAATCACACCTGACGCTACGCGTCCCATCCACGCTACGCGTCAGGGTCCTGATGCCATTTTCCTTAAAATTTCATTTAAAACTGCTTTTCCCCACTTAACATTTCATATACTATTTTCATTATAAGCCAAATAATAATTTACTCATTTCCAATTTATTTTCTATTATCAAAACATCTGGGATGTTATATTCTTCATGCGTTATTATGTCATTTGCCTTGAAAATTTTACGTCTCTGATTGTGTCTTTTGACTGTGCAGGTGAAATTCAGGGCGAGTCACCAGAGATGAATAGGCTAAAAGGACTCAAGGCCGGAGAGACTTCCGTTGCGGCTGAAAATGACATTCAGGCAAAGCGGAATTCAAAGAAGGCCACTGCTGAGACAATAATATTAACTTCATCTGCTGGTGACGATATTCCTCTGATCGAGGGCGGATCTGAGAAGGTTGTCGAGAAAAAGAAGAGGACAAAGCGTGATCCTTCGAAGACCTCAGACCGTCAATCCTCGCCCAAAAAGCCAAAAACTTCAAGAGGGGCTGCTGAGCCAGGGCCTTCTAAGGAAAAGAGAGCGGAAGGGTCTATTCTGGATACCCCAAGTGGTGTTATCACATATGGGGCGAAGCCAATAACGACTTATTTCGCGCCCAAAGCCCCTTGCCCTCTTGAAGGTAGTTCCGGTCTTGTTCAACATCCGGTGTATGAGGGCTCCGTTCCTGAGGGCGTTCCTGAATCCTCACCCAAGGTGAAGCCCTCGTTGAAGAGTGAAGAAATGATCAGAGCTTGCGACGACGGACAGAAGCACTTGGCTGAGTTATCCGAGCTCCTGAAGTCGGTTCGCGAGCTCACAGAAGAAAACGAGAGGCTCACCTCGATGGTTGGCAAGGACAAGGCAATCATCCTCCAATTAGAAGGAAAATTAGAAACTTCCAGAGAAGAAACTCAGAAGAAGGATGAAGAAATTGCCAAGTTGAAGAACCTTGCCAAGGAGCTGGAGGGTCAGGTTCTTGATCAAAAGAAAATCAACGCTGACCTCCATGCCAATTTTTGTGTGGAGAAGGAACGCTCTTCAAAGCTAGATGAGCGGTTGAAGGAGGCTAAGGTCGTCCATTCTCAAGGAGCGGATGATTGGTCACGTAAGGAAAAGGAGCTGCTATTAAAGCTGGCGGATTCGAATGGCGAGGTCAAGACCCTGAAAGCAGACTTGGACGATGCTGTAAACATGTGTGATCAAGCAGTCAAGGAGGCTTTCGGGTTGACAGTTCGTCAAGTGCTATACCGGAATCCCAAGGTGTCAATTAATTTGAACGGTATTGATCCGTTCTATGAGTTTCACCAAGGGAAACTGGTGGCCATCGTTGACAATCGTCATGAGAGTCCGCCTAACACTCCTTATAAGTTTGCTCCTTTACCTAAAGGTCAATCAATGGGACCTTCCCTCCTGAAGCCCACAAGTACAGGATCAAGCTCTCACACTAAAGAAGACAAGACCGGAGGCAAAGGCAAAGGGAAGGAGGGAGACTCAAGCCAGAAAAAGTAGCGCCTTCCTCGTTTCTTTTTTCATTTTATTGATTCGAATTCGCTGTGTTCCGGGTTCAGCTCCGGATTATTACACGAATTGTAATTCTTATTAAATCAATAAAAGAATTTTTTACCTCCATTCTTGTTTAGTGATAAACAACTTTAATAGAGGGATTTCATATGTATTGTATCATTCCGGATTTAAGTAATGAAGATCGGATTGTAAAACAAAATCTCCGTACCGGACTTATACATGCAAGATGAATTTCATAATAAGATCACCACTTGTGAGGGAACACATCATCGTCACAGGAACGGCCTAAGGGGAATGATTGTGAGATCGTTTAGACGAGAGTTCATTCCTCAAGATATTCGTTAAATCGTTGATGTTGTCCCCCAGTTTCATTGGGTGATGATTCACTTTGAATAAACTTTGAGTGAGATTTTGTCGTGAGAGCTTTTAAGAGTGAGGATTTAAAATAGAAATTCCTCTTCAAATATTTCCGACTGAGGGATTTCGGGTGAAAATGCCTTAGATTGTGGCGTACCCGAGTGAATTGTTTGTGTCGGAGTTTATGAGTCAGGTCTCAATTAAAGAATTGATGACTCAGAATATATAAAACTTCCAAATAAAGAACTTCATAAGAGAGTATTAATCTGGAGTTCAGTACAACTTACTTGTTGTGTTTGGAGTTCGGTTTGATCCTACTGTCCATGTCATATTTGGCGTTCGGTTGAATCCTACTAGCCGTTCTTCAATTGGTCTTTGGTTTTACCCAATGACGATTCTTCACCGACGTTCGGTTAATCCTACTAGTCGTACTCAGAGTTCGGTTTAATCCTACAATCCGAGCCTTCGATACGGGGTTCAGATCAGGGCTAATCCTGAACCTACTGCGCCCGTCACTTGGGGTTCAGTGTGGTCTTGAAGAGGAACCAGCTTACTGCGCCCAAGCCTTCGCATGGGGTTCGGTTTGTGGCCTTGAAAGAGGACCAGCCCTACAACCCATGTAGTCTTCGAATGGGGTTCGGTTTGTGGCCTTGAAGAAGGACCAGCCCTACAACCCATGTAATCTCCGAATGAGGTTCAGTTTGTGGCCTTGAAAAAGGACCAGCCCTACAACCCATGCCCTGAGGTTCGGTTTAATCCTACAACTCAGGTCTTCACCGACGTTCGGTTAATCCTACTAGTCGTACTCAGAGTTCGGTTTAATCCTACAATCCGAGCCTTCACCGGTGTTCAGCCAAACTTACTAACCGTACCCAGAGTTCGGTTTAATCCTACAATCTGGGCCTTCAATACTTAGACACACTCGAGGAGTTCATCGTCAATTACAGAATGGGTAATTGAGATCATCCGTCCTGAGTATGTTCTTGTGCGTTGCGCATATTCGAGGAGTTTCATCGTCAACTACAGAATAAGTAGCTGAGATCATCCGTCCTGAATATGCTTCTGTACACCGGATAAACTGAAAATCACAGCATAAGAAAAACTCGAAAGAGTTAAATTGTTGTAAGAGATTCTTATTAAATCAAAAATAAGAATTACAATGAGAGCGTAGCTGTGAAAATAAATTCTCCAGTATTCAACCCAAGATAAGGATAGGAGAGTGTAGAAACAGCTAGCTATAGTAGATGCGCAAGTTTTGGGTGTTCCATTTATTTCGGATGGGAGTGCCATCAAGGTTTTCAAGGCGGTAAGAGCCTTTGCCAGTGACCTCGGATACCCTGTATGGGCCTTCCCAGTTTGGGGCTAATTTGCCTTGATGAGCGAATTTGTTCCCTATACTTGCTTTCCTCAAAACCAAATCTCCAACGTTGAAAGTCCTTGATTGGACTCGTTTGTTGTACCGGAGAGCAACTTTGGCTTTGATGGCTTGATCTCTGATGAAAGCGTCTTCTCTGAGTTCTTGTATGACATCCATTTCGGATGCCAAGTTAGCATTGTTGGTTTCTTCAGAGAAGTACTTAACTCTTGTGGAAGCAATTTGCAGTTCCACAGGTATCATTGCCTCGACCCCGTACGTTAGGCGATATGGGGATTCATTGGTGGATGAATGAGGCGTTGTCCGATATGCCCATAGGACATGACACAGCTGGTCTGTCCATCCGCCCTTAGCTTCGCCAAGGCGTTTCTTTAGTCCCTTCAGCACCTCCCTGTTGGCCACTTCAGGTTGACCATTAGTTTGGGGATGTTCGACGGATGAGAATATTTGGGTTATTCCTAACCCTTCAAGCAAATCTGTGAATTTTCTATCCGTGAACTGGGTGCCATTGTCTGTGACAATCCGTGCTGGGACCCCGAACCGTGTTATGATGTTTTCATACATGAAACGACGGGTTCGGGCTGAAGTAATATGCACCACCGGCTCTGCTTCTATCCACTTAGTGAAATAATCGACCCCTACAATGAGATATTTGATGCCCCCAGGAGCAGTCGGAAAGGGGCCCAGAATATCCAAACCCCATTGGTAGAAGGGCCATGGAACAGCGGATGTGAAGAGTTCTTCCGCCGGTGTGTGGTGAAGGTTAGAGAATTTTTGGCAAGCATCGCATTTTTTGACGAAGTCAATGGAGTCTTGCTTCATTGTGGGCCACCAGTATCCAGCTCTGAGGATTTTTCGCATTAAGCTTCTTCCTCCGGCGTGGTGTCCAGACTGTCCTCCATGCACTTCCTCCATTACGTCTTGCACTTCATCCTCTTTGAGACAGATCAAATAGGGCACAGAGAGTGCCCTTCTGTAAAGATTACCATCAATCATAGTGAAATATGGTAATTCTCTCCTTAGCCTCGTTTTTTCCTTCTCATCCGTAGGTAGTTGTCCATCAGCCAAGTAACGGATGTAAGGAGCCATCCATGTATCTCCGTAAAGGGAGTTAGTCATTATGGCGTTTAGAGAAGGGAAAAGAGGAATGCTGGGCGACGTTAGCGTGCTTTGAACCAATGTAGTGGTGCTACCTGGTCGTTTAGTGCTTGCTAACCTGGAGAGTATATCCGCTCTCGTATTCTCTTCACGTGGAACATGCTTGAATTCCACCTTTGAGAATTTCTCAGTCAACTCCTTGACACAGTTCAAGTATAATTGGAGTTGAGGTTCGCGAGCTTGATAATCTCCTAAGATCTGCGAAATCACCAACTGTGAATCGCTACAGAGTGTCGCCTCAGAAGCTCCGATGTCAATTGCAGCTCTTAGCCCGGCCAAGCAAGCTTCGTACTCAGCTTGGTTGTTGGATGTTTTGAAATTGAAACGAAGGGAGATCTCCAGGTGTACTCCGTCATCACTTTCTAGAACTACACCTGCTCCAGAGCCTCTTTGGTTTGATGAACCATCAACGTAAATGGTCCAATAGACTCGAGGGTAATCTGGATCAGTCCCTGTCATTTCCACAATAAAGTCAGCCAGGACTTGAGCTTTAATAGCGCTGCGGGGTTCGTAAGATATATCAAACTCAGAGAGTTCAATAGACCATTTAATCATCCTCCCAGCGAGATCGGGCTTGATTAAAACAGAACGGAGTGGCAGGTCCGTTCTCACTATGATTGGATGGGCGTGAAAGTACGGGCGCAACCGTCGTGAGGCCCAAACAACAGCGAGGGCGGCCTTTTCAATTTTCTGATACCGGATCTCAGCACCTTGCAAGGTCTTGCTAGTGAAATAGACCGGTCTTTGTCCATCAGGAGTTTCTTTTATCAAGGCAACGCCCAAAGCTTCATCTGAAATAGCCAAGTACAGAATGAGTGTGTCTTCGGGGTCAGGCTTTGTGAGAATGGGAGGTTTGGACAACACCTCCTTAAGCTCTTGGAAAGCTTTTTCTTGTTCCTGTCCCCACTCGAATTTCTTGGACTTTTTCAGTATTTTATACAGGGGGAGCGACCTGTGAGCCATCTTCGGCATGAATCGTGCCAAAGCTGCTACCTTGCCATTCAGGGATTGGACTTCTTTGAGATTCTTAGGACTCTGCATGTCTAGAATCGTTTGGCACTTCCCTGGATTGGCTTCAATACCACGTTGAGTTAACATGAAACCCAAAAACTTCCCAGCAGGGACAGCAAATGTGCACTTCATTGGGTTCAGCCTCATGTTAAATTGTCTCAAACGGGTGAATACTTGGCGCAGGTCGTCAATATGATCGCCACCAACCGGTGTCTTTGCTATTATGTCGTCAATGTATACTTCAACAAGTTTGGTGTGCATACCTTCGAAAACCTTGTTGATCATGCGCTGATATGTCGCCCCAGCGTTTTTCAGGCCAAAGGGCATGACGGTATAGCAAAAGACACCACGATCATTTATGAAGGCTACCTTCTCTTGATCCTCTTCGCACATCGGAATTTGGTTGTAACCAGAATAAGCGTCCATGAAGCTCAGGTATTGATAACCAGAGGAATCATCCACCATCCGATCTATATTAGGAAGAGGATAAGGATCTTTTGGACAGCAGCGGTTAAGGTCCACGTAATCAATGCACATTCTCCATTTACCATTGGATTTAGGGACCATCACCACATTCGAAAGCCAAGAGGAATATCGGATTTCCCTGATAAATCCGGCCTTCAGCAACTCCTCAGTTTGCTGGCAAGCTGCCTTCTGTTTCTCTGGGCCCAATCGTCTTTTCTTTTGGGCCATAGGTTTCGTCTCTGGATAGACGGATAATTTATGACAGCAGAATTCAGGGTCTATGCCTGGCATATCTGCTGCAGTCCATGCAAAGAGGTCTTTAAACTCTTGCAAGAGAGCCAGCAGTCGCTGCTCTATTTCAGTATCTAGCTTGTCATTGATATGGGTGATCTTTTCTGGAGAATCTCCCAAGACGATATCCCTGGAACTTCCATCCGGTGTGGGCTTTGATGGGTTGGACGGATCAATGTTCAAATCCGCTCTAGGGTCCAGGTCGACAAGGCTTACAGATCCAGCCGATGTTCCAGTATCATTAAGTTTCCTCTTTTTATTGGAGGCGTCCAGCTTTGTCATGTTGAGGCTAAGGTTGTAGCAGTACCTAGCCATCTCTTGATCACCCCGGATAGATGACACAGCATTGTCCTTGTCAATGAACTTGATAAGGAGATGAGGGGTTGATACAACTGCCTCCATCGCATTCAGAGTGGGACGGCCTATGATGCCATTAAATGGTGATTTGACATCAATCACTAGCACCCGAGATCTAACCGTCCTGGCTCCTGGCTCGCCTTCAAACGAGATAAGGGTGTCAAGATACCCTTTAGTTGGTTGCTTTGCGCCATTGAAAGCTGTTAGATCCTGCGTGTAAGGCTGTAAGTCTGAGTCTTTAAAACCCATTCTTTCAAAGCAATTATAGAAAATAACATCGCAGGAACTTCCCTGGTCAACAAGGATTCTTCGGACGTCCTTGTTGGCAATCACAGCAGTGATGACTACAGCATCGTCACCACCAGGAATGGTTGGGCCAAAATCCTCGTCAGAGAAAGAAATTGTGGGGGCTTCAATCCCACCTCTGTAAGGGCGATTGTCTTTGACTTTCCCTTGCACAGATAGAATCATTCTGTGATGATTCTTACGGGCTGTAATTGAAGCTCCTCCTCCAGCGAACCCTCCAGCAATCATGTCAATAACTTCACGTCGGCCCTGACGTTGTTGCTGGGGCATGCTGTCTTTCTGTGCTGCATTATCAGCCATCACACCTTTTTGTTTCTCTGCAGCAGAGAACTTTCAAACCGGACTGGGGTTATTGTCATCCCCATCGTCTGGATCTCTTTCTCTTTTCTCATTCCGTTCTGCCCTGTCAAAGGATTTTTCTTTGAACAGGTATTGCTTCAACTTGCCTTCTCTAATTAGCGTCTCAACCGCGTTCTTTAGAGCTTGGCATTCATCAGTTGAATGACCATTTTGTTCATGAAAATCACAGTACTTACGTGAATTTCCTGGTCTTTTCATAGGGGCTGGTCTTCTGATGCCATATGTGCTGAGCATTGGCCATCCGACCTCTCTTAAAATCTGAGACGGCCTGGCAGACAATTGTGCATAATGGCTGAAGGAATTGACGTGCCTTTCTCGAGGTCGAGGAGGGTGGTTATTAACCTTAGGATTTGTGAATGGCCTCTCCATGCGTTCTGACCTCGTCTTCTCCTTACCCTTCTGGGTTTGAGGAAATGGTGCTGGGGGCTTTTTCTTTGCAGCTATTGCCTCCAAATGCATCTCTATACTTACGTATTTTGAGGCTTTCTTTCTGAACTCCTCAAAAGTTGTTGGAGGGCTCTTTGCTAATGAAAGAGCGAAAGCTGAACTCGGCTGCAATGCCTCAATAACGATATGCAGCTTGATAGATTCTGTGAGGTTAGGAACCAGGGCTGCTTCCTTGTAAAACCTCTTCAAAAAATCTTTTAAGCCCTCAGTTTCACCTTGCTTAATCTGAGCTAAGGTATGGGACGTCTTGGGCACGTCTCTGGAGATGACAAAGTGGGTTTCAAAGGCAGCTGCCATTTCCGTCCAAGAATCTATGGATCCAGAAGGCAGGCCTTTAAACCACCCGAGGGCCTCCTCAGACAATGTTCGAGGGAACATTCGGCACATCACATCTTCATCAGCTCCCAAGTACATGGCTTCAAACACATAAGCATCAAGGTGCTTAGTTGGATCAGTTTCACCATTATACTTTCCGATGGAAAGTGGTTGAGTAGTTTGAAGGTGCTTGGGGATGCTGATGCTCATAAGTCTCCTTGAAAAAGGAACTTTCAGATTGTAAGACAATGGGGGTACTGTTGTTGAATCTCTCTTCCTTCGGGAAGCTGCATCCTCAGAATCGCGAGTCTGTTCTCCCCCCTCAAACGTAGGGATATTTGAGTACTGAAGAGTGGTGGACTTTTCACCATCAGTCGTGTGGGGAGTGTTTCGCGTGCGAGATGATTCTTTATCCTCGCTTTGCCTTTTTTCCCTTCGCAATTCAGCGAGTTCCCTCTGAAGTTGTTTGATCAACTCATCACGAGGATCAGGATCAGACACTGTTACTATCTTCTTTGAGCTGCCCCCATGAGAATCAAAGTTGAGTTTTCTGAAGGCGTTGGGATTGGTTCTGCCTTCAGCTTGATTCTCCATGAAGTCCTGTGCTTCGCCCTCCATTGTGGATTTTCTGCTCTGTCAAAGGATATGGGAATAACTTTATCGGGTCCCACTGGGCGTGCCAATGATCTGTCCTGGACCGGGGTCAAGAGATCCGATCTCAAGCCAGTCACGAATAGTATGTCAATACCGTCTAATAGACCGGATGTATGTGTATCCGATGTATGTATCCGTTGTCCTTGAATGAGGAGAGCGGATTGGGCGTCCTGGAGATCCTTCACACCGACCTAACGCGTTAAAGTGGGCGAATGGTGGTGTCACCTGCAAAGATTCTCCGACGCTCAAGTCAGTGATTATATTCCAAGTAAGGAATGTATTCAGAGAGTAATCAGTCGTAAAGGAACTGAAGCAGATCCTCCCTTCAATCATGAAGTGAGTTCATATACCTGGTTGGCTCGATTAACGAGGACTTGTTGGTGGGGAACCACCAACTCCCATTAGCATTATTATATTGCGCACTTACCTGCATGATTGGGTCAAGTGACTATTTTATATTGAGCATAGAGAATGTAGACTAGGATTAGGGAACAAGTTGACCATTCCCGTGAGCAGAATTTGGCTCGTAGTGCAGGGAATTATTGATTGATCCCTGTAGCAACAATCCTTGTCTTTTGCACAGTGACGTGTGTATTATCCGATGTCATGGTGTTATCCTGAACAACCGGTATAGGGAGAACGCCTGATACGGAATTACAGTCCGGATGTATACCGATGACACCGGTTACACGTAGATGTCTTATCAAAGACGTTGAAATATGTATAGCAGATCGGATACCGGTATTGAGACCGGATCAGTCACAATTAACACTTTTCAACTTTACTAAAAAAAATTATTTAGTTGAAGATTCTCATATTAAATTGTAATATAGTATATAAGTGAATTGATCTAAAAGTTAAGTTGAAGCTACAAATTTTTCATTATAAATATTATATTTATTATACTTTTTATTTGTGTGTTATAATTATATTCATTTTAAAGAAAAAGTTACTACTACGATTTTAATTCTAAAGGTGTAGGTTAACAATAAGTACTATTTGTTTAGTTAAAAAAAAACCTTGATGAAGGGTAAATGGGTAGGTGAAAGAAGTAACTTCCTTCGTTCTAGTAGATAGATTCAAGAGTCTGTATCTGTGTAGTGGGTAGGTGGAAAGAAATTATAAAAATAAATAAGTTTAAAGATTAATATTAATTATTAATATCATTTAAAAGAATCAAAATTTCATATTATAAGATTTTTTTTAAATTAATTCAATTCCTAAACAGAGTGGCGGTGTTGGTGGCTCTCGTATAAATAACAATCAACAAACGCCTCATTTCATCTATCTAGATTCTTCCTTCTCTACTCTTCTCAGTCTTGCGGGGTGCCCTGAGGTATACATCTCATCTCTCTCTCTCTCTCTCTCTCTCTCTCTCTCTCTCTCTCTCTCTCTCTCTCCTCACTCTTTTCCGACTATCGATTCTCTCTTTCAATATACGTCACTTCCTCTGAATTCATCACTCCGTTTTGTGTTCTGTTTTCGATCATCAATAGATCTCTTAAGTCGTTGTGGTTTTACGATCGTGATCGAACCTTTGACCTGTTTCTTTGTTTGTTTTTTTTAATTGTGGATAAGAGTTGCAAATTAGACAGAAAATCGTAAGAGGATAAATAGTTCAGAAATGAAAATTTTTTGTTGTTTTTTAATTTGTTGAACCCAGTCTATACCTAATTGCCTGTGGAACTCGAAAGATTTGGCAGCGATTGTTTGTTTGAATATGTAACTAGATTGTGTATTAGAATTTGAGGTTTTAACTTTTGGCATGATAAATCAATTTACTGAAGGTCAACTCATTGCTTTCCTTCTTGTATTTGGAATTAGCATGAGAAACTTAGGGATAGAAAGTTTCAATGTGCTTGTAAGAACATTTTGGGTTCAGATTGCCATGTTATAACTAAATTTACTAGGTTGCGCACACAGAAAGTTACTTAGGTTTGCTAATTTTTAGTGTTCATCTTTGTTTACATGGTTATGATTTAGGAACGATATATAATAGAGGTTTGAATTGTACTGAGCTTGTGCTGGTCTTGGTTGTTTTGTTTTAAACATATGCTTTGTTGTTCAGATCACATTGAACAATGGTGAAGGCTGTGGCAGTTCTTGGCAGCAGTGAGGGTGTCACTGGAACTGTTTACTTCAATCAGGAGGGAGATGGTAAGTCTCAGCACCAATTGTGTTTTTATTTTGGTGTACTGTGCTAAGTCAAATCAAATAACACATTGTGAGTTGTTCAGGTCCAACCACTGTAACCGGATCACTTGCTGGTCTCAAGCCTGGTCTCCATGGCTTTCATGTTCATGCCTTGGGGGACACTACTAATGGTTGCCTCTCAACTGGTATAGTCCTTAGGCAATTACCCAAATCATCTTTTATATTTCTGAAGCATCAAGGAGCTGGAAAACTTGCTTTAATGGTAGTAGATCAGGCATTTGTTTGACAGAATCTTTAAAGTTTCAACTTTCAAACAATAAAATATGTTAAAATGAGTCTGAATTCTGAAATCCTCTCATTTAGCCAAACACCACAAAGCACAATCTTTTGAATTATTTTTGCTTTACATACAGGAGCACATTTCAATCCACAAGGCAAGGAGCATGGTGCACCTGAGGATGCCAATCGTCATGCTGGTGATCTAGGGAATGTTAATGTTGGTGCTGATGGTATGGCTTTGTTCGTAGATATTTGCTTATCCTTTTCTTTTTGTGTATCTTCTATTTAATTTTGTAGTGATACATGGCCAAATTGTAACTTGTTAGCATTATGAAGAAGTAATTGATTAAACAGTGAACAGATAATCCAGAGGTTTTTGAGAAATTTTCTCATACTTTGAAAAGATTGATGGTGATCAGTTTAATTGCTTTCTATTTTACTGAAACTTCATCTCTTAACGAATGCCATACTGCATGTTTTGTTTGCTCTTTTTAAAATGTTTTTCTCTGTGTGTAACTAGGTACTGCCTCCTTGTCTATTACTGACAGTCAGGTATGTTGTTCATCTCCTAATCAAAATCTGATGAATTCCTCTAGGTCGAACCAAAACTCTCAAGTTTCAATTTTTATTTAGTTATTAAATATTTGCAGATTCCTCTCACTGGACCCAACTCCATCATAGGAAGGGCTGTTGTTGTCCATGCTGATCCCGATGATCTTGGAAAAGGTACCCACAAATCTGTTTATTTCTTGGCATCTGAGTCATTAATCATCCATTTTTTATATTATGTAATGTTACTATATAGATTCAGATCCTTTCTTATTAGTAAGAAACTTGGCAATGTCATGTTGTGAGGGAGAAAATACAAATCAGTTACATCAGGCCCTCCCATTATTAGCATAGGTAGGGTGTCTTCTGCTCATAACATCACATTATCATGTGAGAGGATCTTGATCTATTCTGCTTCAACTTGTGTATCACGGGTATTCTTTATTTTATGTTCAAGCTTTTGATGTTCCTCAGCTTACTATGTGTTCTTATTCCATACTCTCGTGTAGGTGGCCATGAGCTTAGCAAAACTACTGGAAATGCTGGTGGCAGAGTAGCTTGTGGTAAGCATTGACTGTGACAGTAGTGCTGTGTTTTCTGGCTTTCCTAGTTTACCTATTTTATTGTCCAGTTTTGGTATGTGGCTGTGGGTTCAACAAAATTAAACTTACCTTCTTTATAAAGCCTATCAAGTGTCAATCAAATCAACACAACCAGCCTCTGTTAGCTATGCTTCAGTGTCTATTCTAGTTTCTTTTGTTTGCTGTCTCATGTGTCCTTCCAATACCTTCAGGGTCGAGATTCTGTTGTTTGCTTATGTATTGTTGACTGTATTAATCCCCTCTTTTGTCATTTGTTGGTGTAGGTATTATTGGTTTACAAGGATAAACAACTGCATGCGAGATCATATTAAGAAGCTTTAGAACTGTGGAATAAACTCGCACCCATTTAAATCCCTTTGGTTAGGTCCGGTCTGTACTAATGTGTTTTGCTTATATCGTGCCTGGAGGCTATATATGTTGGCCCTTGATACTTTAATCAACTTGTTACTTTGCATAAAGTTCATGTTTGTGGTTATCGTTATTTCTTGTTTTATCAGTTTGCAGTATGACGCTGGAGAAATTTGAGGCTTCTTGATGGCTAATTTATCTTTAATTTTGGGGTTTATAAAATGAATTCGTTACTGGAATTCTACAATTCTGATTTCAATCCACAAGTACGCCATAACAGCACAGAAAACTAACGGTAGTGGCGATTAGAGCCAGGCTTAATACGTGAGACTTTTATGTATTCCTAAATGAAAATTTTATGTTTTAATATATATTTTCAAATTTTAGACCTCGAAATTGGTTAGGTTTTTATATTATAAAAATCCTATCCTAATAAGAAAAAGAAATTATGTGCATTTTCAAAGGTAAATGTCACGTTTGAAAAGAATAATGATTAGGTACATGAAAATTTAATTTTGCTTATTTTTGTTAACATTTAGGACCGTTTGTCAAATTTGATTGAAAAACTAACTAAAAACTGATAAGGGATTAAATTAAAATGTTAAGGAAAATTAGCTATCAAATATAGAATGCAAAGATAAATATTTTTTAAATGTGAATGAGTGATATTAATATATATATATATATATATATATATATATATATATATATAATGGTAAAAATAATGGTAAAAATATATATAAAAAAAGAGTTTATAAATTGAACAGCTACTTCCATTAGCTTTTAAAAAATTACAAATTTATAAAGTTTTTTTTATTAAACAAGACTATTTCGAGTGAGTTTCTTTATACTTATTTAAAGAAACAAGTATTTTTCAAATTAAAAAATCGTGTTCATTTAGATTCTGTTAAAAATAAGTTAAAAAAATAACTTACTTGAATAAAAAACTGAAATAAGATGTAAACTTATTTTAAGAAAATGTTTTTCATAGTACTTTAAATAATTTTTCCAAATAAATTGTTGAAAATTGAAATAAGATATCAACTTATTTTAAAAAAATGTTTTTTTATAGTTGTATGTAAAAGATCAACTTATTTTAACACTCATTTTTTAATAAAAAATTGCTTATAAATAGGTTATTTTTTAAGAATTATTTAATTTAAGCTTAAACAAGCTGAGAATTTGTTTAATTTTTAAGTTAGGAAAATAAATTACTAATAAATTTATATCATTATTTGTTAGACTATTTTCGGGAAAGTATACTATTTATCATCCAAAAACATATTTATCATATGAGAACACATTTTATAAAAGAGGGAAAGATCAAACGCCAAAAACATGTTATAATAGTAATAGAATATTGAGAGTTTCTTTTTCGTGAAAAAAATAATTTTGTTTTAAAATTATTTTAAATGTCTGAAATAAATAAATTTTGATAATTTTTTAAGTGTTTGTAATTTTTAAAACAATTTTCAATAAAAATAATCACAATTAAATTATATATTTCAAAAAAAGCATTTTATATACATTCATATATTGGAATTACATTTTTTAAGATAAAAAATTATTGTTATCAAAACTGAACGAGTTTGACTGATCTGATCGATTAAATCGTAAATCGATTAGATAATTACTCAAGTCAATTCTTTATAATTAGTGTTTCAACTCCAATTTTATCACAATTTAATCAATATCTTTACTGATCCAATAAACAATTTAATTTTTAAAACATTAAAAAAAGAAGAAGCTTAAAATCAAGTATGAAGTTGAGTAGGGCTATGTATTGCCAAGAAAAAGCTCTTTCACTATTATAAAAAAGAACTGAAACGAACGTAGGGCAGTTTTTATACATACATGCGTCGGTTGATCTCAACAAAATTTTGAAAGTAGAATATAGTACAACAACATTACACTACACATACACATACACATATGTTGGCAAGTGTTATCAATGCCATTCTTGTTGATTCCCGTTGGTTTCAGGAGCCGAGGTAGGAACTGCCGGAACAAAACCCCTACCGCCAAAAACCGGACGCATAAACGCATTATCAAACTTACGCCACAAGCGATGAACACTGTGTGCATTGAGCAACTCACGAATGGTGCTCGGACGATGGATTTCACTGCCATCAATTTCGGTTTCAGAATCTTGAGAGGGTCCAAGAAATGGCACCGTGATTGATTTCGAAGCGTCCATGTTTACCAAGCTATTCTTGCGTTTTGGAGGTGCCTGCCCAACTGGCAGCAAAAACCTTATCAGTGGCTTAGTCATCAGCCCAAACACCTGTTATATTAATCAAATTGTGTCAGCACCACTACCACCATCTCACAAATTTACAATTAGCAACTTAGCTACAGGGATCATTATCATACCATTGTGCTCACAAGCACAACGGTGATGGTGCTTGTGATCATGATCGCATTGGTTCGCAGCTCGGTGTGACCCGACAAGGTAAACTGCATTTTTACAAATACTGTCAATTTTTGAAATCCGAG
The DNA here is from genome assembly GCA_037962975.1 of Clitoria ternatea. NCBI lineage: Eukaryota > Viridiplantae > Streptophyta > Magnoliopsida > Fabales > Fabaceae > Clitoria > Clitoria ternatea. The sequence goes on along the minus strand of CM075673.1, from coordinate 3,256,858 downwards.
GTTTTAGACGCAACAGAAATGCTTACCTGATTGTAGGCAAGTGCCATTGAAACAGCACCTCTCATAAGCCCAGCCCACCAGATGATCACCTAAACATAGGAAAGTTTGGCAACATGTATAACCTTAACCTCTATTTGGAAAAGGTCTCTTTGGTAAATGTTACTTAGATTATATTTAGAAACTTATAACTTTTTAAAAGCTGAAATAGCTGTTTGGAAAATGTAACTTATAGTTAAGCAACTTATCAAAATATTTTATGACTCTCTTAAGTTATTTTTAACTTATTTTGATAAGTTACTTCACGTAGTTTATTACAATAATTTTTTTAATTTATTTCAACAAGTTTTGAAATTAAATTTATAATATAAACTTTTAATTAAGTTATGTATCTAAGCATATCTAAAATAAAATAAACTTATAATTTTTAAAAAAATATAAGTTCACAGCTTTTCAAAAACTACTTGAGTTATCTTATAACTTTTATAATAATTTAGTTATCATTTTTATCTTTATCATATAATTTCATAAATTACTCATACATTATTACAAATGCACCCTAAATTTCCTACAAAGTTATTTTAGTTTTATTTCAATAAATTACCTACAAACGGATATATGATAAACTATCAGAAAAAAGCATAAGGTACATGCTAATCTTATTGATATAACACAGAAATTTAGCCATACCTGCTGCCTGAAGCTTATTCTCTCATTTGGTGACTTTTTGGTTAGGTTGGATATGAAGGATAAGGGGAAAACAAATGCTGCTCTACCGGCAAGGACTAGACCCAATAACACTAAACTCACAGCAACAGATGTTCCAGGCCTGCAGTGTGCCACATCATTTGTTTTTCCATTGTAAGAAAAAGCTGCTACACTTACTATATACCAACCATACCATTTGTTGACTAGGAAATAAGTGATATTCGTCAATCTTTTATGGATACTAAAAGGCCAATGTGTTAATTACATGAGGATATGACATACATACCTATCACTAACAAAGCTCCATTTCTCCATGTCCAAGGCATCCATACCAACATATAGGAAGATGAAGGTCTCAGCAACAAATGACAAAGTTGCAAAAGCATGTCTGTACGTAAGAGTAAGACGAAAAAATATTTAGTTAAATATATCAAATTAGACAATGTTAGTAACACTACCCTCAAAATATATAATATATATATTGCTTGAAGAAATCTATTTAGAAGATTTACTTGGTAGTGATTCTTGAGCTCTCGCTGACATTATGCCAAGTATAATGGGACATAACAATCCCACAAAAGAATACGGTAAGGATTCCACTCAAATACCATAACTGCAGAACATGTAGATGTATCAACACTAGCTAATGATTAATGTAACCACAAGAACAGATTCATAATAAGCTAAAAATAAAAGACAGAGACCACAAAACACTTCTGAATTTCTTTAAAACTTACTTCAGCAAGAATGTAGGATAAGTATGCCATTAGCATCATAAGGGCAACCTCACGATCTGTAGAATGCCTGCATTGACTGAAAACTTTGTTGAACACTGAAAAAATTGCTATAGATTAATTTTATGGCAGGTGTTAAGAGATAAAAACAGACAGAAACACGGTGAAACACAAAGTTAATTAGAGATTCCACTAAACTAATGTAATTTCTTTTCCTTCCGTACACAATATAAGACAATGGAATACTATTATATTATAGTAACTGATGAACAACAATAGCTATAGAAATGGCAAAAACATTTTTCTCAATATGATACCTGCCAATATACAGCTTTTTAATAATAAAAGCGCTTAGTAGACCAGCCTGCAAAGCAATATAGACGCATATATTAGACCATAACCATATGCACTAGCAATAGGCATGTGTGCTATATGTTGAAGAAGATCTTATCAGCATTTGTGTGATATGTGTACACAAGAGAATAAGAGGGAACACAAAAGTTACCAAAACTCCAAGCACGGTGCTTGCAATAAATAGATACAAGAAGTTGCCAAAAAAATGTAAACCAATTCTGTGGTCAATTTGGTTCAGGTCAAAACTTTTGATTGCATTGAAAAGCACCACAGATGTAGCATCGTTCACAACACCCTCCCCAAATACAAGACTATAGAGCAAAGGTGTCTCATCCTGGTTTAGCACCTGCAACATCATTTATAAGTTAAATACTTAGCATTGACACCTTGGTTGCTGGAAGATTGCTAAAAAGACACATAGTGTTCAAACCTGCAAGGTGCACACAGAATCTGTAGCAGCAAATATTGCACCAATTGCTGAAATTTTATGGAAAGTTGAGTCACAAACATATCAACAATTCACAAGTTGCGAAATACACGAGATTGAACAATATATATAGTACCTAGATAATCCCCTATCTCCAGTGAACCACTAATACCCATTCTCTTAAAAATTTGTGTAACACCTGAAACAATGTTTCAAACTTTGAACCCAAATAAGAATTGAACAATTTCCAATAAAGGCAGCTAGCTTGCTTAAGAGGACTATCAATTTTTTCTTCATGTAGATTACTGAAACCATAAAATGCTTTGCTTAATTAACAAATTAGCTTAGTACTTAGTAAAAGAGTTAACTATAATCTGAGGTGACAAATTTTTTTGTGATATTACGTTGAGGGTCTTAAGAAATCCACATAAAGGGAAAAGACATACCGTAAGTTATGATGCCACAACTTATTAAAGTACCAACAGCTCCAAACAGTATGATTGTGATGAAGTTAACAAAAAATTGTTTCTTTTTCACTTGAAACCTGGAACAATAATACATTAAAAAAAAAACAACCAGCGTTATTCACCAAGTATGCTATACAATCAAGAAAATAGAGTCCTTCGTACTATCTGATGGACAAAACTTTATGTACATATGTTTAGGTCTTGTTAGTATTATTCTTCAATCAAATTTGATGTTTTAAAGCAATTGCAATTGCAAGAGTGAATTGACAAGAAACTCTAGTTTTGATTAGAGAACAATAACAAACAAACAAAAAACTTATAAAATGTCACCATGTTTTCCAACTAGGGCCATTTAGTTTCAAAAAAAAAAAATCATTGTTTGTATTTCCTCTACAAACACTAAAAGTGGAAATGAAAAATAAAAGTGAAATATTTTCTAAAACAGGTTAAAAATATTTTCCCCTATGAACATTCGACATCAGAAAGAAAGATAACAATTTGGTAATTAAAAGTGAAACAGAAGGTTAGTACCAAACATTTTATCATCATAATAATTGAACAAGTAGATGGTGCAAAGATTTTACCCGGCATTAAATATGATAGGTGGGAGGAGGTATATAAAGAAAAGATCTTCACTGAAAACAAGAAGATGGGAGCTTTTACCACGACTCAACAACAAAATGACTTCGCCAGTGCAAAGACCCTGCATGCATGCATGTGAAAAATATTAATTCAGTTATGCTGCATATTAATTAATTTGAACCATTATTTAGTGTTTAATTACTTACTATTAAAAGGGCTGTGATAGACTCATTCATCCACCGATTCTCCTCAAGAAGATGACCAATGACAATACAAGCACAAAGCAGAGCCACAAATATGCTCATTGAGACAACAGATGCATAATCTGAAGTTGATAGCATATGCATTTTTGAAAGTGCGTAACTTAATTCACCACCCATTTTGTCAAATCCTCAAACACAATCAATAAATTTCAGAGTATTTATTATTTTGGAGTTTGCTAATTATTTATACAACCTGCAACCTCACTTCATAAACCAAACAACATGCTGGGCTCATCCTTAATTTGGATCTTATAAATTATGATTGTAACAACAAATTCTCTGCATCAAGAACAAAAAAAATAATTAACATATGCACATGCACACACTATGAACATAATTTTTCTAACCAAAAAAGTTCAACATTTCACGTGACACCAATGAACATTAGAGAAAGTACAAAATTAATTGCCCACCGGAACGGTTGGGTGACAACGTGGAAAGTGAGCAATTAATTAATGTTGTGGATGGGAAGCAAAGCAAAGCAAAGGAACCAAACTCGTGTTCAAGTTCCTCTGGAATTAGTTATTAATTAATGTAGAGTAATTTTCAGCTTGAAGGTTTGTGTTGAATATTGATTCCGATGAAGATGTTAATGGGAAATTAGGAAGTGAAAAAGAGAACAATTAGTTAGTTAATGTGAGGGGGGAAGAAAATTAAGCGTGCAATGCGGGGATTACAAACACAAATAGGAATAGAATAGAATAGAATTGAATGCATTCTGACCCTTCATATATAAACATGTGCTACCCTAACATATAAACATTGTAGAATCCAAAAATTGATGTTCAAATCAAAATCCTAATATTTTATATATTTATGTAACGTAACAGTTACGTTACTCTTACATCCATCCGTTATTATTAAAATTGAACCGATCTGGTTGGTCCAACCGGTTAAACCGTAAACTGGTTAGGTGATCGATCCAGGTCAATTCTTTAATATTATCGGTTCAACTATGGTTAGATTCTAATTTGATCTCGATGAAGATACCGGTTCAATGACCGTTTCAGTTCTGAAAACATTATCCATTAATAATTTTTATGTATTATTTATAAAATTGTGTTAAAATCAATATTGTGTTATCACCATTTCAAAAATCAACTACTCTAATATAATATATAAAACAACCTCAATAGATTTGGTATCTAACTAATTTCACCGTATTGAATTATATTATCTTTAAAATACTTTCGTTTAATATATTTTTTAATGTTTTATCTTTATTTTTATTAAATATAATAAAAACAAGTTTAAAAATTAAATTAGTTTTTTGAAAAATTTTCAACACATTTGACTTACACCTTAATATATTTAAAAAGCTCTATTTTTTTTTTCTTACAGTGAAAGGAGGAAGTATAAGCCGAGCTGGCAAAATGGGCTGGCCTGCATGGGCCGGCCCGAACCCGCCCATAAAAATGTAGTGTGCGGGCTTAAAATAAAAAATTAAAACCAATACGTGGAAAAAAAAACCCGACCCTAAAAAAGCCCGAAAAAAGTGGCCCGAGTGCGGGTCGGCCCGTGTGGCCCGCGGGCGGCCCGATTATTTTTAAAAAATAAAAATAATAATTTTTAGTTATGTTAGGTGCTTGCTTTTGTGACTTTTATTATGGACTTTATGATTCAACTTTGTGCATTTTGTTTTCTTCCATAATATTTTCTTTGATTGATTTTATACATTTTATTAAAAAACATAATATAGAAAGTCAAACATAATGTCATCTCCATAAGATAATATCACTTTGTGTCAACACCAATAGTTATGTAGTTCATGACTTCACCTTAATAAGGTTTCACAGTGTTGCCGTTATGAATTGATAATATCACTTTATGACTTCACCAATAGTTATGCGCTACGTTATATGCATTTTTAATTTGATTACGATAAAACTTGAAGCTGTATGTCCATAATTTTTTAGCTATAGCCTATATGTTTACCCAAATCATGATCTTTGATATATGTATATTTTTTTAATCGTGTGCCTTTCTCATTCGGTAATGTCGTTTTAATTAAAAAAATTTCCAGCTAATTTAATTAAATAGTATTATTTCATAGAACAATTTTTTTATAAATTTATTTTTTAAACTTTTTTTAAGCGGGCCGCCCGAAGTGGCCCGCGGCCCGTTGAGGGTCGGGCTAGGGCCTTTAATTTCAAGGCCCGAATTTTTGCGGGCCTTTTTTGGCCCGACCCTAAATGGCCCGCAACCCGATAAAGCCCGACCCGTTTAGGGCCGCCCGCCCGAATTGCCAGCTCTAAATAAGCTAAGTAATTTGGTATATGAGTAACAAATTTATTAATTTTTGTTAAAAATATTAACTTAGAATTTAACCCAATTTAAGGTGGTACTAAAGATGTAGTAAAGAACTATAAATTATGACCCGCAGAGGAAAAAACCTTTAAAAGCAACTTGGTTTTTTCAAAAGTGAATGAAGAGCTTCCTATTTCAATTCCAATAATCGTGGCCTATAAATGTATAATAGGTTGATTTGCATGCAATTTATGGAATTTTTATTTAAATAAATTTTATAAGCGTATAAAATATATTTATATTATATAATATTTTCAATAATTATATATTAGATTGTATGTAAATATTTTATCTATTAATTATTTGTTTAATAAATAAATAATAATCAATTTAATTATAATTTTATTCAAACATATTACTTTATTTATAATAGTAATTTTCATTATGAATTATAAATAACATTTTAACTATGTTATGATTTGTTTTATATCTCCAAAAAAATATACATAAAAATTGAAAATTTAATAATTATTTTTTACATATTTACATAATTAAGAGAATTATAGTGTGCTAGAAAATGAGAAATAATATAATACTCTCTCTAAACCGTAAAATACTTATAGAGTTATAGTTAAGTGAAAAAACTACCAAAATTAATAATATTAGTTTGCTTAAAGAAAGCACAAAGTCAAATTTTATAATCTACATTTAATGATAATAAAAGAAACTCTATTAAAAAGGTTAATTATCAAAGATGAGACTATGTTTGAACATGTAAACTAAACCCCACCATTTGACTAGTGGATAAAAAATATATTTAAACTTACATAAGTGTTAATTTTTTTGTGACAGTTCCATAAAAGAATATATATATATATATATATATATATATATATATATATGTGTGTGTGTGTGTGTGGGTGGGGGTGGGGGGGGGGGGGGGGGGGTTAATGTTGAATCCACACAACATAAGTATGTCTCCTGTTTTTAGCTCTCAGACTGTGAACGCAATAGGCCTATGTACTTTGCTGCCTATTAGAATCGGGGTTTTGAGCATAAAGATTCCACTGACCTGTAAAAAATGGGCCTAATCCTTGAGGATACGGCAATACACCTAAAAAATTATTCCATCAAACATATTCTCCCCTGGATTCCGGAATAGCGACATGGACTAAATGTCCTGTCCAAGCCCAAGTCTTTCTAAGACTCAAAGTAATAGCACAAGGAACAAGAGATTGAATGGAATAATGCTGAATAATATCTCTTTGTATTTATTAAACCAAAATGAAAGTATTTATAGTTACCAAAACAACTAACTACATACAGAACAAAAAATGACAGATTTAACAAAGAGCATAACAAACTAATAATATGTAGACTATAATTAATTCTGAATTAATACTCAATATTCCCTCTTAATTCAGAATTTCACAACTTCAGAATTGTCCTTTCTGAACTCCCATCATGTCTCTGCATTTCTTAAATTTGTCTGGCTTCAATGGCTTTGTAAGCATGTCTACAATTTGTAATTCAGACTTACATAACTCCAGTTTTAGCTCCTTTTTCTCCACTTTGTCTCTAAGGAAATGGTATCTACTATCAATGTGCTTGCTCCTTCCATGTGAGTGAGGATGGCTAGCCAAGTCTATCGCATACTTGTTATCCACCTTCAGCGCTATAGGTACAACATTCCTTAGATTCATCTCTATCAACAATTTCTTCAACCACATACTTTGACAGGCTCCCTGGCAGGCTGCTATGTATTCAGATTTATAGATGGAGAGTGGTACATCATCCTGTTTCTTTGAGCACCATGAGATTGGAATCCTTCTAATCATGAAAACATACCCTGTAGTGCTTTTCCTATCCATTGTATCTCCATTTCAACCTGAGTCTGTGTATCTAATTAAGTCAGTGTCCATATATGTCTTCTCAGGTCTAAACAGAATTCCATGATCCAGGGTTTCTTTCAGTTATCTCAATATCCTCTTTGCTGCCAGAAAGTGTAACTGCTTAGGTTCATCCATCAACCTGCTCACTAAGCCAATTCCATAAGATACATCAGGTCTACTATGACAGATATATCTTAGAGAACCAACAAGCTTTTTTAACAGAGTGGGATCAACTGGTTGTCCTGCTTCATGCTACGGGTCCCTCTTAGTGGAAATAACCACTTAGCAATAAATTAATATTGTTTTGTGGCTAATTATGGCAGCATATGTGGATGGATGGTAACCACATAATTATTTATGGTGGAAATAAATACATTGGGCCTATAAATTGGCCTTGGAGCATTGCAGCAAATGCATCAGGAGGAAAACCAAGCAATTGAGAGCAATTGCATAGAAACACTAGTGAGAGTGTTTAGGCCAAAGCAATTAGTTAATTGCTTTGATGAGTTGTTGAGTGAGGGAAAAATAATTAGTGAGTGACAAAATAGTGAGATTAATTGGGGTGTTGGGAAACACTTGAGTGCCACTATTTTGGGTTAATCTCGGGTTTGTGCCTCTAATATTTTATTAGAGAAGTCCTTCTTGTACGCCTACTGATTTTATTAGTGGAAGAAATTTTAGAGTTTGTCCCGTGGACGTAGCCAAAATCAAAAGGGTGAACCACGTTAAATTGCTGGTGCAATTTTAATTATTTATTTATTTTGCTTATATTTAATTTGTAACCACTTATTTTATTAGTCTGTCATTCCGCTGCACCGGGGAAATTATCAATTTATGCCGATTTTTCCCAACACTTCATCCTTGTTCATCATAATTCCAGTCTCAATGGGAGTTGAAGCTGGGTTGCAGTCCAACATGTTGAATCTCTTTAATACATCAGTGGTAAACTTCCTCTGATGCATGAAAAGACCTTGTTTAGTTATGAGAAATTCAATTCGCAAGAAATATGTGAGTTCACCCAAGTTTGACATGTCAAATTCTGATTTCATGGCCTTCTTGACCTCTTCAATTTTTTTCCCACAGCTACCTGTAATTATCAGATCATTAACATACAGACAGATTAGAAGTAGATTATCTCCCTTCAAGCTTTTGACATAGATTCCATATTCTTCCTTGCACTTTTAAAATCCTTCAGACTTTAAAAATCCATCAATCTTTAGGTTCCAAGCTCTAGGAGCTTGCTTCAGCCCATACAGAACCTTCTTAAGTCTGTAGACTTTGTTCCCTCCCACTTTAAAACCAGGTGGCTGATCCACATAGACCTCCTCCTCAAGTGGTCAATCCAAGAATGTTGACTTCATATCCATCTGATACAGTTTCTAACCAAATGACACAACTGCAAAAACAATCAACCTTACAATTTCAATTCTAGCCACAAGTGCATATACTTTATTAAAGTCCATCCTAGGTTTCTATAGAAAAACTTTGGCTACTAGTCTGGCCTTATACCTTGAAATCTCACCATCTGGCTTCCTTTTCAGCTTGAAATCCACTTTACAACAATAGCTTTCTTACCAAAAGGAGGTCTGACCAACTCCCGGGTTTGATTCCTTTCAATGGATGCCAATTTTTCTTTCATAGCCTCACACTAGTGTTTATCTCTTACTGCTTCCTTAAAGGATATTGGTTCTGCTTCTGCCATCAATGCCATATGCATCAATTCACCATCAGCTATAACTTCAGAGTCTTTCCAGATTTGATATCCTTCAAGTCTCGAAGATGCCTGCATAGTCCTTCTGGGTTTGAGCCCAGCTCTTGTGTTTCCTGCTCCACCTGAATTCTCTGTCTCCTTATTTGGGTCAGTTTTATTTGACTTCATTATTATTCTCACTTGCAGTATCTTTAAGGTTCATTACTTTCTCATGAGTTTGTCTGAAAGTCTGTCCCTCCTGGTTCCAATCCCAACACCTTCTTTCATCAAACTTTACATCCCTACTAATGATAAAAGTCTTAGTAATTGGTTTTATCAGTCTATATGCACCTGTTGATGATAACCAACCATTATCAGCTCCCCTCCTCTATCATCTAACTTCTTTCTTCTTCCATCAGGAATGTGCCTCCAACATATTAAACCAAAAACCTTCAAGTGCTTCACACTTGGTTTCTTCCCAGACCAAATTTCTTTAGGTGTGACATCTTTAAGTCTCTTTGTAGGACTTCTATTCAGTATATATGCTACAGTATTAACAGCTTCTCCCTAATACTCCTTAGGTACAGACTTGGTTTTGTCATATTTTTTTTGGGCATTATTAGCCTTCAAATTTGACTAAAAAATTATCATTAGAGAAAAAAATATGAAACTTTGGAAACAAGAAGATACATGTTTCTAAGCATTGCTGTAAAAAACCTTGCAAAAATTCGAGCTCTAGGTACCATTTGCTGGGCTTTTGCTATGTATATCTTTGTTTTTAAAAATTCTACCTTTCCCCTTGGAGAAAACTATTGAAACTTTTGGGACAGCCTTATATTGCCTTTCAAAGCATGGCCGTAAAAAATCATACAAAAATTCAATCGCTAGGTTTTGTCATATTTTTCGTGGGGCCTTTAAATTTTACTAAAAATTCATCGTTAGAGAAAAATTATGAAACTTTGGGAACAAGAAGATAGCGAGTTTCTAAGTATTGTTGTAAAAAACAATACAAAAATTCAAGCTCCGGGTACCATTTTCAATTTGCTGGGTTTTTATAATGAATATCTTTGTTCTAAAAAAATATGCCATTTTCCTTGGAGAAAATTAATGAAACTTTTGGGATAAACTTACAATGCATTTTTAAGCATGTCCACAAAAAATAATGTAAAAATTCAACCACTTGGTTTTGCCATATTTTTTGTGCATTAGCCTTTAAATTTGACTAAAAATTCATCGTTGAAGAAAAAATATGAAACTTTAGGAACAAGAAGATATCGCGTTTCTAAACATTGCTGCAAAAAACCATGCAAAAATTCAAGCTCTGGGTTCCATTTCCATTTTCTAGTGTTTTATAATAAATATCTTTGTATTAAAAATCCGGTCATTCCATTTGAAAAAACTAATGAAACTTTAGGGATAACCTTACAATGCCTTTCTGAACACGGTCGTAAAAAATTAAGCAAAAATTTAACCGCTTGATTTTGTCATATTTTTCGTGGGCAATTAGCCTTCAAATTTGACTAAAAATTTATCGTTGGAAAAAAAACTATGAAACTTAAAGAAAAAAAGATATCGCGTTTCTTAGCATTGCTATAAAAAAGCATGTAAAAATTCAAGCTATGGGTACCATTTTCCATTTGCTAGGCTTTTACAATGAATGTGTTTGTTTTAAAAAAATCTTCCCCTTAACTTATAGAAACTAATGAAACTTTGAGGACAACCTTATAATGTCTTTCAAAGCATGGTCGTAAAAAATCGTGTTAAAATTCAACTATTTGGTTTTGTCATAATTTTTCATGGGTATTATAGCATTCAAATTTGACTAAAAATTCTTCGTTGGGGAAAAATAATGAAACCTTAGGAACAAGAAGATAACGAGTTTCTAAGCGTTGTTGTAAAGAACAATGCAAAAATTCAAGCTCTGAGTACCATTTTTAATTTACAAGGCTTTTATAATGAATTTCTTTGTTCTAAAAAAATTTACCCCTTTCCTTGTGAAAAGTAATGAAACTTTGGAGACAACCTTACAATGCATTTTTAAGTATGCCCGTAAAAAATCATGTAAAATTTTAACCGTTCGGTTTTGCCATATTTTTCGTGGGCATTATTAGCCTTTGTATTAAAAAAATGGTCATTCCCTTGGAGAAAACTAATAAAACTTTGGGGACAAACTTACAATACCTTTCTAAGCATGGCCGCAAAAAATCACTCAAAATTCAACCGCTCAATTTTGTCATTTTTTTGTGGGTTGCCTTCAAATTTGACTAAAAATTCATTATTGGAGAAAAAATATGAAACTTTGGGGAAAGAAGATATCGCGTTTCTAAGTATTGCAACAAAAAACAAGCCAAAATTTAAGCTTCGGGTACCATTTTCCATTTGATGAGCTTAAAAATCTGCTCCCATAAAAAATCATATAAAAATTCAACTGTTAGGTTTTGTCATATTTTTTGTAGGTGTTGATGTTCAAATTTGACTAAAAATTCCTCGTTGGAGAAAAATTAGGAAACTTTGCGAATAAGAAGATAATGAGTTTCTAAGCATTGCTGCAAAAAAAAATACAAAAATTCAAGCTCCAGGTACCATTTTTAATTTGTCGAGCTTTTACAATGAATATCTTGCTTCTAAAAAAATTTACCCTTTCACTTGGAGAAAATTAATGAAATTCTAGGGATAACCTTACAATGGATTTTAAAGCATGCTTGTAAAAAATCATGTAAAAGCATGGATTTTAAACCGTTCGATTTTGCCATATTTTTTGTGGGCAATTAATGCCTTTAAATTTGACTAAAAATACATCATTGGAGAAAAATGTGAAACTTTAAGAACAAGAAAATACAGCATTTCTAAACATTGCTGCAAAAATTTGAGCTCCGGGTTCCTTTTTCCATTTACTGGTATATTACAATGAATATCTTTGTACTAAAAAAATCTGGTTATTCCCTTGGAGAAAACTAATGAAACTTTAGAGAAAACTAATGAAACTTTGGAAAAAACCTTACAATGTCTTTCTAAGCATATATGTAAAAAATCACTCAAAAATTCAACCGCTCGGTTTTGTCATATTTTTCGTGGACATTAACTTTCAAATTTGATTAAAAATTCATCGTTGGGAAAAAAATATGAAACTTTGGGAACAAGAAGATAATGTATTTCTAAGCATTGCTGCAAGAAACCTTGCAAAAATTGAGCTCCGAATACCATTTTCCATTTAGTGGGCTTTTATAATGAATATCTTTGTTTTAAAAAAATCTACCTCTTCCCTTGGAGAAAACTATTGAAGCTTTGGGGACAACCTTACAATGTCTTTTTAAGCATGATCGCAAATCATGTAAAAATTTAATCGCTTAGTTTTGTCATATTTTTCGTGGGTATCGCCTTTAAATTTGACTAAAAATTCATCGTTGGAAAAAAAATGTGAAGCTTTGGGAAAAGGAAGATATTGCATTTCTAAGCATTGCTGTAAAAACCATGTAAAAATTTGAGCTAGGGTACCATTTTCCATTTGCTGGGCCTTTACAATGAATATTTTTGTTTTAAAAAAATCTGCCACTTCTCTTGGAGAAATCTATTGAAACTTTGGGGACAACCTTATAATACCTTCCAAAGCATGGCCACAAAAAACCGTGCAAACATTGAATTGCTCAGTTTGGTCATATTTTCATATGTATTAGTCTTCAAATTTGACTAACAAAAAGATAACAAGTTTCTAAGCATTGTTGCAAAAAACAATGTAAAAATTTGAGCTCTAGGTACCATTTTCAATTTGTCGTGCTTTTACAATGAATATCTTTCTTCTAAAAAATTTGCCCTTTCCCTTGGATAAAACTAATGAAACTTTGGGGACAACCTTATAATGCATTTATAAGCATGCTTGCAAAAAATATACAAAAACTCATCCGCTCGGTTTTGCCTTATTTTTATTGTTGGAGAAAAAAATATGAAACTTAAGGAACAGGAAATGATCACGTTTCTAAAAATTACTGTAAAAAACCATACAAAAATTCAAGCTCCGGGTTCTATTTTCCATTTGCTGGTATTTTACAATGAATATCTTTGTCTTAAAAAAATATGGTCATTCCCTTGGAGAAAACTAAAGAAACTTTGGAGACAACCTTACAATGTCTTTCTAAACACGACCGTAAAAAATTATGCAAAAACTTAACCACTTGATTATTTGTCATATTTTTCGTGGGCATTGGCCTTCAAATTTGACTAAAATTTCATCATTAGAGACAAATATGAAACTTTGGGAACAAAAAGATCAAGCGTCTCTAAGCATTGCTACAAAAAATAATGTAAAAATTCCAGCTCCAGGTACTATTTTCCATTTGTCGAGCTTTTACAATGAATATCTTTATTTTAAAAAAAATCTACCTCTTTCCTTGGAGAAAAATATTAAACTTTTGGGATTACCTTATAATGTCTTTCTAAGCATGACCACAAAAAATTATGTAAAAATTTAACTGCTTGGTTTTGTAATTTTTTTTTGTGAGTATTGACCTTCAAATTTGACTAAAAATTCATCGTTGGAAAAAAATATGAAACTTTGGGAAAAAAAAGATAACGTGTTTCTAAGCATTGCTACAAAAAAACCTTACAAAAATTTAAGCTCCAGGTACCATGTTCTATTTGCTGGGCTTTTACAATGAATATATTTGTTTTAAAAAAATCTGGTCTTTCCCTTAGAAAAAACTATTGAAACTTTGAGGATAACCTTACAGTGCCTTTCTAAGCATGACCATAAAAAATTATACAAAAATTTAACCATTTGATTTTGTCATATTTTTCGTGGGCATTAGCCTTTAAATTTGATTAAAATTTCATCGTTGGAGAAAAAAATATGAAACTTTGGAAACAAGAAGATAACATATTTATAAGCCTTCCAATAAAAAATCTTGCAAAAATTCAAACTTTGAGTACCATTTTCCATTTGTTGGGTTTTTACAAAGAATATCTTTGTTTTAAAAAAAGCTCGCCCTTCCTTTAGAGAAAACTAATGAAACTTTGGAGACAACCTTACAATGTCTTTCTAAGCATGACTGTAAAAAATCATATAAAAATTTAACTGCTCGATTTTGTCATTTTTTACGTGAGTATTAACCTTTAAATTTGACTAAAAATTCATTATTGGAGAAAAATATGAAACTTTGGGAAAGAAGATATTGTGTTTCTAAGAATTGTTGCAAAAAAAACGTGTAAAAATTTAAGCTCTGGGTACCACTTTTCATTTGTTGGCATTTACAATGAATATCTTTGCTTTAAAACAGTCTGCTCATTCTTTTGGAGAAATCTATTGAAACTTTTGGGACAACCTTATAATGTCTTTCAAAGCATGACCGTAAAAAATATGCAAAAATTCAACTTTGGGATATAATGCCTTTAAATTTAGCTAAAAATTAATCGTTGGAGAAAAATTATGAAGCTTTAGGAACAAGAAGATAGCGAGTTTCTAAGCATTGTGCAAAAAACCTTGCAAAAATTCGAGCTCCAAGTACTATTTTCAATTTGCAGGACTTTTAGAATGAATATCTTTGTTCTAAAAAAATATGTTCTTTCCTTTGGAGAAAACTAATGAAACTTTGGTTACAACCTTACAATGCATTTTTAAACATGCCCACAAAAAATGATGTAAAAACTCAACCGTTCGGTTTTACCATATTTTTCATGGGCATTAGCCTTTAAATTTGACAAAAAAATTCATCGTTGGAGTGAAAATATGAAACTTTGGGAACAAGAAGATATCGTGTTTCTAAACATTGCTGCAAAAAAAACCATTCAAAAATTCAAGCTCGGGGTACTATTTTCCATTTGTTAATGAATATCCCTTGCAGAAATCAATTGAAACTTTCAGGAATGCCTTTCAAAGCATGGCCGTAAAAAATCGTGTAAAAATTCAACCGCTCAGTTTTGTCATAATTTTCGTGGGCATTAGCCTTAAAATTTGACTAAAAATTCAACGTTGGAGAAAAATTATGAAACTTTGAGAATAAGAAGATATCGCGTTTCTAAACATTGCTACAAAAAATCATGCAAAAATTTAAACTCCGGGTTCCATTTTTCATTTGCTGGTCTTTTACAATGAATATCTTTATTTTAAAAAAAATCTAGTCATTCCTTTGGAGAAAACTAATGAAATTTTGGAGACAACCTTACAATGTCTTTCTAAGCATGATTGCAAAAAATAACTCAAAGATTTAACCTATCGGTTTTATCATATTTTTCATGGGCATTAGCCTTCAAATTTGCCTAAAATTCCATCGTTGAAGAAAAATTATAAAACTTTAGAAACAAGATAACGTGTTTCTAAGCATTGTTGCAAAAAAACCTTGCAAAAATTCAAGCTCCATGTAACATTTTCCATTTGCTCAGCTTTTACAATGAATATCTTCGTTTTTAAAAAATCTACCTCTTCCCTTAGAGAAGACTGTTGATACTTTGAGGACAACCTTACAATGCCTTTCTAAGCATGACCGTAAAAAATCATGTAAAAATTTAACCGGTCGATTTTATCATATTTTTTTGTGGGCATTAGCCTTTAAATTTGATTAAAAATTCATTGTTGAAGAAAAAAAATATAAAACTATGGGAAAAAGAAGATATCACTTTTCTAAGCATTACTACAAAAAACCATGCAAAATTCAAGCTGCAGGTACTATTTTCCATTTGCTGAGCTTTTACAATGAATATCTTTGTTGTAAAAATAATCTCTCGATTTAACCTTTATTGTTGGAGAAATCTATTGGAAAAATAACTCAAAGATTTAACCTCTCGGTTTTGTCATATTTTTCATGGGCATTAGCCTTCAAATTTGCCTAAAATTCCATCATTGAAGAAAAATTATAAAACTTTGGAAATAATATAACGTGTTTCTAAGCATTACTGCAAAAACCCTTGCAAAAATTCAAGCTCCATGTAACATTTTCCATTTGCTCAGCTTTTATAATGAATATCTTCGTTTTTAAAAAATCCACCTCTTCCCTTAGAGAAAACTGTTGATACTTTGAGGACAACCTTACAATGCCTTTCTAAGCATGACCGTAAAAAATCATGTAAAAATTTAACCGGTCGGTTTTATCATATTTTTTTATGGGCATTAGCCTTTAAATTTGATTAAAAATTCATTGTTGAAGAAAAAATATAAAACTATGGGAAAAAGAAGATATCACTTTTCTAAACATTACTACAAAAAATCATGCAAAATTCAAGCTGCAGGTACTATTTTTCATTTGCTGAGCTTTTACAATGAATATCTTTGTTGTAAAAATAATCTCTCGGTTTAACCTTTATTGTTGGAGAAATCTATTGGAAAAATAACTCAAAGATTTAACCTCTCGGTTTTGTCATATTTTTCATGGGCATTAGCCTTCAAATTTGCCTAAAATTCCATCGTTGAAGAAAAATTATAAAACTTTGGAAACTAGATAACGTGTTTCTAAGCATTACTGCAAAAACCCTTGCAAAAATTCAAGCTCCATGTAACATTTTCCATTTGCTCAGCTTTTATAACGAATATCTTCATTTTTAAAAAATCTACCTCTTCCCTTGGAGAAAACTGTTGATACTTTGAGGACAACCTTACAATGTCTTTCTAAGCATGACCGTAAAAAATCACGTAAAAATTTAACCGGTCGGTTTTATCATATTTTTTTGTGGGCATTAGCCTTTAAATTTGACTAAAAATTCATTGTTGAAGAAAAAAAATATGAAACTATGGGAAAAAGAAGATATCACTTTTCTAAGCATTACTACAAAAAACCATGCAAAATTCAAGCTGCAGGTACTATTTTCCATTTGCTGAGCTTTTACAATAAATATCTTTGTTGTAAAAAAATATGCCTCTATTGTTGGAGAAATCTATTGGAAAAATAACTCAAAGATTTAACCTCTCGGTTTTGTCATATTTTTCATGGGCATTAGCCTTCAAATTTGCCTAAAATTCCATCGTTGAAGAAAAATTATAAAACTTTGGAAACAAGATAACGTGTTTCTAAGCATTGCTGTAAAAAACCTTGCAAAAATTCAAGCTCCATGTAACATTTTCCATTTGCTCAGCTTTTACAATGAATATCTTCATTTTTAAAAAATCTACCTCTTCCCTTAGAGAAAACTGTTGATACTTTGAGGACAACCTTACAATGCCTTTCTAAGCATGACTGTAAAAAATCATGTAAAAATTTAACTGGTCGATTTTATCATATTTTTTTGTGGGCATTAGCCTTTAAATTTGACTAAAAATTCATTGTTGAAGAAAAAATATGAAACTATGGGAAAAAGAAGATATCACTTTTCTAAGCATTACTACAAAAAACCATGCAAAATTCGAGCTGCAGGTACTATTTTCCATTTGCTGAGCTTTTACAATGAATATCTTTGTTGTAAAAAAATCTGCCTCTATTGTTGGAGAAATCTATTGAAACTTTGAGGACAACCTTATAATGTCTTTCAAAACATGGTCGTAAAAAATTATAGAAAAATTCAACTGCTCGGTTTTGTTATATTTTTCGCGGGCCTTCAAATTTGACTAAAAATTCATTGTGGGAGAAAAATATGAAACTTTAGGAACAAGAAGATATCGCATTTCTAAACATTGCTGCAAAAACCTAAGCAAAAATTCAAGCTTCGGGTTCCATTTTCCATTTGCTGGTAATGAATATCTGATTTGTCATTGAATCTGGGGTCAAAGATGACTGGCCTGACCGGACTCCTAATTCAGCCTTTAATCCGGAGTTTACCTTTCGCTTTCTCAATTTTATACCGTCTTAGTGGAGTACGGTATTATATACCTCGGTTCAGTGGGAATCCGAAGTTCTTCAAGTAAAGGTGGTTATTGATGTTAAATCCGTACTGATGCTTCAAGACCACACCGGAGGGGTACTTGTAGAATATTCTCTGATGCTTAAGTCAGTATAGCCTTTAAGGTGATATCGTATTACGGAGGTAACTTACGGGAAGTTAGATTAGATCCTCGTCCAATAATAAATGACTTGTATTTATAGTGTTTACCTTAGTTTTGGAAGTGATTTGACTACATTCCTAAATTATGCAAAAATTTAACCGCTTGATTTTGTCATATTTTTCGTGGGCATTAGCCTTCAAATTTGACTAAAAAATCATCGTTAGAGAAAAATTATAAAACTTTGGGAACAAGAAAATATTGTGTTTCTAAGCATTGCTGTAAAAAACCTTACGAAAATTCAAGTCTATATACCATTTTCCATTTCCTGGGCTTTTACAATGAATATCTTTGTTTAAAAAAATCTACCTCTTTCATTGGAGAAAATTATTAAAACTTTGGGGACAACCACACAATGCCTTTTTGAGCATGACCGCAAAAAAAATGTAAAAATTCAACCGTTCAGTTTTCTCATATTTTTCGTGAGTAATTAAATATATTTAGCTTAAAATATAATATTTCTTTCTTTATTTTAGTTTAATTAACTGCAAATTTGTATCAACTCAAATAAATGATGATCTAAATGGATATTTATAAAGCTAAAATAAAACACTTAACATTAATATCAATACAACTAATTAATATTTCAAACAAATATTCAGACATATCTTTAGAAATACATATTTTTTTTATCTTAATCTTAATAATATATTTAAAATGGTCCCTACTAGTGCATAAAAAAATCAAATACAAATACATACTTTGGTATCTTAATCATAATAATAAATTTTAAATCTTACCTAATTATTTAGATCCGTATTATCTAAGAAAGAATCAAATTAGATATATATATATATATATATATATATATATATATATATATATATATATATATACACACACACATACACACATATATATAAAGTTAAAATTAAACACTTCACAATAATACCAATAAAAATAATTAAATGTTTTAAAAACTCATTCATTGATATGTGACTCTAAAAATATGTATACTCTTATTTTAATATTAATAATATAAAATAAATTTAAAATGGTCCCTATACTAGCAAATAAAAAAAAATCAATGATATAGAACAAATAAACATTTATAATTGGATCAATCTAATTTACAATAAAAAACTGTATTTTATTTCTTTGTTTGATTTGACTAAAATGAAAAATAGATCTTTTTAAATAATCAATATTTTGCTATAATTATTCATTTATGAATTTTTAAATACAGGTGCCCTTATTTTAATCTTAATAATAAATAACAAATTTAAAATGACCCCTAATAACATAAGAAAATCTATAATATAAAACAAATTATAATATATATATATATATAATATAATTTACAACAATCAAACATAATGATATCTGTATTTTAAACATACCATTTAACTTAAATATTTGTGCAGTATCATTTTTTATCTCTGGCAGAAAAACAAACCATGTATCGCACCGGGTTATTAAACTAGTAATTATAATTTAATGGTTGAATAAACAGACACTTTATATAACTAAGTCTAAATTGAGTGTAATTGAAATGGATAGTTAACCCGACCCGTTATTAAATATACACTGTAATGAACACATGCTGGGCAGGAATCGAATCAATGAAACAAGTCGGGTCATAAACTTGCAACGGTGGCAAGAAGGCAAGGGGGGAGAATCAAATCGAACACGAAATCAATAACCCGGTTCATATAATCTTCGGTTTCAATTGGTGTTTTATTGTCACTGCACCCTCACAGCACCGGCGTTGAGTCTTCAAGTTTTCTTGTCTTGATTGTAGGAATTGTGAGAGCCTGCGATAACACAACGACAACAAATAACAACGAAATCGAAATCAAATGGGTGCACCGAAGAAAAGCGGTGGTAGGGTTTCAGAGGACCCCGACGAACTGGTTCGTGTTCCCTTGCAGGCCATTCTCTTGGCCGATAGTTTCACCACCAAGTTCAGGCCTATCACACTCCAACGCCCCAAAGTATTGCTTCTTTCATCTCATTCGAACTGCACATTTCACTCTCTTTATTAATTCATTCATTCTTTCTTGGTTTTGAAGGTTCTGTTACCGCTGGTGAACGTTCCGATGATAAATTACACCTTGACGTGGCTCGAATCTGCTGGTGTCGAAGAGGTCTTCGTTTTCTGCTGTTCTCATTCGAAGCAGGTCAGAAACTATTTGGAGAAATCCGAGTGGCTATCGCAGCCGAATTTCACTGTCACAACTATTGAGTCGCAGAATTCTGTCAGTGCCGGAGATGCGCTTCGCTTGATATACGAGCGCAATGTGGTATTTATTCAATTCCTATCCTATTTGATTTGATTTGATTTTGAAGATACTGCTATGATCAATTGCAAGAGTTCAGGAGATTAGAGAACCTGTCAGGATCTATAGTAATTTTTCTTATGATTTATTTACCGCATTACTTAGAAAGAGAATATTCACTACTGTTTGCGAATCACGCTGTTGATTGTGGCTGTGTTGAGACCTGAGTGTGATTGTTAAACATTTGGTTGAAGCTTTGTGTAGTAACACTTTTGGATCATTTGTTTTACTGAAGATTCATGGAGACTTTGTGCTTATCAGTGGAGATACTGTAAGCAACATGTCACTTACTCAGGCACTTCTGGAGCATAAAGAAAGGAAGAAGAAAGATAACAATGCTGTAATGACTATGGTCATTAAATGGTCAAAATGTAATCCGGCTATCCATCAGTCTCGCCTTGGTACTGATGAACTTTTCATGGCTATCGATCCCAATACCAAGCAACTTTTGTATTATGAGGATAAGGTGGATCATTCAAAAGGGACTCTACATCTTGACAAGTCGTTGCTTGCCGACAATCCTTCCCTCGCGCTGCACCATGACAAGCAGGTTGAACCCTATCTTCAGACATTTCTGCTTTGCTTCCAATTTTACTAGTTGATCAAGGGGAATTGGATTGCTTGTGTTTATTCGTAAAAAAGTACATAACTAATTTCAAGAGAAAATTATGTATTTAAAATCAAGACCATGAAAAATGTTACTGTTTAGTGGCAGTTTGTCAGTTCTAGTGATGTTTAACTCATGATTGAGATGTGCCAAAAAAGTTATCTACTGATTCTCAAACAAATGATGTCACCCATTCAAGTTTATTTTCAGTGGGTTGATGAACTATATACTGTTGTTGTTGCTTCACTGGTACTCAAGCCACAAAGGCTTGAGATACCATATTACAATTTTTTGGCTAATTAGGTCATAAATATCTTTTCTACAGGATTGTTACATTGACATCTGCTCGCCAGAAGTCCTTAGCCTATTTACAGACAATTTTGACTACCAACATCTACGACGCCATTTTGTCAAGGGATTGCTTGTTGATGATGTAATTTCTCTTCACATTCTAAGTTGAGATACACTATTGTTTTGGTACTATGGCTTCTGCTATTTTTTTGAAGTTCTTCCTTAAATCTTGAAGGGAAGGAAAATCTTAGAGAGTGTTTGGTAGGAGGTAAGATTTTTCTTTATCAGGAATAAATTTTAAAAAGAAAACTTACCCATGTTTGGTAGAAGTTTAAAAAAAAATTCCTGTGTAAGATGGATTACTGGGAAACTTAAAATATGAAGAATGTGATTCTAGGTGAGTATTACCCACCTACTTAAATGGGTAAAGATTTACCCAAGAAACACTAACCCGGGAAAAGAGCTAAAAGTCTTACCTTGTACCGAACACTACCTTAGAGGCTGTTTGGGTTGAAATAATGTTTTCTATCATTTGCTATTTTTGTTTTTACTTATTAAACTGTCACTTATTTTCTGTTTTCAAAGGTTTGTTAAGGAAATATTGAAAAGAACTTTTTATTATTTTCACCATTTCCTTCTGAAACTTTTGACTTATTTTCTGTTTTCAAAGGTTTGTTAAGGAAATATTGAAAAGAACTTCTTATTATTTTCACCATTTCCTTCTGAAACTTTTGAAAACAAAGCACAAGGTAGTAGCATTTTTGTAAAGTAAAAACAAATAATGGAAACCAAAAATTGTTTTCTTAAACCAAACAACTTGCAACACCTTATCCTCTTGATTTTTTGAATCCTTTTCACTGGAAGAAAAGAGCTATATATTATCTCCTATGAACCTTCTACATTCCTCTGAAGGTAAGAATTTTAGCTCTTTTCCTGGGTAAGTAAGTGTTTACCGGGTAAATCTTTACCCATCTAATTATTATATGGGTAACTTACCCACCTAAAAGCACAAATCTTTCATATTTTAAGTTTCCCTGTAATTCATCTTACCCGGGAATAATTTTTTTAAACTTCTATCAAACATGGGTAAGTTAGCTTTTGAAAACATATATATCTCCTATCAACCTATATTCCTGTGAAGGTGCTATGTTTAATGAGTGCAAATAAACCAGAGTTGTTTTTTGTATCGATTATTATGTGTCTCCATGTGTTTAGTTGGAACTTAAATAAATAAACTACTTCACTTGTTCCATATTAGGACACTTTTCCAACAATTTCTGGATATGCTTTGGACTTTTGAAATAGTCTTATACTCGTGCATTTCTTGTCTTCAAATCTTTTGGTATACAAGATGAATTTATGTTGCCTATATATTCTTCTGTTTCACATATTCTCTAAATATGACCGTTCTGTGCTTACCATATTGAAATTGACCATATTTTTCTTACAGATAATGGGGTACAAAATTTTTGTTCATGAAATTCACTCAGACTATGCTGCAAGGATTGATAATTTCCGAAGCTATGACACTGTCAGCAAGGATATAATCCATAGATGGACATATCCATTGGTGCCAGATATAATGAGTTTTCAAAACACAGCTACTAAACTGGAAAGGCAGGGAATATATCGGGCTTCGGGTATGGATGATATTTTTAGTGTTGATTGGTTATTCTGTTTATTACATCACACGATTTTATGACTTGCTCAAAAAAATTGGGTCTTTGTTTCATTCAATGATTATGTTTTGTCTGTTTGTTTGATATAGTTTTTTCATTTTCAACAAGCTTAAGCTTTTGAATGATTTAATGACCAAGCAATTATCTTCCTATGACCCTTACTTGTAGGTTGTTGGGTCAAACCTATTTTTTTACCAATTTTATTCAATTGTAGTGCATTTAATGTTTTTTTTTGATGAATTCTTTTCTCTTTTTTTCAGAAATATCACAATCACAAACTGCTGTTGTTGGTCCATGCACTGTTATAGGATGTGGCACCAAAATTGGGAATAACACTAAAATTTCAAATTCTGTTATTGGAGAAGGATGTAAAATTGGGTCAAATGTTCTCATAGAGGGATGTTATATATGGGACAACATCACCGTAGAAGATGGCTGTAAACTCCAGCATGCAATTGTATGTGATGGGGTGACTATAAAGTCTAGAGCTGTGCTGCAACCTGGTGTTATTTTATCATTCAAGGTTCTTGTCCTCTTACTATCGATACCATGCCACTAACTATAATTTCTTCATGTTTCTTATATGTTTGGACTTGCTTCAAAACTGCTTGTTTCACCCATGTTGTCATTAAATTGAAGTATCGGCATCTTCTAAAGGCTTTATTTGATGTACCAAAACTCATTGGTTCAAGTAGCAAGGAGTTGGTTTTTCTTAAGTGAGGTTTCATATTCAAATTTTGTGAATGAATAAAATAGGTGTTAAGACTGTTTCCCCCCCTTAAATGGGTCCACTTGACTTGGATTAATTGAGGCTCAATGTGGGTCCACTTGACTTGGACATGTGTTCAGCTTTTTTTTCTCTTTAAAAAAATTTTCTGCACATAGTTACGTGTGTTTGTGTGTGTAGATAGGTAGTTTAAATTTTATTAACTATGCTGTGATAGGATAGAATAGAATCTCGT
The DNA here is from genome assembly GCA_037962975.1 of Clitoria ternatea. Taxonomy (NCBI): domain Eukaryota; kingdom Viridiplantae; phylum Streptophyta; class Magnoliopsida; order Fabales; family Fabaceae; genus Clitoria; species Clitoria ternatea. The sequence continues at coordinate 3,232,723 of CM075673.1, read as the reverse complement.
CCAGAACACATTGCGATATGACTACTATACTTAAGCTGTATGTATAAGAATCTAGTAATATTTTCATGGCCCTAGGATACTGGTCCAAGAGGTGTGTGAAATTTGATCTGCTTCTTGCTTATTTAATTATTTTACTTAACCATTGTGAGATGGAAATATAAACTGTCTTGTGTGTGTCAGTGATTTATTATGTATACAGCTTTTGATGCATCCTGGAATTTTGTGCTTCCAGGTTGTAGTGGGGCAGGAGTTTGTGGTTCCTCAATATTCACAAGTATCTCTACTGCAGCGACCTGTTGAGGAAGATAGTGATGAGGAACTTGAATATGCTGATAGTCCTAGTGGTATTGCCAATTTATCGTAAACCTTTTAACTGCCGCCTGGAGATATATGCTGAATCTTTATTCTTCTATTATTTGATTTAATAATTGGCTCTGCAAAATGTTGTATTGATAGAATATGAAATATTGCCAGGCGTTAACAAATGCAGTGGCAGAATATTTTAGGTTCTAAAAGTTAACCTATAGTCACTTTCCGCTGATAATTTTGTTCAAGATAAGTTACTTTTGTTGCATTTAATACGTCAAATATATATTTTGAGTTCAGTTACTTAGTTGTTGCAGTTAAAAGTATGACTTTATTTATTTGCCTCCAATAAACCCTGAAGGGAAAGTTCTTGTGATGTGTTATTGTTTGCTGGATATTTAATATAAACAACCTTTTGGACTGGAATGCATGTCTTTGATGTCCACCTTAAGATTTCTTTCTTATAAAGTATTGTTTGTGTCTAGGTGGTTTGATTGATATGTTGTTCATTCAGTAGTAAGCCTGTATTTTTGTTTTATAAGACATTATATTTATACTCAAATAATATAGCAATGGCCAAAACCTTTTCCCAGTATGTAGGATTGTGACATGGGTCAACCAACACTATTATGTTTTGTCGCCTACAAATAAAGATGCCGTTTTGATCTAAATTTCTACATGCTTTTTAACGATTTCACCAACTTTTTATTGGTTTTCATCTATAATTACTGGGGAAAATAGTGTCACAGAAGGACCCTAACTTAATTACCAATTTAGGACCACAACTTCAAAATAATTATGAGAATGAGATACGTACCATGTATTTTGTTCATACTATTATTTTCATGTATCTAGCTATTAAGATAATTTTATTGATACACATACATTTTGATAAGGGAAGATCGCATTGACTCCCCTTGAGGTTCAACTCAATTGCATTTGGCATTGTTGTTTTAAAAGCTGCATTGATCTCGTGGCAGTAATTTCATTCACTTCTCCTGTAGGGGGAGGAGGTAAATCAATAAATGCAATGATAATTAAATTTTACGGGATGTGAATGTTACTTTTGAAACAAGAGTGGTGTTGAGTGTTATCGGGTTAAACCTCAGTAGAGGTTAGTACAATTTGCCCTTTTGATAAGTTTGAAGTCCTTAATTGGTAAGAATAAAAGTTCATTCTCATAATTTGCTGTAAATTATTCGGGTCTTCCAGGAATACTCCACTCAACTATTGGGTTATCCTTTGTTTGATCAGCCATTTTAGCTGGTTTAGTTACAATACAGACAAATTTCTATTACTTTATATTCTGTATTGATTGATATGTTAAGTGCATATGTTAGACTTTTCAATTACCTGTTCTGCATATGCAGCCATCACCAACAAAGTAGAAGAGTCAGATCCAGAGATTGTCTCCCAAGTATCGGAGACACATTGTAGTCCTGATTCCGAGGTTAGTTCCACAAGACTTTTTGATCTATGATTTTCAGATTTTTCCATTATTTGAGTTGAGCATATCTTAACTTATTTGTGGTAGCTTGTGAAGATTAAGCTTGGATGCAATTTAATAAATAAATCACTGTCTTAGTTGACAATTATTGAAGTATAAAGGACCATTTTTAATAAATATTCTCACTGAATCACTGTTGATAGGTTGATATGAAACCTCTCTGTCCAGGTTGAATTTTTTTTCCTCTTCCTCTGTCACTTGCTTGCCTACTTTCATCGATCTTTTTACACTTACAATAACAAAATAAGTGGCTAATATTGATTAAAATGATTTAATGTCATTAATTATCATACTTCCTCAGAGGGAGTACCAAAATGAACTTCAAGATTTGGTTGATAGACATTCCAATTTATAAGGAATTTGTTGTTTCTCACTACTCTTTCTTTTACTGATCAGCTAGGTACGGGTGGAGTTGGTCATATTTGGTCGACATATGAAGGAGGTCATGAAGAAGAGTGGAGGCATTCGGTGGCACCTATTCCTGCAGATAAAATTCTGGAGGCAAGGAAAACTTTGGAAGATAATCTTGAGTTAACTCTTGATAGTATTCTCCCACCTTCTGGAGAGTTGAAACCTAATTCTATTGAATCAGATGAAGATAATGAGGATTCTAAAGATGACTCTGATTACTTTGAGAAAGAGGTGCAAATTTTGACTTGTAGACTTGTCTCAAATGCATTTACTGGATATCAGGTTTTTAAGTAGTCAATCGACTGCAGGTTGAAGCAACTTTTCTCAGGGCCGTGCAAGAAAATATACAAGTAGACCATTTGATCTTAGAAGTCAACTCTTTGAAGTAAGTGAAATACCTAGTATTCTTTAAAGTTGATTGCTTGTAGACTGATACAGGGCCTATTCCATTTCACACTTGTGTATGTGTGTGCATATATGGATTTTCTGGTTAAAATTTCCCATGATTTTGTTGTTGTGTGAAATATTTGTATTTATCTATCTTTTCATGAACATTAAAGGTGCAATTTGGTAAACAACTTAATTAAACACTTATTTATAAGTTTATCACGAGAGCTTTTATCATAAAATTAACCATGAAGCATTATATGTATATTTTATGTAATGGCCTGTGAATTTAAGCAGTCATGTTTAAAGTATTCATGTGACTGTTAAATAACTTGCCTTAATCATGGGTATTTGATTGTATGGTTAACATCTACACCTATCACTCACAAAAAATAGACCCCTTCTGCTGTATACATTGCCTACTTGACTTGGTTTGGTTAGCCAAGAAGCTTAATGAGTTGTTTTTGTGCTGTTCTCATTAAGAAATTGGAAATGGAGAAGGCGGAATTAATTGACTTGTGTGTTGTTCAAGATGTGGGAAGGAATCACATGATGGAAGTAATTGCTTTATATTGTCCTTAAAGAGAAGAGGAATTGTGCTTTTTCTAGACTGTGACCGTCCAACTTCCAACTATACTTATTAAAATGTTACATAATTTGCACTGTTATACCTAGAAGGCATGATGTCTCAATGGAGTTTGTGTTTTGTACTGTTATTTTTCTGCATTTTTTCGCCACCTGGATTTTCAACAGATGCTTTGATTGTTTTTAAATGATGATTGACGACACTTTTAATATGTGCATTCACTGGGCAATTTGAATTATAGAAACATTGACTTTATTTATATGATAGGTTGTCATATAATAAGCTAACTGCTGATTGTGCTGGAGCTGTCTTTTATTCCATGATGAAGTGTGCTTTAGACACCCCCCATAGTTCTGCTGGTGAGCTTCCCCCTTTTGCCTTGATCTTTCTAATCTTTTGCATTTACTTATATGAATATGAATTCCTTTCTTATTAAATCAAATAACTTCTGGAATTTAGTTTAGAGCTTGAAGTAGTATTGACCTTGTCAGAAATACTGAATAAGAATTTGTAGAATGATCAGGATAAATGAATCAACTGGGGGTGGAGGCTCTAATGAGTAAAGTGAGTCAAATGAATGATAGTGTGTATTCAAAAGAGGTAGAGGAAGTATAGGATAATATAGAATTGATAGGGAAAAACTAAATGCCACTTGAAAAGATCTGTGGGAATCGTTGAAAACCAATTTGTTTGTGACTGTTTTCTTGAAATTCCAGTTTTTTATCGAGTCCAATTGTCTTAGTTGATCCATGGTGCTAATTCCTCCTAGTGGAGTTTGTTGCTCAGCTGATTTTAGTTTTTGTTTCGGCAGTTTGACTTTGTAAATTTGTCACCAAGATTTTTTTTTATTGTTTAATTGTGGTGTACTTACTGTTGGTGTGAAGATTTTTATATTTTCAACCAATTAGAATTTTGAAATCACTTATATAAAGTCTCAATGTAGTTATTGGTATTACATTAGTCAATAATTTTTGCTTACATGACACTCCATGTTTGGGTGATCGTGTAAAAAGCTTTTTAAGTGTATCCCAATTCCAATTAATTTCTTTATTCTTATGTTTCTTGAATGGTTACTTATCAATTTTATTATTCTTTGGGATGACTATTTTCAGATAGTTTGATGCAAAATGTCAAGGGGGTATTTACAAAATGGAAAAAGGCTCTCACATCCTATCTACATGGTGACGATGAGCAGGTGCACCTGTTAATTCCTTTCCCTTTTTTGTATAAGTTATTCATGTTCACTTGTGGTGCAGCTTTTTATTAGAATTATCTTGCATTTTCTTTATTCTTTTCTTAAGCAGTGTGGAGAGTGTATTCTATTCTCATGATTTCATCATTCAATTCCCATTTGCAAGGCTTTCAGGAAAAGAATGTCTATCTCAAAATCACAAAATTAATCATGCAAGCTGTTTTTTTTTTGCTGCATGTTGCTGTGTTCTTATACTATTAAATGCCTGCATTGGCATGCGTGGTGTCTTCTGTTGTTGACTTAATTTGTAATTTGTTTTTGGGCATTGTTTCTCCTGTATTCTCTGGCAGTATCAATAAAAATAACCTCTAGATTCTTACCGATCCATTCTTTGGCGTGGTCACTTAAGTGGCGGTCTTTAAAAACCTTACTTATTGGGTAACAGAGAGTGGTGATTTACTTGATAGTTGACACTTCTATATTTGTTTTCCATGCTTCATGGTCTGCCCTCGTCTCATTTGTTTTCAATTTTTTTCTCCAGATTGAAGTAATACTTAAATTTGAAGAGATGTGTTTGGAATCTACTAAGGAATTTGCTCCATTGTTCACAACGGTATGCTTTATATTCTGCAAGTTAGGCTAGTTGATATGTGTTCATTCTTTTAGTATGAAATCTAAGAAGTGGATTGAACTGCAAACTTATTAGATATATGTTGCATACTTATTAAATGGTTTTTCATATCTTTCAATGGCAGACTCAACTTTAAATAGTATTTTATGCTTTGGTCAAATTGGAATTCCGTTTAGATTCTCATGCTTTGATCCTTGTTTATCTAACTTTGTCAACAGCAGCAAAATTCTTCTCATGCCACATTTGACTTTTACCCTTTGTTTTGACTTGGTTGTTTTCAGATTTTGCACCATCTGTATGAAGAAGATGTTATAGGAGAAGATGCTATTTTTAGTTGGGAAGATGAGAAAAAAGGCGCTGATGAGACAGATAAAGTTTTTGTTAAGCATGCCCAAAATTTTCTTACAGTGAGTATCATTATCTATTTTACACAATTCACAACTATCCCGCTAGATGCATTGCTCTCTTATGTAAGCCATTTATTGTTTCTTCTCTGTAGTGGCTAAAAGAGGCTCCTGAAGAAGACGAGGATGACTAAGAACAGAAAGGGATTTTTCTATGTTTGATATCCTATATCTTTTGCTAGGTGCTGTCATCTTAGCATCTTAAAATTAACTCCAATGCATTCATCTATCCTGTAATTCAAGTGGGGAGGTTATTTTGACATGTTTCTCTGAAGGCATTTAATCATAGGAAAATTTAAAAGCTTTTAGAAGAACGTTGCCCTCAGTTTCAAGCTTGTTTCATCGTGTGATTACTTACCTGTCAATTTTATCCACACGGCAGGTGAAGTTGTCTGTGTTAGTACTTTGGCTTCTAGATCACTGATGTACCCGAACTGTTGAAATACTTGGCGAGCTATAGTAATTACTGTTAGGGTTAAATGTTGAACAACTACAATTTTGGTTCATGTATGAATGTCATAATGGGTATATGGCCTCATTTTGAAATAAATGTAAATAACACGAGAGAATCATGATTGTTTCCTTTTTTTTTTTTCATTTCTCAAATATTACAAAAAGTTGATCTAACTTAATCATCTCAATTTTAAATTCAAGAGACGTAGCTGTGTTCAAATTTAATAGAAAGCTTCATAGTCCGTAATAGTTTTGTTATATCTCCAAGATTGTCAGGATACTAGTGTATTTGCAATTTTATATGGAAACACATTCAAAGTTAATGAATAATTGCATTTATTTTAGATGTTCATGCAACAAAACAGACGATTTTAAAACAAAAATTAACGTTACATTTTTTGGGTTGACTACGTTCACATGGCACCAATATATCTTGAAATTCTTCAATCTTCTACAGAATAAGGAACGCATTATTACATGACATCAAGGGACTGATTATTACATTAGGCTGAAACGTTTTCTTTTGTAGGAACTCTCAAAGCAAACGCATTCTAATCAAGGTAAGATAACATTTAGAACAGAGGGCCAACTTGAGAAACTCATGGTGGCCCAGGAGGCCCGGGTGGCCCAGGAGGGCCGAATGGGCCAGGTGGTCCGAATGGGCCAGGGGGGCCGAATGGGCCAGGTGGGCCGAATGGACCACCAAAGCAATCTTGTAGTAACCAGCAGCAGCACAAAAAGCTCAGGCTGTTCAACATCAATGGAAAGTTCAAAAAAATAAAAATAAATCAATGGAATAAATTTGTTAACAAAAAAACAATTAAAATTGTCTTCTATATGTGGTAATAATTAAATCAGAAAATAAGCATTTCCTGAGACAATTTTTTTTAAAGCTATTCGAAAATCCAATGGAGTGAGACTTATCCAAACGTTGTACAAAAAAACAGACTTATCCAAAAGTTAACCCCAAATTACTTCAACAAAAGACCAATCTAAAATAATCTTTGCATATTGTTATCTTTAAATTAATTTTACAAATAAAAACATGATATTTTTTATTTTATAAAATATAAGTTATAAATGATAGAATAAGAATTTTTTTTTCTAGCTAGTTTTCTTTCGCCTATTATATTCCTTCATTATTTAACCACTCTTTCTACTTTCTTAATCACCCTTTTTATTTATTAATTCTTAACTTTTCATGCACCCTTTTTTAATTGGTTGATAAGAACTAAGTAATATTGCTGAGTTATCCTTCTCAAATAATTATCGACCAAAAAAATTCTGAGTAATTTAAAATACTCGTAACTTAATAACAAGGACTTAGTTTACTTACCAAGAACTAATGATATCACAAAACCCACCGAAGAGTCCTGGGCCTGGTGGGCCAGGAGGGCCTCCCGGGCCTGGACCACCGGGTCTCATTTCATTAAGCTTTGTCTTTATCTCTCGTCACAGAAAACACAAAACTCTAATAAATAAATTTTTGAGAATGTCTTAAGAGTTCCTGCAAAATAAGAAAAAAAAGGTATATGTAAAGTTGAAAATGAAACCCACAAGGAATTACTAAGGTCGTTTGACTCCAAATAAAAAAAGTTCGTTTGAAAAATTATAGGACACACATGAGTTAACTTAGCCTGGAAGCATATGTGCGTGTGTATATATATACACTTTTTCACTTTCTCCTTCCGCCCAACCAATCTTCCAATTGATTTGAACCTAACTTTCAAACCAGTTTCTGCCAGTAAACTCCTTGCCATTATCACCTTAATGCATCCTACAACTCATTTTCATTGCCAAGACTTCTAGTGGAAGGTTGTTACTTTAATTAGTAACTAATTGATCGTTTTAGTAAAAAATCATATTAACTAACGTTTTCATTTTTTAAAAGAAATAATATTATTATTTATTCCAATCTATACATGCACTGTTACTTTTTCAATTTAGATGATCAGACATGCACTGTTAGTACTAATTACGAATTACAACTCATTCCTACACCTAACAATTTTTCATATTTATAGAATAAATTATTTCATTAATTCAATCATTTAATATTTTTAAATTTTTGTGGAAGAATTTTTCATTCTTTTGAATAGTGATAAAGCGGGAGGGAGATAGATGTCATGGAGTAAGAGAATCGAGGTTCAATAGCATTTCGTGTTTATATCATACATGAATTGTGCTGCTTCAGTATACTATGAAAAATCCTTTAAAAAACAACTTTGTTGATAAGTAGGAAATATAATTTTAAGATGAAAGTTTTTGAATCAGTGACAACTGATTTATACTTAACATATATGATGTTGGCAAGTTACCAAATTCAAATTATAACCGTAGCAATTGGCCTTTTGTTGAGAATCTACACTCTACCTCATCAACAACAAAATTTAGTTTTAAAAAATCGAGTCATTCAAAGTCTTTTAAAATGAAGGTTAATATATATCTTTAGTCATTTACGTTATATAGGTCCTAGATTTGGTCTTTTATCTTCTTTTATTATCAATTTGTTCTTTCATTAGTTTAAAACAAACATTGATAATAGAATTATTTTAAGTTAGTCTTTCATATTTTATTTTGGTTTAGATTTGCCTTTTATATTTCATCTTGATATCAATTTAATTCTTTATACTTGTTTTCCTTTTCCTTTCATGATTACAACCATCTCTTCTCGCTTATTCTTTTGCATGTTGTTCACCAACCCTTACCATCCGTTCACCTAATTGCACACACCCACACATAAGTGCACCTAATTAAGTTTATTAATTTTTTTTTTAGGTTTCATCAAGAACAAGAATAGTAATCGAATCAGGAAACTTATAACAATTTATATATATCTTGCTACAACAATTTATACATCTTTAATCAATTAAGTTAAATGCCCTGACAACATATTAATATATTTAAAATTTGATTTGTTATATAGTTTTAAATAGATTTTAAAGTCAAATCAAAATTTTAGAAAGACATCATACCTTGAACAAAGCTTATCTTTGGTCAAACGTCCAGCTGGAAAATTTAGCTTGACCTAGCATTTTTCAACTCATTATTATTAATAATGAAAATTATAAAAACTAATTTTTGAAAAATTGCAAATGTTGCTAAAAAATGGTGTGAAATAATAATAATAATAATAAAAAGATGGTGCAAATAGCAAGTTCCCTTGTGATGAAAAGGAAAGAGACCAATGTAAAAGATAAAATATTATGCTTTTGTTGCTAGCGTTTCTCATTTTATGCTTTTGAAAGCGGAGAATGAGTAAAAGAAGATAGTCATAATCACAGCCGAACATTGATTTCTGACAAAAAATGAACACTATTAAGACTCGAGATATATAAATACAAAAGTCTGCATACATACTGCGGATTGTGGTTCTGTTATGCTGAAGAGAGCTATGTATTACAAATGAGCAAACGGAGGAAGGCCATAAAATCTCTGTTCTCCTTGTTAATGTTCCAGCGGGAAAATGTTTCCGCACCCTGTGTTACTGTTAGTAAATACTTATATCCCAAAATCTTATCAATACGAGCTCACTCCTGTACACAAAACCTTCAATGAGCTCCGAATGAAATCAGATGATGGCTGCCAACCCCACAGGTTCCCCATCATCAACTTTGGACTCGGGAGCATTTGAGCTGCGTGGTCTCACTGATCAAGAAAAATTAAACAGGGTTAAACAATTCAAATATTATCAGCAAAGATTATGTTGTCACAATTATTACCAAACATTTAGAAGATATACGGTCTACAGCATTACAGAAAAAAAAAACTCTTCATGTGCCAAACTGTACTTTCCCGAAGTTGAGGTAAACTACAGAAAAACCAGTTGGAAGTCATTGCTTACTTGAAACATTTGTAATGATGTTCACACTTTTCTGTGCTGCGAGTGCTTTTAATTTGTTACCCGTTGCTAATTGAAGCAAGCTTCTCATGAGCTGTTTTTGTTCCTTTGGACTGGATGTTTTCGTTAAAGATTCCTCAAAGGCAAGTAAATCATGAGGGGTAATGCAGGGGAGAGACAGCAAGACCTAAAACAATTTAACAGAACACATTACTCAAACAGCAAAAATTTTAGGATCCTCTTATTTGCAAGTGGATCCCCAAATGCAGTAAAGAGAAAAAACTAATGGAACAAGAAAATACTAACCTGCCTGGGGGCCGGGTGTCTATCACAGAGATATACAAATATTTCACGACAAATGCCAACTAGATCAGCACTGATTATTGCATTTGATTCAAGAGCTAAACCTTGAATAATGGATGTAAAAAGATCCCTAGAAACATATTCGATGAGTTCCATATGATCTGTTAATATAGCAAGGACTACCAACGCGGAGCAATATGAAGAAATTTTAGTCACGGCTTCACCATCTGTCCATTTAAAAGCTTCTAAACACATCCGTAGTGTTGGAAGGGCCAGACCTTCCTGCTTTAGAAGGAAACTGTGACATACAAGACTTATCAGAAATCAGCTCACAAACTAAAGTTACAAAATAAGAGAGATATCATAGATGAAACATTAGAAAGCATACCCAACCATAGAGCATGATGCAACTGTATCCAAGCTTTTTAGAGAAGACATGTCTAATCGGTTAACATGTCCAGATTGCTCCAAAGAAGGGATACCGGTATTAAGGGGAGGAGAAGCAATCACGGTGAGAAGTGAACACATCTCACGAGTGAGATCCCTCAGAAGAGTTTCCTCCATCACCTCTACTTTCAAGTCTGATCCACCAAGAATACCATGGACATCCGGAACATTGGCTCTACCGTCTTGTAGAAGACTAGACCATGAACAGCTAAGAGCTTGCTGAACATGAACAAATAATGGGTGTAGAAGCTTTTCCAGCCAAATCTCCCACATATCCAATGGACAATGTTTAACCAAAGGAATCAGAGTGGAATGAACAAGCTGTCTAATATGCCTGAACTCCATTGATTGTATATTCTCCATAAGAGCAATGGCCACATAGTGCACATCCAAATATTTGAAAAATGAATCCCCCATGGTTGTTGACAAGCCCAATACATTATATCTATTCATAATCATATAAATCAAGAATTTAGTACAGAAATGGAAACGTACATGAGCAATAAAGATGTCATATATAGAGAATTTTCTTCTTTTTACCAGGAACTATTTTAAATTTTGGGGCAAAAACAATGTTCAAGGGGAAGGCCAATCATATATGAGAAAACAGATTATTAAATAGGACATGCATACTTACCCGCTGTCTCTGATGCCTTTCAACCAATTTCGTATATCTGATTCATTTGGTTCACCATATCCTTCTTTACCCGTGTCGACCTTAGATCCATCAGTGACAGTTGATGACCCCTTTTGCAATTTAGAGTTCCCTTCTCCAAGAAGACTGAATCTCTCAACATCATTCATGATCATTGCAGCTCTGACCTCTCCTGGTAAGGATTGACTTACAGATGGAGACCAAAGGGAATGTATAACTCGAAGTAGCTGGGATATAAGAATGTGCTACGCTTGTTAATACAAAGTACAAGGAACAAAATTCAAAGTACAGTAACCCCTTAGTTGCAAAATACTACAGGAAAAATAACATTGCCAGTCTCTTAAAGACAGTATAGAGTATACATACTTTCAAGAGAGGAGTCAACATCCATGATATGTGAGAGGCCATTGGATTTAAAGGAGCTGAATTTGGTGCTGAGCTGTTTTCTGAATTCCAATTAGCTTTTTTCAATCCACTCCTCTTAAGAGCCCTCTCAAAGAATGTCACTGTATGAAAAATTGACCACATAACTGATGATTCTGAACACAACTGAACCAACCCGTGTGGACCAGACAAATATTTATCCTGCCATTCCATTTGTGTCCACTGAACGCTCAAAGGTTCTAGCAACCACGTTAAAACTTCTTGCTGCTGTTGAATTCTGTGCCAAATTTATAGCAACATTCAAACGTTAGAAATATCAACAGGGTATCAGAAAGAAATTAGCAGAATTAAATTATCTCTTCTATTTGATCCTTACCCAGCAGATGAAGCCATAACCAGAAAAGCTTCACCTAAAAGATTATGCTCTCCCTGAAGCAATCGACCCTCCCTTTGCAAACATGCCATTGTATCAGCAATGCCCTACATATAAAATTGAAAAATTAATTAACACCATCTCATCCCAAACTATACTCTGCGTAGCGAGGCATTATTAACTGTACAAAGTATAATGATTAAAGGAATCCAGAATGAATATTGACAGAATAATATTCCTCCAGACTCAGATAAAAACTAATGTGCTATAATGTCTCTGGACACACAGCAACAGTTGGCTGATGCTAAAATCTTAAATATCAGTAATGGTATAGCACATAATGGATAATGAATAACTTTGAAGAAACACCAGTAAGAGTTTTGAGTATGTTGTACATAATGGACAGGGTTACCTTTGTCAGATAAAGCCTTAACTTTTCTTGTCTACTCTGCATATGTAAATGCTCAAACAAATAATTTAAGGCCCAATAGTCTCAGTTTTATACATTTTATTTCAATTCAAACAAGCACAATTATGCAATGGCAATGTGCGGAACATATTATAAATGAACTCTTGGCTATTTTGTCCAACTAAAAGTCAAATCTGGTCGTGATATATCTAAATTTTTAGAATTAGGTCAAATTGATACAAGGATAGATAGATATACTATTTGAGAATTTTCAATCAGGGATATATTTTTGGAAGTGTATAACCAGGTCTCTCTACCATCAGAAATTCATGACAGTACTCAAATGTGTAATCATAAGCTGGATTTAGGATCTAACTAAAAGTCTGTGAAACTACTGAGATCCATTTCAAACATTCTTTAGTTTCAAAAATTATAAATACGTTTGCGAATCCACCCTACCATTAGATGATTATAAATTTCTAATTTTCTATCACAGTTTAGCTTCTCATTTTAACCAAAACAAATATCACCACTGTCTTTACCCAATAAAAGTACCATGTTGAAAATCACGCTGCTTCTGTCAAATTTAAATTTCACCTACCCACTTCCAATTAATCTTCCATTCTTAAGTTTATTAGTCAACTCCAGGATTCAAATGAGGTTAGACTCATCAATTGAAATAGCATAACACAAAAATATTCACATGCCTTAGAGAAGACTAAAGTAATTTTAAAAAAATGGGAATAGACAGAAGACAAATATCAGAGCACAAAAATGGGCTTCCAAACAATTTTATGATGAAAAAAGAAACTAGAAATTGAATATTCAAATATTCGTACTACGATTGCAAAGATTGAACAAGAAAAAAACAAAACTTTCTCATGCATGTTACTGCATGGGTTCTTTGATACATTAATAATATTGGAGGACATCTATAGCAGCTGGTTTTTTATTATGCTGACTTAAAGCTGACTTATATGAGATTAATTCATAAATAGATCAATGTTAATTGAATTGCATAGCAAGCTTTCTCCTCTCGTCCTTCTCTATAAATTTTATATTAAAGTTCGTTCCTCTATATATAATTGTCTCATAACTCATTCGAGTAGATGAGAGCCAATTCCATTTATTTGGCATGACCAGTTATTACAATTTTCAAATCATTGGTGTTTAATGAATGTACCTTCATATGAGGCAAGATGCTTTTGTCAGCAGCTTTCGCTATCCGAATAAATGATGTACAGGTCTGCAGTCTTGCATGCCGTACACCAATTAATGACGTATCCTGTCAAGAGAACATATAGTTTTTAAGTATTAACTAGCCTCAAATTTCTTAATAGTTGAAAGTAATGATAAAACGGGGTTGATGTGGGAACCTTGATTACAAGGGGAAGAGATGTCAGCATCTCAAACAATTTATTAATAACACTGCCAACTGCATCTGGAAAGTACTTCAAAAAGGGGCCCATGGCATCCAAATAGTGAACAAGTACTTCCACAAGTGCAGGCTCCGTCCATTTCAATGAAATAAATTGTTGAAGTAAGCCTACAAGACCACTAACCATAATTATTAGGGGTCTAAGTAAAACAAACCTGAAACAGAAAAATATGGAAAATTAACTAAAATAACCTTCAAATGTTCTACATAATGCAAACTGAACTTCAGCATTTGCCTTGGTGAAGTCATTGGATCCATCAAAAACTGCATTCACAACATTCTCTAGAGCCAACTGCATGCTTTCTGTTACAGCTAAGTCCTACAGTTAGAAAAGCAGAATCCATATTGGATAATTATACACAAGCATGAATTGATGGTGAGGAACCAACAGTTTTAGAGATCAAAATATCAACAATATAACATTACAATGAAAACTTGAATAGAAGATATTCAAACCTGAGTTAGTGCTGGTGAAGCCTTAATGATTGTATTGATTTTTTCAGAGACTTTTGTAGCAGCTATTAGGGGTTTGTAAGAAGAAACAAACCTAATCAGCTCCAACTGTTTTAAGAAATCATTCATCAGTTAAAAATATTTTGAGAACGTTAATTTGAATTAAAACATAAAGGATAACAGGAGTAGATTGATGACACGAGAAAAATAAATGATTAAAATGCCAATCATGTCTTATTCATAAGCAAAACTTTTAAACTAATCACCTCCTTTTCTCTATTCTGCAAATGGTCTGGGATTAAAGTCAAATTGTTCAAATTCACAAATTTCTTTCTCTATGTCTTTTCACATTCAAATGTGTAACACTTTAATTCTAAGGAATATTGTAGAACCACAAGTGTTCCAATAAATAAAAAAGTAGATCCTTAAACCTATGAAGTACATTCCTCAAGATTTACATAAAGTCAATGTAACAGGGCAAGCAATAAACCACTACTTCCGAGTACTATCTTAAAACTTCAATATGAACAACAGGCATTTTTCAGTAAACTAAAGAAAATTGCTTATATGGTAAACAATATTATCTGACTTCATATGCTCATGTGAGATACCAGCTTAGAACGATATTGGCTGAATGTTCCCTTGCCCTCAAAATTATCACTCCACAACTCCAACACTCCTAAAGAAACAGCAGTTTCATGCAGAATTTTCTCTCTCTTGAGCAACCGAGGGAAAGATGTATCCAAAATAGCACCACAAAATTCATCATTCACAAAGCTTAGAGTCTTCTTCTTTGAATTTTCAACCTCCCCAGGACCTGTGTTACTAACAGCTGAACTGTCAGCAGCAGAATGTGTGGAAGTCTTTGGCTTTGACATCAAATCCCTCATTAGCACCTGCAAGTAACCATTTGAGGAAAGGGATGAGATATGACCATTTGATACACAATATTGACTGAAAAACATGAAACACCACTATAAAGTACTTTCAGAAGATATTCCAACATACCAGCCAGAAGTGCAAGGATTGACTATGAATTGCAAACTTGAAATGTTGGAAAAATCTCATCATCTGGAGTAATGAGAGAAATTAAAATGGAAGGGTAAACTAAAATTCAAGATAAACACATGTTCAGGTAAATTTGTAATAAAACAAATGCACAAAATTTTCCATTCATGCATATGATAATTGCAACATAGGTGTGAGTAAAATAACAACTTGGCATTGGCAAATGAGTTATGAGGAAAAAAATTGGAAGATGCCAAGATGTATTACTAAACCAATATATTTTTCTTATCTGTGATTATCTTCTCCATGCAGTACTGCAGTGCACTTTAATGAGAACCAAATCCATACAGATGCACAAATAGTGTTGAGATTTGAAATAATAATCTATGATAAAATTTTCAAAGAGAAACCAAAAATTAATATATATCATCTTAAGCAATGTTTTCCCATCCCAAAGCTGCTTAATGTTATAATCAATACCTGTTCCAGGTAAAGTGGAAGTATGGTGCTATCACCAGCAACACTTTGCAAGTTATAGGAACCCAGTGACACCATACTCTCGCATATATACTCAATAAATTCAAATTCACCCTCATCTATGGACCCAGGAGCTGAACCCGATCTGTACAAAAATTCTCTAGATACATTCATCAATGTTTGGAAGATGCTGCTCATAGCTTGATCAAATTCAGAAGCAGAAGCATCAATGGGTCTCTTCCTACAACCACAGCAAAGATTAATCCACAGTATTATTCGCCAATGAAATATATAAACAATTTTTAACTATACTGCATACCTTGGAGAGACAAGTTTGAAAAATTCAGAAGCATGAAGACGAAAATCTGGAGCAGATAGTAGGACACCACAACTGTTGGGATCAATGGAAAAACAAGGTGAGCAGAAAAAGAAAAACTAGACCATGGTAATATACCAAGAACATTTCATGGTACAAGATAATGAAAGAGGAGGGATACATACCCATGAATGATGCCAGACTTGACAAGATCTGACAATGGTGCCCACTCCGCATATGCATTTACTGCATTTAGAGTAGCTGTCACTGTGGCAGCATGCAGTTTGGCGATGTCCATCTGTTTTCTACCAGCTTCATTTAATGCAGCTGTAAAGTGTCTTTCTAGTAACTGCATCAAGTATCACAATTCACAACATTAACATCAATGCTTAACAAAGAACATGTAATATGGTTTAGGACTGAGATGTACAGTGTAAAATAGTGGCAAAATTTCAGGCAATGATTGAGTTAGCCCACGCAAAAGTAGCCTTCGGCGGTCACCTGAATACATCAACAAGGTGATTAAGAATGATATGCAACATATATACAGAGAAATCACACTAGTCTCTAGACCAAATAGGCAAATAAACGTACATCATTTACAAGTATTAAAGAGTCAAACTCTGCTGGTGCATGTTAGGAGTGTGGGTGAGGCTTATGTTTTGTACTTCATTTGTACAACACAGTTCATTAGTGTAATATGCATGCAGGGACCCCAACAATCATAAAAGTTGGTGCATCCAATTATATACAGTAATCCTCTTCCTCTTTTTACGTATTCTCTCTCTCCACTTCTTTTTTTCCTTAATGGTATCAGAGGATAGGTGGTTATGCAATATTGGCAGAGATGGATGTTATCAATAGCAGAAAGCCAAAAATCCGCCACATGAAATAGTGGATAGCTTTGCAGGGAAATAGCGGGAGTCACATAACAGTAGAAATAAAATTATTACATAACAAATAAGAATAAGCTGCATTAAAAAAAAAAAAAAACTGAACAAAAAAGGGACAGGAAAGAAGCAGAGAAAAGAAAGAAAGGGAAAGAATAAAGAGGGTTGCCATTTAAGTGAGTGGGTGTGGGACTAGCAGAGCAGTGTATTACATGAGCAAAGGGTGATGAAAAATAGTAATGTGAAGTTGTGCACCCATTTTGAATATTAAATTATTTGTTTCCTAATAAAGAAACCCTAAAAAAGCTATTCTTTCCTCTGTGATGTCCGCAACCACCATTGTGGCCAGTGCATTCCATTTCCCTGAATCACAGATTCTTCAAAACCTGCAATGCTACAGTGATATAGCACTGCTATAACCGCTAGATGGAAGCATTTCTGACAGGACAGTCATAAACAAGCCAATCCTGACATGTACATTTGATTTGCTTATTAATGGAGAAGCTTATTATAGGGTGTCCAGAATTCACCAGAATAACTCATATTGCTCCATTTCTTAAGTCAAATACATTTACTAAGCTGAAGAAAGTTCATTTCTTTTACTCGATTTGTGCACATTAGCCACACACAAACACACATCTATTTGAGAAAAATCAAGACATTATAATACCTTCCAAGTCTTCATTGTGAACTGTAATGTCTTCAGGAAGCCACCGCAGCATCATTGCAACCAACTCAGCCTGATACACAATTGTGAATCATTAAAAAATTACATAGAGTAAGTATATCGAATAGAATGAGCTCAAAAGCCACAATGATGCAAGCAAGGAAACATGAAATTTACTTCTATTGGACCCTTGCTTGATAGAGAAATAAAAGATGGAAGCATTTCTTGCCACAAATTAAGACCCTCTCTTCTAACTATCTGTAAAAAGAACCACCAAACCAATTATAGTTTATGCAAAGCAAAGCCGCAATTGCAACAGTGTTAGAACTTAGAAGCAACGTATGTGAAAATGAAGAGCATCACGGTAAAAACCTCAGCAACAAGGGCAGCTGTCTGGCTTTTGAGAGCCCAATTTTCACAAGGATCCGCAATCTCAGACATCAAATCAATGGAAAGATTCGCAAAGTTCTTGTGCTCTGCAGGGCTTAACTCGTCCCACCTTAAACGCACCAAATTCTGCATACAGAAATAATTGTATGCAATGCAAGAGGATAAATAAGCAACTAAACAGACTTATCATCAAAAAGTGAAATAAATCCCACAAAGAAGGAACTAGCAACTGCATGAGAACTATAACCTGCAGCATTTTAAAGGCATGTAACCGAATTTCGGAAGACCAGTTCTTCTTCACCAGAAGGAATGCCGTATTTGCTAATACCCGTATATCACCTGCCTTAACCTGGAAAATTTTTAAATAGATTAATCAGTCTCAGCAAGCTTTGCATAACAATTAATTAATAGCTGTAACATAGCAACACTCATACACCAACGACAACACTAGTAGCAGCTCACATAACAGTAACTACTAACTACACAAGCTGCTTACAGAAACAAACAAGAGAGTAAATTCAATTGTGTTCTGTTATTACTTGTTACTTCTCTGATGCACAGAAATTTCTCCGTCTTCATTCATCATATTTCAGAATGCAAAAATTATATTCCATAATATATCCTTTTAAAAATCACAAAATTACGCATTCGATTTTTACAGCACAATTAAGAACAGCATGAACACAAACTATTATTATATAAATATCAGAGACCATAAGGAGGAAAATCTGGATGATGTTGAAAGAAGCATGGTGGTAAAGAGAGTGTGATCGATATTTGCGAATACTGCAAAGTGTGTGTGCGGTGATTAGGGTTTCTCGGGAAGAAAGATTAGAGGCATTTATAATGCAAAGAGAGAAAGTAAAATTTGAGGAAATGAGAAGAAGAGGAAAAGAGAAAGGGGTTACGGAGTCGAGAAAAGCAACGGCTTGTTGTCTGGCGTGAGGAGTGGAGGCCCAATCGAGGGCGGTGGCGATAGCTTGTGCCACATTGTTAGCACTGTTGTTATTGCTAACACCACCACCTTCCTCCATTTTTTTAGTTAAACTGATACAACTTTTTTTCTTTTCTTCTTCTTCTTCTTCTATAACTTGATGATGATGATGATGATGATGTTGATGATTCTTTTTTTGAGAGTTGAGCAAGAGAGAGGGTTTCGCTTTCTTTCTCTGTCAACAACAAGTCTTGTTTGCGTTACTTCTTGTTGCCTTCACGCCCCACTCGCCACTCGGTTTTTATCTGTGTCCGTCGTGCGTGACTCGTTTCTTTTTTCTCTCTTCTTTTTTGCCCTTTCGGTCATCACAATTTTTTCTTTCATCTAGTTCATTTATCACATCCGTAAGGATTAAAATATAAAATTTTTTTATCTAAAAATATTATTAGTATTTACTCATACTCATTTTTAAATAATTTTATAATTTCCATATAAATTTAAATAAAATAATTTTTTTTATTTTTTTATCTTGTATTAGATTGCATAATTTATTAAAACCCTTGTATAATAAATAACTATGTTAATTTGTATGACTTTATTAAAATCAACTTAACATGTCTCTTACCTTTTAAAAATTCATTTGATTTGTTATATATGACTTCTATTTGATTAATAGATAAGAAACTCAATAATTTTTTGTAGTCTTCATAATTAGACAATTACTCTAAACTATTAGAAATTATATTTTTTTTCCCCTCAAACCTACCCTCTCACTCCCACTCCCAAGCACCCTTTTCAATCCACACTCAACAATCACCCTTTCATTTCTAGTCATTAATATTTGTCTCTCTTTTAGTTTCATCCTTTCACTTCAACACAACCAACATGAAATTTTCATCCCTTCTTTCAACAACACCCATTTTAACTTTCTCTAATAATGAACTCAGTGTTTAAGTATCACTCTCTTTTCCATTCTCACCTTAAATTCAGAATTTTTTTTAATTTTTAATTAGTACTTTTATCTCTTCCATGTCCTTGGGTCCACAAGCCTCAGAATAAAGACGGATAACAAAGCAAAGATGAGGGTGCATGGCAGTGCAACCATTGTGGCATTTAGAAAACACCGCAGTGGTGAACCGAACCGCTTGGAAAGGAAGAACAAGAAATTCATGCTCAATGGAATACTCATTTGTGTTTTATAGATAATGATGATTGTGGTTTGTGTAAGGGGATGATAAATATTGAAAGAGCAACATTAAGATTACTCACTTTGGTCTTTTTTTTTCTCTTCATGATAGCCATCTAAGGGCAAAATTGAAATAAAAGAAAAATTTCTTTCTTGAAATTGTAAAATGACTATTATTTCAACACAAAAAAAAATTGGTTAAAATGATTATTTTTCAAAGACCGGGGAAGTAACGGATAGAAGACTAGGACCAAACATTTAAACGAGAAATAAATAAAATAAAAGTAATAAAATAAGAGTATTCAAGATAAATGAGAAGATCAAAATATTTAAAAGATACTACCTTCGTTCCTTATTATAAGAATCTCTTAACTAATTCGTTAATACTACCTCCAGTTCTAAATATAAGCAAAAATACCTAATTTCACACATATTAAGAATAGTAGTTGGAGATAGTTATTTACATTAATGTTACCACTTATTTGATTTAATTTTCTAAAATACCCTTAGTATCATTTATTACATAAAGAATCAATGGCCTTGGAAATATATGTAATGAGGACATATTTGGTAAACAAGCATTTAATGACATTGGGAATGTCTAATTTTGCTTATATTAAGGGACCAAAAAATTTACTTATATTTAAAACCGGAGGTAGTATAATTAAAATCATTTAATTTGTTTACAAATTATACTAGTTTTCCAAAAGTGTCTTCTTACTTTTATGGTACTCACAAATCTTACCCTCTTTCTATTTAATTAATGCTTATTTAATTAATGACTAATAAGAGTATTTTAGTGAAAAAATAATTAATACTATTGACTTTTTGATGAAGTTCTTATATTAACGGCGAATATCTCAAAAAATTCTTATTATAAGGGGCAAATCTAATAAATAACGAAACAAAACATTTAAAAATAAACATCATCAAAATATAAAATAAAGGACTAAGGCTAATTTAGTAAAAAAAAATGTTGTTTATCAAACACAACATACCATTTTTTTCATCACTGCACGTTGTAATGCAAGTCAGATTTCAAAGTGATGGAAAGATGACGATAACGAAGCACACCAAGAACGACAATCAGAACATACTCCTTGTGTCATTGCGGTTAATCCCATTCCATATTCTGATTCAGATTCATACTTACAAAATGGACTTAATTTTGATGTGCTGTGTAAAAGTATTACATGATTAGTTGGTGGTTTCGTCCCCTATACTTTCCATCCTCACAAATCTCGCTCTCTAGATATGAGAATTGAGAGCAGGAAAATAGCTCAAGATTTTACTACAATTCTCAAAAACATAATTCAGATATTGAGGTGGACTCCTTTCAAAAAAGACAAATCATCGATGTACATCATGGTAATTCTCTCATCATACAGCAGATTGAACAGATCAGAAAAAAAAAATTCTTCGTTTTAATAAAAACCAAGATATGAAAAAATAATGAGAAAGAAATTCAAGGTGTATAGATGGGGAAAAAGAGTTGTTTATCCTTTGCTGAGAACTAAGAAGCTATTAAACTCAATTCAGGAAGCAGGCAAGCAGAGGACATGTTTAAAGTTGCATTGCGCAATTGGTCTGCACCCAAAAATGAGGCAGCAGAGGCAGATTCTTAATTGACTCTGAGAATATACTAAGTATCTAATTAAGCTATGATTTTCTTTCCTTTAACCTTATCCTTGAGGGCACCTTTCTGTGGTTTTGATAGATCCAATACATCACCTGCAATGTGTTTCTTCCGCTTTGGCACTCCAATGTCAGCAGCATTACCAATGGGACCAGACCAGGCTTGGAATGGTTCTTTTGAATAGGTATATGAGGTCGATGTGAAAGACACATCGGTAGGAACAGTATCTGGATCAATATGATGTGAAGATCCCAAATGAAAACCAAGTTGTCCATCTTGATGTGGAGGAGGGAACTTCTCACTCTTGCTCTTGGCATTTGAATGGGTGATTAGACGTCTTCTCTGCTATATCAGAAATCAGAGCAACATATTTAACTGATTACTTTTGACTGAGGATGTATAAACATGCAGATTTTTTTCTATTATAAAGTAGGATAGTTTATTAGAAGAGAAGCAGCAATATGTAGTAATAGGCTTAAAGCACAAAAAACTAAAGTAGAAGAAAAAGTGAAAAACATAAAGATATTAAATATAACATAAGAGATGTTTGATCCATCAGCAAGTGCGGCCTAAAACAAACCATTTGTTGAACACCAAGCTGAAGCGGCAAAGCCATTTTATAACCAATGAACACAATAAAGAGATATTGCCCCTAAAGTCCTAAACATGCAGATATTTATGCACTAAGCAATCCAGCATGGAAAAGGGTATACGCCCAAGCTTCTTCAAAAATTATGATATAGGAATCATTTAAGCTTCATTCAGAAGTTAGATAACTAAAAGCTTAGCGGGAACAGTAGACAATTTGAGCACTAAATCTTAATGATCTACTTGTTGAAAATGGTATATTATTGACAGTTTCCCGTGTCAGCTTGAGAGCTGAGACAGATAAAAGAAGTTCTGTTGTAAAATCTTAATGACCTTTCTACTTACTCTCATCCAATTCATTTTATTAAGCATTCTTAAAAGATATAATAATCTCGAAGCACATCTACTAAGTGATTTTATAAACCAAAGTGTCGCTCAGGTAACCTACATCAATATTGCATTGGAGCTCAGCATTGGCTTCAGGAGCAGGAAAAGCTTTTACAGCACGGTCACGTGTACGATGCTTCTTTGAACCATCACCCTGAGCTTTGCCTGCAGCTCTAAGTCTGAAACATTCACATAAACAAAGTACCTCAGAGATAGTCAAATATAACAGAATGGCTAAATAATAACCAGCAGACATTAACCAGAATGACAAAAGGAAAACTCCTTACTCTGATAACCTCTATAAATATCACTGTGTGCACACTGTAGTAGAGTGACTGTGTGCATGTGTGCTCATACGTAGAACATATTTTTGTTAAAAAATAAGTTACAAATGTCATCAAATAATCTAAAGAATATATAACAGAATTGTTGAGGTAATATCAGGGTTGAGACCCCACATTTAGTCCTCACAGTCCTTTTCCCACTTTCTTTCTCTCAATAACTTTTAATGTGTGTGAAAGAGAGCACATGCAAAAACTTCCAGTATACATAATTATTACCTCCTCATTTCATCATCCCGTCGTTTAGCATCCATTTCCTTGCTCGGGGGATATTTTGGAAGACTAGAAGGATCACAAGCATAAGGTTCTGTGGTAAAGAACTGCAAAATGTAGGGCCAGACAAACAAGGTAAAATGTACATGGGTTTGATTTGAAAAAAGATTATGAAAACTCAACAAGGATAACACCTCATGAATTTTTACATAGATATGCCTATATTACATTAGAAGTCTTGATAATTAGTGCTTTTAGGGAATTGGTAAACGGATCAATAAATAAAAAGTTTTTATAGGAAATCATATTAGAAGTACATTGGAATTATGATGGGAATAGATTAATAACACTTTTTTCATAAAAACATTCCACTTTTAATTTCTTAACCACCGGCTAACATTTGCCTTACACTAATTAGGACTGTCTACAGACTTTATCATGACCATTTTAAACAAGTCATCCATTCCACGTAGAAATTTTATTGGATTTTAATTCCAAATGAAAATGACAAAGCAGATTGTTGAATCAATTCAAAGATGGGATTCATATGGTTAAGATACATGTAATAGCAGAAGAGAGGAACATCATCACCTCCAACACTATAATCAAGATTCGATTAAATATTTTCCTATAGTAGCAGTCATTACATTCAAGCACACTGTATAAGATATACAAAACAAGAAGCTGATAAATCAAGCTCTTAGAAGATATATAGTCAAGATCCGAAGATCCACTCTGCCAATAATTGTTGTCAAGGATCATATAGCCTGGCAAAAACAAGTTCCACACTAAGAAAATTATACAGATACGCGGCTTATTCATACACTTCACAGAACATAGATTCAAGAATGCTTTTTAGACATTTAGGAAATATATATGCACAATGCACCAACAATAGATCAGTCTAAGTGGCATGCCTATGTAATAATAATGTAAATAACAAGGATATACAAACTATGAAAGCACCCCACTTGAATTTTAATAACAAGGAGGGTAGGAATTTTCAGATGCCCACCTCATTTCTTAAAGCATCTGAGGCAGTTCTTCGTTCTACAGGATCAATTGCAAGAAGAGTATCAATGAGGGATAGAGAAGAAGGTGGAAAATCTTTAAATGTCTCTCTTATGCGTCTCTTGTATGGGTCTCGAGGTTTAAACAAGGTACCATTGGGCAACTTTGACTTTTTCCAATACTCATCTGAAGGTGAACCACAAAGTTTGTATATCTTATGCAGTTGCTCCACCTATGTAAATAAATAATTAGAATAAATCTAATTGTGATTTCAATTGACCATCAAATTAATGCAATTGATATATCTTAGAACTAAACCATGCTATACAAATTTGAAATTCCAAAAACTAAGCAAGAGATATTTGAACTAAACGTAAGATCTAGTTTACCATTTAAAAACGAGCAATTTTCTATAAACAGAGCATTTATACATTGTAGACAACACAATTTAGTAGTTACTCATCCACTTTGCATAGAGATAATTGAACAAAAGATACTATTAATATCCTTACGATCACTATACCTTCTATGTCCTCACAAATGCACGCTATATAAGACAGATTCATCAAATTAAATTAGAAACTTCAAACCAATAAAATGAGACATGTGAGTTGTTAGTTGTTACCTCTGTACGCCCGGGCATAATTGGCTTCCCAGCCAATAACTCTCCTAAAATACATCCGGCACTCCAAAGGTCTATGCCCACACTATAATCTGTGGCACCAAGAAGCAACTCGGGTGGCCGATACCAAAGGGTCACTACACGACTAGTCATGGGATGCTTATGGTTTGGATCAAAAATAGATGCCAGTCCAAAGTCAGCAATCTTAAGTATGCCTTCATTGTCAATGAGAAGATTTGATCCTTTAATATCACGGTGAAGTACGTGACGGTTATGACAGTGCTCAAGTCCTGATAGCAACTGATGCATGTAACATTTTACCTGCAAGTATTTGGAGACCTCAAATCCTACTGCTTGAAAAGAAAGTCTACTAATAACCAGATAACACAAGTAATTCTTTTCTAAGGCAAACCTGGTCTAACCTGAGGCTCTGTGAAGCGGATTCCTGGGCTTGCAGCAAGTCCAGCCAAATCATGCTCCATGTAATCAAACACCAAATACAAACTACAGGACATCCTTGACGTAACTAAACCTTGCAACTTTACAACATTGGGATGATCCAACCTTCGCAAAATAAGAATCTCTCTAGCCATGAATTTTACGCTCTCAGGTTCCAAATTGTCAAACCGAACCTTCTTTAGAGCAACAATCTTACCAGTCATCGTGTCTTTAGCTTTGTACACATTACTATAAGTTCCTTGCCCAATCTAAAATGAAAGGAAAGAAGAGGAAAAACACAGTCAGAAGCAAACATAAGTTTCTACACTACGCAATTTCACCCGACTCAAATAACACAGATTCAATTCCTGACAACTCTACCACCAAAAAATCACCAACGGATCAATAGCCAATCATGAGTTTTACTTCTAACAAAACAACGGATGTAAGATAAGCGGCAGCAAATAACTTCAAAGTTCAAAGCACATCCAAGTAAAGCATGAATCATGAAATGATATTATTCCATTTAAAGTAAAAAACACAATGCTCAATCCTAAATTAGAGAGTCACCAACCCACCTTATCAATTTTCTCAAAGGAATCGGCCTTTCGTGGAATCCAGCCATTGAGTGCTTCCCCACACACTGCAGTGAGCCATGGTGGCCACCCAGCTGCAACCTGCTCCCCACGCAAATGCTTTGGCGGATTGCTCAACCTTGGATTCCCCTTTGATCTTCTCCTTTCTCCCCGAGGCCGCTGGGCCCCTTCGCCACTCTTCTCCTTCTCCTTCTCACCATTCTGAACCTCTACCACCACGACGCTCTCCTCACCAGATACTCCATCAACCCTCCTCTTAGACTCCGCACTCAAACTCTTCTCCTCCTTAACCTCAGAGATTATTCCCTTCGACACTTCCCGGCTAATCACACACCCCATTTCTCGAATCTAAGCTCCATCAATTGGCATCATATCATAATCACCAAACAATCACTACCACCACGTCAATTAATCCAATCCATAAAATCACACACTATCCTTATTCTTGTGAACAACCAACGTGTGTGTGTATGAGAGAGAGAGAGAAGAAACAGCGATTCAAATTTTCAATTCGAATTTGAAATCAAAAGCAAACCTGATTTGAATTACGAGTGAGTCTCCAGTAGCCAAAACGGGACCTGCGAATTCAAAGAGGAACGAGTAACTTTTTTTTTTTTTTTGACTCAGTAACAAGATTCAGTGTGATCTGGTTTGCAGGAAAGTGAAAATGGAACGATTTATGATATGATAAACTAAGAATGTGACGAATTTGGGGGAAAAGGAAAAAAAAAGAAAGAAAATGGTGTGGTGGAAAGACGAAAGCGAGAGAGTGAACTAAAGTTGAGTGTGTTGTGTTTGTTTGGTGCTGTAAGGTACTGTTTGGACTTTTGCTCTCAGACAAGAAGAAGAAAAGGATGAGATCTTCTTCTTCCCATTCTCATTCTCACAAGTCAAATCCCAATCCCAAACACATGCTAATGCCAGTAGTAGTAAGTACTAGTATTGTATTGTATTCTATTGTATTACTCTGTTCTGTCTCTCTGTCTCTTCTCTTGGCTCTGCTTCCTAAATTGACGGGTATTTACTCCTCCTCTGTTTCGTAACTCCTAAGGCACGCCCAATTAAATCCGTAATTCATAATCTTTTATACATTTTTACTTTATTTATTGCGTTAGGAGAAGGACACTGCTTTCCCATCTTCTTATACAACTTCACCTCAACTGATTAATGCCACACACACTTGCTGGATGTGCTAATTATTAATGTTTTTGTTGTTAAAACAGATTTAGAATCTCAACCCAACAATACAAGCCATTATTTGAAACCACAAATTGTCTGAAATATATGTTGGTCACTACTCATTTGTGCTCCATTCTAAGAAAAATAATATATAAATAGCAGGATTTTAACACTCAAGTAAGATATAGTGGATTATTATCACTTATTAAACAAGGAGATTATCATAAGTATTACAAGAATAATTAGATATGTTGGATTATTATCGATCAGGTTGCCAATTAGATTTTTTTTCCCTCTTTTTTCTTAGTAACTTTTCTCTTTTTTCATGTAAATTATACTGATTCTGCTATTTTCTTTTTGCACCTTTTTTTAATTTATTAAAAATTCATTGAGGATACTTGGAATTAGGAGAAAACTTTATCTTTCGTATCAAATACTATTGTTGACCATACTATTTGATACGAGAGATTTTTTGAAGTGGCCTCAGTTTAAACTATGTTGGAGCTTGAAAAATGGAATATAGTATAGTGTGACCTTTTGCTTTTGGAATGGTTATGCAAAGAGTACTAAAGAAGTGACCTAAGTGTAGAACCCCGACAAATGTGACTACTCTTCATATAGTTTCGAGGAGGTTTGGGTAACAATAAGGAGACAGACCTCACATGTAACCACTGTTTATCTGCCTAATCATTGATCTCCAATTGTGACAAGAACTCAAGTTAGATGGAAAGTAGTTAAATTTTGGTTACTACATATTAGTAGTTAGGTGACTGATAAATAGTGAGCACCAAAAATAATGAATAATAATAAGTAAATTGTCGACTAATTCAATTAATGAAAGCCATTTATTTAAATTTAAGTTACTATCAAGTTGGTATCTATGAAAATAATTATTATATATATATATATATATATATATATATATATATGTTTATTTATATTTAACAGGAATCTCATGTTACCAGCTCTGTGGGTAGTACCGGTACCCTTTCTTTTTCTTCTCATAACAAGATTATTTGTTCCTGACAAATGTTCCATATTACAATTTTTCTCCACACGCTATTGTTGGGTTTATTTTAAAAGTATTTAGCATAGCATTTTATCTATAACTTTTTCTTAAGAAATATTTATTCATATAATATTTTTTTCTGGTTATTCATTCCTTGTTCAGGTTTTCGGTTTCAATCGCTTGTCCCTGTAAGTAACAGGTAGTTAGCTCAGCAAATAGCAACCCGGCCTTGTGACAAGATCAGCCTCTGGCGCCTAGTTTAATACAACTGATAAATTCTGATGCCATACATATTTGTATTTCAAATTTATTGCCTGACATAAAGTTATCAAGGAGATGCCGATTCATTCTAGTAAATAGTGTACCTTCATTGGAACAAACTAGACTTTTATTTTCTACTATGTATACTCTCATATTCTAAGATGGCCAAGCTCAGAGCTTGTTCTTGACACCTCTTTGTCTTCAGGTTTTAAATCTTCTTTTTCTGCCTCTGCCATGGATCTCCTTGGAGGAGCTGAGCACACTGGAACTACTGATCTGATTCGCACAGCTGGAGCCATAAATACCGGAGGAGGTGCTCTTCTCATGCTGCCATACCTTTCAGAGGTAGCTACGCCTGGACTTCGTGGGATGCCGGTCTTCAACCTTGAAGTGACAGCCAGTGGTACTTCCCCATGTTGCGGTCTAGAACTTGTAAATGAAGTAGGGCCGAAGGTTCTCACCATTGGAGATGAAGTTGCTCGGGGTCTAAAACTTCCGTTAGAACTTGCTTGTGATCGTGCTCTGAGAAGAGAGGAGTCAATACTGGATGGGTTTTGCAAGTCATTGTTAACTGGTCTGTATGCAGATCCCATGCTCCAATGAGAATCCCATTCAGCAGATTTCTCACTTTGTTCACTTCCCAGCGCAGCATTTCTACTTCTGCTTCCTGAGCCACCATGCCTCTGTCTCTCACCCTCTGGAGCTGGTGTCAAAACCCTTGGTTCATTGTTGAAGTTGCAAACAGGGGGATCTTCTGCTTTATCTTCTTGTATCTCGCTGATGGTTACTGTTGACCTGCTCCTGTTTAACTCGGGAGCAATTTTGTTTGGAAAGTAAAATGAAGGGCTTGATGTAGCAAAGGAGAATTTTGGTCCTACAGGAACTGATGCCAACTCTCTAGCCGGAAAATAAAGACACTGGTCTGGCTGCAGCACAGATTGCATTAATGGATAAATCTGTGGAACCGTTGGAATAATTGGTTGAATGGTTAGTGCCAATAGACGATTTTGTTGCTGAATAATTTGTTCTTGCTGCCAAATCTGATATAGAGCCACCTCAGGAGAGAAACTAGAGATTCCACAATGCTGGCATTGCAGAGGATAGATGCATGGAATTGGCTGGGTTGACACCAAAGAGGTAGCAGCGCACTTTTGGCATTTATGTTGGTAATCACTTTTGGAGAAGTTCGTCGACCCAGATGGATGTAAACTTGCAAGCATCCGAGCAATGATAACTTGTTCCTGTTCTTCATTGACTTTAGACTCTGAAGAAAATGAGGATGAAGCTGAAAAAGACAAACGCTGCTCTGACACTAGAAAGAAATTTAAAACAAATAGAATAATAGTAAGTCCTGGAAGGAAATGGAGAAGCGTGTTAAAAGGGAAAAGATATTTGAATAGAAGATAAATTGAGCCAGCTCTACCGAGAATGTTATGTGCAGAAACCAAGAAAATGCACATATAAGAAAGATATGATTACCAAAGCAAAATGCTCACATTTTCTCAATGCAGACCAAGCAGCCATTGCGGCATTTTTCTGAGCTTGTTTCTTGGTCCTAGCTGGGTCTCCAGTAAAATGCATTCCTGCAATCTCAACGGTACATGCAAAGTTAGGACCATGACCTGGTCCAGAACGAATGGTTGTATAAACAGGAAGATTCAATCCAGCTCTATGAGCAGTTTCCTGGAGTAAATTCTTGTACACTCCTGTTTCATCCTGTCAACATCCAAATAAAAAACAAGGCATATTCAAAGATAAACCTTTTAAATTATGGAGAAAAAAAGAACTTATGTTATAATGAAAGAATTTTATTATAGGTGGTAAAAAAGGATTGAGAAAACATAATTAGGATATATTTATTACATTTTTCATCAATAACAGGATTGAGAAATGCATTGAAGACCTATATGGCAATGTATATTTGGCCTTGATGTTGTTGGTTAGCATTTTTGCACATGAAAGAGAGAGGTACAAGAAATGAATGTTGACATTTAACAGAAGATGTGTGTTAATACTTAATTGGAGAAACTAAACATGGAAATTCAGCTTCCTAGTAATGATGAATTGCTGATCCAGACTATGTCAATAAGCTACCTTATGATGACTAGGAATTGATTCTAAAAAACTGGGAACTGAACACATAGGTAATAGATGTGAAACCATGAAGAAGTTTATACTCTAACTTTATATATTTGATACAGTGATGCCAATATGAACAAAAAGGTCTAGCTAATGAATGTCCCAAGGACATTGATTAAAATTAGAAAAAACACTAAATACATTATATTAAATGATTCTACTTAGCTAAAAAGGTAAGTTTTAAATGAATTCTGCAATTCCCAAACAATATCTGCTTCCTTTCCCAATATAAGTTTTCCATTTTTGTTTCCTTAACCATGCCTTTAGGACACCAATTAGAATTTTTTATAACAAAAATCAATACTTACATTTTTGAATTTTTTATAGGGTAAATTGATCAAATAGGCTACCATGTCCATGAACCATCCACTTAAACCATTGTTTCATTCAATTTAAAAGGTCAAGGTAAAAATTTTAACCCAAGATTTCATAATTCATACCAACACAAACAGTAGGACCATATGATCATCTGTTCCAGTATTTGAAATCAAAAGCATAACACACCAAATGACAATGGATAAGTGTTGAGAGAAATCTTTGATTTACCACTAATTCGGTGAAATTATCTTAGAAGATTTGCTCTTTATTTATGAAAAGATTTGTCTTATAATTAAGAGACCATGTATTTATTTGTTTCCTTTTTTATATCAAATTAGAGTCTATAAATTGTATGTTGTAAAAATCATCATACACAATACAAATTATATTCAGATATAAACTTTCAGGTATAAGCCATTATCCACTTGATGAATCAACAAATTAATTGCAATTTTAAAGAAAGAAATGTAAATGAATCTAGAAATTCGAGTGGACAATGAAAATTTCTGGACTGCTCACCAGAACTCTTGCTGCCAAAGCTCTAGAGGGACCTCTTTCTGCAAGAGTAATAAGAGCTACCTCAGCTGCTGCATGCTCTGCTTGTCTAAGAGTAGAGCAGAATGTAGGGCTTTCAAAGAACTCTCCATTAAAGTTGACAGTTGCCTTGAAGCGAGGAGCATGATCTGGCCCCTCACGAATGCACGAATAGGCTGGCAAATTGAAACAGCTTCTTTGAGCCAATTCTTGCAACCTGTTCTTGTACATATCTACTGTGCAAACAAATGAACCCACAGGCCTAAGTTAATTTGGAATTGCCACTTTTTTAGTGACGCATTAGAAAATAAACCAGACCTAACTCCTCACAAAAGCTAACTCTAAATACAAAAAGCATGTCACAATCTTATAAAGAGTATTCTGATAATATTTCTAGCCGATTCTATACCAGACAGTCCTGTGAATAATGAATCATTCACCCCACCCACACCCACATCAGATTGTATCCCAATTCAGTAATAAATGCTAAGAAATTTATTTATCACATAACACGAGGCCAAAGATCAATCAAATAACACTATCTACAATACTTGATTCCGCACACTCACAAACAGGAAATTTAAGGATTAATTCTAAAAAGTAACGAAAAAGTGAGCAATGAGTTACGAACCGATGGCAACTAAACGACAAAATAAGGTTCGGGCATATCGTGAAAAGAGGGGAAAGTGCTGTGCGCCAAAAACGTTAACAAAATCAGAGTCCCAAAGAGAAAGAATGGAAAAAAATTGGAAACCCAAAAGGGAAGTAACAGTAAGTAAAAGCGGTTGGAGAATGAAATAGGAGTGAATAGTTAGCATGTGCCAAACAAGGCATAAAAATTGCGTTGAATCAAACCTTTGGTGCAAAAGGATCTGAGAGGTTTAGAAATGGAGAAGGTGCAAATGTTGAGTCATTGATTAGAAGAAGGGGGTGAAGTAAAGTGGGATTTATTGCATATGGCCATGTTCATGTTCTGTTCTCTGCATTCGCATTTTCTGCAAAAGCAACGTGTATTTAATTTAATTTATGGTAATGTTCAGTATTCAATTATTCATTGACCATAATTGTCTTTGTGGTTTAGAGGTAAAATCAACACTCATCAATGCTACTGCTCCGTTTGGTGCAACTTCAAACATTTTATTTTATTTTCTAGAATTAGAAAAATGCCATTCCATTAATCTCCTACAAAATTTTGAATAATTTTATTTTTAAATATTAAATATATTGAATATTTTATGGTGTATTAAATCCTTAATTATTGTAAATTTGTTTTATGAGATAAATATTTTCTCCTATAAATCACTATTTTAATCCTTTAATTGTTTGTTATTTTTGTTATATTTATATACTTATTATTCATATTACCTATTTCACGAGAGACGATGTAATTAATGAGAGTTTGTATTTTAAAAAATTAATAAATTCACTTTGTGAATTAAAAATGGTCTTCTAAAAAGACATAGAGATATTTAAAAAACATGTACAGGGTCTTGTAAAAAGTAGTTAAAAGTATTGGTTTGTTAAAAATTAATGTGATATTTATGAATTAAAATTTGTGAAAATATTAATATCTCTTATTTTCTAATTTGTTGCTTAGATGATCATTTTCTAAAACAATTTATTATTGAGATTATCATCTCCTAAATAAGGATGAGAATAGGTTGGGTAATTAATCAAGGACCTATAACTCAGTCTACTTAATACTTAGTTTGATTCAGCTTATTTAATAAAAATATTAGGCTAAGAATTTTCAAAAAGCTTATTTAATTAAAAATTGTCAGAATTAGGCTTTTTGAAAAAAATCCTTTTTAACATATCAAGTCAACTTTTTAAAGATCTTATGTATAATTTTATAAAATAAATTACAACTCATAATATATTATCATTTATAAATACATATATAGTATTTTCTATAAATCATAGTTTATAAAATTAAAATCTATTAAAATTACCTTTGATACATAAAATTGATAGTTAAATATATATTTTATGTATGTCGTTAACATTTTAAAAGTCTATTGATTTATTTAAGATAACTTCATCTTCATTTATTCTTTTTAAGGCTTAATTATATTTTTGATATTTAAAAAAGTTATTAAATTTTTTCATTAGTCCATATAAATTTTTTATATATAGTATTAGTCCCTAAAAAAATATTAAGTATTTGTTATAGATATATATTGTTAATATTCTCTGTCAAATACCACATCAGCATTCACATATATCATTTATTCAAGCATGTCAGCATACATAGCCATTTTTATTTTTATTTTTTTCTCTTAGAAAGGGGAAGGGTTTGTCTCTCTTCTCTTTTACCTCAATTATTAAATAAAATTTAATTAATTTGTATACTACATTTAGGCATAATTTAATTGTTGGTGGGTTTATAAGTGTTCGTCTTGAAACCTATCCTGATTCTGATAAGCCTTTATAATCTAATATATCTAAACTTTTTTCAATAAAAAAAAAAACATAATTTAACTACGGTTAGCATCTTATTCATAATAGGAATTTATAAAACCTAAAAATGTTAAAACTAATGTTTGTTATACGAACCTAAAAGGTTTTTTTATTATGTATTTTTTGGTTTCTATCTTTACTTCACAAAAGTTTTATCTTCTAAATTTACACTCCAGCTACACTCTACACTGTAATTTTTTTTTCTTAAAAAGGTACATAATAATTTTATCTGCCTGATTGTATTCTCTTACTTTTAAAAAATATACTAATATTGTTGTGATGACATATCACTCTACTTGAATGATACCTTGTTATTCATGTAAAATTTTTATTAATAATTTAATTAAAATTAATTAATACAGTTATTTTTAAAAGACTAAAATTAATAAGTTCTAAACTATAAGTCTAATTAATTGTATTTTTGTTAACAGAGAGTAATCATGTAACATCCAATTTTTACATAATGAACCATTATTGGCTGTTGCAGGCAAAACATATCGGCACATTACTTTAATCATTGTCCCTTTGTTAGTTTGGCACCCTTTTGAAGGTTCGAAAATTTAATACAAGGGGGTTTATTTAAATATCTAGGTTAGTTAAATTTATTTAACAAATTCTAAAAAAAAATTTCATGATTAAATAAAATTTTAACTATTTTAATCGATATAAAATATTAATATTAACATTTATATGTTTTCAATTTTATAATTTTATTTCCCTTGCTACGTATCAAACACATATATGTCTGTTTAGTTTTCAGTTGGGGAAACAAAATTGAAGAAATAGAAAAATTTAAGGGCTGATATTAATACTTCATATAATTCGAGATAATCAAAACTTCGTTTGACCGTTGGAACCAGTATCCAAACAACCCTATGATTCTATAAGATCATGGGGCTCCCTGCTTGGGAACATGTCTTGGGATTTGGAAACACAAAGTCGGTCTTCACAAGACACTTCCCTGTGTGTCATGCTTACATGAAGTTCGAAAATGGAAACAGCTCATACATCCATCACATTAGACATTTGTGAAGATAATTTTTTCATATTCTATTAATATAAAAAAGAAAGATTCTAATTAATAGATATATGTGTTATAAAAGGTTATATACATCATAAATTAAAAAGGTTTGTTTTTTTAATATGTCCATTTTTGTTTTTGATTTGTTTCTAAACATTTGTCTAATTCAAAATCAAAGGTAATATTTAATTTTTAAAATTATAAATCTACCTTCTTTAATTATTTTTATTTACTTTATTAAGATATAAAAACATTAAATAAACATTAACTACAGTCAGAGAGGCACGTTTTAGGGAAAAGATAAGAGAAATTGACACATTAATGGTCCATTTGTTTTTGTTTTGATAAAAAAAATGGGGAGAGAAATTATGAGAGAAGAAAATAAGATAAAAAACTTGTTTTGAAGGAAAATGATATAAATAATAGGATCCAACAAAAATTAACTCATTCATAAGATAAAAAGAAATGAGAGAAAATATAGTGAAATTGTTGTCTAATAAATACTAATAATTAATTAAAATTATTCAAAATTCTAAAATTAAAATTAATTTTTATATATTAAAATTTATTATAATAAAAACAGTTTATATAAAAAATAAATTTATTTTTACTATAAACTAATTTATTTTATCCAGTTTCTTTTCATCCATCAAAAACAAAAAAAAGATTTAGTTTGTTTACTCACTTCCCTTTTATTTATATTCATTCAAACAATATATTTTTCCATCTTATATTTTCACTCATTTACTACCTATTTGTTTGTTTCTTTTTTTTTTCTTCTTAATTCTTTCCATCTAAATGATTACATTCTTAATTTATGGAGAAACACAAAATGAACTTACTAAAATTTTGAGAAAGGGTATAATTATAATTATAAGTTCATCAAAATGAGTATTACATATGGACCATTTTTTTTTCATGGGTCAAATGTTGGGGTTGTTTCAGGAGGATATAATGTCTGATACACTGTCCTATCAATGAAATTCCTGTATGGATCCTCCTCTCTCTTCTTGATCAAGTAATCTAAATTGCTTTCTACTTCTGACTTAATCTGCTGGTACAATTGGTTTGCTTTTTCTCTATCTTTTAGTATCTTTTCCATGCCCTTCATTCTTATGGGCTTCCCAAATAAATAGTAGAAACGACCTGGTATTTTTGGTAGAAGCAATGGAGGAGCCAGATTTTGGTTTGCTACCTCTCCACTTGTCTCATCTCTGGATACCAACAAATACATTAATGCATAATTGTGAATGAAAACTTCAAAGGTTTAATTATACAAATATGTTATACAAATGTATATTGTTAATTCATGGTTTAAATGAATAAATCACATAATAAGTAGGAGTAATAAACATCATTCAGATGAAGAATAATCACCTACCTGATCTGAATTGAGTCACGGCTCATATCTCTCACGAAATCGTTGACTATGGGGATCTTCATTAAGTCTTTATGGTCAAGAGCTAGCTATAAAATTCAAGCAAGGAACTCCAATCAAAAGACATGTAAAATTAATCAAAGCTCAAGCATTACAAAGGGAAAAAAAAAAAAAACCAAGTCTTGCTCTAATAATGAAGGGATTGCAACCTCTACAAACAAACACAAACTATATAGAATGGACCATCCCATATATTAATGTCATCCTATTTTTGAAACATCAGAACCCAATGCAATGAAAGATAAGCATTAGGACTAATCCCAATTACATACTGTATATCCAGACTTCAGAAAACTATAGCAACTATTAAACAGACCTTATAGTATTGTTTCACTGCTGATGAAAAGTATAAACCTCAAATTCACTATGCCAGTAAGGCAGTAACTCCACTTCTAATACTGAATGTTATCAACTGTAAAACCAAGCACTATATTCCACAGTCATGTAAAGATTAAACTCAGTAGAGCAAGGATTTTATTCTCATTTGTGGTTGCCACCTATGATCTATCTATTAGAGATGATATATCACTGCACTCTAGCATAATGCACAGTCTAAATAAATTATTATGGTTAAAAAAGTAAAGACATGTACCCAAAAAGAAAAAGAGACTGTTTAGAGAAAGAAGAAACCTACTTCAGTTACATCATCTTCACCTACAACTCCAAACGGCACAATTGTGGCACCAAATCGTGCTGCCATTCTCACAAATTCTGGATGATCAGGCCAAAACAACTTGTATTCTTCCCCCTGCAATTATGGAGCACAGACGGTGCTGATACCAAAGCTTGACAAGCATGGTAAATAAATCAACATAAAAATAAAATTTAATTCCATTTTTGCTCCCGCAATTATGATTCTTTGTATAATTTTGGTTCCAGACTTACAATTTTTCAAAAACTGCAATTTATGTTTTAATAATAACCTGAGAACATTGCAAATAGTAAAATTGACGTACCTTTAAATGGAGAGCCTCGCGTGCTCCACCGGGATACAAGAGAACATGTGATTTTGTTGAAAGTAAATTAAAAAGATTGGTTGCTGAAACAGGTACCGCGCCAAATATCTTGAACCAATCAAACATACTAAACTCAGAAGACGAATTCTCCACTTTTACTGTAAACAACAGAGGGTGGGCTATTCCACGAAGTGCAGTACCCTTTTGGCTTAAAAATGCTTCTGTGATTGAAGCAAGCTCTAACCCCATCAGCATGTGATAACCAACGTATATGACAGGACCTTCATCTGGGACCCCACTCAGACCTTTTACAATTTTTCCATCCTCCAAGGTTGAGAAAAATACAGACCCAATAACAGAACGAAACAATCTGCCATTCACATCAGTAGCATATCAGCTTGAAACCTATTATTATTCACATTTCTTAGGGAATACATGCAAAAATAGTTTAAGATACATATTCAAGAATCCAAGTGTGACTCAGTCCCACATCGAATAGATGCATGTGAGTGAATTAAGCAGTTTATAAGAGCTTGACAAAACCATCATTTCCAAAGTAAAAATTAGAAATGATGATTTCATCTCATTTAAAAAAGGGACCGTTGCTATTGAAAGCTTGATAGGTTTGAAATATATCTCTAATGTCTCATAGGTCCTTGACATTAATCAAAATTTTCATAGTGTTGCACAACATATAGAAAAAGGCTTCAAAGTCATTTTCGAAGACAATTGGTGCTTGATCAAGGATGCAAAAGGCAAAGATGTATTCAAGGTGAAAATGTGAGCTAAAAGCTATGCTTTAAATCTTATGGAGGAGCAAATAGCTTTTCCAAGCCCAACCACCAATGCTGATCTATGGCACAAAAGACTTGGACATTTCCACCACCTTGTTAGACTTTTATACATGCAGAAACATCCCTTCGTGAAAGATATCTCAATGTTTGAAGACAAGTTGGCGGATTGTGTGGCTTGCCAATATGGTAAGCTTGTTAGTAAACCATTTCCTCAAACAGCTTGGAGAGCAACTCAAAGACTGTAGCTGGTTCACACAGATGTTGGGGGACCTCAAAGAGTATTATCTTTAAATCCTAATTGTTAAAAGTCCCACATTGACTAGAGATATGACCAATCAAAAATATATAAGGTGGAGGAAATCCTCATCCTATGAGCTAGCTTTTAGGATTGAATTAGGTCCAATACCCAAATTTAAGATAACATCAGAGCTTATCCTAGATCCGTTGTTGGGTCACCCATGTTGGCTATGTAGAGCAATCTAAGGGTTTCAAATCAAAGGAGAGGAGGAGAAAGTTTACAAGTTGAAGAAGGCTTTATATGGTCTTAAACAGGCTCCTAGGGCTTGTGACAGCTGAAATGCTCTGCAAATGCACTACATCTCCAATGAACCAAAAGGACAAGTTTAGCAAGGATGATGGAGCTAATGAAGTTGATGAAAAGCATTGTGCTAGTGAAGTACACTTACGAGCTGCCAAACAAGTTGTTGGATATATTGAAGGCACTCTAGACTATGGTGTCATGTATCCTCATTCTTATAACTTTAAGCTTCATGGATGCTCTGATAGTGATTGGACATGTTGCATTGATGACATGAGAAACACCTCTGGTTACTGTTTTTCTTTTGGTTCTGGAGTGTTCTCATGGTGTTCTAAAAAGCAAGATGCTATAGCTCAATTTACTGCAGAAGCAGAGAATGTAGCTGCTGTTGCCGCAGTGAATCAAGCTCTTTGGATCAGGAAAATCATGACAGATTTTCCTATGGATCAAGAAGAAAGTACACAGATTTTTGTGGACAACCAAGTTGCAATTTCAAAGAGAAGGAGAAATAAAGCTATTGTACTGCAAAACAGAGAATCAAAGTGCTGACATTCTGACCAAGGCACTTCCAAAAGCCAGATTTGAATATTTGAGACAAAAGCTTGGTTTGCAGTTCCAAAGTCAAGGAGGAATGTTGAAGATGTGACTGTTGGAACATAACAAACTGCACAAGATCAGATTTTATGCTGCTATTTTTTAGGAAAATAAAAGTCATGTTGACTGGTTGGATGAAGTTATTTTGTTCCTATTTTTAGGCAAATCTGTTAGTGGTTTTACTTATCTATTAGTAGTTATGTTTCAAATGTTTTATATAAATATGTTGTCTCACATATAAAATAATATAAGCTTCTTGTAGCCACAATTCCTTTTGGTTTTCTCTTATCCTTCACACTTTATATCTGTTGTTTTGCATTAAAACAACAGGGTTTTATTATGTTGTCCAACATTTGTGGACTTGCTCTCCTCAATGCCTTCCGTTTTTGTGGACACCCCTCATACGCTTTCAATAATACATGAAGTAAAACAAAGATATGTTGCACAAGAAGGATCTGCTTTTGTTTATGGAAAATGCTACATCTGTTTGGTTTCTAGTTCTCATGTCTTTGGAATGAAAAGATTTTGTGAATGCTGCCATGTCTTTGGAAACCATGGGTTGCTTATAGTTATATCTCTGTGCAATAAGGATATTTTGGTAATTTGAAAATTATCATACCTAATTTTCTAGTACTTTTCTTGTAAGCAAAACATTGGAAAAAATATAATCTCACAAATTTCAATATTTTTTAATCAATCAAATAACATCCATTTTTTCATACTTTTCTCGACAATCAAATGGTATCTTAGAGTAAGACTTTCCTACCCTTCAACACAATAATGGCATTAACTATTCAGAAAAATTAATGGCATTAACTAACAAACTTCCAACAAGAACAAACAATACACAGTGAGCATAATGTAAATATTGCAAATCAAATCAAATTACCCAAACAATTGATCCATTGCATATCTGAATTCTGTCATACTCGGAGGAATGAAATCCCCAACCAAATCATGCCTCCTTGAACGACGGTACATGCAAGTTCCCCTGATGATGGTCAGCAGACCAATACCATCTTCCTGCACTACCATGCAAAATACAATTAATCGACTAAGATAAAGATGGGTTGTTATCACAAAAGGTAGTAAATATGTAAATAATAGTTTTTTTTTTTTTGTGCTAACCACAGATTCCTCATTCGGAGGCAATCTTGTTCAGGTTTATTCAAAGTTAAGGTTCATCGCCCTTATTCATTTCACGTACCAAGAGAAGGGTGTGCCCATTGTCGTTAAAGTTACGAACTTTGCAGTTTTGCAATATGCCTGCAAGTCTTTGAGCTTCATCTACACTAGGAAGCATGTAATCCTTTCCACTAGAATGGAAAGTATGTCAATATCCATTCTCAACACCGAATTAAGAATACTAATAACTAACTGAAGGTAACTTTATACATGAACACAAGAGTCTCAAAATTGGAGTGAATAAATGATAAACCATGATAAACACAACATTATTGATTCAGCAAGTTGCACAATATCAATGTTCATACCTAAGTCAAAAATCAGGAAAAAGATCTCATATTATTAGCAACACAAAAAATATGTGTATACATTGATCCACTAGGTATATGATTCCATACTAATGTGGCAGAATTCTTGTGCTATATTACAATAACCACTAAACTTCATCTGGATCAAAAGATGCCATAATATTCTGTATTGCAGGTACAAGTTTAGATTTGAAAGGTAATAAGAAGAACCTTTTGGAAGTATCATGAAAAACAACAGAGACACTATTATAATGAGAATTGTCGAATCTAGAGAGAGTAAGAACCTAGCAAGCACAAGTACTTCAGCTTTGACAGCATGAAGGCGGGAATTGGCATATGCAGCAGCTGATTTGAGAAGTTTTAGCTTCCATAGAAGTGTATCCCTTGGTATAATGTTAGACAGCTCCTGATAATAGATACGACAGTAAAATATAGATTGACAACTCAATAGAATCCCATTCCCATATTATATGAACTTCAAGAATTCTTCAAGGAAGTAGGGGAAAGGGATAGAGGGAAAAGACAGATAAACTACAATCTAGAAAATAAGAAGGATACTTAACAATCATTGGAAGATGAAAGAAAAACCTTCATAGTTGTGTACAATACATGTTAGCAAGTTACCAAACTTTAGGAGCTAAATCCATGCCAAAAGCTTGTAATTCTTGTCAATTAACTAAGATTAGATGCCAACATGGCCATAACATAAAAATTAAAACATACACACATACAGACCATAGGATAGAATATCAAAAGCTTCTTACAGGAAGACATGGTAGCAATGCAGTAAGGTTGTATGACAATTGTTCAATTTTTTTAGCAGGAGGAAGCCTATTTCCAATATTGACTGATGCCATCTTCACTGGATCACCTGATGTCATAAATTATATAAAAACGCATATGAATTCCTTTTTTAACAGGTGTACTGATTTCTTAAGCATAAATAATCCATAAGCATAGAACAAGTAGGAATTGGAATAAGGGTATCCATCTTATTAACAAATGAACTATATCTTCATGAAAATGTAAATGAAACAGCTGGAGTCTTAAGAAAACAGAATATTTACCCATAATAAAACTAAGAAGAAATGGAACAGTGGCATGCAGTCCATCAGGCAAAGCCTCCAAGATAGGAAACAAAGGTTGCAACTGAGATCGGCGAAAGGATGTAGCTGAGATTGAAAGGTGGTACATTGTCAGATTTCGGTTGAGAATTGACAAGGCATTACCAACTAAATGCATTAACAAATTCTATAAAAGAACACAAAAGACAACATCGATAGAAGAATCACCTGGATTGGCTAATATCAGTACCAAGTCAACTGTTGGATTACGAGCAGCAACAGCAAGTGCTAGGCACCCACCAAAGGAATCACCCACCAGATAAATTGGCTTATTTGGAGATAAAGCATACTCAAGTTTAACAGCTTCGTCAACAAGCTTCACCAGTCCTTCAATATTTAAAAAGCAAAAAGGAAAAAACTCAGAAAACAGATGATATAGCACTACATAATCATCGCTTGCAGATTGTCATTTATTCAGAGCTATAAAATTTTACAATCAATTGCATGTTTAGGTTTGCTTAACTTTAGTGGATTTTATATTTATAGAAAAGAAACCTGTCTCAAGAAGATTTTTATGAACTACTATAAGCACAAAATAAGCAAATCTAAACCAAAACCAGTTATCTGACAATATATTATTGTTAAATTTGAGTATTGGACCCAAATCAATCCTAAAAGCTAGTTTATAAGATGAAGATTACCCTTACCTTTTATACTTTTTTTTTAGCCATATCACTAATCAATGTGAGACTTCCAACAATTATAAAACACTGATTATACAAGAACTAATTCAATCAAATGTGGAAGAATTAGTGATGTGTTAGAATAGAAACCTTCATATCCACCAATTATTACACACTAATAACAAGAAATTGTATCTATTTAATCCATCTACTTAATTTGAAATTAGAAGCATAAACATGCTAAATTGAATTTTATGCTTCAAATTGATGACTAATCCACTCATAATTGCTTACAAATTTAGCTGCATGACATGTGACCTCTGCTTTCATACCAAATGTAGATGTTTCAAGAGCATTCAAAATTGACAAGTTCCATATGATTCAGTGAAATGAACGGCTCAAATCAAGCATTCGCAATAATTGAGAAAGCACTCATTGATTACCACTGTTAAAAATATTTCAATACACAAAAACATTGATTCACGATCATTTCTTTCCTGCCCATAAATAAAGTTGCTACTTGCTAAGAACAATTAGAAATTGCTATCATTTAATTGCATCAAGAGAAACGCAGGAGAAGTTCCAAAAGTTGACAACAGTATGAATGAAGAAGCAAAGACCTTCAAATGGTGTTCGATCATGAACTGGAATATGCAAGCAATGAACTTCAAAAACCCTGTATTGGAGAAAGTAAAGGTGAAAAGAGAAAGCCAAATAAAATTGCACAATTTCATAATACCAATTCTAATCCTGCAGAACATCATTGGCAAAAAAATCAGAACATTGTAGAATTGAGTAAAACCTCCAAAACGCAATTTCATAATACTTATTCTACCACTGCAGACTAAACATGTACTAAGAAAATGCCATTGTATGGTTCATACATTCATTATTTAGTATTCATTGAAATACAAAAATACAACATACTTCCCAAGAGCCTGATGGTGCAAACTGAGGCCCAATCCTGTGCCATCCAATCCTGCAGGAGTTAAATTCAAGAATCTTTAACACTGCACATGTTTAATTATGGCATTCAAATTCAACAGAATAACGTTAAGAAATAAGAATCAACATAGATATCAGTGCTGAAATTGCAACTTACACTACTTCGCTACCTAAAAGTTTTCATTTACACCAACGAATCATGGAGGGATAAAACTGTTTACAACTTGAAAACTCATTCACAATTTTGCAGACAATTTAACATAGTCCCGCATTCCAAGCAACTAAAGTAACAAAAGCTGCAACTTTGAACCCAATGGTGCATTAATCTAACATCATGGAAAAACAATGAGCCACAACAACTGACATATTAGAATTTTATGTGAGGACCCATATCCAAGAGTGAGTGAAGAGTTAAGTTTGAGGGTCCATATTTGGGACTCATAACCCTGTTACTTATGTATCACTTCAATTATCTACAAATATGAGATTTCTAACACTCCGCTGAAGTTCAACTTGGTCAGCCCAGTATTCGGATATCATAAGATATTGTATGATGTATAATTGCTAACATTAGAAGTAAAAGTAACTCCAAGTTAAAT
This sequence comes from Clitoria ternatea, assembly GCA_037962975.1. Classification (NCBI taxonomy): domain Eukaryota; kingdom Viridiplantae; phylum Streptophyta; class Magnoliopsida; order Fabales; family Fabaceae; genus Clitoria; species Clitoria ternatea. Next base: position 3,188,818 of record CM075673.1, on the reverse strand, counting down.
CTCTTTCAACGACATGAGAGAATAACTGATTATCCAAAATTTATCCATACATACTAAAATCAATTCTGATGCATACCAAATCATGGTTAGACCCTTCCAAAAGTGGTTCCAAACTCACACTTAACAGAACAAACATCAAAAGAAAACCACACAGCAACAGTACACACTCCTTGAACAGCAAAAAGGAAAAACACCATACACACATATACAGACACAATGTAACAACCTGAACCAACATATCAATAACAATTTTTACCAGGTAGAAAGAGAAGAGTGGGAGAATCTTGCAAAGGAGAACCACATTCAAGGGGGCAAAACCAGCGAGGTGGGCCACCATCAGGCTTGCAAACCTCCTTAGCAGCAACAAAGTAATCTTCGACACTCCTAACACCATACCCATCATCCCAAAGTGGTGCCAAACCTTCTTCACCCTTCTCCTTCTTCTTCCCCTTCCTCTCTTCATCACGCAAAAACCTCACAGCCCTTTCCTCCTTAACCAAAGAACCATTTTTTTGGGTCCCCAAAACCACAGAAGCTCCATTCAAAGCTGCCACAGGATCAGATTCAGAAGAAAACAGTGTGGAACTTCCACCATCCGAGCTCTGAGCACGAACACCAAAACCACGCCTTATCCCGGAGCATATAGCAGAAACCGGTGAGAGCCGAAAACCCATTACCAAGGCCATGGCAATGGTTGAACTGAACTCTTCTCTTCCAAATAAAAGAGAAAAAAGTTCAGTTTTTCGTTTCCTGTGAAGTTAAGGGGAAGTTGTACACGGTTCTTTCTTCTTTGCATGTTTTAAAGTAAAGGCTAACGAAGTGTGGATTGTTGGAAGTGTCGGAATCACATGATTGGTGTTCAGCGTAAAATGTAAAGTAGTACATAAATTAACAGAAGCGGAACTGAAGTGCTACACGGAGAGGAGTATTTAGCCACAACAACAAAGGTACAAAACAATAATTATCTGGTTACCAAAAAACCATAATTATAAGAAATTTTTTAAAAAAAAGGAAAGTTTAATTTAAAAATCTTACTGTATCTACTTATTTCAGAGTAATTTTTACATAATTTCTAATAAAATTATTTTATTTTTTAATTTTTTATATTGTACAATCCATACATATAAGGTTTATATATTAAACAAATTCTTAAATTAAATGTAATTTATCATTATTTTTTCTATTTTCATTTTTCCCTTTATCACTTATAGATGTTAAAAGGGTCTAGTTTCAACTCGGCTTATCTACCAAGGTCCTTAAGATGTCTCAGTTATTATTTGTTCTGGCATTTTTTACATCAGTTATTGTTTTAATTAATGTAAAAAGTGTTTATTACATTTGTTATAAGAAAAACTGATGTAGAAAGACATCAACATTTAAAATTAGTGTAAAACTTATGTTTTACACTGGTTCTAAATAAAAAATGGTGTAAAAAATTAATAAGATAAAACAAAATATGACATAGTTGATAGATAGTTACATTATTTAAGTATATTGTTATGTATTTGAATTCTATTAAATATATAGAAATTTTATTGAGAGTGAAACCCCATTACAATAATTTCTATGACTAAAAAATATTAATCTATAGCTAAGGATAAACTTAGACTAAAAAATTTAAAAAAAACATATCAGGTTGAATTTAGGCTTAAAAAATATCAAATATGGCCAAAATTTACAAAAATTTGGTTTTCTATGGGCTTTTAAAAGGTTTGAGCTAAAAAGTCTTAAAAAATTCATACTTGTAAATTTATGAGTCAAGCTGAACTAACACATTTTAACTGATAATGCTATTATAATTGTCAAAATAGGCTAATAATAGGGCCAAAAAAGCTGAGCTTAAAAAATTATTAAATTTGACCGTTTTTTCGTTTTGCGGGCTAATCTTGCTTCGGTCGTCGGAATTGCTTCTTACTAACATCTATACCATTAGGAGAATAATTATTGTAAAAATAATTTTATTTTTTAAAATTTATTTTATATAAAGTTAAATTTCATTCTTATATATTAATTATATAAATATAAAAACATTAAATAGAAAAATATAATAAATATTCCTATAATTTTTTTAAGAGCTTAGACACTAAAATACTATTTTTTTACCTATTTTTCTTCAAATACTTAAAGATCATTATTTTATTTTTTGGTTTACAGTTGGCATTTTACAGTACAAAATGGCTAGGCTGTGAGTCTGCCATCAGATACATAAAGATAACATTCTCTCTTCTTTCTTTATTTTTTTTTCCTTTTTGGTAAATATAAAGATAATAACATTCTTGATGGCCAACCAAGTGAAAATGACATGTACCAATAAAATAATTAATCATGTCGTGTGTTCAAATACTTCTACCTATATGCAGAAAAAGTTTTATTGAAATGGATCAAATTTATTCAGCATTTACCTGAAAAAAACATAATCCTTTGTCTGTACACTGTACTAAGGGAAATTGGATGAGAGAATTTGAGATAGAAGGAAACTATGGGAGAAAAAAATGAAGTGGAGTCTTACTGAAATTAATTTTCTTTTGAGAGGAGGGATTGAAAGAATGTGTGATGATATTATTATTATTTTTTAACTATATGTATCATTAATTATTTAAAGATAATAAGTTAAGAATATTCACATTATGGTGAATTTAATTGTTATGACAAAAAAAAATTTAATCATCAAGGATCAAATCTGAAATTTTGTTTAAAGACAATAAAACATGTATTATTTAAATTAATTATTTGTTGGTAATAAGATTATTGTTTAATAGCTATTATTAAAAATTAAAAAAATTATTTATATGTTGAAACTTACTTTAATAAAAAATTAAAACTTTACATATAAAATTTAATTATTTCTTATATAATTAATTTATATTCAGCTATTTTGTTTTTATTATTTCAAATTAAAAAAAGATTCTTTTTTACTTTTTCTCTTTTATTTTTATCCATCTAAACATATTATTCTATTTTATTTCAAACATATTTACTTACTTGTAGGCATCTTGATGGGTGAGACAATTGAGCCCAAAGTTTTAAATTTATTTCATATCTAAAATAAAAATTTAATTATAAATACGGGAGAAAATAGTCTCTTCCCCTTAACCCCATACACCTATGTTTGTCCTTCCAAAATTTTCTTATCTGTAAATCCGAATTGTAAAAAAAACTTACTTCTTATTATCGTAATTAAGTTAAATCATAAATTTTTCATATTGATTTTAAAATTAAGAATATTTAAAATATTTCCAAAAAATGCTACTGAAGCTACACCACTTTTGCGTTTTGCGTAAGCATTGTCAAAGATATATATAGAAACATTTAAGACACTTCCAAGTTGGATATAGTCACACGTTTCATGTTATCTAGGGATATTTTTAGATGTTTTTTATGTGGTTCTGCTTAGGACTTAGTCGACAGAGGTAAAGAAGTTTCGTTTTTAATATTGTTATCAAAATTGAACCGATTTGATTGGTCTGATTGTTTGAACCATGAAATAATTAAGTGATCGGTTTAGGTCAACTTTTTAATACTACAGATTCATCTAAGTTTAGATCCAGTTTGATTACGATTTACTTAAATCGGTGTCTTAATAACCGGTAAAAGGTTGGTTTTTAAAGTAAAGACAGTGTAAAATAATTATAATAAACTTACCTCATTCCATGTTGAATTGGATGTGTAAAAAAGAAATGCAAAACACAACAAAAAAAATTTTTAATGTTCGGAGTCAATTTTGTAAGATATTCATACCACTCCAATCCTCCATCAAATAAATGCAAAACCTTTTATTTATTTATTTTTACCAACATCATTTAAGCTGTGTCTGTTCAGTATGAATTTTATGTGAAAATTTAGAGGGCAAAAAACACATTTGAATTCTTTTTCTATTCTACTAATATCATTTTATTAGTATTAGTTGGTGGTCTCAATTAAGTGAATCTTTTCTTTTGTGATGAATTGATGACATCAATCTTATATTTTGTTTCTTTGTGGACTGAGAAGAAAGGGATCTCAATGACAAGGGGATTGTAACATGAGCCATATAACATGAATTATGGTAATGCAATGTGATTGACTCTCTTATCAAACTAGATGAATCATTCTTTCCATGGATATTGGTTGAAAAAGTTTTCATGTGGAGCTTGATATGGATTTTTCTTTTTACACCACAGTGTGAACTTATGTTGGAAAACTTAATTTAAAGCCTAACAACATAACAATAAAATATTTTTTTATCATTTATTAGTGGGTCCCGCATTATAACAATAAAATACTTTAATGGAAAAAAGTTAACTATTAGCTTGTTAAATTTTGTTAGCAAAGTAAGTTGAATCTACACATTCTCTCACATTTCTTTCTCCCAAATAATAATAAATATAATAATAAAATAAATGACAAATTATACAAACTATCTATAAGGTTTACCTAAAATATACTCCATATCAATTTTTGAAAAATCTACGCTAGAGAATATCATAGTTAAAACTGTCACAAAATTTTTAAATAAGCCAGATGTAAGTTTTTGCAAAAGTTTTAGAATGAAGTGGAATTTAACAAGCTTAAAGGATAGTTTGTATAATTACAATAAAATTATTAAAATAAAATAATAACAATAATATTGTAATGGTGATAAAAATGTTATAATAATTACAGAACATAAATAATAAAAATAATAATTGTAATAATAAACAATAATCGTGTATAAAAAAATATCTTGCTTTAAGGGACAAGACCTCTTTGATTATTTTTATGTCTACGTTAAATAACCTTTGGCTGTTGACTAAAAAATGACTTAGAATTTCACTTAGAAATAATAATAAAAGAATAATACGGGAGTAGTTTGTCCTTTCAGTTTACTTGAGATTATTTTTTAATGTTTTATATAAACTACACAACTAATATGAAAATAATCCTTTATTTTATCATTCTTTTCTAATAAAAACAAATTTAAATTTTCAAATCACTTTCACACCATTATGTTTCTCACTTTTTTTCCTAATTTTCCCATGAACCAAACGGGGTTAATATTTTCCTCGGCCTTTTCGTTTCGAGCTTTTTATAATTGAAATAAGCAAGTGGGATTTTTGCCTGGGGATCTCACCTTCATATTTCATTAGAAATAAACAAGAAAAATACATTACTCCTTTCTTATACTAGCTTGAAAATGAATTAAAATACAAGCAGCACCAACAGATCCATTGTATGATAAAATAATGCTACCACTAATACTTATGGCTTTAAGGCCTCATTTTTCCAGAATTGCATATTCAATAATGCAGAGTATATATCAAATGATAATTAATATTAACAAAATTTTATTTAAAAAATGACGGAGAGACCTGGACAACATAATTTCTAAGGCTAGATGTTTAACGCATAATTCAAATTTACATAGTTTTCGTAGTCATCCCTAAATCAACTACCGTGTTCCTGGAAAACACCGCAGTATGATTCCCACTGTTTCTCAACAGAAACAGTCGATTAAAAACCTCCAACTTGCCAGATGCATACCCCAATGACTCTGCCAGCTAGATATAATTCAAAATTTGTAGTAACAGCTCCCCTTCAAGAAAAAACTATCCAAGCAGGTTTGGAGAATGTCACTAAATTCGGTGATAATTGACAGCCCAGAATTTACAAATTCTTATAATGCCACCGATCAATTCAGGCAACCCGGGAAGAATCGGTGGTCAGAAGTATTTTACACAATCACAAGATAACCTGCAAAGTATTAATCATGATTTGAAACCCTTGTTAAGACAACATAAACCATGCATTTTTCCACATTCCAGAAGAATCAAGCATGATAAAAGGAGGTAAAATATTTCATTATGGTAAGTCATACTGTCATACAAAAATATTATTTCTTTTAAGTACTCATCTTTTATTGATAAATCTAGGAATAAAGGATAAAATATTCCGTGATGCATCAAAATCATTTAAAAGTTATTTATGATACCAATAATGACCACTCAGATCATGGTAAATCTTGCTGTGAATATTTTCCTCTGATTTGAGATAACAACAGTGATTCATAAATACCCTAAGGGACCAACATTCATCTAACACCTTCCATTTCTTTTTATCTTTCTTTATTGCAGATTATTTATCACTTATATCTCATCTATACGTATCTCTCTAGTGGCATATACTCCAAATAAATAAAGATTATGCATCATCTTGTTGTTACTATTATCAACATTCACATCAATGAAAAATGAAATAACATCCTAAAAAATTACATTTACAAATTAAGAAAAATACAAGAATGAAATCCATACAAGAATCATATACCATATTGTAGCTCAAGATTACACACCTTTGATGCATCTGTAATTTTTAGTTACCTTCCTTGAACCATCCTGTAATTTAGGACCAGGTCATCTGATTTCTTTTTCCATATATAAGCTCGCACTGTGGCTAAGCTCATTTCAGGGGACAGCACCTGGAAATAAAAGTAACAGTTGGATCAATGCACATTAGTACAAGGAAAAATAGTAACACAGTCGTTAACATGCAAGAAAAATCCAAACTCCAAATCATGATCAATGCGAAGTTATCAAATTGGTCACAATTCATGATCAATAATTAAATAATAGCATACAGCAGATGAAGTCATATCAAAGCGAAAAAATACCATTGTCCAGTAACTACATGAATGTAACTACAATCCAAAATGCACAAGTTCAAAATTCCAAGGACATGATTTTTTCCTACATCTATAAAACAGCACAATGGAAGAAAAAAATGGCAAATTGGAAATCATGTTAGCTGCTAGTTTCTAGAAGGCATATGCAAGAATTGAAAAGTGAGACAACAACGGGGGAAACATGAGCTTGCTCAATCTCAGCATCTAGAAAACCATATTATATACAGATTGCATTTAAGAGATACTCGCCTGGTTATTGCACAATATTTCAATAGACGGCCTAAGCTTTTGCCAAGGCTTAAACCCAGATCGAAAAGATCCATCACCGACTGCTTGAAGCTGTGACTGTGACCCAGCAAGTGCAGGGGCAAAACTACCCTCAGCATTTAAGCTATCCAAAGGTTTGTCGAGGACCATCTTTTCTATTACATAATTAATTACCTAAACCAACAAAAAGAAGGGAAAGCTAAGTTAGCCATTCAAAAATGCATCATCTACTTCAGAGAAGCACACCTACAGAACCCATAACATGCATACAGAAATACAAAAAAGCAAAACAAGTAAGCCTTTTGGAAAGCATGATAAATAAAAACTTGACAAGACACGCAAAGATTACAAATGGAATTTTTAATACCAATTGTCAATTAATATAAGTATCAAACTTACTTTGTGAACTCTCAATATCCGTGGTGCACTTAGCTTCCCTTGTGTGAGGATCTGGACTGAAGAGCCTTCACATGGATGCAAATAGAAACTGCATCTGTAATGGTTATCACAAAAGAATACATATCAAAGAGAGCATTATATAAGGACCAATGATAATCATGCTAAAAAAATTGCCATCATACTCAGACGATCACATTATAGACAGTGTTCCATTTGTTGAAAGTAAGAAAAAAGAATTCAATATTGTCATGGCAATAAGTAATATTAGAAGTACAAAAAATGTTCCAAGAAACTTGGGTCAGTACTAAGATAGAATCAAGTAACAGATACCATTGAATGAATAGGAAGAAACATTCCTATGACCAAAGCATATAACATTTGACGAATTGACGTCAGTTACAAAAAGCTATGTTTAAGTATCACCACATTTGTTTCAGTTTCAGATTTGAGTGCCAAGTGCTTCTATAAAACACCCTAGAGTAAGCTTCTCCATCAGAAAACAAGGGTCCCATCAACTAACTTTAAAACATCTAAATATGCCTAAGATATGGCTGTGAGCTATAACAACAACAACATTAGGCAATTATGCAAAATTAACAAAATATGAAAATTTCAACAAGCATGTTTTATTTCTTTCAACCACAAAAAAATGAAGAGCAGGGTAAAATTACTTGGTATTTTCCCTGGGTGGCAACCGGTTATGTAAAACGCAGTCCAGACACCAAAGGGGAAAGTCTTTCTCATCCTCAGTTCCATCTAAATCAGTAATTTTTTTCCTCCATGGACCTCCATGAGTGCCCTCAGTAATAATGGAAGGAGGGGAAGACACTGAGAATTCGAATGGAGGATAAACCACAGCATCATTCTCAGAATTACCATCAACCTCAATTTTTGAATGGGCAATACTTCTAGAACTAATATCCTTTCCAGATAATAACTCCCCATTAGCTGGAACAGAGGATCCCGTTCTTTGCTTTCGTTTTCTCAACCAATGAGCCAATAGTCCTTTAAGGGTTTCTCGAGCCAAATTAACCTGCAGGATAACAGGCATCGATTTAGATTGTAGATAGTAAGCTACTGAAAATTTCTCATTCTTTCATTGTATGCATCAATCTCATATTTCTTGAAACTGTAGTATAGTAAGAGTCAACCAATGTCACTTCATCACAAACCTAATGCTTAGTAACAGGAATTATTTCAGATTGAGTAAGACTGCAGACTAAGATAGGAAGATGGTTAAGTTCTACTAACTGTAATAGACCTCATATACATAAAGTAGAATTTGTTAACAATTGTATAGACTTGACATCAAGTACTACATAGCCAATAATAACAAACAAATAGTAGCATCACAGTTTATCTTAATTGTTTACAGCATACCAAAAACTAGGAGCAATATTTAATATAGCAAGAAATTTAAGATCAGGGCAGGCACATTGCTTATGCAATTAAGTCATTACCTTGTCATCTTCAGGCTTGCCTGCAATGTTAAGATCTACTGAATACATCTCTGCGGAAAAGCATTGAGGAGTGTCCAAATGGACGGACAAGCTTCCAAGCCTGGTATCCACTGTAAACCATGTGGGAATGCTAACCTGAAGCAGCATTGAAAGAAGATTAAAAGCCTGCTAGAACTAACAAACTACTGTAAACCATCATGTTTTCTTACCAATAAACAGTATAACTAACAAAATGAAATCTATAATGTAGATTAATAATCTTACCATCTCAAATAGCTCCTCCTTTTTATCCTCAAATGAAACCTAAATAGTCCATAAGTAAATCAGAACCCACAGATCAGTCCTATCAGCTACAACTAAAACTTGCAAACATCATTCGTTATAACCAAGCTCCTTCCCTAGCAAACAAGATTGTCATGCAATTTACCAAATGAAAATGCAACCGGTTGTCACCTTTCCATAGTCTTCAACCACAACACCTTTGGTAATCTCCCACAGCTTCACCGAACCAGATGCATCCTATACCAAAAGCCAGTTATCAGCTAAGAAAAATAACAGAGGAAGACCATTAACTTAGCAGTAGAATGGATATTAATATTAATATGCATGTTATAATAATAAAAATATTACCAGAAAACACCATGATTACCTTCGTCAGCACATGCCTCTTATTATTCAAAACTTCATGTTGTACTATTGCAGGTGTGCCCAGGATAGATAAGGTGGGTTCTTTATATACAGGAACCTATTAGCATTCATAATTTTGACAACAAGGGATAATTATTTCTACAGAACAGAAGAACTAAAAGAAAATTTATTTTCAACAAAAACTTCTTGAAAGACAAACTCCATCATATCCAGAAATTGGAAGTATTAATTTAGGACATGTGAGCTAACATGCTTCATCTATATGAGTTCCCAGAGCAATACAATAACTTGAATATAAAATAGTAGAAAATCAATACGGTATTCTTTTTTGGAAACGAATGTAACATACAGGGGTAGATCCTTCTAGTGACACCCTTGCTCTTGAAAAAGACAAGTTTCCAGCTAAAAAGGAATTGCCTCTCTGGAAAATCTTTTGAGGGTTGCATCCTTCAGCAGGCCATCTATGAACTGAAGAGTCTGTTGATGCAACCCATATGCTATCACCGTGCAAAGCCAATTGAAGAATAGGGTGCTCGCCTGTGCAAAGCAAACTACTTTCTCTTGTTTGCAAATCTGTCAAGTATAACTTCAGGTTTAAAAGAATAGGGCATTAGAAGATGAGGTTTACCAGTTAAAACTGAAAAAGATGATATCGTGTCACACAAATTTGAGACATAATAAAAGCATAATTTCGACATTAATTCTATTTTTAATGAAAAGTTTCACTCACTGAGAAGTCTCTCCCACCACTATAAACATGACTAAACGTTGGGGTGCTGGCAAGTGCCCAAACAGAATCTGTATGAACTGCATAAGAATGTATACATCTCTGCTGACCTATATCCCAAAGCCTGCAAGGAAAGATGGACAGATTATTAGTTAACCACACAACATGGCAAACATAATGCTTATAACACCATGTGTACTATTACCTTATCATAGAATCTGAAGATCCTGATAAACAATATCTGCAATAATGAACATTAAACATATCAAAGCTGATTTGTTGAAAAAAAAAATATTTACTAGGTAATCTGAAACAACAAATTTATCCAATGAAAACAAATTGGCTCCATACGATGAAAAGAAAACCCAACAGCAGTTCATTCACTGTATTATTGACTATTAAATATGTCCACTGTAACATAGCCAAAGAAAATTATTACGTTATTTACGTGCATACTGCATTGTTATCAATATGTTGTGGGAAACCAAAAGTGTCAAATGAGAAAGATCCATGCAGAAGAAAAAATAGAGGGGAAATTTATCATAACAAAGAAGTTATAAATAAATAGGAGGAAAAGTAAGTTGCTAACTTTAAAACATAAATGTCAACTGTAAATTTGTAACTGAAGTCAGATATTCAACTCACAGACCTGCCACTAGAATCCAGAAGCAGAGCCCTGATGTTATCTGTATGTCCTCTTAGCTTTAGAGTCTTCGATCCTGTTCTAGTGTCCCAGACACGCACAACCTAGAGAACCCCACAAAAATGACGGTCAGAGGCAAAATCCCACAATACTCAAGCTACAGTAGATCAAGCGAAACACCTCTAACATTCCAAAGGTAAAGAAGCCTTCATCAAGTCAGAGCATAATATGGCATAATGTACCTTTTCTGTGCCACCGGAGACAAGAATTGTTCCACTTTCATTCATAGCCAATGCATACACAGAATCCTTATGGCCTTTGGCAGCAATTGGAATGTATCCCTGGGTTTGAGTAGCATGCATTGACATATTGTTGCTTGAGTTAATAGCACGCAAATTTGTCAAAGGCAGTAAATTGCCTGAACCATTTGAAGTTTCATCACCCATAGCATCATTGCACTTAGAGGCTGGGGCAAGTGCAGCCTCAATATCCCATATGAAAACCTCCCCGCCAAGGCCACCAGAGGCAACGATATTGCTCTAAAATGCATGACACTATTAAAAGATCAAAGAATGGATTTGACATTGATAATTTAACCAAAGTATCTATTCAATGTGAAACTTATAGAAACAATAAAATGAACCTTTTCTTGATTCACTTAATAAGAAGTATAAGAAGTTTGAAGTACATTACATTTTTTCCAGCTGCTGCAAGGCAAGTAACATAATCGGAGTGCTGGCGGAGTGTCCTAGTACATGTTCCAATGGACAAGGCATTCCATGTCTAGCACAAGCATACAGCAACCCAGTTAAAAACAAAGGTATAAATAAATATATTAATATTGGTATGTCGCAGAAGAAAAAGGACTGATTAGAATAAATAACAGCTAGAAATCAACAAACCTTAAGGGTAGTATCTGAAGAACAAGAAACAAGTGTATTATCACCAACAACAACAGCATCGTTAACCTGCAAGAATAAAATAGCATTTACATATTCAATTGTACTTATGCAGTTATTCATATGTTATGGATTTGCAGGTGTCATGTTTTGTGGGTATGAAGGACTCAAAATTTCCATTTCCCATTAATGTAGCACATATTACATTATCACTTTTCAATCCTAATGAAACAGGGTTTTATGCTTTAGGGGGAAACATAAAAGTTGAAGAATGATTATAAGCTCAGGAATATTCACATATTAAACAAAGAGCGTTACTGGATTTCAAGACACTAATTGCAGAAATTTATAGTCACAAAAAATAATTTGACAAAAAGATGCTAATTCAAAGGAAGAAATATCATGAAGAGATCTCATGATATTAGGATTTTACAATATAAGAAAAGGAAACAAGACACAAAGACAGCCCAAAAACAAAGTTCAAGTATGCAGTGATAACTTTATCTCATCTTACACAACACAAAATTCACTCAAATCTCAGTTGCACTAGCAGTTTTAGGCTTTTCAAAACACAAGAATCTAATAGGTTTTATTTCCTTTTGCCCCTTTCCTTCACAACCATGTCTTTTCTACCATAATAAAGCTCATTAAACCAGAAACAACACAAAGAACACCACAAACCATTACAAACTGCGGGTCTGAGAAGTACCCTACAACATGAAGGCTCTGTTTGGTAAAACGAGCTTACAACTTGTAACTTGTGGCTTGTCAAGTAGCTTATAGCTCTTTAAGCAGCCTATTAAAATAGAGCTATTTAGTAAAACTTACTTCAATTATATTAAATGACTTAAAAGAACATGTAATATTGTAATTATGTAAGGAGTTAAGGTTGTCTTTTTAAAAAAAAATAAGGATAAAAAAGTTGACTGAAAGCTTATAGCTTCCTTAAGTAGCTTTTCAAAAGTTGGGATTTTATAACTTCTCAAAAACTATAAATTCCTTTTATTTTGGGTTTATCAAATAGCTCTGATGGCTCTTGAAAAACTATAGGCTACCAAACAGACATAGAACGAACAAAAGTCAATATCAAAATCAAGTAACTGAAGACCTATTTTTCAGACAAGACAAACCACTAAAAAACACAATATTCATCTTAATTAAATATCACATAAATGTACCATGCAATCAATATCAAGGTCCCAAGCATGCAACATATGTTAAATAGATTTCCCATGTTGCATGACATACTTTCTATCAAATTTTAACTCACCACTGAGATTGGGCATTTAATTTAAAATAAAAAGTACATCATTAATAATCTAACTTGGAAGTCCACAAAAATGTCCAGTGCAGGAAAAAGGAAAAGGAAAAAGGAGAAAATCCATTGCAAGTAAATGAAGTAAAGAAACATTACTATGCTCCAAAGGTTATTAAATAAAAACTGTCACCTAACAAATGGAAGGGAATGCAAATAAAAGGAAATTGAATATAATGGTTACCCAATCCACATGAGATTCAAAGGTAGCAGAGCATGTGGCTGCATCCTCAGCTAGTGCCCACCGTTTTAGCCTGCCATCACGACTCCCAGTGAAGAGATAATCAGATCCATCAGATGCTGCAGATGCAAGTAGAGCCAGACAATTTATGCCTCCACAATGCTGCAGAAAAGAGCCAACTCTCAAATGACATTCTAGGCAGTGTAACTAAAAAAAATAACAAATTTTGGAGAATGATATAACCAAAACAAGAAATGTTGATGAAATAATAGAATCTATGATATAAAAACTTCTAAAACAAAATGCTAAGTATCTGGTAGCAGAAAGGGGCCGATATCATACTATTAATAAAATTTTGATTAATTAGATGGTAAAAAATTGCACCAATATTAAATGGTAAAGGTGGAAATATGCAAACCAGTAAAGGGTCTGAGTCTACTGTTATTGTTATAAGAGAGAAAATAGTATTAAAATTTAGAGTCAACCTCCAGTTTGATCTTCAAAGATTTTTGAAAGATCAATTTACAACTCAAAAGGTTTTGACATACACTGGTCCTCAAATGACTGATTTTTACATCAAAATGGTCCAAATACTATTTACTAGGACCAAATTGGTGTCTAGCAATAATCAAATGTTATCATTAGAGCATCAATCTGATGACACTAGTCTTATAAGATTTAAATTATATTCTCATCCAAGTTAAAATGCTTGTGTTTGTTAAATAACAGGTCAACCAAGCTCAACTAGTTAACACAGACACCATATAAAAAAAAAAATGTTGTATGAATAAAGACAATTAAAAGAGGCAGGCATGATACTTCACTGTTTTCACCTTTGAGTCATCAGAATCATTCAACACGTAGGTTAATCTCTTCTCCTTACGAGGGCGAGTTGAATTGTTTGCATTTCCCGCACTACCCACACGGTGCATTGCAGAATCTAAAACAATGGACAAATCACACTGCATAAATAACACTCCCAACACAGAATACAGAAAATAACTTCATACAAAGGATTCAACTTGGGAAACAAAAACCAAAAAAAAAAACCTCAGATGAGATAGTCATTTAACAAAATAAAACTTGCAGTACAGAAGAAGGGCACGGTTGCAGACAGACACAACAAAACACACTTCCGCTTCCACAATCGCCGTGCTCAGAAATGCATTAGGCTCTACTTATATCTGAGATAAAATACAATGACAGTTGCACTAGGACTTTTCTATAACAAGTAGCTGGGTATGTCAAATCAAACGTTCTCATTTCTGCCATAATAATAGAAGAACCTTGGTCCTATCAATACCCCAAACAGCGATAATAAAATCCACAATTCCACGTCCCTGAAAAACCATCTCGTTTCTTACAGTAAAAACACGTTGACCTCAATATCCAAGCGAAGCTCAAAATTCATTCTTATCATACCATCGGAATCACCAGTTAAGGCTTAATTTCATATCAAACGCACCGAGAACACAATGCAAATCGAACCAAAACTCGGAGTTACAAAATCCATAACCAAACACAAACCTAATAGTCGTAACAGACTGAACCCGCTGAAACCATCGAATACCCCAAATCATACACAAACGGAGGAGACGAACGAGAAAAAAAAGGTCAAAAAACAAAAACACAACTCTACGTGGAAATTAACAAGCCCGATCATAAGTTTAGGAACCTTGCAACGCGTTTTGAGCTAAAACGGAATAATTACAAGATGCAAGAAATTCTTCTAATAATAAATAACAATCGAAGGAAAGGAAATCGGGTCGGAGAAGAAGATGATGGAACAGTACGAGGAAAAGGAGAAGAACTAACCGTGATCAGTGATGAATTCGAAGCACTTTTTTTCTTTTTGTGCTCGTTTTCTTGCAGTGCCGAAGTTTCAACTAGAGAGAGAGAGAGAGAGAGAGAGGTAGCGAACGTGGGTGTAATTTGTGTAATATGGATGTCCAATTTTATTCCGGTAGATCCTTTGACCCGTTTTGTGCCTTTTAGTTGAGGGTAATGTGGTCTTTTTATACGAACGCTGGATAAACTAGAGGTTGATGATTTTGGAATACCGTTGGATCCAAAGCGGCCCCATCTGTGGACCCAAATTTCGATGGACTTTTTTGTTTTTCTCTCAAGTCACATCAAAAAAATAATGAAATTACAGCGCAATGTGAATCAAAAATAGGATTAAATATGTATTTGGTTAATCTGTTTTTATTTTAATTTTTTAATTATTTTTTATGTTGTTGAATATGTTAAAATTGATTTTTAAAAATATTGATTGATAATAAAATAGAGTTTATTTTGAGATATTAAAAAGTAAAATAAATACAAAATATAGATATATGATATAATATTTTCGTTTATTTAAAAACGAATTTTAACATATTTAGAACATATTCAATAACATAAGAAATGAAATCAATAAAAAAATAATTGATAAAACAAAATCAAAAGTTGATAAAAATATAAGAATCAAAAATATACTTAATTCCAAAAATACTATTAAATTCTTAACTTTTAGTTTATAGAGATGTGTCAATTTTTAAAAATTTAAAGAAAAATTAATTTAAAATGTTATATTAATATGCAAATAAGATAGATTTCCTTTATAGATATGTTTATTAGAAAGAATAATTGTAATTAATTTCATATGAATTCAAAACAGGCATTTTAAATGTAATTTTTAAAAAATATAAAATATTCAAATGTTTTGTTTTTATTATTTAAAAACTAGCTATTTTAAATTTTATATAGTTAATGACACCTGCGAACATGTGATTAATAATTGATTGAATAGGAAATAGATGCTAAAAACTTGCTTATTTTAAATTTAGATTTATAAAAAAATATATAATTGATTGAATAAGGAGTGGACATTTTGGTGGGAAGCCAAATTCCTAATAGTGTGTCATATTTCATAATCTATTAATATCAAAAATTGCTAGAATATATATATATATATATATATATATATGAGAGATATTTTAATTTAATTTTTGTGCTTCATATAATACTTACAATCATACATAGTTTCTAATATATTAACATGTTTAATTTTAGTTTCTATTATTGGTTTTTTAAAAATGTATAGATGACTGACAAAAATTCATTTCAACAATATAATAATAATAATAATAATAATAATAATAATAATAATAATAATAATAATAATAATAATAATAATAATAATAATAATAATAATAATAATAATAATAATAATAATAATAATAATAATAATAATAATAATAATAATAATAATAATAATAATAATAATAATAATAATAATAATAATAATAATAATAATAATAATAATAATAATAATAATAATAATAATAATAATAATAATAATAATAATAATAATAATAATAATAATAATAATAATAATAATAATAATAATAATAATAATAATAATAATAATAATAATAATAATAATAATAATAATAATAATAATAATAATAATAATAATAATAATAATAATAATAATAATAATAATAATAATAATAATAATAATAATAATAATAATAATAATAATAATAATAATAATAATAATAATAATAATAATAATAATAATAATAATAATAATAATAATAATAATAATAATAATAATAATAATAATAATAATAATAATAATAATAATAATAAAAAATCTAACCTTAAGCCACCTTCCTTACTCCTTACTCATTTCCCTCCCCTCAACCCCACTCAGCACATATAGTTTCCACTCATCCCACCACTCCCTCAAATTGTTGTTGTTGTCATGCCTTCTATCTCCAGCCTCCATCTATGTGCTCTAACCTTCTTTATTGTAACTAATACCAACCTTCTTCATTATAACTAATACTAGATATGAATTTTGAATATGGTTTAAATAAAAAAATAGCACATGTTGAAATAGTTCATTTAGTCCTAAATATAAGTTATTTTATAAATATAACTCACCAATTATAATTTTAGTTTTAAAAAATTTACCTTTAGTGTGTTTTTCAATAGTTCATTAATTATAAAATGTTTCTCATCCAGTGCAAAAAAAACAACATTTATATTTTGAGACAAATCTATTAAGTTAATTATCAATTATTAATTTTAATAATTTGATTAGAAGTGATTTACTATATTTTAGAACTAGTGTTTGGTACACGAGTATTTTTTTATATTATAGAGATCATGTTTCTTATGAATAGGAATTATATTTTTGAGGAATGTTATAAATATGTTTTATGTGATTAAAATATTCATGTAAATTCAATATATAAGATAAATCTAAATAAATTTATATATGATACATGGTTGTAGTTTTAATTGTAAAAAAACTTACAGACTAAAGAGAATTAAGATTTTTACCACCTTTGATATGAAAGTTTTTGTAGGAATTATTACTAAAAAAAATTTTTCAAAAATCTTAATTTCTCAAAAGCAATTTTTAAAACGGTTACATGGGATAAAAGATTTTTAAGTTACAATTCAATTCCCAAAAATCAGAAAAATGCCGCCTACCAAGCACCTCCCAAAAAAATTACATAGTAAATTATGAGTTGCATCCGTAACCAATACAAATTAACAATCAGCACCTACTAAAAAAACTAACAAAACGCTTAAATATAATCTACTTGTAAATTTATTATTCCAATCCAATCTTACCAGGGCTACAGGTTATTTAGATTACAATAATTGATTCACAATATTGCTAATTATTTACAAAACAAAAATATTTGTTTGAATAAGTTTGTATAATTACTAACAGGTATCAATACACGTAAATTTTATTCTATTTATATTAAATATTAATTAAATAATTAAATAGTATTAAGGCTATAATTATATAGTTAATATAAAGTCATGCAATACAACAGCCATGTAATGGGTAGAAATGACATTGTCTTGGATGAATATTTATAAGATTAAATTTGACTTATTTCCCAAATAAAAAAATTTTAAGTCTTACTTTTTATTTTATAGATTTATTTTCAAAATGCGATATAACACGTTAAGAAGTTAAAGTAAAAAAGTATAGTAATGGTATAACTTATTGTTTGCAAATAGAGTGTATCGTACAGAAAACCTTAGAGAGTTACTATAGAAAAATAGGATTATATTACTCTATAAATGTGTCATTTAATTATAATAGGAGGCTTCAAGGCCATTTATACAACCAGTACCTAGGAAAGAAGAGTAAGATATGGGAAGTCTTAAGCCTAGGTCCGCGATGGTGCAAGAGGTAACCGTATCTTGCTAGGATCATATGAGGGTTTAGTTATTCCCCGATTTTAGCCTAAAATGGGGGAGAGAAGGGATGTTGTAGGCCCCCCTCAATCTGGGGGAGACAGGATCCCTCAATCACGAGTGTCAGGAGCCGAGTGACTAAATACAAAGTTGACAATGCTTCTTTAAAGGGTTATTATCGAGTGACTCTTTAATGGAATGATGATCTATTTGACAGACAAGTGATATCGAGGATGATTACTCCGCGTGAAGTTCATCCAAGAGAGGATAATTATGAGCGATGTTTCATCCGAGGAAGAATGGTTCTGAGTGAGGCTTCTTTCGAGAGAGAAAATTATTTTGAGTAGAGCTTCATCCGAGAGAGAATAGTTCTGGGTGAGGCTTCTTTTAAGAGAAAAATTTATTTTGAGTAGAGCTTTATCTGAGGGAGAATAGTTCTAAGTGAGGCTTTTTCTGAAAAAAATAATTATTATGAGTGGAGCTTCATTCAAGGAAGAATAGTTTCTGAGGGCGTTTCGTCTTCTTTATAGAGTTACTTAAAATGTGACATGTGTCATTTGTTAGTTGTCATTTCATTTCTTTAGGTTGTGGCTGTGTGTATCTGTATTTGCAATAATGAGGCACACTTAATGGCCTCGGGACGCAGGAACGTCTATTGGGCTTAAGGGTATTAATGATGACTTTAGGTATTATGTGTAAATATCGAGGGAATCCCAACCATAAGATTAACCCAGTCGTCAGATTTATTGCGGGTAAGTTACCAGAAACTCTCTATATACCCTTATCTTGCTTCAATTTTCATTTTTATCGTTGTTATCTTTGTTGCTTATTTCCCTCAAACTTCTTAAACATTTTGACCTTGCCTCCTTCCTTCCTTTTTTTCCCTCCTCCTATTTGATTTTTAGTTCCCATAAAGATATTATGTGTAAATATCGAGGGATTCCCAACCATCGGATTACCCCAGTCGTCAAATTTATTGCGGGTAAGTTACTAGAAACTCTTTATATACCCTTGTCTTGCTTCAATTTCATTTTTATCGCAGCTATCTTTGTTGCTTATTTCCCTTAAACTTTTTAAACTTTTTGTCCTTGCCTCCTTCCTTCCTTTTTTTTTCTCCTCCTATTTGATTTTTAACACCTTTTACTTACTTGAGAAATGACATCTTCTACAACTTCTTATTCATAGGTTAGAGATGAAGTTCTGTCTATGCCCTCTTCCCTTCAAAGTGATGAAGCACATGCATGTTTGTAGGAAGATGAAACATTCATTAATTCCCTGTCAGCCCCAAACATAAAGCGTTTGCCCTGTTATACTAACAAGAGGGTTTGTCATTCTCGCACAAACCCTAGCGAAGTGGATTTCATCTACGCATATGAAACTTTATTTTCACGTCTCTCGTATCTTTCCCTTTTTTAAACTTTCAGGTGGGGGTTCTGAATGCCTAAAACATTGCCCCCACCCAGCTTCACCTGAACGGTTGGGCCTTCGTCAACGCGTTTGAGGTTTTGTGTGACCACTTTGGTTGGACGCCCTCCGTTCCGTTTTTTTTTTACTTTTTACCGGCCAAAATCTTCAAAGCTGGGGTTCTCGTCAGTTGGGTCTCCCTAAGTGGGGTCATTGGCCGTGGCATGAGCCAAGCCTTTAACAAGTCGTACAAGAATTTTAAAAGTTTTTTCTTTAAGATCCGAGTTAGCTTAGACTACCCGAGGTGGATTTCCTGCATGATCCTGACGGTCTTCTTTTCCCTTTGCACTGGACATGAGAGCCTATCTAATTTCGTGTCAACTAGAAGGACCTCTCACTTGCCAAGCGTGACGATTTAAACTTTTTCCTTAAGGATATAGGGCTTTATTTCAACTCCCACAGGCTTATTACGTTATCCTCCGACCCGGGTGCCCTAAACTCTTGGATCGGTAAACATAGGGCTACTAGGTTATGATGAATATTGTACTCGGCATCGTGATATTGACTCGCTGCTCTTTCTCTTTGCTTTTTAGGTGATATGGCTCCCAATAAAATGTCAACAAAAAAGATAAACAAGACAAAGGAACACTTATTAAATGAAATAAAAAACATTAATCTAAGTAGGCTAATTTAGCTACTCTCATATATAATTTTGAATGTGTATAATAGAATAATAATAAAGTGTATCAAGCGTTTTGGTGTACTATTCTCCAATACATCTTTTACTCGAGTAATATATAATATTTTTTAATAAGGAATTTCATGATGATGATATATCCAAAATCTGTGATATCCGGTACAAATACAAATACAAGATACAACATTTTATATATAAAAAATCACATCAATATAATAAAATAAAATAGGAGTATCCAATAAGAACCTATTCACCAACCTTATTCGGTTCTTCATTTTAATACTGATTAATCAGTAATCAGTAATCAAGGTTACTTTCATCTCGGAGACGCCGTGATTGCCAGAATCGCAAATGAACAATTTATCCGACACAGGCAGATGGCGCTTCCGGGAACGTCGAAGAGCATGGTGGCAATAGTGCCAGTTTTGGTTGTCTCCGCCGTAGTCGCTACCCTTCTTTTCTACTCTTTCTTCTTGTTCTTGTCCTTCAAACCCTCCCTCTTTAATCGGAAACGGTGTCGTTACTAACACCCCTTTCTCCGCGACAGAGGAGGACATGTAATGGGTGAAAGGTCAGCTCCGAGTTAATGGGCTCCACATGCACGACAACATACTCCGCGCATTAGGGTTTGTTTGGTTTTCGGTTTGAAAAACAATGTTGAGAAAATAAAAAAATTTAAGGGTCACGCCCCGTTGGAGATAATCAAAACTCTGTTTGATTGTAGGATTTATTTTTGGATTGGTCAAACCTACTTAAGGATCTTAGACAATAACCACTTATTCCCATTTCCAATATCTGTATCTCATAGTATGTTCAATTTAGCAGAATGGATTGAACTGGATGACCAAAAAAATGTGCACGGGAATTTAAAATTTGGGAGTAGATAGATTGTGCTGCAGGTACAGTAATTATACGTTCCATTGCTTATGGGTTTTGTCTGCATTCATTTTAACACTTTAATTATTGTGCTGGTGAACCTAGGAAGTGCCATTTTTGGTTCGGTTGTTGGCAATTTTCTGTTTCTCTACTTGTATAGTATATAAGTGCCTGTTTGGTTTCAAGTTGTGGTAGGTTAGAAACAAGTTTTTTTGTGTTTGTTTGGTAGTGAGTTGGTAGATATCCAACGGTGGAGCCATTTGGCCAACTCCATTAGAGGCTTCCCAACCACATAACAAACATTGGATGATGCTTCAAATGGTGTGTGAGTCCAGCACTATTTGATGGTGCCTAGAATGCAACTCCGTTCTCATAACTGAGTTACCAAACTTGTAATGGTCTGGTTGGTATGGAAACAAAGTTATGAGAGTGACAACATCCAATGATTAAACTTGAGTATATTGGGAAGCATACACATGATAGTTTGCTATTTAATCACTATGACATGGTTTGAATTTAGGCGGTCCAGGGCTTAGTTTAGACATGGGCATGGAAAGCAACTCGAAATAATCTTGGTGCACTGGTCATGCTTCTGCTCAGGAGGTCATTCATTTCTTAGCAACTCAATGATAATCTTGTAGCGAGTATATTGGTGACAATTGTTTTTGTCACTGGTTCATTTGTGCCAGAAGTGAAAACCTGGTTTGCGGTTTTCTAGATATAGTAGGATCATCTGTGATCTTGACGAAGGACACAACAAAAAGCAGAGGCTTGGATTGAATCATTATTGTTAATCTTGTTGTCATACGGATATATTGCACAGGATAGAGGGTGACATTTTAATTAGTTGTTTCTTTTCCAAATCAAGCATTCTGCTATGCCCCCAATCTCAGTCACAGTGTGTAAGGCCAAACCGAGCCAAGGTGAAATGGTGGATCATTTGTTGCAATGCTGTTGTTAAGGTTACAGGTTACCAAGGCCAATATAGTGCGTTGATACTGAGATTTTCGAAAAGGACATGTGAAAGTGATGCTCACTGTCACTGAGAAAAATAGCAAAACTAGTTTCTAAGGTGAGCAGCGCCCATTGAATCAAATAGTAATAATTGACTAAGTTGATATGTTAGTTCCATGCTTTGGGAAAATCTAAAGAATGAAAAATAGAAAATTTGTTGATAGCAATAAACAACAAAAAAAATAAAGATAAATAGAAAACTGAAGAATTTGGTTACACAACTTAGCTTATTTGCAAAGCTATTTTTATATAAAAGTTTATATGGTATTGGTTCATCAAACTTATTAGAATAAGCTAAAAAAAATTATTTTGATAAGTTACACCTAAAAAAATTATTGAAATAAGTCAAAATAAGTCTTTGAAAATGATAAACCACAAAATAGTAAAATGTAAAAGGTTTTTATTTAAAAACATCCTTAATAGTCCCCTACTTTGATTTATACAATTTTCAATATTTTAATAGATTATCACTACTCTTAAATAGTTGAAGAAGAATAGTTTTCCTTAAGGGAAAAATTTGTATTCAAAATTATGTTAGATTTTCTTTTAAAAACATATAGTGTTGCATTAATATTATTTTTAAACAATTTTCCTCCTTTCTTATTTTAAACTACCTTCGTTTTATTCTCTAAACACTTTGTTATTTTTTATTGCGAAAATAGGATAGAATTTTCTGTTGTTGTACAATTTTATCTATAATAATAGATATATGTTTGGATGAAAAATATATTTAGCCCATTAGTTTATTGGATATTTATATTATTAATCATTTTAATTAATGTTAAATAGGATTATAGTATAAAATTATACAATATATTGTTATAAAATATATAATAAAAATCAATTTTTGTGTAAGATTGCAAAATGGTGCCATTTTGAGCGTATAAACGACGTCGTGTTGAACCTAGGCTGAGCAATTGAATTTGAAGTTTAAACCTCGCTGTGATTGAGAGTTGGGTGCGGCTGTCGGAGTTGGAAAGAGTGAAGGAACGATTCAATGTCTGCGGTTCGCTACATCGCCAGGAAATTTCTTGATTCGTTAAACCGAAAGTGTGATTACCATCTCCGAACAATATCCTCTACGGCACAGTTACAAGGTTCATGGATGGACAAGGTCAAAAATGTCTTCACCGGCCAAAAACAAGACTCCGACTCCGACTCCGATTCATTCACCCTTCTCCGTCGGTTCCTTCTCTCTTTTCCCCCCTTTAATCTGTTAATATTATTATTATTATTATATTGGTCACAATCATAATCACAGGTTTTGCCGATGAAATGAAGAAAGCAAGAAGAATCGGTGCGTTTAAGCAGTATATGGTTGGCCGAAGCAGCGAAGCCACTTTCTCCGCCGCCATAGAAAAATACGAAGCCATAATTCGTTATCTCGGGGGTTTGGATCCCACTGGAGAGGTTCCTCCAATGCCACTCATGCTTCTATTGTTATCAAAACCGAACCGGTTTGACCTGTCCGACTGGTTGAACTGTAAACTAGTTAGGTTAATATTACCGGTTCAACCACTGTTCGACACCAGTTTAATTACTGTTTACTTAAACCGGTATCTTCACTAGTTTAATGACCAGTCCGGGTCTGAAAACATTACATACTTTACAATGCTCTATTGTTATATTTATTTATTATTTTGGCTTTTCTTCTCTATCTCTTTTTCATGCAATGTTTTGTAATATAATTCAGAATCTCAAGAGTGCTCAAAAACAAGAAGCGGCCAAACATTGTAATTGCACCATCACTGATGTAGAGAATGCGCTGGCCAAGTTCACTTGGGCCAAAGAAGCACAGAAGAAGATCGAGAAGTTACAACAAGAAGGAAAACCAACTCCAAAAAACTTTGCTGAAGTAATAATAATGCTTCTCTATTATCACCCCTCAATTCATCATCTTATGAGTAACTTAATTTTAGTGATAAATTGTATCCGTTAGATGCTTTATTAAAAGAATAAATCAACTTATAATTATTATTGTTATTATTTTTTAGTTTGATATATCTTATTCTGATATATGTAACCAACTTCACTCAGTGATATAAGACTTTGGCATGTTGTTGTTGGGCTTTGTTGGCCTTGCTTGGTGTCGAGCCTCGGGTGAGGTCTATAAGCCATTTCCAGATTCTTAAATGAGATAGCAAAATTTGAGAATTTGATGTTGGCTTATGATGCCTAAGTGTTGTATCTTTATGTTTCTATCTATGTTGTATTTGATGTTTTTCTTGTCCTTTATTATTGGTGTTGGTGTTCACTTTGCTTGATCTGGATGCATGTAACTACTGCAAAGTGCAAACTAAGTCATAGACTTCTTTGACGACTATGGTGTGTGAATGATTTTATGTTGTGACTTGCGAGTGTAAATGCTTTTCTTGGTGCTCGTAGGGAGAGATGAATTGGAGTTTAACCAGCCATCTTTATATTTCATGTGCCCTAGGTCCAAAAGCTAGTGGGTTCAACTCCATTGGATCTTGCAAGGTCTAATTTGGCTCAAGCTGGACAAATTAGCAGGAATGCACTCTGTCCATGTGGTTCAAAGAAGAGATATAAAAGGTTAATTATTCTCTTTTTACTTTAAAATGATAAAAAGATAAAAATGTCTGTGTGATGCACAGGGAGTTATAATTATCATAGGCAGTATATCTTTTAAATTTTAATCGTAGATTGATAAATGTTTTGTATAAATGAAAAAAAAATGTATGTGGTTGGAATGGTACAATTTTTTTGTAACAAATTAATTAAGTGATAGAAAATAACTGTATAAATATACTTTTTTGTTTGAAAATTAAATATGTACTTGTTTAAAGCTGTCGTTATTACTATTTTTGTTGGCAGATGTAGTCTTATTATAGGATCTTTACAAAGAAAATTTGCTACAAAAGATGATAAAAGGAAACAAGATGATGAACCTATAGAAATATGCCAAAATTTGTTACACCAAGCTGATTCCGAACTATTATTTCTGTCTTGTGGTAGTTTCTTATTCTACAAATAGACAGGCCAAATATTACTGTTTGTTCATGCTTGCTGTAGTTCCTGTGTTTTCTCTGCATATTAGCCGAACTTAATGATATATCTATACCTGGCTTAGCAAATGGTTTCCAGAACTCCTTAGTCCTATACAGATTTTCTACTCCTTTCATTTCTTGCATCTCTATTAATTAGAGTGAAACTAAATTTATTACTCAATTTGTATACTCCTTTAAAAAATTAAATTCTCTGTTTTAATACATATTGTAGCGTGGATACCATTGCATCTATATTTGTTTACAGTAAACTCTGTAATTTCTCTTTATTTTCACTCTTTTCCATCAAAAAGTAAAAAGCCCTTTATAGTTTTTCATACCCCCTCCCTCATTCTTTCGAATTTTAATATACTAGAACAAGAATCTTTATGAAAGCATTTTTGAATTGGTCAGCTTACGATTTTCAATATTTATTTATGAAGGTGCTGTGGAAAGGATTGAAGGAATTCAGAGATTGAATGTTAAATCTTCAACGAAGCTTGATTTATTAGAGGTATCCACATGTGGCTGAATTGATCTGCAGGACTCTGTTTTATTTGGTTCAGATCAAGCTGTCCATACACTAGACCGCAGCATGCCCTTTGTAAGCTGACGTTACGATGAGATATTTTTCCAAACAGTTGATTGAGTTTCTTTTAGCTTTCTAAATTTGAGGTTTGCATAGGGTGTGAACCAAGCTGGATATTTTTCTTAGGCTGAAGAGTACTTGGTTAGTTCTCCTTTTTCCCTGCGCCTGCCCAAAGAAAAGGAGGAGAGTAAGAAAAAAATTGTTGAAGCAAAATATTATTTTGTTGCATTGTCCATTCAGTAATTCCGTTTGGTCTTTCATTCGTTATGGTGTACTATTGCTTTAAAAGGCAACATGGTTCAACTCATTTGTTTACTAATTTATATCAAAATTTTATTACATCTCTTAAATTCAGGATTTGGTACTCAAATTGCATTAATAGATTCTAGTTAACATGTTTATCCTCCAACTATATTGTTGGTTTATGCACTTTTTTTTAATTACTTTCAACAATAGTTGCTTCTAGAAAATATGGGTTGAGGATGGCAGTCAAATTAGTTATTGGAATTTGGAATTTTACTTTGCAAACTGGGGAAGGGAAGGTCTGTCAAAATGTTTTGCGTTATAAGCTTGGACTCCTGTAACTTGTATTTATTCCCTGCACGTCATGTAACGGACTTGAGCAACTTATTGAGATAATGTTCTCTTATTCACAATTTTTATTTAACTGTTGATCTCCCTCCTAAGACGGGATAAGGTGAATAAAGAGTAAAAATTTATATTGTGCGGATATTATTATGTTATTGACACGATACGGATAGGAGATATAACAATGGATAGGCTATTGCCTATCTTTTAAAGGAGTTTTTTGTTTTTTTTTTTTGGTGAAGTTTTAAAGGAGTTTGCAAATTTCATTGTTTCTTAATGTCCTCATGCCCTGCCTGCATACTTTTAAGTCTTCTACTGTTGGGTCTTTCTTCCACGGCCTGTTAGTTTGCATCTTAATTGACATTGTGCTTGAACCCATCACCCATGCTTTACAAACACTTAACATCTCTTCCAAAGTTAATTTATTCAGAGATAAATCACTTCATTCCAAAATCATGTTTTTTTCAAATACACTTGTTTAAATATAAACAAACACAAGTCCAAGCACACAATTAAATACACTTGTTTAAATATAAACAAACACAAGTCCAAGCACACAATTACACAACTGAAACAATGGTTGTGGGAACCGGTCAAAACCAATAAAAATCGGAGTTGAAAGAAGTCTATCCTAAAATTAGAGTTGACAAAATAGGTCGACTCATTCATAAAAAACGTAGTGTGTGGATCTTAAAAAAAAATTGAAGTTAATAATTAAAAAAAAAAGTCAAAAAAATGGGATGAGTGTAGACTGACCCGCGGGCAGTTTGAGTCCTTTTTATAAAATTTTTTTAGTACTATTTATTAGTTAATCTAACAATATAAGAAGTACTATTTATTTGTTACTATTTTTACAAACATGTTTTTTTAAAAAATCTTGTTGATTTTATAACATTTGTGTGTTAGTATTATTAGTAACCTCGCAGCAAATGTTTCATGTGACATCCTGGCGCTGTTGAGGGCGGAGAGTGATCGCCAGTGCATGGACACGGACAATGAGCGGCTCCTAGCAGGCTTCCAGCGGGGAATGTGGCATCCCGGGCACTGTTGAAGGCGGGCAGTGATCGCCGGTGCATAGGTACGGACAAGGAGTGGCTTCTGGCAGGCTTCTAGTGGGAGGGACACATGAACGAACTGAATACATACCAGAATAAGAGGGATCCAAAGACTGTATAGGTATGGGACTATACAGTCAAGGATAGCTTAAAGAAATGAATTCGTACTACCTATACCAACAAATGCATTAGCCTTTTCGGTAGTCTATCACTTAAGAACTCCAAAGTTAAACATGCTTAACTTGGAGTAGTTCTGGGATGAGTGACCTCCTTGGAAGTTCTCAGGAAATGTGTGAGTGAGGACAAAAACACATTGGAAAGGTCTCGTGTTGGTCTGTGGGACGAGTCGTTCATTCCTGAAAAGCAGCTGGGGTGTTACAGTGGTATCAGAGCCTAGCCTCTCCTAGTACGGTATGGTTCGGGGACGAACCAGGCGGAAGCTGGTGGGCATGTGACATCCTGGCGTTGTTGAGGGCGGGGAGTGATCGCTGGTGCATGGGCACAGACAAGGAGCGGCTCCTGGCAGGCTTCCAGCGGGGAATGTGGCATCCCAGGCACTGTTGAGGGCGGGGAGTGATCGCCGGTGCATAGGCGCGGACAAGAAGCGGTTCTTGGCAGGCTTCCAGTGGGAGGGACACATGAACGAACTGAATACATATTAGAATGAGAGGGATCCAAAAACTGTATAGGTATGGGACTATACAGTCGAGGATAGCTTAAAGAAATGAATTCGTACTACTTATACCAACAAATGCATTAGCTTTTTCGGTAGCCTATTACTTAAGAACTCCAAAGTTAAGCGTGCTGGTTTGTGGGACGAGTCATTCATTCCTAAAAAGCGGCTGGGGTGTTACATTTTATTCATTTTAATTTTCAATTGTAGTACAAAAACAAACATTTTTTTTACAAAGAGTTATTCATTTATAATATTGTTTGTCTAACAACAATTAATTAATTTTAATAGCATAGAATTTTTTACAAAGGTAATTTTAGATAAATTCTACTAAGTTGATTTAATTTTTTATACTTCAATTTTTTATGTTAATTTTTTAATAATTTTTTTAAATAGGCCACCTAATTAAGCCCGCAACCCGTTAAGGGCTAGGTTAGGGCTTCTGATTTCAAAGCCCGAATTTATACAAGCCTTTTTTAATCCTACCCTAAGTAGCCAACAACCTAATAAAACCTGATCTGTTTAGGACCGCCTATCCGAATTACCAACTATACCTAAAACAAACTAGGGTCTGATTTAAAACATGTTTTTTCATTTTGTTATTTATTTAAAGAAATCTATTCTAAAATATTTTTAAATAAAAAGATTCATACCACACAATTACATCAGTAAAACAACTAGACCATACGCGTCTTCTCTCTCCTTTGCAAGAAAAAAATCCAAACAATCATATGGAAGGATCTAGGTTATTAATATGTTAACGAAGGCAAAAGGAGACAAAATAATTATTAATATTTAAAATAAAATTCATCATCCATCAAAGTCAGCAAAAAAGAAAGTCTTCTCTAAGCCCACTCTGATGGGATCCAGGGGTTTACTGTCTAAATACACTGGTTATCAACCATCAATCAAGATATCAGTGATATAAAAATTGAAAGTCATTCCTACTGCTTCACCCTTCCACCTTGAAAAACTATTCTGTTTCACAGCTTGCCTACTTGAGCAATAAGTAAAAGGATAGGTTGATCAGAAATGAGGTGCAGCATGCACAGAGGTAGTTCTTGTTATGGAAAAAGTTTTCTTCAAGAGTCAATCTTGTGATCCACAGCAATTGCATGTTTGCAGAAGAGGAAACCGGTGGAAGGGATGAATCAATCAACAACTCATATAAGGTAAACAAAGCTAAGAAAATCAAGCCAATACCACGACTGTACACCGAAAAAAAGAAGAAGAAAGAAGCTGAATCAGGAGACAGCAGCTTAACTTTAATTCTAGTAGTCCATTACACGATTGTTTAGCCATGGAAGTTCAGAGGTCAAAAATGTTCTACTGTCACAAACCAACTCTACAACATCAGCTAAGAAATAATTAAGAACATTCAAGGTAAAAAGACCCTTATTAAAGACAGAAATAACAATAAAAAGGCTGCGAAGTAGGAGCATAGGGTGCTCTCAGCAAAATTTTCAAATACAAAAATGCATAACAGCTTTGCATCATGAAAAGACATTCATTGACTTCCATCACCTGCTCTTAAGAACTTGAGTGGGAGGAATAAGCAGCTACACTTGATCTGAACAGAAAAAACTCTACCCCATGTTCTGTACCTCACCCTGTCTTTTCCCTAGGCAAGTCCAGATATTAAATCACGAATAAGAAATTGAGATTGCCAAAAACCTCTATGGCAGCAGTTACATTAAATGTAAATAGTAAAACTCTATACCCCATTATCAAGACATCATATACACATAATGGGCAGTATGATTATGTCACCACATGACAGACAAATGTCTATATTTTGTTTGGCATGAATCAAACATGACACCTCTCACTTTATACAATCACAGTTCTACATATAGAATTCATTACCATGGAATAATAATTGTCATTAATAATTAGATAGAAGTCCAACCATCCAATACTTCAACCTTATCTTTGGAGTAAAATTCACACTCCTTGCAAGAATCTATTTAGAATTAAAAAAGATGATATTATATATACAAAAAAATAGGCAATAATGCACTTGCTCATGTACAGTAATTTGTCTAAAGGAGGGTACTCTAAATTCCACTGAACCAAGGAGACCTTGGTTGTCGTTGGCAGCACTGTCTCCACAATTTCTTTTCTTTTCCTTCCCTTCAAACAGTCATGTAAAACTCATCAAATCAGCTCTCAGCCAGAAATAGAGAACAGCTTTGTATGCCACTTTCAAATTATTTATTTCTAATTCTATTCAGGTGCTACTTGCTTCAACGTCCACAACTACATTCCCGAGAATGCTATGACTAGGAATGTTATTCCTGGACAAATTGAAAATAAGTTCAGCAGCTGACTGCCACTATCTGCGATTAACAACTATGGTTCAGCTATAATTTAATATTTATTAGAATTTTCTTCAAAATTCAAGTCATAGAAGATAAAAGCGGGAGTGACAATAGAAGTTACTGGATATTACTTGTAATCGGGATATATGATAACTTAATTCAGTATTTCCAAAGTAAAGCAACACACCCACCACCCCTCACAGGGATAAAAAGATAAACTAAAAAATGAGCAGCAAGGTTACATTCTAGGGAATTGACAAACTACAGAAAAATATTTTTAAATCTTGATCACAAACTCAAAAATGTCATATTCAATTTCGAGGACTGATTTTAGAAAGCTTGAAACAAACACATCATCAAAAGCAAAATGAACCAAAACTTCTCAACAAAGTCCATGACCATAAAACGCACATAATAAACAAATTCATGCGCAAGAGTAACACACCCAACATCAAAACACACGCACACTCAATGAAAATCACACCATCTCATAAGAACAATCAACAAACTTCAGCAACATTCCCTACCTTATTATTGTAATTGTTATTATTCCATAGAAACTTTAGCTCCAACCTCCTTCATCTTAGCAATAATAGACTCAGCCTCTTCTTTGGTGACCCCTTTCTTCAAAACCGCGGGCACTTTCTCCACCAAATCCTTGGCCTCCTTCAACCCTAAGCTCGTAAAGGTCCTCACTTCCTTGATAACCTTGATCTTCGACGCCGCATCGAAAGCATCGAGCTTCAAATCAAACGCTGTTTTCTCCACCTTCTTCTTTTCCCCTGCTACGCTTCCACTTCCACCACCACCCTTCGTTGCGGCTCTCGGCAAACCCCTCACTCCCATTCCCGGCACCATCAACATCATCAATGGAAGCTCGTTGATGCCTTTCTTCTCGCGTATCACTTCCACAAGGTCCATCACTTCCAGAAGAGTCAACCCCATTACCTCATCCACAATCGCCGACACCTTCTCCGAATCATGCGACTGCGAAGCGCTGGTGTAATCGCGCGCGAAGAAGGACCGAGGTTGGGGTTTCGAAATCGATCGGTGATTTAGGATCGGGGGAGAAGTGACGTTAGGGTTTTTGGTTAGGGTTAGGGTTTTGCGGAGGAGTGAGAAATGGGTGAAGTGTGAATACCTCATTTGTAAATGTGATGATGGTGGAATAATCTAGTGGTGATTGTTTCTTGTTTTCATCGTCACGTTGAATTGAATCGAAGCAGTTACAGCGTAACAGTTTCAGACTTTCAGTGATGCTGGCCACTGTTCTCGGCCATAAACCCTACAGAAGACGATGAGGGGTTTTACGCTTTTGCCCCTCCCTTCGCGCTGAAACTCAAAAGTGTGAGTGAAACTAAACTAAGTAACTTATGATTGATTTTTTTAATCGGATTATAAATGGATTCAGTCCAATTAATATAATTGAAATTCAATCGGTTTTGACGTGTAAATTTATATTATTTATTATTATTTAATATATTTTTTTACTTTCTAATTTAATCTTAATATAAGTTTATTTACGTTAAACTTTACCTACCTACTTATTTTTTAAATGGTTAAACTTAATAATATTGTTTCTTTCTTCTTGAGTTTTTCTAGGTTTTTAACATGTTGTCACTTGCAAGACAAGTCTTGTTTATGTGGTCCCTCATAATTTCAAGGCTTTATTAATCATAAATTTATTATGTTTGATCATGAATTTAAATTTTAAATTTTAATGTTAGATCATAAATTCCAACAATTGTAATTTTAAATTTTTCTAGGTTTTTTTAAAAATTGTGACGAGTTATAATCTGAATCAAAAAAATGAACCAATTTCAATGAACCACTTATTTTGCTTGATGGTCTAAAATAATTCATTTTTATAGTAAAATTCGAAAAAAAGCGAATAAAATTATTTAGAGATGTGCATTTGTATCTTCCAAAGAATTATCTGTTATTAGAAACATTTTATATGGAAAATGACCAACATTCTTGTATGACAAGTCAATCAGTGTATAATTTTCTACTATTCTTGTTGTCCCTGTTTCTTATCAGTTGGCACTGCGATTTATAGTAGATGATTATTATCCCTCATTACCGTTTTTGTAGGATGAACCTTTTAGTGAAAATGATGATTGTCTAATATGGTTGCGGAGAATAAGGGAAGGTTAAAGTTGATTTTCTTTTAACTATGCAAACTGCAAATGGGTTCTTTCTTCAAATTGTTTAGTTTCTGAAATTTGAATAGTTTTCTTATTGGAATATATTCTCTGTTTTTCTGCTTCAACAGTTCAAAAATTTGGTATCTTCTCTGACTCCCTAGTGGATATGGTTGCATCTTTGAAGTCATCCAATTTTAGTAATGAACAGATTTTATGTATATATTCTTTTTATTGAGTCAATTAGATTGGAAAAATCAAACCAATATTTTGTGTAATTGTTCTCCGCTATTATTTTTGTATTTTGTGGGATCTATGTTCTCAATAAAAGATATTTGCATTGTTTGTGTCTTGTCTAAAATAATGCAGAAATTCAAGCAAATTACAACCTTCAAAATACGAAATATGTACGTTGTGTTCCAAAGATAACAGACATGTAGTAGTATATCGGACAAGACATTATTGAGGTACAAATTACAAACCAATTTGACTCAAGAAGAATATCAATTGACTATGGTTGATCACGATGGAACAAAAAGAAGTAACTAGAAATGACCACCCTTATCTTTCGGCTGTGGCACCTTCTTGAAAATGGCCTTGACAAGATCAACATACAAGGGAAATTGCACTATAGCATAGAAAGTCACAGGCAAGCAAGTGGCAACATAAATAGGGAATAAGAGGTCCTTGTACTTGTCTTTGAGCACAAAGAAGTGTCCAGCACAGAAAGAAATAAGCATCGAAGCAATTGACACAAAGAGAGAACTCAAGCCCAAAAGAAGTTTCAATGGCAAACTTCTACGAAAATCTTGGGCCTGTTTTCGAGAAGTGAGTATAGAAAGGAACATTATGAGTGCAGTGACTGAGAAGAAAAGCCCAACTAAGGAACTTATAGCAAATGTGTCAAAAGCAGGCTGGCCTTCTAATGCAGGCCTACCTGTGTCCCCATTATTGCCACCAGGGACAGTGCTTGATGTTGCAAAGGAAACGCCAGCAATAAGTGCTGCCACAACTGAGCAAGACTCTGATGTGTCCTTCAGCCACTCTGAACTTTCTGTCACAAGTTCTTTATGCTCCTCATTGAAGATTTGCTCTGCGGTTTTCCCATCATTGTTGTTTCTAAAATGGAAATATGCAGGAACCAGCTCCCCGATGTACTGCTCCATATTAAGGGATCAATATGTGTATTTTGTGTATATCTTATGTAAGATCCACGAAACACAAATTCCAACATAAACATCAAATGACACAGACACAAATATTTTGGCATTTGTAAGGAGTAGTCTGTGTCGAATAAATGTTGGTGTCAAAAACATGTCTAACAAATAACATATCAAAATAAAGAAATACATGTACTTAATAGTGTAAGATTAATTACAGAAGAAACTAATTATATATATGACAAATTGATTTATATATAGGAGGGTACCTGATACCACTTGATATCCCACATCATTTGCATGGCAGAGCCAGATATTTGCCAAGACTTTTCTTGATCACTAATTGTAAATGCTGCCAAGTGTAGCACAGTGTTTTCATTGTAATCCACTCCTGACATCAGGGTGTCGAAGTCTTGCTTGCGCAACTTGTTCCGTAATCCCTCCACAACAAGGGGTTGCCTATTCTTAACTGCTACAAGCAATACGTTTTCCTTGCCGGAGGTTACGTCATGGAGAGCACTTGATATCTTAGACTGGAGCTCATAAACTATTTCAACTATCCCATTTCTAGCTGCTGTCAAATATGCTGACTCTGACGACTGAATTTTTGCTGAAGACTTACCCGTATCCTTTTTTCCCACTTCTTCTTCCGTATTTTGCATTCGTGTTTGCTTGACTACAAATGTATAGAAAACAAGAATCGAAAATGTGAAATTAAACTGTAAAAAATTCAGCAATATGCATGATATATTCATGACATATTCTTTACTCTCTCTCTTTTGTTTAGTTAATTTGTTGCTTACTTTCTCCAAATTGTTGTAGGGTAAGAGAGGATCCCACCATGAGTTCGTCTTCGTCGTGTTCCTCTCCTACCAAGGGCTCACTGCCAGTAACAAATCCCAAGTATGATTCATAAGGTTTATCCATAAAAAGGTTTAAGAGCTGACCACCCCATACGTGCTTTTGTTTGATCATCTTCAATGCTTCCAAATCTTGAAAAATTATCACACGCGTAATTAATTGATCATAATTACACCAAACTGTTTATGAAATAAGAGATTACTCATAAAAGTTAATCGAACATGACTCAAGTAGTAGCTATAGCAAAAGCAAGTAACGTACAGATATAAGTAAGAATCTAAGGGACATATGTAATGTACACAGTACGTACCTATTCCTGTGTAGCCAAATGATGAGAGACCAAGATTGCGAAATAGTAACTGAAACGTGGTGTGAACAAGTCGAAAAAAGGTAGCATAATTTGGTGGAATAAGAGTATATGCTAAACTCTTGTCTTCATTTTCTGATACAACGGAGACCTGAAGAACTGGTAAGAGATCTTTTCCTTTTAACCTAGGAGCCCCTATGTATATCAATCATGGTTAAACATGTGGAATGAAACCCTCTAGATGTTTTTCAAGTCTCCAACAAAATATGCTATTTCGACAATAAACATCAAAAATATATAAATCTGTTTTTAGTGTCAAAATTAAGACAGACACTAATTTGTGTTTATCATCTTAAACATAGCGACGGCAAATGTCTGATACGAAGAAATACATTGAGGTTGTAGCATGGGAGAGTGGCCAACACATCATACACATATATATGGGCTATTCAAAAAAGTTTAGGCGAGTTATACAGGAACCATTGAAAGTTATTTAAATTTAGAAGAATAAAATATAATCAACCTTGTAGTCATGTAGTAGCTAATTAAAGAACATTAAAAGCTTACCTTTCTGTTGATCAGGAACCGCACAAGTGTCCATTTTCTCCAAATATGAATCCAATTCTTTTTTAGCATCTAAAGGTCTTACAGGTATAACTGTGATATGAAAATATTAAAAATAACTATCTTTGATAAACAGAACAATATGTATATATGGGGTCATATATAATATTTTGAATAAAAAACATAAAACTCACAGTAGTATAGAATTTGCTTCCACCAAGAGAAATTGGTTCCACTCTTGAAGGCCGAAGGCCTACTGGCAAGAAAATTGAGAGGAGTGACTCCATCATTGTTCCGAGACTCGATAAGTTGCGGGTACAAATTAATTATTACAATTGCCAAATCTGTTACACCAAACATACAGATCAACTTTTTGAGAACTAATTAAATAGGTACCTACATAACATGCATAGAGTATTACATTTCATTTTGAAATAATGATTAAAATAAGAGTGTGACTTGATATTGTTCGATAAAAAGTTTAGATTCTATCTCAAAATTTATTGGCTATGGTTGGAGTGGCCAAATAGGTATTTAAACCATATGAAATATTATGAGTTACGCAATGTGAGACTTCCAACACCCCCCTTTAATGAAGCCTGTCGAATCAGGCAAAGGTAATTTTTGACCCATAATGAAAGGACAACTTTGGCCCATAAAAACATAAAAGAATGTTTTAACTTTGATATCATATTAAAGATTCTATCTCAAAACCAATTAGTTATAGTTGGAGTGATCCAACAGCTATTTAAATCATTCGAAATATTATTACAAAGACCACATGAAACTTCTAATAATATCCAATTAGGTGACCAGAAAATCTGTAAGAAGCAAAAAAACAAATAATGACTAGAATACAAGGAAGCTCACCGAAAAGTTCTCCCCGGATGGTACGATGAAGGATGCTATTACCGTACTCGTTTCTGAGTGCAACATCTGAATCATCTTTGGAAACATCATGGAGGTAGGCAAAGACTTTGGTTTGGTAGGTGACAGCAGCTAAGAACAGAGGTGTCTCACCTTGTTTGTTCCTAACCTTAATCAAATCCTTCCTTTCCCTATTTTCACCGATGATGAGCTTACACATAGTCTTCGACCCTCTCAGTGCTGCCAGGTGCAACGGAGTGTTACCTTCGTCGTTCTTCGATCTTAGCGCACTCTTTCCCACAATTTCTTGCATTTCCTCGTGTTTTATTATCGCACTCACCAGACGTGCCACGTGTTCCTCTCTCCGATCGTTCACTGCCACGTGTAGCGCTGTTCCACGGGTCTTGGTGATCTTCTTCTTTTGAAACTGAGGGTCTTTTTCATACAACTCAATAGCTTCTTCCCAATCACCTTCTATTACCAACTCGATGAACGACTTCGCTCCTGCTTTCACTGCACCACCAAAATTTGAAAACTTTTCTTAATCTCAACTTAATTCAAACAAACCAAAGTTTGATCAACAGAACAAAAGATCTATTAATATTAACCATTATTTCTATATCTACCTTCAGTTCCTAGCATTGTTGCAAGCCGAAAATAGCTGAAAGATGGTGGGATGAGAGTGAGTTATAATAACATATATTTCGATATCAAACCTCCGAATCCGGTACTTAACTTCCACATCCTCTCTTCTAAATTCCCCTTTCTTTTATGTGTCCTTTCCCTGTTTTCACCTTTCTTTTATATATGTGTTCTAAAGTTTTGCTTTTTCATCATCACCAAAAATATATAAAACAAATTTTGTTACAATTGCATTCTCTTTTTACTAACTCAAACGTACCATCTCTCAGAAGAAGATGTAGAATAAGGCATGTTGCCCTTAAAAATTTATTGGTAGTATGCGAATTCTCTAAGATATAATAGTCACTTGTGGCTTAAACTAGGGCCAAAACTAACAAGCAAAATTATGAAAAAACGACGAAAGAAAAGTAGGTAAAATTCAAATTAATTCAACTTTCTCGAACCAAACAATGTAAAACTTATTTTAAAATATTTATTTCATGCAACACTGTCATCTCTTTAATCCTTTGAAAAGAGAAGGCTTATGTGCACCATTTACCTACCATCGATCATTTACTTTTATGTTTTCCTTCTCTATGAACTGGATGCGCGGAACAAACACAAACTTGATCAAAACCTAAGGTACCTTCTTTAGCATTTGCTTTTATTGATTTATTGTTAACTTTAACACATACAATATACAAAAATATCCTGTCATGGTTCTCGTGGTCTTGAATCATATTTTATATATATGTTTGAATTCTTTTCTTGATGATATACAATGCTAGAGTGATGTTGATTGATCTCGTCTGTTAATTTTAAGATTCAGTTTTTCTCTTTCTTATTTTTTTAATAGCTAAGAGACATAAATGCTACACTAATCAAAATGAGGAAAGAATTATGTTCCCTTCAATAAAAAGATCATTCCTTGATTTGTCAGGGGTGTTTGGTTTGCTGTTGGAAAAATGAAGTTAAGTTGAAGTAAAAAATTTAAAGGTTGACCAATAATATTAATTCTTTACGCCGTTCGACACATCAAAACTCTGTTGACATATAAGATCAAAAAGTTATTTCCAATCAACAGAGATTTTCTCCGTTAAACTCCGTTAAAGACGTGCTCCCAACAGGCTTTAAAGGAATGTTTAGTGCAGAGAATCCAACGAAGGCCAACAGAATTTTCTCTGTTGGCTAGAAGCAAGCTACAATAGCTTTTGGGATAATGGAGATTTTCTCCGTTCCTTATGCATTCCAAACATGCTATAAGTCTGGGATAAAATGGAACAATCATTTTAATCAATGGCGTTTTCATAACATTTCCCTTATCTGATTTGTTTTAGATCGTGTGGGCTTGGCCTAACAACATGAGTTTGGGTCTTTAATTCCCCTTTTGTCCATCTTTTAAAGAGAAACAAGGTTGTACAGCTCGTGGACGAGAAAAACTAAAAGCAATCATTATAATAACGGTAAAATGGGTCCAACTCATGGGATTGACGTTCTAGACCCATTAAAATAAGTGGTGTAGATAAAAATTTTAGTTCATCTGGCTTGTCAAGTTTGTGAGCCAACATTGATAAAGACATGTCTTTTATTACTTGTATGTTTCTTTTAGTAATACTCTCTTGATTTATTTTTTAAAAGTATTTTTTATATTAATTTGATATATATTTATTTTAAAAAACTTGATGGGTCAGTAGATCAA
Source organism: Clitoria ternatea (assembly GCA_037962975.1). Classification (NCBI taxonomy): domain Eukaryota; kingdom Viridiplantae; phylum Streptophyta; class Magnoliopsida; order Fabales; family Fabaceae; genus Clitoria; species Clitoria ternatea. The sequence goes on along the minus strand of CM075673.1, from coordinate 3,149,983 downwards.
TTTATTATCTTTTTCTAAAAAATTAAAGTTTTTTATTTTAACAATTCAACATATTATTAAATAGAATACACCAGACTTTTCAACCCTTTTATTTTGACAAAGCAGACCAAAAATTGTGGACTGAGCCGTTTTGCTATTCATATATCTGTAAAAAGGAAAGGACCATAAGTTTAAGCAATTCATAGGTTACTGCATTTTTAAATAGGGAAATGATATCGAGTGTCTGGTAAAGGTTGAAAGAAGTCTGGCCACCAGCCAAGAGTTCGTGACATGGTTTGTCTTGGGTTTAGCTAGGTTATGCCTATGGGGTGAAAATGAAAGACTTGGAATTTTTAGGAAATCTATTCAATTAAATAAATCACAATATGAGCTTTCAACAAAAGTAAATCAAGTCTATCAGGTTTTGTTCATGTTATATTAAACACATGTTTAATATATTTATAATATAGTGATGACATACACATAACATTTTTAAATGATAAGTTTTTTAAAAATTTTAATTTATAATAATTTAATTAAAATAAGAAAACCCTAAAATTATGCTTAGTTATTATTAGTTCTATATTCATGCATTGTTGGATAGTTCATTGCTCGTAGTCTTTTAGGGCTAGAAATGAGTTAAGTATAACCAAACTTGTCATGGTTTAATTGGGCTTAAAAAAACTTATTTGAATTAAATTCAATGTAAATTTTTTAATAAACTAATATTTTCAGCTCAAGTTTAATTTGTTTGAAGTTTTCAAACTTTTTAGTTCTAGCTCACAACCTCATAAGCTCATGAGTGGCTGTTCTCAGGTTTTCAAATTTTTTATTTACTTTCTGTTGGTTTAAAACTAAAAATAAAAGATAAAATATAAAATTATTTTTTACAAGTTGAGGAAAAATAAATGTCATATAGAGTTAGACCTCAAAACAATTGAGACTTATAATTTAAAAAATTAAAAAACTAAAGTTTATTTAAAATTATATAAATTTTTCTATTATTTATTTATTAAGGTTGATAAACCAATTGGGCCTAACTACTTAACTCGAGTTTAATCATTTAGTTAAGAAATTTGATTCTTTGATCAAGTTTATCTTTTTTGGTTTATAAACCAAGTTATCTGCCTAATTAACAAATTAAGTATCAAACTTTTATCATATTGGTTAAGTTAATTGTCAACCCTACTTTAAAATGTGGTTTTTTTATAAAAAAATCACAACTACTCCTAAAATATACTTTATTGTTTGTTTAGGTTAATAAGTCATTAGTCCATTTAAACCAAAATTTTTTTTATCAATGCATACCTTTTAAAAAACTATGAGGCCAAACTTTACCAAACCAAACTAGGTTAGGCTAAAAAAAACTATTACATGTAACTAGGTTAAACTCAAATATTCCAATTTTTTAATGGGTGAAACTCATAATAAATATAGATCAGAAGAAAAAATTTTGAAAGAAAAAGATGAGAAGAAAAAGGAGAGAATGATACTATTAGTATCATAATTAAAAGGGACATATAAATGTCCTTATTTTTACATAAAATTTTTGTCATAGTAGTAGATAAGATTTATTTGAATTGTTTTAACTCATCAATAGCAGACTAATCTAATTTTCAATTATTTGAATTAGTTACTAATATATTTCTAAATGGAACTAATCCTCTCTCTATATATATATAATATTTCTGATTTTGTTTCTGTATACATAAAACATTACATATATTTGAAAACTTGTGGGGGATCATTGACATCTTCATTGTGACTCTGATCACTACCATTCTTCTTTTTGGTCCCCCCAAAGCACTTGAACATACTCAACAATAATTTCATTTTATTGTTTCTTCTCTCCCAATCTCCTTTTTTTCTATCTGTGCCTTCCATTTTTAATCATCTTTTCTGCATTTTTTAAAAAAACTCAAATGCATGTCAAAAACAGTTACCTGATTAGCATTGATGTTATATAATTAATAATAAAGGAAAGCAAGTTATTTAGTATCCATCTGATAATACATTATAAAACAATTAACCAAACAAACAAACCTAATTATAAAACAAATTCATCAAAATTCCATTCATAATTACATGTCATATATATTGACTCAAAACTTTTTCATGTAACCTTGAGAATTGTAAAGAAGAATATCTACCCTTTTTTTCATCAGCATAATAGCTATCAATAAAACGTGTTTTGTATTCTTTAACTACAACTAAAATTTCCACCCTAATTGAAAAACTAAATTTCCCACCTCATACTTTTAAAAATTAAATAAATATAACTTTAAAACTTCCTTGGGAAAGTCCTAAAATTGGTTTTTAAAAATAACATACTAAACATGAAAAACATAATTTCCTAGTAAGTTCAATTTTCTGAGAAACTAAAACCAATCTTTATATGAAACACCCTTGTAATAAACATTTTATAGCACTACCACCAGGGAAAAAAAAAAGTAATGAACAATTAGCCTTGCACAATGGAAAAGTAAAAAACTAATTATGAGTATTACCTTAAGGAATAATGTAAAACGCTTATACAATCTCTGTGTTTTCTTTCTGGTTTTCTTTTTCTTTGTTTGAGACTTGCGCAATTTATAGCACAAGCTGATGATTATTCTGTAGCTTATTTGAGGAATGACATTTAATTAATTTCATATCAAGTTACAGCAATTAAATTATAAACATTTTATTCATGTTAATCAAAATCGCTAATAGATAATTACCAAAAAAAAGTTCGCTGACAGAGGAATTGACCAGAAATAATTAAACTATAATTTCGTTGATTTGTTTAGGGGAGGATAGCCTTTTTGCAATAAAATCATTTTATTGATTTCCATTAGCGACAATGATTCTTAAATGTTATCTTAATTGTGGCATATTTATTTATTTATATTTTATTGATAAATGCATTTTTTTAATATTTTAAACTATTAAAAATGATTGGTTACATGTAAAACAATGTAATTTTTTTCCGTAAATATTATATATACCAATTTTATCCAGAACAAAAAATATATAAAAATTGAATTTTAAAACATATGATGATATGAACTATTTTTAAAACATTTAAATTTTATAAGGACGAAAATTAATAAGAATAAATTTTGTAACCAGGGACAAAAATCAAAAGTAACTATATATATAAAAATTAAAAATATATTTAACCCAAATATTTTACACTTTTATCTAACGATGGATTGTATGTCAATGTAAGAAAATATATTACATTAACTTATATAATAGTCATACTAAAGTCATATCTATATGGTAATTTTAGTTGATTGATTTAACTACAATCTTCCTACGGTACAACTAATATATATTTTTCCTACAATAATAAAATATACTCTAAGAATAATTCAAAATATCTTCAATTTAGGATGATTTATTTTTACCCAACTTATAATTAATCACCCACCAATAAAGTTTTTATTTTGATAAATATAAACTTATAATTTTATGGTTACAAGTTCAATCCTTAACCAAATGAATTAATTTTTATAGGTTAAAGTCTCTTTTATTATAATAAAATAACTATATACTCAAAAATAGATACGACGCACCATAAACAAAATGATAATAACTTTTAATCAAGATCTAAGATTTTAAACAACTCCCATTGGATTCATGACATACTGAAACATGTACCAAAGTTGTAGGGTGAGAATTACGGTAAAAATAAGTATCAAAGGTTCGTTTGGTTTCCGGTTAAGGAAATAAAAAAATTTAAGGGTTAATATTTATCATTCACGTCGTTCGAGAGACTGTGAGGTTTATTTTTGGAGTTGGTCAAAGATAACCAAGTACACCCTAAGTCAAATTTATCGTCTAAAAATATTAGATTGACATTTAAGAAAATTTATTTAATTATATTGACTTGTAGCTATTGAGAAAGTTTATTAGGCCTGTGAACATGTTTAGTGGACTATAAAAAATATACATTTATTTGTAATATAAAAAGATATAATTAAAATACTACAAATAATAAATTTATAAAAAAGAATGAATATTTTTAATTTATTATTAAGACTATATAAATTTGACTTTTATGACGTGTTAAGTTGGTTTGATAAGTATTAGTTTGATATTAATACATTAATTGATCATTTGTGGCTGAGTGTGTAAATTTGACTTTCTTGTATTATGGATAAATTATAACAATATATATAGGTCAATTGCTTGAGACAAATATACTATTTTTTATTTTATTTTACGGATTGATTTAAATAGGTTTTATGACTTGTTTGCATTAATAGTTCGTTAACTTACTCAGATTAATTTGTTTTTTACTTAGGCCTTAAACAGGCTTTCAAATGAGGTCAATAATTATTTATTAAATCAGGTTAAACCAAACCTAAATAAAGGATCTATAATATATAGGGTCCAAAAAAAGGAACATATTCTATCTAAAAAAATTAATTTCCAATATATTATTAAATAAGTCATTCAACTTATACTTGCCAAAATCTTTATTTAGTTATAAATAATTATGTAACATTATCAAGACATGTGCCTTCAAGAAGATTAAATAATTATGTAATATATAATGAACATTCTTATTAACTTTATAATTTAATTATATTTACTTTTTAACTGATGCATCATAATCAATTTTTACTTTTTTAAAAAATATAAAGAAAAAAAGCCTATAGTGTAGGGAAATAATTCCTAGTTTAAAATGTGTAGTTGAGTAATTAGTTAAGGAAACAAAATTTTGATTATTAATTAATATTAATTATTTATATTATTTAAGATATTTAAAATTTTATTGAATAAACAATTTTTTTTTGGTTGGTCAACACGAGGTATATTGGCTGAATGAATAATTAGCCAATCTAATACAACTTTTAAAGTAAATTATATAATATTAGCAAGTCCAAAATCATAAAGCCCAAAGGTTATGCAAATGGATTGGAATTATTTTCTATCTTGTTTCTAGTAGCAATTAGTCCTGACCAAAAAAAAGGTAGCAATCGTGTTGAATTAGATTTTCTACTCGTGATAAAAAAAAAATAGATTTTCTACTGGGCATTACTTAAATTTGAAGTTTGATCCTGATGTATAATTTGAGATAGAAAATATTTTTAAATTTAGTCTCATCTATATAAAAGTCTAGTTCGACCGGATAATTTATATAAAAATCCGTTTTAAGTTATTATTAATAAAAAAATATAAACCGACCTATATTAAATAGATTAATAAGTTTATTTTAAACAAATTATTTTTTTTTATAAACCTACCAACCTAAATATAATATATATTTAATTTTAATTTTTTATATTAAAAATGATTTTCACCAAATTTAATGTAATAAACTATAATTCATCAAAAATTTAATTTACCAGTCTAACAAATAAAAAAAAATTAAAAGTTCAAACCCATGGTTAAAAGATAAAAAAACAAAATTATAAAAATAAAAAATTTAAATATTAATATTAATTATTTATAGGATTGGAGTTGGTTAGATGTATTTACTGAAATAAGCTAATCCTTTTTTTGAAAGACCCGCATAAAAATATGCTATTGATGTAAGTAAAGCTAATGCAACAGTAGTATTTATATCATTTGTAGGTGCAGCTAACTCTCCATGAGGTAACTGTATGATTTTCCAAGGCAAAAGAGCCCCGGACCAATTAGAAACAAAAATAAATAGAAACATAGTTCCAATAAATAGAACCCACGGACCATATTCTTGTCCAATCTGAGTTTTGCTCACGTCTCAAATGAATTCCAGAACATATTCAAAGAAATTCTGACCGAAAGTAGGAATGGTTTGTAGATTTCGAACAACTAAAATGGTTGAAACTAATAAGATAGCAATTACAACCCAAGAAGTAATAAGTACTTGGGCATGTACTTGAAAACCTCCGATTTTCCAATAGAAATGTTGACCTACTTCCACAGCAAATATATCGTATAATCTTTTTAATGTATTGATGGAACATAATATAACATTCATATTGTCCCGACCTCTAAAAGAAATAGAACTTGAAAGGTAATTATTTTAATTCAACCATCTCTTTTCCTTTTTGTTTTGATTTGTATACTTTCTTTTTTTATTTTGAATACCGACTAATTACATATTACATAATATTTCGATTTGTTCTTTTCTTATGTTTTTCTTTTTTGTGTTTGTGCAATTTACTAAGTAATAGTATAGTAACTGATTCCGTAAATCTATGAATTCCCCCAAAATAATTTATTTTATTATTAATCACGAAACATAAAATTTGTTTTCCCGTAACATATTCCCGATCGTAAGGGTGCTTTCCAAGTCAATTTATAATAATAATTCTTGAGGCCATACTGAGGATTTGAGGAAGATATGGATGGGTGTAGGATTAGTCTGAGGGCATTCAAAGCAAGCGACGTTGACGATTTGATGATATGGGCTGGGGATGAAGAAGTGACTCGAAACATCCGATGGAAGACATGCGGTTCGAGGGAAGAGGCTTTGGCTTTCATAAGAGATGTTTGCATACCCCACCCTTGGCGTCGTTCAATTTGCCTTCATGATCGTTCCATTGGCTTTGTTTCAGTGTATCCTTGGTCAGGTGATGAAAGGTGTAAGGCTGATATTGGGTTTGCTATAGCCACCAAACACTGGGGCCAAGGAATAACCACCATAGCTCTCAAGATTGCTTTGTCTCAAGTCTTCAAAGATTTCCCCGATTTGCTAAGGTTGCAGGCTTTTGCGGATGTTCACAACAAGGCTTCTCAAAGGGTCTTGGAAAAGGCTGGCTTTCTTAGAGAGGGTGTCCTCAGAAAGTACACTTACCTTAAAGGGAACATTAAGGATTTGGTTGTGTATAGTTTCTTGTCAACGGATCAGATTCCACCTGATGATCCCTAATTATAATTGCTGGTATTAATTCTTTGTCACATTTTGTTGGTTAGTTTGGTCATACTTTGTTAATTATGGGACATGCTTGTTTATTTGTGGTGTCTTTCACGTTTTGAGTGTATATACTTAGCATGTGGGAAAAGCTTACTTGTCACTACCAGCTCCATATGTTACTCACTTTGAATTATTGAATAGGTTCCTTTGATAATGAGGAGTTAATAATACTGAAGAAGGGTTTGCTTTAATCCTTGACTATGAATCCTCCACTTAACTTGAGCATGGTATTTAATTGCTTTCGGTTGAATTGTGTGTTTACTAAATTGCCTGCCAAGTATTTGAACAAATGCTTACTTGAGCTTTGATGCAAATTGATTGCATATATCATCTTAATTTGATATCAGTATATGTCTGCTATTCTTGCTTACTTTGATTTCAATGGATATGTGTCTAAAATCTAATTTATTGAGTCTAGTTGAACATGAGCTGTGTTCTTGGTTATTGGATGCATTGAATTGAATGTTGGTTTATGGATTAAACAAGAATTGATACCAACACAATGGAAATATTTACAAAAGTATTTATTACCGTGACTTTTATTTTTATTGGCAGAATATTCTATAATTAATATTTGATACTCTATGATTCATGCTAATCATTAGTGACATAGGCCTAATATGGCATTTTCTTCCGTTGTATGAGTTATGTGTGGCCTTCTATGAACATTATGGTTAAAATACTCTTTTCTTTGGAGTGATGTATCGTACTAATGTCAGAAGTGAAATTGAAAATATCAATTGTCATTACTTTATTACGTGATGTTTGACCTGAGTATGATGATAAATCATCATTGTCACTGAAGAGATTATTTATTGTGAAATTCATTGAGACGTGCATGCTTCTATGAAGTAATATATGGATTAACACTTAAATGACTCATCAAGCTGCATGTGCAATTAGAGGATTTGAGCTGAAACTGATTTGTGGTGCAGCATAATTGTGGAGGTTTGAATTCATGTGTCTTATTGCCATGTTGTGTGCCATCTTTCCGTGAGATCCCCAAAAGATCTTTTGAATAGTCAGAGGAATCAGACTTTGGAGTTTGACCACTATATAGTTCTAAAAAGAATAAAAATATTAATGTGCTTGTGGAAATCTTGAGGTAGTATAGAGTTTTATCTATAGTATATGTTTCTTGATAAAAATATGCTTTGAATTTCTGTGTTGTATATGTTAATTTGTGTAATTAGTTAGTTCTATGCATATCATTTGTGTGTTGTCTATGTAGTTTCTTCGTCTATCATATTAATAATAATATTAATGACAGACACCTATGACAAACACTTATAATTTTATATGAACTAGGTTTTAAAAAAAAGTTAGAGAGTTTTAATAAAATCGATTTTTTTTTCAAAAACCAAATGATATATTATGTACATCATCATATGTGTATATATAAAGCTGTAATTATTTTTGTGGAAAATGATATAGTTCGTTGGATCAACATTTTCTAATTAACTATCTAATTGACTTCTATTTTTGTGGAAAATGATATCCAACTCACCTTTTATTTTTCTCACAAATTAATAGATGTGCAATTGAACTTTTGCTATATACCTTTCTCTCTTTTTCTCTTATTAATTCACAAACATTTTCTTTTTTAAACTAGGACATTGGTTAACAAAACTTTCATTATAAAATACCTACCTTTTTATTTAATACTCTATTTGATACTAACAATATTTTTAGGACATTGGTTAACAAAACTTTCATTATAAAATACCAACCTTTTTTTTTAATACTCTATTTGATACTTGTGAGATTAAAAGACTTTTTTTTTTCTTCATCACACTTAGGCTCTAGTCAAATAGAATAATTATAGGCTAAAACATAGTTGTTCTTTTATAATTTTTAAATAACTTGTCGTAAAATTGATGTAGGATATATATACTTTTTATTGAATTTGATATTATTTTTTGGTATAACTACGAGATATATATACTTTTTATTGAATTTGATATTATTTTTTGGTATAACTACGAGTGTTTACTATTGATTATAGTGATTAATCCTATAGCTGACTTGTAAACATTTCGATGAGTGACATAACCGATGTGAGATTCTAAGGCTATCTCATATCCAATACAGCTCCATATTCAATGAACAGATTTAAATTTGATATTAGAATTTTTAAGTGTTAACCATATGTATCTTGTTTCGGAAACAAACTGTTAAATTTCATATTAATCCGATCTCAATACCGACCCATAGACAAAAAGGTCATTTGACCTAAAAGCCGTTGTACAAACTCGGCATTGCTGAAAGTATTAAAACTTAACATTGGCTCTTTACGAGACTCTTGACTCGATTTCGGTATGAGCTACTTTCTCAATAATGGATAGTCAGAGTTGACTTATACAATCACGTGTTGGGGAGGCATGTGACGTCCTACGTCAATTTACCTTTATTTATATCCATTTAATTAATTTTCACAATAAATTTTTCGCATTTAATAAAATTTAATTATTTCTCATTTCAAAATAATATTTATTTTCACTAAACATACTCAAAATAATAATTATATAGTTTGACAAAACCTTAGAGTTCCCTTAATTTAGAAAAGAATCAAAAATATGAAACAGGGGCCTGACGCTGCGCGCCATTCCCACGCGTAGCGTCAGCCCTCTGCTGCGCACCTCACGCTACGCGTCAGCCTCACGCGTAGCGTGGGCATGACAGTGACAGCACCTGATGCTGTTACACATTTAAACCTTTTTACTAACTTCTAACCTATCCAATTGGCCCGTTTTAGATCCGATTGCCACGAAACTTCACGGGCCACCTGTTTTCCCCATTTCGGAACTGTTGGCGCTGTCCGTTCGCCAAAATTCCAACATATGCGCAAGTTATGCGCGAAATGCATTTTAACCCAATTATGTGCAAAACCCTTACACCAAACATCCTAAATGGATTCCAATGGACCAAAAGCCAATGCATCTAAATCCTAAATGTCATGGAAGACCTATTGATGCATTCTGGGGTTTCTCACACCCACCGAATCTTAATTTCACCTATCCGATTCCTTAAATTCAATATCCAACTATATGCATAACTTATCTAAATCCATCCAATCATCATCCTAGCATCAATCACATAGCACACATATCAATCATGCGTCAATACAACACCTGCCCATCACATTCAACATTCACACATGTCAATGGCTCCGTGCCATAATTCATACTCATCAATAAGTCATCAAACCACAACATGCATAATCATGGTAAATTCATCACACATACTTTATCATCTACCACGCACCATATTAATACATTACTTATTACACACTTAAACACATACACTCAAAATATTACATTCATTATATACATCTCCATTCCTTGGCATCAAACTTCCTCTTGGCGCATCTCCGCAGCATTAGCATCCTCCCTGTCACTGGTCACTAAAATTAAACAACAGCAAGGGTGAGTGTTTGGAATATCATAATTAATATAGAACGAAGTATTGAACTTAACAATACCTACTACTCTTTGTTATTACATAATCTCTTTCGGTTTCCTGCACTTATCCACGTCAATACAACTACACACATACATATCAATCTTTAACTTATTCAAGTCATACTTTCGTTCATTCACATTACACTTTCAATTCATAATTCATTTTCCATCATCAATCAATATAAGATTCACATAAGTCACAACTGACTCTCATGTAATTTGACGCCTAGTATCCGGATACTAAAGGACTGGCCTTCAGCTGTGTAACATCCCTGATGTTTTAATAAAAATTATGAAATGTGAAATGTTAGAGAATGTTTAGAAATTCTATTTAGTATTTACTCTATTTGAGCCTGTGTCGAGATCGGTCTCAGAAGCGCGGACAGGCAGAACTGAAGATCGGATGAGTAAGAAAAAGCGGGCAAGGCTAGGCGGTCTGGTCCAACTGTTGTGAGGAGAGCGCCTCACACGGTGTCGTAGCCCGGATCAACCTCATACTAACTGAAACAATGGGTGTGTGTGACAAAGAGTCGAGAGCGGATGATATATCTGACCTCTCAAGTTGTAGCTCGGATTTCCGAGGTATGAACATTAAGTTAGGACGGCGGGGTCGATATTTATATCGGACCTATACTCTAGCGAATTATTAGAGGATTATGACTACGTGGGCGTTAAAGGGATAAACACGTGTAATTGACTTGATGACTATGCAATAGATTAAAATAGAGAAATTGATTAAATTTAGTAAGAATACAAATAAAATAAAGGAAAAGACGATCTTGCCCATGAGCCATATATATATAAGAAGATTCCCTTCCTTTCCTCTTCATTTTACACAAGTTACCTTTACTATCAGTTTGTTCCTTCTCTTCCGTTTGTCTCTTCTCTCTTAACGCTGATCTGCATGCGCTGGAGTGAGACTCCATTTGTGTTTGAACTACAATTTAACCTCATTCCTGTGATCGAGACTTCAAGGTGAGTCTACTGATCCAATCCAATTGTAATTCCAGTATTTCTTTCATTCTTTGGCCGTTAAGAGCCATGCATGGCTATATTCGTGGCTGTTCTTCACTCCTCTGTGAGTGTGAGTCCAGATGTTGTCCATGAACTAAGGACGTTGAAGTGATGAAGCTGTACTTCATGATCCGTAGGTAGTAGGCTAAGCAACGAAAGACTGAGTGAAGGAGTTGAGATTGAAGAACCGGTGCTCAGAGAAAGAAATCGACACAGAGAGCAGATCATCAAAGCGTGGAACCAGTGTAAGGGGGGTGTTCGGGTTATAATTAATTAGAATAGGACTTACTTCTTATTCAGATCTTTGAGGTAACGTAAACATACTAAGGGAAAATGTTGTTAAATGTAATTGTGTGTTTATACTTGTGCATGTGTGATAGTGTACATTGATGAGTTGAGAATTGGGTGTGTGGTTGAGTTATCATGCATGATCTTGAAATATTTAATATTGACGTAATCAGTGTTATGCGACTCTGGGTTAGCAAGCAGGCTACCCGATGGATGAGAAAATTGATATCTAATGTGAAATGATCAATGTTATGCGACTCTGGGTTAGCAAGTAGGCTACCCGAAGGATGAGAAAATAGATATTATTATGAAAGGTAAATTGTTGAATGATTATGTGGTATGGGATGGCCGACGGTATATGATAGCCCCTCATTTCCGGCTCCCGTGGTTTTCGTGCCCAGTTGAGCTACCCAGTGGTCAAGTAGGACCCAGTGGTCGAGGTGGAGAGTCGAGCAGGACTCGGTGAACCAAGCAGGGTTCACGGGGTGTCAAGTAGGACCCCCAGCTGAAGGCCAATCCTTTAGTATCCGGATACTAGGAGTTAAATTGTATGAGAGTCAGTTGTGATGAATGTGATGTATGTGATGAATGTGATGAATATGATGAATGTGATGGAGATTGTGTAGCTGGTCTAATACAGTTATTGCATGAAATTCGTTATATTTTGGTATGCTTACTTACAGATGATGCTTGAGGCGTATGTGTTAATATGCATGTATAGTGTTAAATTCCGTTCTATATTAATTATTATGCCAAACACTCACCCTTGCATATTTTTTTTTAGTAACCAGAGACAGGGAGGGGGAAGGAGCCGTGGAGCCGCGCCAAGGGGGAGAACGGTGTCAGGGTCCAAATGAATTTGAGTGACTCTTTATAGAGTCTTAATTGTGTATAAAAACTCCTTACTATAGTTACTAGTTGTGTGTAATGCAGACTGGATCAAATGAAAAATATATTTCAAAAATATATTACTGTTATGTGCACATGTTTTTATGGTAACTTCGTGGGTTCACTAGACCATTTGCTAGAGCGATGTTTTGGGAGTCCGGATGTATGTTAGGTATAATCCGATGTGCGAAAGGTGTTCGTTCACGAACAGCACCTCGTCTAAGTGAGAGTCCGGAATCTCGCTTAGACGAGTAGGGGCCTCGCTCAAGCGAGACGCCCTGATTCGCCTTTCTCTCATCCGTTGTATTCAAATTAAATTGTTTTCTTTAAATATCGATTAGTTTTCAAGGAAAGGAAAAATTTATTGTAAAAAGTAATCATTTGAAATAAAAATAAATGTAAAAATAATTTAGGATGTTACAAGCTGGGAGTCCGACTTGACATCCCGTGAACCCGACTTGGTTCACCGAGCCCGACTTGGCTCTCCACCTCAACCACTAGGTCCGACTTGACCACTGGGTAGCTCAACTGGGCACAAAGACCACGGGAGCCAGAAAACGAGGGGTATACATACCGTTGGCCATCCCATACCACATATTCACATATCATATCTCATAATCATAACATATCATCAACAAACCACATATGCAACTACCAGAAACTGGCATGTGCTCACAATACAGGGCGACCGACTTGTCAAACCCATCCATACAATGCTATTGCATATATCATCAATAATTCAAAATTCCACATTTTTATTCATAATCAAATGTACATACACCACTCAAGGTGGAAATATTACACATATCTTTTACTTTCATCATTCCAATCTTTATTTCATTATATAATCAATTCAATCAACATATTTCTTTCATATTCAACCATTTAATCTCATTTCACATACTCATATATTCACAACTACTATATTTAGTTACTTTATATTATTTATGACAACTCTTATTAAATTCTTAAACTTCCCATAATCTGTTTTCATATCAATTCTAATTAATTATGACCCGAACACCCCCCTTACCTCTATTCCGAGCTCCGACAGTTTGCTCAAGGGGTGGATAGCGTCCTACAGCCGCTGGATTCACCGTTCCTCTTTCGCTTCCGACGTCCTCTTTGTCAATCGCTTGCCTAACACTCGTTCCGGCACCTATGGTCACCGAAACATCAAATTAGTTAGTACGTTACCTTCCTTATACTTCCAAACTCATTACCCAAGCTTTACAAGCCACTGAAACTCAGAATCAAAACCCCAATCATCACATGCAAACTCGGATTTCATGAAGGGAAGGAGAAGAAACTAAAGATTAGAGGCCCTAGATGCCTTACCTTGGTTCCCAATTGCTTAAAACCACCAAGAATCCAAGTTTTCCTCAAAACCCTAGCCAAATCGCCTCAGAGAAGGGAGAAAATGAAAGAGAGGGTTTTCAAATTCTGTTCTGTGTGACCCTGTTATAAAACAGATCGCGATGCTGGCGCTACGCGTCAGCCTGGCGCTACGCGTCAGCTCACTAAATCGCACCTGACGCTACGCGTCCCATCCACGCTACGCGTCAGGGTCCTGATGCCATTTTCCTTAAAATTTCATTAAAACTCCTTTTCCCCACTTAACATTTCATATACCATTTTCATTATAAGCCAAATAATAATTTACTCATTTCCAATTTATTTTCTATTATTAAAACATCTGGGATGTTGCATCCACTCCCCCTAAAAAGAGATTTCGTCCCCGAAATCAACGTACCTTATTGGAAAAGATTTGGATACAACCGTCTCATATCGGATTCCAGTTCCCATCTATACGTCACTCCATTTATATTTTGCCACTTCACTTTTACTAGGGGTACTTCTTTGTTTATCAATCGTTTAGTCTGATAACTTTCAATACAAATAGGTGCTATCTCCACAGTCAAATCTTCTTTCAGCTCAATGGAATCTTCAGGTACCATCATCGAATCACAGGGAACATATTTTCTTAATTGTGAAACATGAAATACATCGTGAATATTTGTCAATGCACGGGGAAGATTCAATCTGTATGCTACTTCACCAATTCGTTCCAATATTTGGTAGGGTCCAATATACTTTGGATTAAGTTTCTGGCTCTTCATCACACGGCCTACACCTTTAGTAGGTGACACCTTCAGGAATACCCAATCTCCCACCTGAAATTCAAGTGGCCTATGACGATTGTCATAGTAACTCTTCTGACGGTCTTGTGCAATTTTCATCTTTTCACAAATCATTATCACCTGATCATTCATTTCCTGAATTAATTCGGGTCCCAAATGGATTGCATCTCTATCTTCATTCCAACATAAAGGCGTACAACACCGTCTTCCATATAAAGCTTCATAAGGAGCCATCCCAATGCTACTATGATAGCTATTATTATAAGCAAATTCCACCAATGGCAGGTATCTCTCCTATGAGCCACCTTGCTCTAGTACACAAGCTCTAAGCATATCTTCCAAGGTCTGGATTGTACGCTTAGACTGGCCATCTGTCTGAGGATGATAAGCTGAACTCAACCTCAGTTCAGTACCCAATTCCTGCTGTAAACTCTTCCAGAATCTGGAAGTAAACCGAGGATCACGATCCGAAATAATACTTGAAGGTACACCATGCAATCTTACAATCTCCGTAATGTACAATCTAGCCAACCGGTCCAATGACCATTTCATATTCATAGCCAAGAAGTGAGCACTCTTGGTCAACCTGTCCACAATTACCCATATTGCATCACAACCAGAACGAGTACGAGGTAACCCAGATACAAAATCCATAGTAATGCTTTCCCATTTCCATATTGGAATCTCTGGGGGTTGAAGTAAACCTGGGGGTCTCTGATGTTCGACCTTACACTTCTGACATATCACACAAGATCTTACATATTCAATTATTGCTTTCTTCATTCCCGGCCACCAGAATTCTTTCTTTAAATCATGGTACATCTTAGTGATACCAGGATGGATACTTAAAGAACTTTTATGCGCTTCAGCTAATACAGCTTGTCTGAAATCACCCTCTGTGGGTACCACTACACGGTTCTTAAACCGCCAAATTCCATCCTTACCTTTAGTTAATCCCATATCTTTGCCTCTTGTTTGAGTGTCAAGCAATTCCAGCAACTCTTCATCATCCTCCTGAGCCACAGCTAAGGATTCTAAGAATTCATTGGAGATTTTTAGCATTCCAATTACCATCTGATCTGGGGCTTGAATGACAACCCCAATATTTATATCACGAAAGTCTTCTAACAATTCTTGTTCCTTGCCCATCAAGAAAGCTGCATGTAATACTTTTCTACTTAAGGCATCAGCCACAACATTCGCCTTACCAGGATGGTATTTCAAATCAAAATCATAATCCTTAAGGTATTCCACCCATCTCCTTTGCCTCATGTTTAATTCCTTCTGATCAAACAGATACTTCAAACTCTTGTGGTCACTGAATACCACAAAACGAGATCCATACAAGTAATGTCGCCAAATCTTCAATGCGAATACCACAGCAGCGAGTTCCAAATCATGAGTGGGATAATTCTGTTCATGCTGCCTTAATTGCCTAGAAGCATAAGCAATTACCCTATCATTCTGCATCAGTACACAGCCTAAACCAAACTTAGATGCGTCACAGTATACCACAAATTCTTTCGTCACATCTGGTAATGCAAGCACAGGTGCAGTAGTCAAACACCGCTTCAGCGTTTGAAAACTCAATTCACACTTTTCCGTCCACACAAAGGGATTCTCCTTTCTTGTCAATCGAGTCAAGGGTAGTGCAATGCGGGAAAATCCTTCAATAAAACGGCGATAATAGCCAGCTAATCCAAGAAAACTCCTAATTTCAGTCACTGATTTAGGCCTTTCCCAAGCCATAACTGCTTCAATCTTAGATGGATCAACAGACACACCATCACAAGAAATTACATGCCCCAAAAATTTCACACTTGCTTCCCAGAAATCACACTTCGACAATTTAGCATACAACTTCTTTTCACGTAGCACTTGTAAAACAATTTGAAGATGTTGTGCATGCTCTTCTACAGAATTTGAATATACTAGAATGTCATCAATAAACACCACGATAAATTGATCCAAGTAAGGTTGGAAAATCCGATTCATATAATCCATAAAGATAGCTGGAGCATTGGTTACTCCGAAAAGGCATTACAACATATTCAAAATGTCCATATCGAGTCCGGAACGCCGTTTTCAGAATATCTTCCGACTTCACTCTAATCTGATGATATCCAGATCTCAAATCGATCTTAGAAAACACCACAGCACCTCGCAACTGATCCAACAAATCATCAATTCGTGGTAAAGGATATTTGTTCTTAACCGTCAATTTATTCAATTGTCGGTAGTCAATACACATTCTCATACTGCCGTCCTTCTTTTTCACCAACAACACTGGAGCGCCCCAAGGTGAAGCACTCGGTCGGATAAACCCCTTGCTTAACAACTCATTTACTTGTTTCTTTACTTCAGCCAACTCCACTGAAGACATTCTATAAGGGGTACGGGACACAGGTTCTACCCCGGGAATCAAATCAATAGCAAAATCAATCTCCCTGTTTGGAGGCAATTCCGGAATATCTTCCGGGAATACATCAGGAAAATCACACACCACTGGAATATCTGCAGGTTTAAGATTATACCGCCCCTCTGAAGCTAACAGAATAACATAAATTACAGAAACATCACTCACCACATTTTTAGTGTCCAATTCCTGAGAGAAAATTATAGTCTTACGGTAACAGTCCACCATAACATGGTTAACAGACAACCAGTCAAGACCTAGAATAACATCTAAATTCTTCAATGGCATACATATTAAATTCACCAGGAAAGATCGGTCCTCTACTTGCATAGGTAATTCCTCACACATAGTAGTTGCTCGAAATGTAGAACCAGTAGGAGTGGAGACATTAAGAGCATTCTTCATTAATACCACCGGCAAACCAAGCCGCCGAACACAACTCTCAGAAATAAAAGAGTGGGTTGCACCAGAGTCATAAATAACATTTACAAGATAGTCATGGATAAGACACTTACCCTGTACCAAATTATCATTTCTTGAGACTTCAGAAGCATCAAAAGCAAACACATGTCCAGCCATAACATTCTGAGTACCACTGGATTGAGCATCAGATCGCCTAGGGTGTTGGCCTCCACGGCTACCGCCGCCTCGGCCTCCACGCTGAAAATTTCCACCACGGACCATAGAAGCACTTGCCCGATTACCACGTCCTCCCTGCTGCTGCCTCTGTGGACAGTCGGGCCTTAAGTGTCCAGGTTGTCCACACTGGAAACAAACAGTTTGATTTGTAGGACAATGTCTAGAGAAATGACCTTCCTGACCACAATTATAACAAGCACGACCACTAGAATGACCAGTAGATCCACGTCCAGAAGAAGAAGAAGATGTGGCAGAAGACTTGCCACCATGGAAAAACTGACCCATCTTTTTAAAACTGAATCCTTTAGCCTTCAATGGTCTCTTGTCCCTTGACTGGGACGCTCTCTGTAACTGCACTTCCTCAGCAAGTCTGGCCTTATTTACCAGAGTAGGATAGTCACGGATCTCCATAGGAACAATGACACTTCGGAGTTCAATTCTTAACCCGGATTCATACTTTGCACACTTACTACCTTCAGTTCCTTCAAGAGAAAAAGGTTGATAGAAATCATATAGTTCATCAAACTGTGACGTGTATTCTGCCACTGACATCCTGCCTTGCTCAAGTTTTAGGAATTCCATCTCCTTACGGATTTTATAATTATCTGGAAAGTATTTAGCAAGAAATCTCCTCTTGAAATTCATCCACATTAATGGTTCATTCGCCACATTCATCTGAATTCTAGTCCTTGACCACCATACACGAGCCTCATCCTTCAATTGATAGGTAGCAAATTGCACTCTCTGTTCTTCAGAGCATTCAAAGTATTCAAATGTTTGCTCAATGTCACGCAGCCATATATGCGCCCCATCATAATCATGTCCTCCTTTGTAAATAGGTGGATTCCTCTTCAAAAATTTATCAAGGGTGGGACCAGAATCAGTCCTCCCCATCATTTGAGAAAACCTCTCAAAGAAATCATCACCACCAACAGAACTACTTCCTTCCGTCATATTTTAGTTCTACAATATCCCAAAACACATCACCATTAATAACCAATAATTGACCAGGGAGTACAAAAATTACCTCATGTATAAACACATAACAAGACACTGCCCGGAGTGCCAAGAGAATGATGCCAAGTCAACCTGTTAATATGTAAACAATCACAAGCATAATGCAATAAATGCAAAACAGCCTGATATAGGACTCAAACAATCCCCTAACTCTGCCCATTTTCCCGGCTCTAGAAAGAACCGCTCTGATACCACCTGTGACGTCCTACGTCAATTTACCTTTATTTATATCCATTTAATTAATTTTCACAATAAATTTTTCGCATTTAATAAAATTTAATTATTTCTCATTTCAAAATAATATTTATTTTCACTAAACATACTCAAAATAATAATTATATAGTTTGACAAAACCTTAGAGTTCCCTTAATTTAGAAAAGAATCAAAAATATGAAACAGGGGCCTGACGCTGCGCGCCATTCCCACGCGTAGCGTCAGCCCTCTGCTGCGCACCTCACGCTACGCGTCAGCCTCACGCGTAGCGTGGGCATGACAGTGACAGCACCTGATGCTGTTACACATTTAAACCTTTTTACTAACTTCTAACCTATCCAATTGGCCCGTTTTAGATCCGATTGCCACGAAACTTCACGGGCCACCTGTTTTCCCCATTTCGGAACTGTTGGCGCTGTCCGTTCGCCAAAATTCCAACATATGCGCAAGTTATGCGCGAAATGAATTTTAACCCAATTATGTGCAAAACCCTTACACCAAACATCCTAAATGGATTCCAATGGACCAAAAGCCAATGCATCTAAATCCTAAATGTCATGGAAGACCTATTGATGCATTCTGGGGTTTCTCACACCCACCGAATCTTAATTTCACCTATCCGATTCCTTAAATTCAATATCCAACTATATGCATAACTTATCTAAATCCATCCAATCATCATCCTAGCATCAATCACATAGCACACATATCAATCATGCGTCAATACAACACCTGCCCATCACATTCAACATTCACACATGTCAATGGCTCCGTGCCATAATTCATACTCATCAATAAGTCATCAAACCACAACATGCATAATCATGGTAAATTCATCACACATACTTTATCATCTACCACGCACCATATTAATACATTACTTATTACACACTTAAACACATACACTCAAAATATTACATTCATTATATACATCTCCATTCCTTGGCATCAAACTTCCTCTTGGCGCATCTCCGCAGCATTAGCATCCTCCCTGTCACTGGTCACTAAAATTAAACAACAGCAAGGGTGAGTGTTTGGAATATCATAATTAATATAGAACGAAGTATTGAACTTAACAATACCTACTACTCTTTGTTATTACATAATCTCTTTCGGTTTCCTGCACTTATCCACGTCAATACAACTACACACATACATATCAATCTTTAACTTATTCAAGTCATACTTTCGTTCATTCACATTACACTTTCAATTCATAATTCATTTTCCATCATCAATCAATATAAGATTCACATAAGTCACAACTGACTCTCATGTAATTTGACGCCTAGTATCCGGATACTAAAGGACTGGCCTTCAGCTGTGTAACATCCCTGATGTTTTAATAAAAATTATGAAATGTGAAATGTTAGAGAATGTTTAGAAATTCTATTTAGTATTTACTCTATTTGAGCCTGTGTCGAGATCGGTCTCAGAAGCGCGGACAGGCAGAACTGAAGATCGGATGAGTAAGAAAAAGCGGGCAAGGCTAGGCGGTCTGGTCCAACTGTTGTGAGGAGAGCGCCTCACACGGTGTCGTAGCCCGGATCAACCTCATACTAACTGAAACAATGGGTGTGTGTGACAAAGAGTCGAGAGCGGATGATATATCTGACCTCTCAAGTTGTAGCTCGGATTTCCGAGGTATGAACATTAAGTTAGGACGGCGGGGTCGATATTTATATCGGACCTATACTCTAGCGAATTATTAGAGGATTATGACTACGTGGGCGTTAAAGGGATAAACACGTGTAATTGACTTGATGACTATGCAATAGATTAAAATAGAGAAATTGATTAAATTTAGTAAGAATACAAATAAAATAAAGGAAAAGACGATCTTGCCCATGAGCCATATATATATAAGAAGATTCCCTTCCTTTCCTCTTCATTTTACACAAGTTACCTTTACTATCAGTTTGTTCCTTCTCTTCCGTTTGTCTCTTCTCTCTTAACGCTGATCTGCATGCGCTGGAGTGAGACTCCATTTGTGTTTGAACTACAATTTAACCTCATTCCTGTGATCGAGACTTCAAGGTGAGTCTACTGATCCAATCCAATTGTAATTCCAGTATTTCTTTCATTCTTTGGCCGTTAAGAGCCATGCATGGCTATATTCGTGGCTGTTCTTCACTCCTCTGTGAGTGTGAGTCCAGATGTTGTCCATGAACTAAGGACGTTGAAGTGATGAAGCTGTACTTCATGATCCGTAGGTAGTAGGCTAAGCAACGAAAGACTGAGTGAAGGAGTTGAGATTGAAGAACCGGTGCTCAGAGAAAGAAATCGACACAGAGAGCAGATCATCAAAGCGTGGAACCAGTGTAAGGGGGGTGTTCGGGTTATAATTAATTAGAATAGGACTTACTTCTTATTCAGATCTTTGAGGTAACGTAAACATACTAAGGGAAAATGTTGTTAAATGTAATTGTGTGTTTATACTTGTGCATGTGTGATAGTGTACATTGATGAGTTGAGAATTGGGTGTGTGGTTGAGTTATCATGCATGATCTTGAAATATTTAATATTGACGTAATCAGTGTTATGCGACTCTGGGTTAGCAAGCAGGCTACCCGATGGATGAGAAAATTGATATCTAATGTGAAATGATCAATGTTATGCGACTCTGGGTTAGCAAGTAGGCTACCCGAAGGATGAGAAAATAGATATTATTATGAAAGGTAAATTGTTGAATGATTATGTGGTATGGGATGGCCGACGGTATATGATAGCCCCTCATTTCCGGCTCCCGTGGTTTTCGTGCCCAGTTGAGCTACCCAGTGGTCAAGTAGGACCCAGTGGTCGAGGTGGAGAGTCGAGCAGGACTCGGTGAACCAAGCAGGGTTCAC
Source organism: Clitoria ternatea (assembly GCA_037962975.1). Lineage (NCBI taxonomy): Eukaryota > Viridiplantae > Streptophyta > Magnoliopsida > Fabales > Fabaceae > Clitoria > Clitoria ternatea. The sequence continues at coordinate 3,128,186 of CM075673.1, read as the reverse complement.
GGGGTGTCAAGTAGGACCCCCAGCTGAAGGCCAATCCTTTAGTATCCGGATACTAGGAGTCAAATTGTATGAGAGTCAGTTGTGATGAATGTGATGTATGTGATGAATGTGATGAATATGATGAATGTGATGGAGATTGTGTAGCTGGTCTAATACAGTTATTGCATGAAATTCGTTATATTTTGGTATGCTTACTTACAGATGATGCTTGAGGCGTATGTGTTAATATGCATGTATAGTGTTAAATTCCGTTCTATATTAATTATTATGCCAAACACTCACCCTTGCATATTTTTTTTTAGTAACCAGAGACAGGGAGGGGGAAGGAGCCGTGGAGCCGCGCCAAGGGGGAGAACGGTGTCAGGGTCCAAATGAATTTGAGTGACTCTTTATAGAGTCTTAATTGTGTATAAAAACTCCTTACTATAGTTACTAGTTGTGTGTAATGCAGACTGGATCAAATGAAAAATATATTTCAAAAATATATTACTGTTATGTGCACATGTTTTTATGGTAACTTCGTGGGTTCACTAGACCATTTGCTAGAGCGATGTTTTGGGAGTCCGGATGTATGTTAGGTATAATCCGATGTGCGAAAGGTGTTCGTTCACGAACAGCACCTCGTCTAAGTGAGAGTCCGGAATCTCGCTTAGACGAGTAGGGGCCTCGCTCAAGCGAGACGCCCTGATTCGCCTTTCTCTCATCCGTTGTATTCAAATTAAATTGTTTTCTTTAAATATCGATTAGTTTTCAAGGAAAGGAAAAATTTATTGTAAAAAGTAATCATTTGAAATAAAAATAAATGTAAAAATAATTTAGGATGTTACAAGCTGGGAGTCCGACTTGACATCCCGTGAACCCGACTTGGTTCACCGAGCCCGACTTGGCTCTCCACCTCAACCACTAGGTCCGACTTGACCACTGGGTAGCTCAACTGGGCACAAAGACCACGGGAGCCAGAAAACGAGGGGTATACATACCGTTGGCCATCCCATACCACATATTCACATATCATATCTCATAATCATAACATATCATCAACAAACCACATATGCAACTACCAGAAACTGGCATGTGCTCACAATACAGGGCGACCGACTTGTCAAACCCATCCATACAATGCTATTGCATATATCATCAATAATTCAAAATTCCACATTTTTATTCATAATCAAATGTACATACACCACTCAAGGTGGAAATATTACACATATCTTTTACTTTCATCATTCCAATCTTTATTTCATTATATAATCAATTCAATCAACATATTTCTTTCATATTCAACCATTTAATCTCATTTCACATACTCATATATTCACAACTACTATATTTAGTTACTTTATATTATTTATGACAACTCTTATTAAATTCTTAAACTTCCCATAATCTGTTTTCATATCAATTCTAATTAATTATGACCCGAACACCCCCCTTACCTCTATTCCGAGCTCCGACAGTTTGCTCAAGGGGTGGATAGCGTCCTACAGCCGCTGGATTCACCGTTCCTCTTTCGCTTCCGACGTCCTCTTTGTCAATCGCTTGCCTAACACTCGTTCCGGCACCTATGGTCACCGAAACATCAAATTAGTTAGTACGTTACCTTCCTTATACTTCCAAACTCATTACCCAAGCTTTACAAGCCACTGAAACTCAGAATCAAAACCCCAATCATCACATGCAAACTCGGATTTCATGAAGGGAAGGAGAAGAAACTAAAGATTAGAGGCCCTAGATGCCTTACCTTGGTTCCCAATTGCTTAAAACCACCAAGAATCCAAGTTTTCCTCAAAACCCTAGCCAAATCGCCTCAGAGAAGGGAGAAAATGAAAGAGAGGGTTTTCAAATTCTGTTCCGTGTGACCCTGTTATAAAACAGATCGCGATGCTGGCGCTACGCGTCAGCCTGGCGCTACGCGTCAGCTCACTAAATCGCACCTGACGCTACGCGTCCCATCCACGCTACGCGTCAGGGTCCTGATGCCATTTTCCTTAAAATTTCATTAAAACTCCTTTTCCCCACTTAACATTTCATATACCATTTTCATTATAAGCCAAATAATAATTTACTCATTTCCAATTTATTTTCTATTATTAAAACATCTGGGATGTTGCATCCACTCCCCCTAAAAAGAGATTTCGTCCCCGAAATCAACGTACCTTATTGGAAAAGATTTGGATACAACCGTCTCATATCGGATTCCAGTTCCCATCTATACGTCACTCCATTTATATTTTGCCACTTCACTTTTACTAGGGGTACTTCTTTGTTTATCAATCGTTTAGTCTGATAACTTTCAATACAAATAGGTGCTATCTCCACAGTCAAATCTTCTTTCAGCTCAATGGAATCTTCAGGTACCATCATCGAATCACAGGGAACATATTTTCTTAATTGTGAAACATGAAATACATCGTGAATATTTGTCAATGCACGGGGAAGATTCAATCTGTATGCTACTTCACCAATTCGTTCCAATATTTGGTAGGGTCCAATATACTTTGGATTAAGTTTCTGGCTCTTCATCACACGGCCTACACCTTTAGTAGGTGACACCTTCAGGAATACCCAATCTCCCACCTGAAATTCAAGTGGCCTATGACGATTGTCATAGTAACTCTTCTGACGGTCTTGTGCAATTTTCATCTTTTCACAAATCATTATCACCTGATCATTCATTTCCTGAATTAATTCGGGTCCCAAATGGATTGCATCTCTATCTTCATTCCAACATAAAGGCGTACAACACCGTCTTCCATATAAAGCTTCATAAGGAGCCATCCCAATGCTACTATGATAGCTATTATTATAAGCAAATTCCACCAATGGCAGGTATCTCTCCTATGAGCCACCTTGCTCTAGTACACAAGCTCTAAGCATATCTTCCAAGGTCTGGATTGTACGCTTAGACTGGCCATCTGTCTGAGGATGATAAGCTGAACTCAACCTCAGTTCAGTACCCAATTCCTGCTGTAAACTCTTCCAGAATCTGGAAGTAAACCGAGGATCACGATCCGAAATAATACTTGAAGGTACACCATGCAATCTTACAATCTCCGTAATGTACAATCTAGCCAACCGGTCCAATGACCATTTCATATTCATAGCCAAGAAGTGAGCACTCTTGGTCAACCTGTCCACAATTACCCATATTGCATCACAACCAGAACGAGTACGAGGTAACCCAGATACAAAATCCATAGTAATGCTTTCCCATTTCCATATTGGAATCTCTGGGGGTTGAAGTAAACCTGGGGGTCTCTGATGTTCGACCTTACACTTCTGACATATCACACAAGATCTTACATATTCAATTATTGCTTTCTTCATTCCCGGCCACCAGAATTCTTTCTTTAAATCATGGTACATCTTAGTGATACCAGGATGGATACTTAAAGAACTTTTATGCGCTTCAGCTAATACAGCTTGTCTGAAATCACCCTCTGTGGGTACCACTACACGGTTCTTAAACCGCCAAATTCCATCCTTACCTTTAGTTAATCCCATATCTTTGCCTCTTGTTTGAGTGTCAAGCAATTCCAGCAACTCTTCATCATCCTCCTGAGCCACAGCTAAGGATTCTAAGAATTCATTGGAGATTTTTAGCATTCCAATTACCATCTGATCTGGGGCTTGAATGACAACCCCAATATTTATATCACGAAAGTCTTCTAACAATTCTTGTTCCTTGCCCATCAAGAAAGCTGCATGTAATACTTTTCTACTTAAGGCATCAGCCACAACATTCGCCTTACCAGGATGGTATTTCAAATCAAAATCATAATCCTTAAGGTATTCCACCCATCTCCTTTGCCTCATGTTTAATTCCTTCTGATCAAACAGATACTTCAAACTCTTGTGGTCACTGAATACCACAAAACGAGATCCATACAAGTAATGTCGCCAAATCTTCAATGCGAATACCACAGCAGCGAGTTCCAAATCATGAGTGGGATAATTCTGTTCATGCTGCCTTAATTGCCTAGAAGCATAAGCAATTACCCTATCATTCTGCATCAGTACACAGCCTAAACCAAACTTAGATGCGTCACAGTATACCACAAATTCTTTCGTCACATCTGGTAATGCAAGCACAGGTGCAGTAGTCAAACACCGCTTCAGCGTTTGAAAACTCAATTCACACTTTTCCGTCCACACAAAGGGATTCTCCTTTCTTGTCAATCGAGTCAAGGGTAGTGCAATGCGGGAAAATCCTTCAATAAAACGGCGATAATAGCCAGCTAATCCAAGAAAACTCCTAATTTCAGTCACTGATTTAGGCCTTTCCCAAGCCATAACTGCTTCAATCTTAGATGGATCAACAGACACACCATCACAAGAAATTACATGCCCCAAAAATTTCACACTTGCTTCCCAGAAATCACACTTCGACAATTTAGCATACAACTTCTTTTCACGTAGCACTTGTAAAACAATTTGAAGATGTTGTGCATGCTCTTCTACAGAATTTGAATATACTAGAATGTCATCAATAAACACCACGACAAATTGATCCAAGTAAGGTTGGAAAATCCGATTCATATAATCCATAAAGATAGCTGGAGCATTGGTTACTCTGAAAAGGCATTACAACATATTCAAAATGTCCATATCGAGTCCGGAACGCCGTTTTCAGAATATCTTCCGACTTCACTCTAATCTGATGATATCCAGATCTCAAATCGATCTTAGAAAACACCACAGCACCTCGCAACTGATCCAACAAATCATCAATTCGTGGTAAAGGATATTTGTTCTTAACCGTCAATTTATTCAATTGTCGGTAGTCAATACACATTCTCATACTGCCGTCCTTCTTTTTCACCAACAACACTGGAGCGCCCCAAGGTGAAGCACTCGGTCGGATAAACCCCTTGCTTAACAACTCATTTACTTGTTTCTTTACTTCAGCCAACTCCACTGAAGACATTCTATAAGGGGTACGGGACACAGGTTCTACCCCGGGAATCAAATCAATAGCAAAATCAATCTCCCTGTTTGGAGGCAATTCCGGAATATCTTCCGGGAATACATCAGGAAAATCACACACCACTGGAATATCTGCAGGTTTAAGATTATACCGCCCCTCTGAAGCTAACAGAATAACATAAATTACAGAAACATCACTCACCACATTTTTAGTGTCCAATTCCTGAGAGAAAATTATAGTCTTGCGGTAACAGTCCACCATAACATGGTTAACAGACAACCAGTCAAGACCTAGAATAACATCTAAATTCTTCAATGGCATACATATTAAATTCACCAGGAAAGATCGGTCCTCTACTTGCATAGGTAATTCCTCACACATAGTAGTTGCTCGAAATGTAGAACCAGTAGGAGTGGAGACATTAAGAGCATTCTTCATTAATACCACCGGCAAACCAAGCCGCCGAACACAACTCTCAGAAATAAAAGAGTGGGTTGCACCAGAGTCATAAATAACATTTACAAGATAGTCATGGATAAGACACTTACCCTGTACCAAATTATCATTTCTTGAGACTTCAGAAGCATCAAAAGCAAACACATGTCCAGCCATAACATTCTGAGTACCACTGGATTGAGCATCAGATCGCCTAGGGTGTTGGCCTCCACGGCTACCGCCGCCTCGGCCTCCACGCTGAAAATTTCCACCACGGACCATAGAAGCACTTGCCCGATTACCACGTCCTCCCTGCTGCTGCCTCTGTGGACAGTCGGGCCTTAAGTGTCCAGGTTGTCCACACTGGAAACAAACAGTTTGATTTGTAGGACAATGTCTAGAGAAATGACCTTCCTGACCACAATTATAACAAGCACGACCACTAGAATGACCAGTAGATCCACGTCCAGAAGAAGAAGAAGATGTGGCAGAAGACTTGCCACCATGGAAAAACTGACCCATCTTTTTAAAACTGAATCCTTTAGCCTTCAATGGTCTCTTGTCCCTTGACTGGGACGCTCTCTGTAACTGCACTTCCTCAGCAAGTCTGGCCTTATTTACCAGAGTAGGATAGTCACGGATCTCCATAGGAACAATGACACTTCGGAGTTCAATTCTTAACCCGGATTCATACTTTGCACACTTACTACCTTCAGTTCCTTCAAGAGAAAAAGGTTGATAGAAATCATATAGTTCATCAAACTGTGACGTGTATTCTGCCACTGACATCCTGCCTTGCTCAAGTTTTAGGAATTCCATCTCCTTACGGATTTTATAATTATCTGGAAAGTATTTAGCAAGAAATCTCCTCTTGAAATTCATCCACATTAATGGTTCATTCGCCACATTCATCTGAATTCTAGTCCTTGACCACCATACACGAGCCTCATCCTTCAATTGATAGGTAGCAAATTGCACTCTCTGTTCTTCAGAGCATTCAAAGTATTCAAATGTTTGCTCAATGTCACGCAGCCATATATGCGCCCCATCATAATCATGTCCTCCTTTGTAAATAGGTGGATTCCTCTTCAAAAATTTATCAAGGGTGGGACCAGAATCAGTCCTCCCCATCATTTGAGAAAACCTCTCAAAGAAATCATCACCACCAACAGAACTACTTCCTTCCGTCATATTTTAGTTCTACAATATCCCAAAACACATCACCATTAATAACCAATAATTGACCAGGGAGTACAAAAATTACCTCATGTATAAACACATAACAAGACACTGCCCGGAGTGCCAAGAGAATGATGCCAAGTCAACCTGTTAATATGTAAACAATCACAAGCATAATGCAATAAATGCAAAACAGCCTGATATAGGACTCAAACAATCCCCTAACTCTGCCCATTTTCCCGGCTCTAGAAAGAACCGCTCTGATACCACCTGTGACGTCCTACGTCAATTTACCTTTATTTATATCCATTTAATTAATTTTCACAATAAATTTTTCGCATTTAATAAAATTTAATTATTTCTCATTTCAAAATAATATTTATTTTCACTAAACATACTCAAAATAATAATTATATAGTTTGACAAAACCTTAGAGTTCCCTTAATTTAGAAAAGAATCAAAAATATGAAACAGGGGCCTGACGCTGCGCGCCATTCCCACGCGTAGCGTCAGCCCTCTGCTGCGCACCTCACGCTACGCGTCAGCCTCACGCGTAGCGTGGGCATGACAGTGACAGCACCTGATGCTGTTACACATTTAAACCTTTTTACTAACTTCTAACCTATCCAATTGGCCCGTTTTAGATCCGATTGCCACGAAACTTCACGGGCCACCTGTTTTCCCCATTTCGGAACTGTTGGCGCTGTCCGTTCGCCAAAATTCCAACATATGCGCAAGTTATGCGCAAAATGCATTTTAACCCAATTATGTGCAAAACCCTTACACCAAACATCCTAAATGGATTCCAATGGACCAAAAGCCAATGCATCTAAATCCTAAATGTCATGGAAGACCTATTGATGCATTCTGGGGTTTCTCACACCCACCGAATCTTAATTTCACCTATCCGATTCCTTAAATTCAATATCCAACTATATGCATAACTTATCTAAATCCATCCAATCATCATCCTAGCATCAATCACATAGCACACATATCAATCATGCGTCAATACAACACCTGCCCATCACATTCAACATTCACACATGTCAATGGCTCCGTGCCATAATTCATACTCATCAATAAGTCATCAAACCACAACATGCATAATCATGGTAAATTCATCACACATACTTTATCATCTACCACGCACCATATTAATACATTACTTATTACACACTTAAACACATACACTCAAAATATTACATTCATTATATACATCTCCATTCCTTGGCATCAAACTTCCTCTTGGCGCATCTCCGCAGCATTAGCATCCTCCCTGTCACTGGTCACTAAAATTAAACAACAGTAAGGGTGGGTGTTTGGAATATCATAATTAATATAGAACGAAGTATTGAACTTAACAATACCTACTACTCTTTGTTATTACATAATCTCTTTCGGTTTCCTGCACTTATCCACGTCAATACAACTACACACATACATATCAATCTTTAACTTATTCAAGCCATACTTTCGTTCAGTCACATTACACTTTCAATTCATAATTCATTTTCCATCATCAATCAATATAAGATTCACATAAGTCACAACTGACTCTCATGTAATTTGACGCCTAGTATCCGGATACTAAAGGACTGACCTTCAGCTGGGAGTCCGACTTGACATCCCGTGAACCCGACTTGGTTCACCGAGCCCGACTTGGCTCTCCACCTCAACCACTGGGTCCGACTTGACCATTGGGTAGCTCAACTGGGCACAAAGACCACGGGAGCCAGAAAACGAGGGGTATACATACCGTTGGCCATCCCATACCACATATTCACATATCATATCTCATAATCATAACATATCATCAACAAACCACATGTGCAACTACCAGAAACTGGCATGTGCTCACAATACAGGGCGACCGACTTGTCAAACCCATCCATACAATGCTATTGCATATATCATCAATAATTCAAAATTCCACATTTTTATTCATAATCAAATGTACATACGCCACTCAAGGTGGAAATATTACACATATCTTTTACTTTCATCATTCCAATCTTTATTTCATTATATAATCAATTCAATCAACATATTTCTTTCATATTCAACCATTTAATCTCATTTCACATACTCATATATTCACAACTACTATATTTAGTTACTTTATATTATTTATGACAACTCTTATTAAATTCTTAAACTTCCCATAATCTGTTTTCATATCAATTCTAATTAATTATGACCCGAACACCCCCTTACCTCTATTCCGAGCTCCGACAGTTTGCTCAAGGGGTGGATAGCGTCCTACAGCCGCTGGATTCACCGTTCCTCTTTCGCTTCCGACGTCCTCTTTGTCAATCGCTTGCCTAACACTCGTTCCGGCACCTATGGTCACCGAAACATCAAATTAGTTAGTACGTTACCTTCCTTATACTTCCAAACTCATTACCCAAGCTTCACAAGCCACTGAAACTCAGAATCAAAACCCCAATCATCACATGCAAACTCGGATTTCATGAAGGGAAGGAGAAGAAACTAAAGATTAGAGGCCCTAGATGCCTTACCTTGGTTCCCAATTGCTTAAAACCACCAAGAATCCAAGTTTTCCTCAAAACCCTAGCCAAATCGCCTCAGAGAAGGGAGAAAATGAAAGAGAGGGTTTTCAGATTCTGTTCTGTGTGACCCTGTTATAAAACAGATCGCGACGCTGGCGCTACGCGTCAGCCTGGCGCTACGCGTCAGCTCACTAAATCGCACCTGACGCTACGCGTCCCATCCACGCTACGCGTCAGGGTCCTGATGCCATTTTCCTTAAAATTTCATTAAAACTCCTTTTCCCCACTTAACATTTCATATACCATTTTCATTATAAGCCAAATAATAATTTACTCATTTCCAATTTATTTTCTATTATTAAAACATCTGGGATGTTACAAGGCAACCTGTAAAATGATTGATAGAAGGGTACAGTTGGTAGATAGGGTCAATTATTTGTGTCTGCCTTTCTGCAAATGATCAAAATCCGGCTAACACCCTCTACGACCACCTACTCGAAACGACTCTTTCATTACCTTAGATATAAATACTCACGCAACAACAACGAAAGGTAGAATTTTCTCACTTGAACTCACACTTGAGTACTAATATTCTTTGAATATTCATAAACTTGAGCATCGGAGTGTTCTTACAAGTGACACTCATTTTGCCCCACAACACATAGAAATGGTGATTTGGTATGAGGAATCACTCCAAGATTTTTATCTCCCTACTAGAATAGATGTTATAATACTGGATCCCCTCTAAAATCTGAGAGAACAAAACATTTAAGGATTAGTCGTGACCAATTCAGATATTATAAATTAAGCTATAATATAAAGCATGGTAAATTTATTACTTGTATGTATAAGACAAAAATATTAAATTTAATAAATAAACACCACTAAAAAAACACCTGTTAGCGACGGAAGGAATTGGTCGCTAATCCATGGCATGGCCGTCGCTAAAACCATTAGCGACGGCATCTCAGACGGGACATAGGACGTCGCTAAAACCCTCGTCGAAAACACATCAGCGACCACACACATACCGTCGCTACCATATTGACGGCGTAACGCCGTCGCTAAAATCGTCTCTGCCCCAATAACTCCAGCCGTCGCTAAGTGTTGCCTTACAGTGACCTCAAGACCCCGTCGCTACTAGCAGCCACCAGCGACCACCATAAGCCGTCGCTATGGGTACTCATGTAGCGACCACGTGATCCGTCGCTATGTGTACTCATATAGCGACCCCCATTCTTACACAACAGCGACCACTGAGGTCCGTCGCTGTTTTGTTACAGCGACCACAATACTCCGTCGCTAGTGGTATTGATGTAGCGACGACAACATCCGTCGCTAGTGTTAATAATTCAGCGACGGTCTGCTACCGTCGCTAAGTGGAATTTTTAAATTTTTTTAAAATTGGTTCAATATTGACTGGTTTTGTTAATTTAACTTTAAAAATATATTAATATTTTGTATTTTGTATTGGCTGATAAAATTTTATAATTAAATTTAAATAATTTTTTTAAAATATTAAATTATTATTAAAAACAAAATAATAGATTAAATTAATTTATCAAATAGGTTGAATTATTAATGATAGGTACAATAAGGCTTTTTGATTTGAATGTAATTACCAATAAATATTGACATAATAAATAAAGAATGACAAAATAAATACTGAATGAAATATAACATAACTAAAAATCAAATATACAATGTGTATAAATAATAAAAATACAATCATGGTGGTGGGGGATCCTGGGGTGGTGGTGGGGGCGCCTGGGAAGTGGGGGGAGGTAGCCTCGCCATCAACTGCATCAGTAGTTCCTGCTGCTGAGCAAGTTGCCGACGAGTCTCCGCGTGCTGCTCCTCGGCCCGTTGTCGGTCCGCCTCGGCTTTCTGTCGGTCCGCCTCGGTCCGCTCCAACAACAACTGCCTCTGACGTCGCTCCTCCTGTAGCTCATCGTTCAGGTTTTGAATTACCTGAACGACCTCAGTCGGAAGACCAGAGGAAGACGAAGAGGAAGGGGTCTTCCCCTTTTTCGCCAGCTGCGTGCCGACGCCACCCAATCCAAATACCCTCCCTTTCTTGTTCACACTGCCAACAGCCTCCATATAGATGGCGTTGTCGTCAGAACAAGATAGGGTGGGAGGAACCTCCCCTTCAGGAGTGGAAGCCACCAGGTCCGCCTCCTTCTCGGCCCTCCTGGCCTGATACGCCTCCTGTAAATTCAAAAACAATGATAGGATTAGTAAGCTGATTTACAAATTATAAGCATGTGTCAGTTAAAAGTAAATACCGCTAGATCCGTAGTCTTCTGGTTTACCCATGCACCGGCTTTGTTCTTCTTGGTCATTTGCATGATGTAACACCCCTATTTTTATTTTTATATTAAAATTTTGAAGGAATTAAATTATGGTTCTTTAGAACTTTTTAATCTACGTATTATTTATGATTTTTTGTAATTTTGGAATTTTTAATAAAAATAATATTTTTTAAATAATTTTAAATTCATATAAGTGACTTAAATTAAAAATATTTATAAGAAAGTGAATTTAAATTATAAGAAAATTTTTTAAAATCCGTTTCAAGTAGACTTATCTAAAAATTATCGGTTTGAGAAAAATCTTGATTTTTTCTAATCGTTAAAAAATTAGAAACGTATCAATAAATTTTTATTAACAGAAAATTTTAGATTTTTAAAATTTCAACTTTATATTACTTATTATAAAATTAGTGAGGACTGATATAATATCGCTAAATTTCAAAAAGAACTCATTTTGAATATTTAAAATATACCGAGTGAAAGGTTACTATTTGGCTTAATAATTTTGCCGATAGTTACTATGCAAAACACTGTGCATGTACGAAAATTTCAAAGAATGCATAGTAATCTGGAATAAAAAATTTAAAAATGCATAGTACTTTTATATTAAAATAATGGAATGCATAGTAAATTTTTTTCCTATAAATACCGAAGGATTTCTTCTTTAGAATTCACAATTTCAGATTAAGTTTTCTTAATACAGTAGTGCTAGTGAGATAGTGGTGGAAGTGAGAGAGAGAAGAAAAGTTTTTGGAGAGAAGGTTCTGCCAAAATCCTAAGGTAAGAATACTTCTCTTTTATATTTTTTAGGGTTATTTTTATATCGTTTTTAGAAATCTGTTATTATACTAGAAATAATATTATTTTAAGTTACTATTCTGCATAGTAAAATACTATTTCAACAGTAAATTACTATTTCAATAGTAAATTACTATTCAAATAGTAAATTACTATTTACTGTTACTATTTACCGTTACTATTCACGATTTACTATTTACCGTTACTATTCACGATTTACTATTTACCCGTTACTATTCACGATTTACTATTTACCATTACTATTCACGATTTACTATTTACCGTTACTATTCACGTTTTACTATTTACTGTTACTATTCACTATTCGCTATTCACTATTCACTATTTACTATTTAGAATTTACCATTTCTGTTTTAAGTAGTAATCTTAATCTTCGTCTTATGCTTATACTGAAATAAGATTGATATTAATATTTCTAGAAATCGGAGGCGCAAAGCAAATCTCTTTTTGGTAACGACTCAAGGTAAGGGGGAGTGAGATAAGAAGTATAATATGAAAAGACATAAGAATAATGGGAGGAGTCCCCTACTCCTTTTAAATTTAATAATATTATTATTTTAAAATATTAACTTTTTAACTTAAAATTTATAATAAATTTTAAATTAAATATCTAGTTTAACTAACTCTAACATACCTATGCAAAGACTTGGACCATTATGACCTATATGGACTGGACTATACCTATGCAAGGACTTGGACCATTATGACCCATATGGACTGAACTATACCTATGCAAGGACTGAATTATATGGACTTACATATACCTATGCGAGGAATTGACCAAAAGGACTAAAATTGACTATATTAATAATCATTAAATTTTGTATTATGATATGTATTAATGATATTTAATTGATTCGATTATGATTTGATTATGATTGATTGATTGATGATATTTAGTTATGATTGATATTGTTTGATTTTGATTGATGATATTGTAATGTGGAGTTTGAGCATATAGCGAGCATGACAGAAAGCTAAAATTCAGTAAGAATTTCTTACCTTACTCTTTAAATTTTATTATCTTTTATCTCTTCTTAGAAATTATTTTTATTAACTTTATTTTCAATATTTAGAATAAAAAAATTAGTATTTATTTTAGAAAGAAAATATTTTATGAGAATTTATTTAATTAAATCTTGAGTTAAAGAAAAATTTTGTAATTTTAAGTATTTTTGGTTAATAATTATTCTCTTTTAATAAAACCAAATTTTTTGAAAGAAAATTATTTTATTTTTCCAACTTAATAACTAAATATATTTGGAAATAATTGAGATTCCTAAATTTGATTTTGTTAAGATTTAATTTGAGAAAGATTATCTAAAGTTTTATATGATAAAGTTTTTAGGTATTTAAGGCTTAGAAACTCAATTTCAGTGAGATTCGAAAACTGTACCAAATTTATTTCTGTGGGACAGAAATTTAGAGAAAATGTACAGTTTATTGAAATAATGTTGTAAACCTTTAAGGGATTTAATAATTGAGTTTCTAAAAGCCTTAACCAACTCAATACGCGAGTAGTTCATGCATCATGGATAATGAAAGTGAAATGAAATAATATTGTCTGGGGACGGATTATAGAAACCGAGGATACATTAGAGGAGGCTTAATTACGAGCCTTGGGATGAGAGGGTGTGAAAGGGTGCTTCAGGGGACCTGGGGTAGCTCCCTAGTGTCGGGTACTTTCACAATAAAAACTTTCTCAATCTGACTAGTCTCTAAGTGTTTCCATACCAGTTGAGCTGTTCATATTATTATTATCCGGACTTATGGAACAGTGTAAACTCCTGGTTGGCCCAGTGCAAATTAAAATTTAAGGGCCCACATATATAGGTAAGTTATGATGAAGATATTGCATAACATTCATGCATTCATAATTGATTGTGTATGTGATCGTGATTGATATTATTATGTATTGGTTGTGAAAACCCTTTGTTGCTTATGTCTTATTCGGAAATATTATATTCTGTTTCTCACTCCTTTCTCCGTGTTTTTGTTTCATATATTCTAAATTGATGGTTCAGAGGGAAGGATCGAAGAATATCAGCAGTAACTATAGCACGGGAGATCGGTATGAATACCGTGGTCCAATGAATAAATAATGTTAATAAGTAACTGCTTCTGGGCCATGGAGTTTCCTCTCTTTCTTATAATGTTTAATATTTATTTCCGTTGGATGAATGTAAAATTACTTTATAAAGTTTTAATAATATTTATGAGGTATTTCAGCAATAATGTATATAATTTATTCCGATAGTTTCTTTTTAACAATCATATCTTTAAAAAAAAATTACGAATTTTTCTAGAATTTATTAAGGTGTAACAGAGGGTGTTACAAAGTGGTATCAGAGCAGTTAATCCAATAGGCCTGGGGAAAAGGTCTATCTTGCTTTGTCTGTAAACTCTGTATAGGTGATAGAGAATAGAATATCTGACTTGGTAGTAACTGTGATTGATGTGACAAATCTCAGTTACTGTGAAACAGGAAACTAATGGCTGGAAACGATCTTGCTGGAGTTGTAGAACGCTTAATTAATGCAATGGGAGCACGTGAAGGTCAAGGTAACGATGCTTTGAGAAGGCTGGACCTATTCGAAAAGCACAATCCACCTCGTTTCAAGGGAGGATATAACCCTGATGGAGCACAAATCTGGATTCGAGAGATAGAGAAGATCTTTCGAGCATTGCAATGTAATGAAGCTGATAAGGCAGTCTTCGCTACTTATGCATTATCTGAGGATGCCGAACATTGGTGGGATAGCATGCGTAAACAATTCGAAGTCAACGACGTGGAGATCACTTGGGACTATTTCAAGGATATGTTTCTGGAAAAATACTTTCCAGCTGATGTTAAAGAGAAAAGACAATTCGAATTCCTGTCGCTGACCCAAGGAAATATGACCGTTGGAGAGTACGCATCCAGGTTTGAAGAGCTATCTCATTTTCATTCTCATTATAATGATGCTACTAATGAAAGAGATCGGTGTGCAAAGTTTGTAAATGGACTGCGGCCAGAAATTAAGGAAGCTATACGAATGCAGGAAATCCGTGAATTTTCTGTATTGGTAAATCGCTGCAGGATCTTTGAAGAAGACCATAAGGATAGAATGACCAAAAGTCGTGAACCCATTCACAAGGCAGGAGAAATAAGAAGTGGAGGACCTCACCATCACCAAAGAAGAGATTTCAGAAGGAATAAGCCTTACCAAGCACCATTTCGTCGATTTGGAGCAGCATCTGTTCCTAACAGACCCCAAGCTTCAACTGGAAGCTATTACCCAACATCTGCACCAAATTTTAAATGTTTTATCTGTGGAGGACCCCATTTGAAAAGGGATTGTCCTAAAAACACTTATGTTTGCTTTAAGTGTAACAAACCAGGTCATCACATCAAGGATTGCCCAGAGATGAAGAGAGAAAACCCTGAAGGTGCAAGTACAAGCATAAATACTCAAGGAGGCGCGCACAGTGTAGTCAGAAGGCCGAAAGCAAAAGGAAAGGTTTTTGCAATCACTGGAGAAGAAGCATCTCATGCTGATTCCATGGTAGAAGGTAAGTGTATCATTAATAAGATTTCTTTAACTGTTATGTATGACTCAGGTGCATCACATTCCTTTATTGCCAATGATTGTGTAGAAAAACTAAAATTACCTGTGATAGAACTTCCATTTGACTTATCTGTACATACTCCTGGAAACAATCCCATTGTCACTTCTAAAGCTTGTTGGAAATGCCCTATTGTCATAGATGGTAGGGACTTTAAGGCTAATCTTTTCTGTTTACCCCTTTCTGGCTTAGAAGTTATTATTGGGCTAGATTGGTTGTCTGACAATCATGTTCTAATAGATTGTCATAATAAAACCATAATGTTTAAAGAACCAGTGAATTTGAATCCTGAGGATTCGAGATTTCTAACCGCCAACCAAGTGAGTGCCTCTTTAAAAGGAGGGGCTCAAGGATTCATGCTATTGCTTTTAACGAAAAGAGAGCAAGAATCAAAAATCAAAAATCTGCCGGTTGTGTGTGAATTTCCTGACGTTTTTCCTGAAGATATCCCTAGTTTACCCCCAGAAAGAGATGTAGAATTTTCCATTGATCTAGTACCTGGAGTTGGACCCATTTCAATTGCACCATACCGAATGTCACCTCTAGAATTAGCAGAGTTGAAGAAACAACTTGAAGAGATGATAGAGAAGCAGTTTATACGACCTAGTGTATCCCCCTGGGGTGCACCAGTGTTGTTGGTTAAGAAAAAGGATGGTAGCATGAGATTGTGTGTAGATTATCGGCAACTGAACAAGGTGACGATCAAGAACAGATACCCTCTGCCAAGGATTGACGACTTGATGGATCAGCTGCGTGGTGCCACGGTGTTCTCCAAAATTGATTTGAGGTCTGGATACCATCAAATAAGGGTGAAGAAAGAAGATGTATCGAAAACTGCTTTTAGAACACGCTATGGCCATTACGAATATCTAGTAATGCCTTTTGGTGTAACTAATGCACCAGCCGTATTCATGGATTACATGAATAGGATTTTTCATCCATATCTAGATAAATTTGTAGTGGTGTTCATTGATGATATATTAGTGTACTCTAAAAGCAGAGAAGAACATGTTGAACACTTGAAGGTTGTGTTGGAAATCCTGAAAAAGAAACAACTGTATGCAAAGTTGTCGAAGTGTGAATTCTGGTTGGAAGAAGTAAACTTTTTAGGACATGTAATTAGTCAAGGAGGAATAGCTGTAGACCCTTCCAAGGTGGAAGCAGTTTTAAAATGGGAGAGACCAACCACGATCACTGAGATTAGAAGTTTCTTGGGCTTGGCTGGATACTATAGGAGATTCATTGAAGGATTTTCAAAGCTAGGATACCCATTGACCAAGTTAACACGGAAAGGACAACCTTTTGTGTGGACGATACAATGCGAGAATAGTTTCCAAGAGCTGAAAGATCGACTTACTTCTGCGCCAGTGTTAGTACTCCCCGATCCACATCGAAGTTTTGAAGTTTACTGTGATGCGTCTAAACAAGGACTAGGAAGTGTACTCATGCAAGACAAGAAGGTTGTAGCCTATGCGTCGCGTCAATTAAGGCAACATGAGATTAACTACCCTACCCATGACTTAGAGTTAGCCGCTGTAGTTTTTGCCTTAAAGATTTGGAGGCATTATCTATACGGTGCAACATTCGATGTGTTTAGCGATCATAAGAGTCTCAAGTATTTATTCGATCAAAAGGAGTTAAACATGAGGCAACGGAGATGGATGGAGTTCTTAAAGGACTACGACTTTGAGTTGCAATATCATCCTGGAAAAGCGAACGTAGTAGCTGATGCTTTAAGTCGAAAGTCTCTACATGCATCCACAATGATGATTAAAGAGTTGGAATTAATAGAGAACTTCAGAGATCTTAACCTAGCAGTAAAGGTTAATGCTAACAGCTACAGATTAGGAGTGTTGCAAGTGACAAGTGAATTCCTGAGACAAGTTTTAGAGGCTCAAAGAGAGGATGAATTCCTGCAAGAGAAGAAAGAACTCTTGAAACAAGGAAAAGAAGTCGAGTTCAATGTAAGAAGTGACCAATTGCTAAGGTATAAGGATCGAGTGTGTATCCCTAATCAAGAGGAGTTGAGGAAAACAATTCTGGAAGAAAGCCATAAAAGTTATATGAGCATTCATCCCGGAGCTACTAAAATGTATCAAGATTTGAAGAAGTTATTTTGGTGGCCTGGAATGAAGAAAGAAGTGGCAGAGTACGTGGCTGCATGTCTAATTTGCCAGAAGGTTAAAGTAGAACACCAAAAACCCCCTGGAATGCTACAATCAATGGAAATACCAGAATGGAAATGGGATAGCATTACCATGGATTTTGTGACTTCTTTACCCAAAACTCCATTAGGACATGATTCGATATGGGTAATAGTTGATAGACTAACAAAGTCTGCCCACTTTATTCCTATCAACATTCGTTACTCTATGGAGAAGCTGGCAAAATTATACATCGAGGAGATTGTGAGATTGCATGGAATTCCTTCAAGTATCATTTCTGATCGGGATCCTCGTTTTACATCACAATTCTGGAAGAGCTTGCACAAGGCTTTGGGAACAAGACTGCGTCTGAGTTCAGCATATCATCCTCAGACGGATGGAC
Organism: Clitoria ternatea; assembly: GCA_037962975.1. NCBI lineage: Eukaryota > Viridiplantae > Streptophyta > Magnoliopsida > Fabales > Fabaceae > Clitoria > Clitoria ternatea. The sequence continues at coordinate 3,109,842 of CM075673.1, read as the reverse complement.
AATCAGAAAGAACAATCCAATCTCTAGAGGACTTGTTACGAGCTTGTGTGTTAGAGCATAAAGGAAGTTGGAATCAATTCTTACCATATGTGGAGTTTACCTACAACAACAGTTTCCATGCTAGCATTGGCATGACACCTTTTGAAGCATTATATGGAAGAAAATGTAGGACCCCGCTATGTTGGTTTGAGACTGGTGAAAACTTGATGCTAGGACCAGAGTTGGTACAACAAACCACGGATAAAATCAAAATAGTTCAGGAAAAGATGAAGGCAACACAGAGCAGGCAGAAAAGTTACTATGACAAAAGAAGAAAGGCGCTTGAATTTCAAGAAGGCGATCATGTATTCTTGAAAGTCACACCTATGACTGGGGTCGGTCAGGCAATGAAATCTCGAAAACTAACTCCTAGATTTATCGGTCCATACCAAATAATTCATAAAGTTAGTCCCCTTGCCTACCAAATAGCATTACCACCTTTTCTTTCTAATATCCATAATGTTTTTCATGTGTCAAACTTGCGAAAGTATATATCTGATCCTACACATGTTATTGAACCTGATGTCATACAAGTTAAAGATAATCTTACATATGATGCACCACCTGTTAGAATAAGTGACAGAAGAATAAAACAATTAAGAGACAAGACAATTCCGCTTGTAAAGGTTATTTGGAGTGAAACGAGAGGAGAAGATGCTACATGGGAACTAGAAACTGAGATGAAAGAGTCTCATCCTCATTTGTTTTACTGATTAATGTAAATTTCGAGGACGAAGTTTTCTAAGGGGAGTAGAGTTGTAACACCCCTATTTTTATTTTTATATTAAAATTTTGAAGGAATTAAATTATGGTTCTTTAGAACTTTTTAATCTACGTATTATTTATGATTTTTTGGAATTTTGGAATTTTTTAATAAAAATAATATTTTTTAAATAATTTTAAATTCATATAAGTGACTTAAATTAAAAATATTTATAAGAAAGTGAATTTAAATTATAAGAAAATTTTCTAAAATCCGTTTCAAGTAGACTTATCTAAAAATTATCGGTTTGAGAAAAATCTTGATTTTTTCTAATCGTTAAAAAATTAGAAACGTATCAATAAATTTTTATTAACAGAAAATTTTAGATTTTTAAAATTTCAACTTTATATTACTTATTATAAAATTAGTGAGGACTGATATAATATCGCTAAATTTCAAAAAGGACTCATTTTGAATATTTAAAATATACCGAGTGAAAAGTTACTATTTGACTTAATAATTCTGCCGACAGTTACTATGCAAAACACTGTACATGTACGAAATTTTCAAAGAATGCATAGTAATCTGGAATAAAAAATTCAAAAATGCATAGTACTTTTATATTAAAATAATGGAATGCATAGTAAATTTTTTTCCTATAAATACCGAAGGATTTCTTCTTTAGAATTCACAATTTCAGATTAAGTTTTCTTAATACAGTAGTGCTAGTGAGATAGTGGTGGAAGTGAGAGAGAGAAGAAAAGTTTTTGGAGAGAAGGTTCTGCCAAAATCCTAAGGTAAGAATACTTCTCTTTTATATTTTTTAGGGTTATTTTTATATCATTTTTAGAAATCTGTTATTATACTAGAAATAATATTATTTTAAGTTACTATTCTGCATAGTAAAATACTATTTCAACAGTAAATTACTATTTCAATAGTAAATTACTATTCAAATAGTAAATTACTATTTACTGTTACTATTTACCGTTACTATTCACGATTTACTATTTACCGTTACTATTCACGATTTACTATTTACCCGTTACTATTCACGATTTACTATTTACCGTTACTATTCACGATTTACTATTTACCGTTACTATTCACGTTTTATTATTTACTGTTACTATTTACTATTTACTATTCACTATTCACTATTCACTATTTACTATTTACTATTCAGAATTTACCATTTCTGTTTTAAGTAGTAATCTTAATCTTCGTCTTATGCTTATACTGAAATAAGATTGATATTAATATTTCTAGAAATCGGAGGCGCAAAGCAAATCTCTTTTTGGTAACGACTCAAGGTAAGGGGGAGTGAGATAAGAAGTATAATATGAAAAGACATAAGAATAATGGGAGGAGTCCCCTACTCCTTTTAAATTTAATAATATTATTATTTTAAAATATTAACTTTTTAACTTAAAATTTATAATAAATTTTAAATTAAATATCTAGTTTAACTAACTCTAACATACCTATGCAAAGACTTGGACCATTATGACCTATATGGACTGGACTATACCTATGCAAGGACTTGGACCATTATGACCCATATGGACTGAACTATACCTATGCAAGGACTGAATTATATGGACTTACATATACCTATGCGAGGAATTGACCAAAAGGACTAAAATTGACTATATTAATAATCATTAAATTTTGTATTATGATATGTATTAATGATATTTAATTGATTTGATTATGATTTGATTATGATTGATTGATTGATGATATTTAGTTATGATTGATATTGTTTGATTTTGATTGATGATATTGTAATGTGGAGTTTGAGCATATAGTGAGCATGACGGAAAGCTAAAATTCAGTAAGAATTTCTTACCTTACTCTTTAAATTTTATTATCTTTTATCTCTTCTTAGAAATTATTTTTATTAACTTTATTTTCAATATTTAGAATAAAAAAATTAGTATTTATTTTAGAAAGAAAATATTTTATGAGAATTTATTTAATTAAATCTTGAGTTAAAGAAAAATTTTGTAATTTTAAGTATTTTTGGTTAATAATTATTCTCTTTTAATAAAACCAAATTTTTTGAAAGAAAATTATTTTATTTTTCCAACTTAATAACTAAATATATTTGGAAATAATTGAGATTCTTAAATTTGATTTTGTTAAGATTTAATTTGAGAAAGATTATCTAAAGTTTTATATGATAAAGTTTTTAGGTATTTAAGGCTTAGAAACTCAATTTCAGTGAGATTCGAAAACTGTACCAAATTTATTTCTGTGGGACAGAAATTTAGAGAAAATGTACAGTTTATTGAAATAATGTTGTAAACCTTTAAGGGATTTAATAATTGAGTTTCTAAAAGCCTTAACCAACTCAATACGCGAGTAGTTCATGCATCATGGATAATGAAAGTGAAATGAAATAATATTGTCTGGGGACGGATTATAGAAACCGAGGATACATTAGAGGAGGCTTAATTACGAGCCTTGGGATGAGAGGGTGTGAAAGGGTGCTTCAGGGGACCTGGGGTAGCTCCCTAGTGTCGGGTACTTTCACAATAAAAACTTTCTCAATCTGACTAGTCTCTAAGTGTTTCCATACCAGTTGAGCTGTTCATATTATTATTATCCGGACTTATGGAACAGTGTAAACTCCTGGTTGGCCCAGTACAAATTAAAATTTAAGGGCCCACATATATAGGTAAGTTATGATGAAGATATTGCATAACATTCATGCATTCATAATTGATTGTGTATGTGATCGTGATTGATATTATTATGTATTGGTTGTGAAAACCCTTTGTTGCTTATGTCTTATTCGGAAATATTATATTCTGTTTCTCACTCCTTTCTCCGTGTTTTTGTTTCATATATTCTAAATTGATGGTGATCCGGTCTCAATACCGGTATCCGATCTGCTATACATATTTCAATGTCTTTGATAAGACATCTACGTGTAACCGGTGTCATCGGTATACATCCGAACTGTAATTCCGTATCAGGCGTTCTCCCTATACCGGTTGTTCAGGATAACACCATGACATCGGACAATACACACGTCACTGTGCTAATGACAAGGATTGTTGCTACAGGGATCGATCAATAATTCCCTACACTACGAGCCAAATTTTGCTCACGGGAATGGTCAACTTGTTCCCTAATCCTAGTCTACATTCTCTACGCTCAATATAAAATAGCCACTTGACCCAATCATGCAGGTAAGTGCGCAATATAATAATGCTAATGGGAGTTGGTGGTTCCCCACCAACGAGTCCTCGTTAATCGAGCCAATCAGGTATATGAACTCACTTCATGATTGAAGGGGAGGCTCTTCTTCAGCTCTTTTACGACTGATTCCTCTCTGAATACATTCCTTACTTGGAATATAATCACTGACTTGAGCGTCGGAGAATCTTTGTAGGTGACACCACCATTCGCCCACTTCAACGCGTTAGGTCGGTGTAAAGGATCTCCAGGACGCCCAATCCGCTTTCTTCACCCAAGGACAACGGATACATACATCGGATACACATACATCCGGTCTACTAGACGGTATTGACATACTATTCATGACTGGCTTGAGATCGGATCTATTGACCCCGGTCCAGGACAGATCATTGGCACGCCCGGTGGGACTCGATAAAGTTATTCCCATATCCTTTGACAGAGCAGGTAATCCACAATGGAAGGCGAAGCACAAGACTTCATGGAAAATCAGGCTAAAGGCAGAACCAATCCTAACGCCTTCAGAAAACTCAACTTTGATTCTCATGGGGGCAGCTCAAAGAAGATAGTAACAGTGTCTGATCCTGATCCTCGTGATGAGTTGATCAAACAACTTCAGAGGGAACTCGCTGAATTGCGAAGAGAAAAAAGGCAAAGCGAGGATAAAGAGTCATCTCGCACGCGAAACACTCCCCACACAACTGATGGTGAAAAGTCCACCACTCTTCAGTACTCAAAGATCCCAACGTTTGAGGAGGGAGAACAAACTCGCGATTCTGAGGATGCAGCTTCCCGAAGGAAGAGAGATTCAACAACAGCACCCCCATTGTCTTACAATCTGAAGGTTCCTTTTTCAAGGAGACTTATGGGCATCAGCATCCCCAAGCACCTTCAAACCACTCAACCACTTTCCATCGGAAAGTATAATGGTGAAACTGATCCAACTAAGCACCTTGATGCTTATGTGTTTGAAGCCATGTACTTGGGGGCTGATGAAGACGTGATGTGCTGAATGTTCCCTCGAACATTGTCTGAGGAAGCCCTCGGGTGGTTTAAAGGCCTGCCTTCTGGATCCATAGATTCTTGGACGGAAATGGTAGCTGCCTTTGAAACCCACTTTGTCATCTCCAGAGACGTACCCAAGACGTCTCATACCTTGGCTCAGATTAAGCAAAGTGAAACTGAGGGCTTAAAAGATTTTTTGAAGAGGTTTTATAAGGAAGCAGCCCTGGTTCATAACCTCACAGAATCTATCAAGCTGCATATCATAATTGAGGCATTGCAGCCAGGATCAGCTTTCGCTCTTTCATTAGCAAAGAGCCCCCCAGCAACTTTTGAGGAGTTCAGGAAAAAAGCCTCAAAGTATGTGAGCATAGAGATGCACTTGGAGGCAATGGCTGCAAAGAAAAAGCCACCAACACCATCTCCCCAAACCCAGAAGGGTAAGGAAAAGACGAGGTCAGAACGCATGGAGAGGCCATTCACCAATCCTAAGGTGGATAACCACCCTCCTCGACCTCGAGAAAGGCATGTCAATTCCTTCAGCCATTATGCACAGTTATCTGCCAGACCATCTCAGATTTTGAGAGAGGTCGGATGGCCAGTTTTCAGCACATATGGCATCAGGAGACCAGCCCCTATGAAAAGACCAGGAAATTCACGAAAGTACTGTGATTTTCATGAACAAAATGGTCATTCCACTGATGAATGCCAAGCTCTAAAGAACGCGGTTGAGACGTTAATTAGAGAAGGCAAATTGAAGCAATACCTGTTCAAAGAAAAATCCTTTGACAGGGCAGAACGGAATGAGAAAAGAGAAAGAGATCCCGACGATGGGGATGACAACAACCCCAGTCCGGTTCGAAAGTTCTCTGCTGCAGAGAAGCAAAAAGGTGTAATGACCGATAATGCAGCACAGAAAGACAGCATGCCCCAGCAACAACGTCAGGGCCGACGTGAAGTCATTGACATGATTGCTGGAGGGTTCGCTGGAGGAGGAGCTTCAATTACAGCCCGTAAGAATCATCACAGAATGATTCTATCTGTGCAAGGGAAAGTCAAAGACAATCGCCCTTACAGAGGAGGAAATGAGGCTCCCATAATCTCTTTCTCTGACGAGGATTTTGGCCCAACCGTTCCTGGTAGTGACGATGCTGTAGTCATCACTGCTGTGATCGCCAACAAGGATGTCCGAAGAATCCTTGTTGACCAGGGAAGTTCCTGCGATGTTATTTTCTATAATTGCTTTGAAAGAATGGGTTTTAAAGACTCAGATTTACAGCCTTACACGCAGGAACTAACAGCTTTCAATGGCGCAAAGCAACTAACTAAAGGGTATCTTGACACCCTTATCTCGTTTGAAGGTGAACCAGGAGCCAGGACGGTTAGGTCTCGGGTGCTAGTGATTGATGTCAAATCACCATTTAATGGCATCATAGGCCGTCCTACTCTGAATGCAATGAAGGCAGTTGTATCAACCCCACATCTCCTTATCAAGTTCATTGACAAGGATAATGCTGTGTCATCTATCCGTGGTGATCAAGAGATGGCTAGGTACTGCTACAACCTTAGTCTCAACATGACAAAGCTGGACGCCTCCAATAAAAAGAGGAAACTTAATGATGCTGGAACATCGGCTGAATCCGTAAGTCTTGTCGACCTGGACCCTAGAGCGGATTTGAACATTGATCCGTTCAACCCATCAAAGCCCACACCGGATGGAAATTCCAGGGACATTGTCTTGGGAGATTCTCCAGAAAAGATCACCCATATCAATGACAAGCTAGATACTGAAATAGAGCAGCGACTGCTGGCTCTCTTACAAGAGTTTAAAGACCTCTTTGCATGGACTGCAGCCGATATGCCAGGCATAGACCCTGAATTCTGCTGTCATAAACTTTCTGTCTATCCAGAGACGAAACCTGTCGCCCAAAAGAAAAGACGATTGGGCCCAGAGAAACAGAAAGCAGCTTGTCAGCAAACTGAGGAATTGCTGAAGGCTGGATTTATCAAGGAAATCCGATATTCCTCTTGGCTTTCGAATGTGGTGATGGTCCCTAAATCCAATGGTAAATGGAGAATGTGCATCGACTACGTGGACCTCAACCGTTGCTGTCCAAAAGATCCTTATCCTCTTCCTAATATAGATCGGATGGTAGATGATTCCTCTGGTTACCAATACCTGAGCTTCATGGACGCTTATTCTGGTTACAACCAAATTCCGATGTGCGAAGAGGATCAAGAGAAGACAGCTTTCATAAATGATCGTGGTGTCTTTTGCTATACAGTCATGCCCTTTGGCCTGAAAAACGCTGGGGCGACATATCAGCGCATGATCAACAAGGTTTTCGAAGGTATGCACACCAAACTTGTTGAAGTATACATTGACGACATAATAGCAAAGACACCGGTTGGTGGCGATCATATTGAAGACCTGCGCCAAGTATTCACCCGTTTGAGACAATTTAACATGAGGCTGAACCCAATGAAGTGCACATTTGCTGTCCCTGCTGGGAAATTTTTGGGTTTCATGTTAACTCAACGTGGTATAGAAGCCAATCCAGGGAAGTGCCAAACGATTCTAGACATGCAAAGTCCTAAGAATCTCAAAGAAGTCCAATCCCTGAATGGCAAGGTAGCAGCTTTGGCACGATTCATGCCGAAGATGGCTCACAGGTCGCTCCCCCTGTACAAAATACTAAAAAAGTCCAAGAAATTCGAGTGGGGACAAGAACAAGAAAAAGCTTTCCAAGAGCTTAAGGAGGTGTTGTCCAAACCTCCCATTCTCACAAAGCCTGACCCCGAAGACACACTCATTCTGTACTTGGCTATTTCAGATGAAGCTTTGGGCGTTGCCTTGATAAAAGAAACTCCTGATGGACAAAGACCGGTCTATTTCACTAGCAAGACCTTGCAAGGTGCTGAGATCCGGTATCAAAAAATTGAAAAGGCCGCCCTCGCTGTTGTTTGGGCCTCACGACAGTTGCGTCCGTACTTTCACGCCCATCCAATCATAGTGAGAACGGATTTGCCACTCCGTTCTGTCTTAATCAAGCCCGATCTTGCTGGGAGGATGATCAAATGGTCTATTGAACTCTCTGAGTTTGATATATCCTACGAACCCCGCAGCGCTATTAAAGCTCAAGTCCTGGCTGACTTTATTGTGGAAATGACAGGGACTGATCCGGATTACCCTCGAGTCCATTGGACCATTTACGTTGATGGTTCATCAAACCAAAGAGGCTCTGGAGCAGGTGTAGTTCTCGAAAGTGATGACGGAGTACACCTGGAGATCTCCCTTCGTTTCAATTTCAAAACATCCAACAACCAGGCTGAGTACGAAGCTTGCTTGGCCGGGCTAAGAGCTGCAATTGACATCGGAGCTTCTGAGGCGACACTCTGTAGTGATTCACAGCTGGTGATTTCGCAGATCTTAGGAGAATATCAAGCTCGCGAACCTCAACTCCAATTATACTTGAACTGTGTCAAGGAGTTGACTGAGAAATTCTCAAAGGTGGAGTTCAAGCATGTTCCACGTGAAGAGAATACGAGAGCAGATATACTCTCCAGGTTAGCAAGCACTAAACGACCGGGTAGCACCACTACTCTGGTTCAAAGCACGCTAACGTCGCCCATCATCCCTCTTTTCCCTTCTCTAAACGCCATAATGACTGACTCCCTTTACGGAGATACATGGATGGCTCCTTACATCCGTTATTTGGCTGATGGACAGCTACCCACAGATGAGAAGGAAAAGACGAGGTTAAGGAGAGAATTACCGTATTTCACTATGATTGATGGTAATCTCTACAGAAGGGCACTCTCTGTGCCCTATTTAATTTGTCTCAAAGAGGATGAGGTGCAAGGTGTAATGGAGGAAGTGCATGGAGGACAAAGTGGACACCACGCCGGAGGAAGAAGCTTAATGCGAAAAATCCTCAGAGCTGGATACTGGTGGCCCACAATGAAGCAAGACTCCATTGACTTCGTCAAAAAATGCGACGCTTGCCAAAAATTCTCTAACCTACACCACACACCGGCGGAAGAACTCTTCACATCCGCTGTTCCATGGCCTTTCTACCAATGGGGATTGGATATTTTGGGCCCCTTTCCAACTGCTCCTGGGGGCATCAAATATCTCATTGTAGGGGTCGATTATTTCACTAAGTGGATAGAAGCAGAGCCGGTGGTGCATATTACTTCAGCCCGAACTCGCCGTTTCATGTATGAAAACATCATAACACGGTTCGGGGTCCCAGCACGGATTGTCACAGACAATGGCACCCAGTTCACGGATAGAAAATTCACAGATTTGCTTGAAGGGTTAGGAATAACCCAAATATTCTCATCCGTCGAACATCCCCAAACTAATGGTCAAGCTGAAGTGGCCAACAGGGAGGTGCTTAAGGGACTAAAGAAGCGCCTTGGTAAAGCCAAGGGCGGATGGACAGACCAGCTGTGTCATGTCCTATGGGCATATCGGACAACGCCTCATTCGTCCACCAATGAATCCCCATATCGCCTAACATACGGGGTCGAGGCAATGATACCTGTGGAACTGCAAATTGCTTCCACAAGAGTTAAGTACTTCTCTGAAGAAACCAACAATGCTAACTTGGCATCTGAAATGGATGTCATACAAGAACTCAGAGAAGACGCTTTCATCAGAGATCAAGCCATCAAAGCCAAAGTTGCTCTCCGGTACAACAAACGAGTCCAATCAAGGACTTTCAACGTTGGAAATTTGGTTTTGAGGAAAGCAAGTATAGGGAACAAATTCGCCCATCAAGGCAAATTAGCCCCAAACTGGGAAGGCCCATACAGGGTATCCGAGGTCACTGGCAAAGGCTCTTATCGCCTTGAAAACCTTGATGGCACTCCAATCCGAAACAAATGGAACACCCAAAACTTGCGCATCTACTATAGCTAGCTGTTTCTACACTCTCCTATCCTTATCTTGGATTGAATACTGGAGAATTTATTTTCACAGCTACGCTCTCCTTGTAATTCTTATTTTTGATTTAATAAGAATCTCTCATAACAATTTAACTCTTTCGAGTTTTTCTTATGCTGTGATTTTCAGTTTATCCGGTGTACAAAAGCATATTCAGGACGGATGATCTCAGCTACTTATTCTGTAGTTGACGATGTAACTCTTCGAATATGCGCAACGCACAAGAACATACTCAGGACGGATGATCTCAATTACCCATTCTGTAATTGACGATGTAACTCCTCGAGTGTGTAAATATTGAAGGCCCAGATTGTAGGATTAAACTGAACTCTGGGTACGGTTAGTAAGTTTGGCTGAACACCGGTGAAGGCTCAGATTGTAGGATTAAACCGAACTCTGAGTACGACTAGTAGGATAAACCAAACGTCGGTGAAGACCTGAGTTGTAGGATTAAACCGAACCTCAGGGCATGGGTTGTAGGGCTGGTCCTTCTTCAAGGCCACAAACCGAACCCCATTCGAAGACTACATGGGTTGTAGGGCTGGTCCTTATTCAAGGCCACAAACCAAACCCCATGCGAAGGCTTGGGTGCAGTAAGCTGGTTTTTCTTCAAGACCACGCTGAACCCCAAGTGACGGGCGCAGTAGGTTCAGGATTAACCCTGATCTGAACCCCGTATTGAAGGCTCGGATTGTAGGATTAAACCGAACTCTGAGTACGACTAGTAGGATTAACCGAACGTCGGTGAAGAATCGTCATTGGGTAAAACCAAAGACCAATTGAAGAACGGCTAGTAGGATTCAACCGAACACCAAATATGACATGGACAGTAGGATCAAACCGAACTCCAAACACAACAAGTAAGTTATACTGAACTCCAGATTAATACTTTCTTATGAAGTTCTTTATTTGGAAGTTTTATAACTAACTCATGAACTCCGACACAAACAATTCACTCGGGTACGCCATAATCTAAGGCATATTCACCTGAAATCTCTCAGTCGGAAATATTTGAGGAGGAATGTCTATTTTAAATCCTCACTCTTAAAAACTCTCACGAGAAAATTTTACTCAGAGTTTATTCAAAGTGATAATCACCCAATGATACTGGGGGACAACATCAACGGTTTAACGAATATCTTGAGGAATGAACTCTCGTCTAAACGATCTCACAATCATTCCCCTTAAGCCGTTCTTGTAACAATGATGTGTTCCCTGACAAGCGGTGATCTTATTGAGAAATCCATCTCGCATGTATAAGTCCGGTATGGAGATTTTGTTTAACAAACCGATCTTCATTACTTAAATTCGGAATGATTCAATACACATGCGATCCCTCTATTAAAGTTGTTTTTCACTAAACAAAAATGGAGGTAAAAAACCCTTTTATTGATTAAATGAGAATTACAATTCGTATAATAATCCGGAGCTGATCCCGGAACACAGCGAATTTGAATCAATAAAATGAAAAAGGAAACAGGGAAGGGCGCTACTTTCTCTGGCTTGAATCTCCTTCTTTCCCTTTGCCTTTGCCTCCGGCCTTGCCTTCTTCAGTGCGAGGGCTCGTTCCTGTGCTTATGGGCTTCAGGAATGAAGGTCCCATCGATTGGCCTGCAGGTAAAGGAGCGAACTTATAAGGAGTGCTAGGCGGACTTTCATGACGCTTATCAACTATGGCCACCAGTTTCCCTTGATGAAACTCATAGAACGGGTCAATACCATTCAGATTAAGTTTCACCTTGGGATTCCGGTATTGTATTTGATGAACAGCCAACCCAAAGGATTCCTTGACTGCCTGATCGCACATATCCACAGCCTCGTCAAATTCCGCTTTTGTGTCCGCCAACTTTGAGAGCAGCTCCTTCTCCTTACGCGACCAATCTTCGGTTCCTCGAGCATAAACAACTTTGACTTCCTTAAGCTCCTCTTCCAGCTTTGAAGAGCGTTCCTTCTCCGCACAAAAACCGGAGTGGAGGTCGGAATTGATTTTCTTTTGATCAGCTACTTGGGCCTCCAACTCCTTGGCAAGATGTTTTAGCCTGACAATTTCTTCATCCTTCTTATATCCTTCCTCTTTGGAAGCTTCTAATTTACTTTCTAAACGAAGGATGGTTGCCTTGTCCTTAGCAGCAGCAACGCTAAGGTCATTAACCTTGCCAACCAACGAGCTCAGCCTCTCATTCTCTTCTGGAAGCTTACGAACCGATCTTAGGAGCCCGGATAATTCTGCCAGGTGCTTCTGTCCGGCATCGCAAGCTTTGGCTACTTCATCGCTCATCAATGAGGGCTTCAGCTTGTACGGAGTCTCAGGAACGGCCTCAGGAACAGAACCCTCGTATACCAGATATTGTGCAAGACCGGAGCTACTTTGAAGGGGGCGAGTAACTTTTGGTGCAAAGTAAGTCGTTATTGGCTTTGCACCATAGGTGATCCCGTCGCCAGGAGCATCCGGAGTGGACCCTACATCCAGAGCGGATCTTTCCACTTTCTTTCCCTTTGAAGGCTCCGGATCAGCACTCTCACTTGAAATTTTTTGTTTTTTCGGAGAGGGTTGACGATCCGAGGTCCTTGAGGAACCGCGTTTTATAGTTTTCTTCTTTTCTCCGACCTTCTCAGCCACAACCTTCTCAGATCCGCCCTCCAGTAAGGGAATATCGTCACCAGCAGATGAGGTTAAAATGATGGTCTCCGCTGTGGCTTTCTTCGAATTCCGTTTCGCCTGAATGTCATTTTCAGCTGCCACGGAATTCGCTCCAGCTTTGAGCCCTTTCAGTTTTTCCATCTCTGGAGACGCAGCTTCAATTTCAACTGCAAAACCAAGCAACACGGTTAGAAATCAACTACTTCAAGGCATGTTGCGATAAAATATGAATATTAGCAGGAAAATTACGCAGATATTCCTCGCGGGTAGACCACGATCCTAACAAACGCCTGCAAGAGAAAAATTGATGCGAGGCGGTGTAAGATTGAAGGGCGGAAAGAACGGAAACTGAAGACGGGCTTAGTTCATCCTCCTTAGTGTAGAACGCCTGGGAGGTCAGCAAAAAGTGTTCATGCGTCCAAGCCACTGGGAACTTCGGAAGCCCATCTTCAGTTAACCAAAAAACTGACTCGTCAGGGTGAACGCTAATCTTCGTGAAATAGGACTTGAATGAATGTCCATCAACTTTGGCGGAGTCAGTGTACGCCTCAAAGTTGATAACCTTTGAGAGAGTCTGGAGGGATATCAAGCTCACTCCCCCCTTCTCTTTATTTGCACGACGGACCACTTGGGCAAAATAAAAGAGCATGGCCACCGTCGGCTTGAAGTTGAAGTGCTCCCCAAGCACTTCAAGAGAGCGGACTAATCCCCATCCGTTGGGGTGAAGCTGTGAAGGAGCGCAGTCCAGGAATCTCAGAACCCCCATCTGAAACTTCGAAAGGGGAAACCGCACACCAAGGTTCAAAAATAAAAAGTCATACATATACAAGGACCTTTCGTCCGGGATATGACAAATTCGATCGGATGGCAATGGGGCTATCACCACGAAGCACTTCTTGTATTTATCCCTCTTGAAGACCGTGAAACGCGGCTCCAACTCCGCTCCCCCCTCTTGAGCATGAACTGATGCTATTTCACGAAACTCCTCAGCCACCCAGCTGAATGGGCGTTTCTGTTGGAATTTCACCCAATCTATCCGGTGTGCAACCACATTGCAGAGGCCGGATTGGGTCTTCAAGATATGCTTCTCGGAAGGGGATTCCCCTTCAGACGACTTCCTCCCAGTAGCTTTCTTTGTCACCATTGTGAAAGCCTTGATGCTGCGATAAAATTCCACATCATCAGAGACATATAAATCCCCACTCTCGACACTCTCACTAGAGGAGGAAGACCCTGAAGAGGGTATAATCACCCTTCGCCTTTGATATTGCGACCCCTCCCTCTCTGTATTTCGTGATCTCGACTGAAGGATCACTGGAATCCTCCCACCATGAACGCTAGGGTTTTGAGTCAAAGCCCTTCCTCCTCTTCCTCTAGGGCCAACGCCACTGAAGCTAACACCCTTCCTAGGCATTCTCAAATATTGAAAAGAGAAACTGAGAACGAAGGGAAAGTGGTTACCTTAGATAGTGAATTGAAATTCACAGAGGTGGATACGAAGAACTTCTTGGAACTTTCGTAGAGATTCGTCAAGGAAGCAAGAAGAAATGGTAACTGAGATTGCCAAATATGCCTATATCAGGGCACCAAAATTTTTCAAATACCCACTAAACATAACCTATCGTTTACCCCCAAACGACTCCCCGTTTAGTGGACCAAAATTGTCATTTAGTACATCAAGGCGCGAAAATGCCATCATTTTGTCACAGAGCCATCGAAATGGGCCTATTAAAACCAAATATTAGGCCCAACAAAACTATGCGTGACAGTTACTAAGACATGCGCACTTAATGCAATAATGGCGCGCCCACGTGAATTAAGGCATTAAATGTCCAATCATTAGAAACGTGGCCACCATTACCCGAATACCAAGGGTTGTGAAATTCGATAAACTTCTGATATTTCCATTGTCGAATCCGCCCTTAAAATTTCATCACTACGGAACATGGTTCCCAGAACGGATATTTACACTTCGGTGCAAATCCGAAATCCAGACGTACTATGATCAATATAGCTCATATGAGCAAGTCAACTGCTTCCTCACATCAGCTAGGGGGCTAGTAGAGGTAAGACTCGGATTTCGGATGGAGCGGAAATTGGCAATTGAATCCGCACTCCCTTGATTGGAAAAATTCACCAGGACGGATGATCTCAATCACTTATTCAGTGATTCGATGACGTAACTCCTGGTACGAAGAACTCCAATAATCATTCCAGGACGGATGATCTCAATCACTTATTCAATGATTCGGTGACGTAACTCCTGGTATGAAGAACTCCAATAATCATTCCAGGACGGATGATCTCAATCACCTATTCAGTGATTCGACGATGTAACTCCTGGTATGAACAATTCTCATCATCATTCTGAAAGTATTCACTCAATCCGTATTCCTACGATTGAAAAATGTCTCCAGGATGGATTATCTAAATCACTTAATCTGTGATCTGACGATGTAACTCTTGACGATGTGTACTTTTCCAGAACGGATAACCTCAGTCACCCATTATGTGATATGATGATGTAACTCCTAACGCGGTGTACCTGCCCAGGATGGATGATCTCAATCACTCATGCTGTGATCTGACGATGTAACTCCTGGCGCCATACACACCCAAAGGACGGATGATCTCAATCACCTAATATGCGACCTGATGATGTAGTTCCTGGTATCGTACACATCCCCAAGACGGATGATCTCAATCACTTATGAAGTGATTTAATGATAAAACACCTGGCATGATCAATACTCATAATCATCTTTATGATGGAAAATTCCGAAAGTCAGTCCGCACTTTCGCTTTCTAGTGGTATTCTCCCAGGACGGATACTCTTTATCACCTATTCTGTGATACAACAACGTAACTCCTGGTGTAGAAAAAACTCCCATCATCATCCTTATGATAAAAGACTCAAACACTACTTCCTTGCAGTTCCCTAAACTTGGAACAATATTATCATCTCCTGTAAGAATATTACGGATTAGAAGCAGTCATCCGTCCTGTTACACTACTTTGCTAAACAGCGGATCGACCCATCTTTCCCCAAAAGAATTAAGGATCACGCCCCAAAGACAGGCACCTTCTTCTTAATACACACTTGGGGACATGTATATATTTATCCGTTCTAAATTTTATTCGTTGTTTAATCTTCCGAGGCTATTATTTCAATCCGGCCTTAAGATTAATTATACAGAACGGATTAGAAACGATTTAAATATACATGAAACGACGAAGACAAATTTCTTCAATCAAAACTCATTCATTGAAATGAAATTACATACAATAGTTTAAAATCCGGAGTTGATCCCGGTACACAACTATACATGTAGATGAAAACAAAACTACTGAGGAGGAATCTGTTCTTCAATCTTTTGTGCCTCTTCAGCACTGGGCTCTTGTGCTCCTTCCTTTAGAACCTCCGCAGGAGTCTCGCCTCCAGGAGCCTCAGCTCTTTCTTCAGAAGAGGGAACCTCGGACACAGGAAAGACGTAGTCAGGTCCCATAGATTGACCCTCAGGAAGAGGAGCCAAACCATATAAGGACGTCAGTGGATCTTCGTGACGACCATCCACCACTGCGACTAACTTTCCCTCATGGAATTCATAGTACGGATCCATCCCATAAAGGTTAAGTTTCGCAGTGGGATTGCGGTAGAAGACTTGGCGTATGGCTAGGCCGAAGGACTCTTCTACAGCCCGGCTGCATATGTCAACAGCTTCTTCTCTCTCAGCTTTCGCTGTAGCCAATTCTCCCCGCAACTTAGACAGCTCCTCACTGGATATCTCGGGCTCCACTTTCCTAGCCTTCAGTCCCTCTATCTCAAGAAGGAGCTTCTTCTCCCTTTGAGACCACTCCTCAGCATCAGCCTTATTTTTATCCTGGCTGCTGCGGAGTTCTTCCTCCTTCTCTGCCACTTTGTCTTCCAAGTTTTTAAGATCGCCTTTGAGCTTGAGATTCTCTTTAGTTATGAGATCCCCAAACTCCTTAGACTTGTTAAGACGATCTTCCATTAACTTCAATGCGGCTTTGTCCTTGTCTGAGGAAAGGTTGAGTTCTTCTAATTTGTCACTTAGCTCCTCAACCTTGTCGACGTTCTTAGCCAACTCACTGACGGAAGATAGCAATCCAGCAAGTTCGGCTAGCTGCCACCTTCCGGCCTCACACGCTTCTTCAATTTCTTTAACACTAAGCGTAGGCCGGAGTTTATACATCGGTGGTGGAAGAGTGGCAGGAGTAGAACCTTCGTAGGAGAGGAAGGGGGTGAGAAACGAGGTCGTTGGGAAGGAGGTCGGCCCTGATCCAGAAACCCCAGCAGCAGTGCCTTTATTGAGACCGGAGGAAGCACCAATCCCTTCCGAGGTTTCAACGGCTTTATCCTCCGAAGTCCTTTGCTTCTTGGACTGACGCTTCGAAGGATCATTCTGGATCTTTCTTCTCCTCTCAGTAACTGGAGGCTGACCCGAGGCTGCGCCAACATCGGACGTACCGCCCTCAACCAGTGGGATGTCCCCTTCAGCATCCGAGGTCAAGATGATTACCTCAGGACGATCCTTAGTTAAGGGCCTGGGCTTCACCTCATTTTCATGAGTAACAGATTTACCAGCCGCCTTGAATTTCTTCAATTTGTCCATTTCTGGAGTTTGCTGTTCTATTTCACCTACATGAACAAACACAAGATGTCAGCAACTACAAATATTCTATACATATTTGATAAAGGAGAAAAGATAGAATAAAACGAGAAGTACGTAAATATTCCTTCCGGACTCCGCTTGAGCTACTTAGCAGACGCCTACACGAAAAGACGTGACGACCTGTAGTGTGCGATTCAAGTGCGAACAACACTCTCGACGTCTCACGTGACAGATCAGATTGATCAGTGTAGTACGCGTGTGAGCTCAAGAGGAAATGTTTGTGTGTCCAACTCAGGGGAAATTTGTCAACGTCCTCTTCATCCTTCCAAAATTTTGGATTGCCCTTCTTAATGGAGATGCGGGTGAAGTAAATCTTGAAGGACTTCCCGTCAACCTTGGCAGAATCTGTATAAGACTCAAAGTTCACAAAGGAACAGAGAGTCCGGAGAGTCACCAGACCAACTCCGCCCTGCTTGTTTGCTCTCCGAACTACCTGAGTGTAGTAGAACAGCATCGCTACAGTTGGCGTGAAATTGAAATGTTCACCAAGGACTTCCAGAGCCCGGATGAGGCCCCAACCATTGGGATGAAGTTGAGAGGGTGCACAGTTCAGGAACTTCAGGACGCCCATCTGGAGTTCGGTTAGAGGAAAACGAACTCCCAGATTATGGAAAATAAAGTCATACATGTATACAGAGCGGTCATTAGGGACGACGTGGCATATCCGCTCTGTCGGAAGTGGTGCATAAACCCTATACCACTTCTTTGTCTCTTCATCCGTACTCAAAGTAAACCTCGGCTGGATCCGGGATCCCCCCTCATCCGCATGTCGGGAGGCCAATTCCTTAAACTCTCTAGGCACCCAGCAGAAAGGCCATTTAGCCTGAACCTCCTCCCAATCTAGCCTCGAAGCAACTACGCTGTAGAGACCTTCTGCTGTTTTCGAAATGGCGCTATCTCCAGAAGATCCTTCTCCAGTTGCCATTGGAAATATCTAGACCGAACTCCTTAATCTACGATAAGAAATAAAATGTCGTCAGAAAGTTGCAATCATTACTCACTGCATTTTGAAAGCAATTACAATCAGAGGGCGACTCTGAGAAGGGAAAGGTCACTTCCCGCAGTGAGTAAGATCCCCTTTCTGAGCGACGCGGTTCAGTCTTAGGAAGAATCACAAGGATTCTTCCCCACGACTATTAGGGTTGAGGGAAACTGATTCCCCCTCTTTTAGATGAAGCCTACTTTCTATAACTACGAGTAGCAAGTCAAAGCGAAACTAAAGCGACAAGGAAAAGATAGTTACCTCAGATGACAGTAATGAATTTGAGGAACGAAGAAACCCTCGCAATGTAGGTGATAAACTTCCTTGCAAAATTTCTGCAGAGTTTCGTTGAGAAAGCAAAAGCAAGTGGAACCCAGAATCCACTAAGTATTCCTTTTATAGGAAACAAAGAGGACCGGTTACCTCCTCTTGAAGTTGTGTCGTTCTCGATAAAACGTACCTGTTCACAAGCGGAACGACACAACCGTTCCAAATTCTTGGGCGCCAAAACGATAGCAACCCAGCAAAGGGCTATCCACTAGGCCCAAAAGTTTTGAAAACTTCAGGCCCATTAAGCCCAAAACGACGGTTAATGAGATTTTCATCTCAGACGCAATAATTGCCTGCCCACGTGATTAAAAGCATTAATGTCTAATCATGCAACGCAATTTACGCTTTACAGCCGTTACACGAACTTCAAGAGCTTTCAATTCCAATAAACTCTTGAAATTCTCACACAACGAATCTTTGTCTGAATCCGTTGTGACAGTACCGAAAGGTCTTTTCTATTAAATTTAGAACGGTTCTTTATGAATGACAACAGATGCTAAGGAGCTGTTACACACGTAAGCTTACCGATATTAAGACCTCTCGCAGGTTGAGTAGCTTATGTGAACAACTATTCAGTCCCTCACACAAGCTAGGGGACATATGATCCGGTCTCAATACCGGTATCCGATCTGCTATACATATTTCAACGTCTTTGATAAGACATCTACGTGTAACCGGTGTCATCGGTATACATCCGAACTGTAATTCCGTATCAGGCGTTCTCCCTATACCGGTTGTTCAGGATAACACCATGACATCGGACAATACACACGTCACTGTGCTAATTACAAGGATTGTTGCTACAGGGATCGATCAATAATTCCCTACACTACGAGCCAAATTTTGCTCACGGGAATGGTCAACTTGTTCCCTAATCCTAGTCTACATTCTCTACGCTCAATATAAAATAGCCACTTGACCCAATCATGCAGGTAAGTGCGCAATATAATAATGCTAATGGGAGTTGGTGGTTCCCCACCAACGAGTCCTCGTTAATCGAGCCAATCAGGTATATGAACTCACTTCATGATTGAAGAGGGGGCTCTTCTTCAGCTCTTTTACGACTGATTCCTCTCTGAATACATTCCTTACTTGGAATATAATCACTGACTTGAGCGTCGGAGAATCTTTGCAGGTGACACCACCATTCGCCCACTTCAACGCGTTAGGTCGGTGTAAAGGATCTCCAGGACGCCCAATCCGCTTTCTTCACCCAAGGACAACGGATACATACATCGGATACACATACATCCGGTCTACTAGACGGTATTGACATACTATTCGTGACTGGCTTGAGATCGGATCTATTGACCCCGGTCCAGGACAGATCAGATGGTTCAGAGGGAAGGATCGAAGAATATCAGCAGTAACTATAGCACGGGAGCTCGGTATGAATACCGTGGTCCAATGAATAAATAATGTTAATAAGTAACTGCTTCTGGGCCATGGAGTTTCCTCTCTTTCTTATAATGTTTAATATTTATTTCCGTTGGATGAATGTAAAATTACTTTATAAAGTTTTAATAATATTTATGAGGTATTTCAGCAATAATGTATATAATTTATTCCGATAGTTTCTTTTTAACAATCATATCTTTAAAAAAAATTATGAATTTTTCTAGAATTTATTAAGGTGTAACAGAGGGTGTTACACATGACCTCAAACAAAGAAGGCTCCCGGTGCTCCCTCTGCTCCTGTGGTGGACAAAAAACATTGAAATTATTATTTGTAAACATGTAAGACGAATCATAATAGAAATGTTTAACATAAATATACTTACAAATCTTTTCTTGTGCTCGAGGGTTGAAATGCTACCCCCAGTGTAAACCGAGGCTGCAGCATCGGCGGCTCTGTTGGCCCTATTCCGAGCACTCGCCTGCTGGAACGGGACCCCGCCCCACTTCTGGACCATCCCGTCCCAATGGTCCTCCGGGATCCAACAAGGGCGCTCACCCTTGTCCCTGACCTTCCAAAGGGTACTCTTGATGATTTTGGAGGTCTTTGTGGCAAAGACCTTCCTAATCTCATCAATCATACCCTCCGCCCACTGGTAATCACGCTGTAAAATGAAATGAGAAATCAAAATTAATAACAGGTCTATTTTACAAATCAAGTCACAACAAATGAGCTAGGAACTTACCGAGAAGGTGTCAAACCACCTATCTTGCACAACCTTCCCAGCATCTGTCCAAGATATATATGGACCATCCCACTGGGCCTTCAAAACCTTAGTAATCGCTTTGGTAGTGCGACTACTATCAACAAAGCTGTAATGACAACAATTATGTTAGGAGTAAAACAACACACAATCTAGGGAGACCCCTAAAATTTCGGCAGAGTCTCCCCTGTAAATGTAACATTTCCAAGTTTAAATAGTTACCCTGTTACAAACAGAAGAGTGCCCAGTACAATTCAATCTATACAAGTACTAATTAAAGTAACATCCAATAAACCAGCAAGTCTTTCCACTAAAGTTTTATATAAAGTATCATACAAATAACATAAAAGTATTTGAGGTTTAGTCACTTACTCGTCTCCGGCCGGCACGGGTACCAACATGGGCAGAGGGGATGCCGGAGGTGGGGTCGCCTGATGGCCATGGTCCTCCAAGCCACCAGCTCCAGGACTCTGCTCTGGGGTGGTCAGTCGGGGTGATGGGGTGGTCTGCAGTGGTGGTGGTGGTGGTGATGGAGTGCTCTGCTGTAGTGGTGATGGAGTAGTCTGCTGTCCTGGGGTGGGAGTCCCCTGCCGGGATGTCGGGGTCCTGGACCCACCACCCCTACTGAAGGGCAGTCGACGTCCCGTCATCTGTGGATAAAATCATGAAAAGAAAGGTGAGTCTCAGGATATATATAAACCTATGTAACATTTTGTTTAACGACTACATACTCTGTGTCTGTTTCAGTTTCAAATTCCCCCTCAGTTTCAGTGTCACTGTAGTTATCTGTTTGAACAAGTTCATCAGTATCCAAATCAGCCCTAGACCGTTTTGATCGAGAGACAAGGTCTTTGTCAATGTGTTCACCCCCCGTAGTGGCGAGTGTCTCATCCATTATGACTGGATCAATGTTGAACAATAAATTGGCATCGTTGAGCTCGTGTGGTGCAAGCTGATAAGCGTCATCGACCTCCTCGGAGACATTGTCAGTGATCTGACTTCGGGCCTTGGCCTTGATTACTGCATACCAATCCCGATGTCCTCCCGGGAAGTCGGTGTAATAAACCTGCTCAGCTTGTTGGGCAAAAATGAAGGGATCAAACCCTTTATATCTACCATTCTTCTTGACCTCAACTAAGCCGTAGTTGTTGTCAACCTTTGTTCCAACACCGATTGTGTTGTCGAACCAATCACATTTGAATAGAACAATATCTCTTCTTAGTCGTCCAGAGAACGAAACTTCAACAATCTCCGTCAGCACTCCATAAAAGTCTTCTTCCAACTGTCCGGCGGTGCCTTTAACACAAACCCCGTAGTTATGGGTGCGCATCCCTTCACTCCATTGAAGAATATTAAACTTGTAGCCATTTACGTAGTAAATAGGCCATTTTTTAACAGTTTTCACCGGCCCCCAAGAAAGGGCTTGGAGTAAAGAATCTTGAATATGGTTGTTTGGGTCTTGTATCTATGTACAACATAAAAAGTAGGTCATCGTTAGATAACGGCAGTTAGAAGCAAATAGGCTTAAAAACACTTGGTATACGGGTCTTACGTGTTGCGCGAACCAACCAACGAACTTGGATGACACCTCACTATGAATTTGGTCATCAGTTAAATCATTTTGCTCAAGTTTTAGCATATCTGTGTATAAGCTATTCAACGGAAACAAATTTAGATACTATAAAAGCTACGTTAAGAATGTATAATATAACTTCTATGACTTACTCAATAAAGGGTTCCACTTCTGGGCAATTGAGAAGAATGTACAAGTGAGCCGCCTTTCGATCTTTCTCATCAATGTAACATTTTGTGAGCCTGCCCCCCGGGTGACCAGGATAGTTGAAAATCGATGTTTGTTCATCAAACCCTGTGCGGCTGGCTACCCCAAGATTGCGGGGAATTCTACTCATTCTAGTTTCTATCTCCGTCGGAAAATAGAAAGAAGCAAAGGTTGTCATTTCTTTGACTAAGTATGCCTCACAAATTGATGCTTCAACGCAGGCTTTGTTCGACACTTTATCTTTTAAAGAGCGTAAGAATCTTCAACATCATTAACAAGATGGTGTTAAGTTAGAAAATACTATTATAAGCACGATTTGCAAGGAAATTAAAGAGTTCACCAAGCATTCACCTTTCGAATGGATACATCCAACGATACTGCACCGGGCCACCAACCAAGGCCTCGTATGGTAGATGGATAGGCAAATGCTCCATGGAGTCAAAAAAACTTGGTGGGAAAATCTGCTCCAACTTACAAATCAATATCGGGATAGTTTCTTCCATCTTCACAAGTTTCTCCACAGTCAACGAAGTAGCCGTCAACTCCTTAAAGAAGTGACTTAACTCCACCAACGGTTTCCAAATAGGCTTCGGTAAGGCATGAAACGCGTACGGGAGTAGTTATTGCATAAACACATGGCAATGATGACTTTTCATGCCAAACACCCTGCCCTCCTTCACGTCGACACATCTACTCAAGTTAGAAGCGAATCCGTCAGGCAGGGTCAACCCATTCATCCAAATACACACAGCAATCTGTTGTGGTCTAGTTAAAGCATATTTTGCATGGGGTTTAAACATTCTTCCACGTCCCGCATCCCTCAACTCCAACTCCTTCCTGGAACACCAAATCGGAAGGTCTAGACGACTCTTCTCGTTGTCCTTTGTTCTCCCTTTGATGTCCATAACAGTGTCAAAAATATTCATGAAAACATTACGTTCAGTGTGCATGACATCAATGTTGTGTCTTAACAACAAGTCTTTCCAATATGGCAAATCCCACAAGACACTCTGCTTCACCCAGTGGTGTTCCTTACCGTAACCCGCAAACTCCTTAACACTCTTGTCCCAGATGTAAGGATACTCTTCGACCCTCTGCCAAACCCGTGCACCAGATAACCTACGGGGTGGAGGTTCATTAACAACCTTGTTCTTCTTAAAAGCGGTTTTGTTCCTCCTAAACGGGTGATCCAACGGTAGAAACTTTCTATGACAGTCAAAGAAACTTGTCTTGCCACTAACAGGGAGTGATTCCCCCCCGGTATGTTCCATGCATACAGGGCAAGCAAGCTTCCCAGACGTGGACCATCCAGAAAGCATACCATAGGCCGGGAAGTCGTTAATAGTCCACATCAAAACAGCACGCATCATAAAGTTATTCTTCAAAGACGCATCGTATGTCATTACCCCGACATCCCATAATTGTGATAACTCTTCAACCAACGGTTGCAAAAACACGTCTATGTTCGCCTTTGGATTTTTGGGTCCTGGAACCAGTATAGATAGAAACATGACCTCCCTCTTCATACACATATCAGGAGGCAGATTGTATGGGGTCAGGATGACTGGCCAACAAGAGTAAGCCCTTCCGTATTGACCGAACGGGTTAAACCCATCAGTACATAAGTCAAGTCTTACATTGCGCGGCTCGCCTGAAAAGTTCGGATATAGCTCATCCAAACACTTCCATGCTTTCCCGTCGGAAGGATGGCAAAGAAACCCCTCTTGTGTTCGGTTCAGAGCATGCCAACGCATGTGTTTTGTCGTGGACAATGAGGCGTACAGGCGTTGAAGACGCGGTGTTATAGGGAAGTACCACATTTTCTTCCTGGCCGCCCGGGTTACCTTCCCTCTCCTTTTAACGGTCTTGTAGCGTTCCTCATTACAATGCAGACATTTTGTGACACCCTTGTCAGCAAACTCATTTCTGAACAGCATACATCCACCAACACAACACTCTATCTTCACACAACCCAACCCCAAGTTTGCCACTTGTTTCTTAGCACGGTACAGGTTTGCTGGCATTCTGTGATTACTGGTAGAAGCCATCAGATTGACCATCCTATCAAAACAACCTCCAGAAAGATTATAATCTGCCTTTAGGCTTAAAGCAGCTAGGGAGGCGGATAACTCAGTGTGACTGTTGCACCCGTCCCACAATGGAGTCTGAGCCGCCACCAACAAATCATAAAATCTCTTCACCTCCGGATTAGGATCCTCCTCTACATTGTCAGAGTCTCCATCACCTGCTTGGTCATTATGTTCCAGCATACGCCCGGTGGAGGGTCCAACATGATCCATCACCATTTGTTCTATGTTGTTGTACGTATCCCTGTTTCCTCCAACCTCGTAGTAAGACTGTTGCACGGTTACGTCTGATGGTCTACGCGGTAACTGCTCACTATGGTTGTACCAGCAGTGGTATGTTTCCATGAACCCTTTCTCAGTTAGGTGGCACATGACATCATCCGCGTATTCAAAACTCATGCATTTGCACCTTGAGCACGGACAACGGATCTTCTGAGTCACTTCAAATCCAGGCGTGTTTGCCGTAGCAAACGGAATGAACTCCAATAGCCCCATCATAAACTCCTCAGTCACTCGCTGATTGCGATCTAGTCGGTTGTACATCCATCGCCGATTTACCGGTACCTCCATTTATAATATCTAACAAGCACGATTTCTGTTACCTTACACCTTTAAATTTTTATTTAACTATCGGTTGTGAATCACTCTATCTCTTTGACGTTGCAAATTGGTGGGGCCCTATCCCATTCGGGATGAATATACAACCATCCGTAACCCATCCCATAATTGTATGCGGTCTATCTTGAGTTGAACGAATGTTCATTTGAAATTTTGGCAGCATTTCGCATTGGTCCCCGAGTACACAGAGATACGTACGATATGAAACACCACACGCAGACATGCACCCTGGGAACAATACGAAACACCATAACCGAAATTTCAAATGAACATTCATTCAACTTCTCAAGATAGACCACATACAACATTGATGGGTTACGCCCTACAGGTTACAAATTCATACCAAACTGTCCAACCGGGACAATTCAAGATCCAACACAACACGGTACATCAACCGGTTGTTTTGAAACTTGAACAGGAATCTAATGGGTACACACACGACTAAACCCTACATTATTAAAGTTGAGTTTCATTTTTTAAGTTCCCTAAGAAAGGGAGTCTGCCGAAATTTTGGCAGAGTCCCCCCTGTAAACTAGACATTTCCCAAATTTACAAACGGCCTGTTACATATAAAAAACTTCCCAGTATAGATAAATAAACATATCATACGCATTGTGTATGATATTCAGAGTTATGAACACCAAATCATGTTATCAATATATAAAATTAATGCCTAATGAGATGTACTCTCTACTAACAAACAACATTACACATGCATCGTAAATCATGTTATCAGCACACAAAACCAGTGCCTAATGAGCTCTGCTCTCCACTAACAAATAACATTACACATGCATAAAAAATCATGTTATCAACACACAAAATCACTACCTAATGAGCTCTGCTCTCCACTAACAAACAACAATCAACATACATACACTTCAAAACATACAACACAGATAGCCAGAAAGTTAGCGTTATGGGATTACCGTCGAAAGAGAGATAGCGATGGAGACAAAGCTGATGAGAGCCGAACACAGACCACGCGTAAAGTGTGTTGGTCTACATGACAAAGTTGATGGTTAAAAGTGTTAATCAAAGTTCTCAACATTCAACTGGTTTCCATAATGAGGTTTCTAAAGATGTAATACCTAATAATGTAACAACTTACTAAAAAAGGGAAAACAGAAAAACTGAATCCTAACGCTATTTAGGAAATTATCAATTTCTGTTCACATCAATAGCATATCTTATGTCACACGAAAGAAGCAAATTATATTAATTAAAAGAAACAAGACATTTTATCATGTACAGCAGAATAATTTATCACAAACAACATAATAAGATTTTGTCATTCAACCAATGATTTATGAAGTTCCTGTTAGTCCTCAAATTTTCAATAAAAGTTTAAATAAAAATTTCATAAAAATTATAAAAATTAGTTTAATTTGTTAGAAAATTAGGATTTAAATTCAATAAATGGATGTTGTTGGAAATAATCTGCCCTTGATCAATTTTCTCTAGTATTGCAGTGAAAAAGTTAAGAAATCAAGAGAAAATTACACTGGAGGAGCTGACGCGTAGCCTCACCCCACGCGTAGCATCAAGTGCTATTTTTGATGCTGACGCTACGCATCACAGCCACGCGTAGCGTCAGTGCTGCGCAGTCTCCACTCCTACTTTGGCCAACCACTCAACTTGGACCCAATAATGGGCACTCCACTCAGCACAAGGGCCACCCCACTCATCACAAATGGCCAAAATACAGTGGAGACACGTCCAAGTGGCCAAGCATGATTAATTGTTAATTATTTGAAGTGGCCATTATCAGCTGCTTAATGGAAGCTGAGTCAGGGGTCTGACGCGTAGCGTCACAGGGACGCGTAGCGTCAGCACCCTTGCTCAGCCCTATAAATAGGGCCATCCAACACCATTCATAGCATCCCATTCTATACACTTCTCTTCCCTTCTCTCTCATGCTCGACTTTGAGTACTTCTTTTGTGAGTTGTAGTTCTAGAATAGTTTTCTAGATACTTGAGTGTGTTTCGGTGTATTGTGATCGTTGTATCGTGAAGTTTCCATCGTCTTCGTAATGTCAAACTCTGTAAGTGTTGTTCTTACTTTTACCATGTGTAACTAATTTGTTTATGTTGGAATTGGTGAACTAATCTATTGAGTATAATGTTGTGAATTCGACCTCTGCATGTTTATGATTCAAGTCCATGTTAGTATTTCAACCTTTTATTAATATGAACGTCAAACGGGAGAATGATTTTCATGTGTATCGAAACTGGTTTTATTAGTGTAAATGTCAAACGGGAGAATGATTATTTATGCCGTATTAAAACTAGTTTTGACGAAAGTGAAAAGTTGGAATACCCTTGGTATCTCAATTCTATAGGGGTTGTTAACCATTGTTGCCATAAGGCCAGATCTTAATGCAAGTTTTTACTGAGAAAGCTCACGAGGGATCGGACTTTACGGTGAATTCTTAGAGTTTATATCACGAGGGATCGGTTATAATGATTTTAAGCTGCAATGACATGAAACTTGATGATTAAATATGCATGTCTTGAGTTCCTCATTGTTATTCTAGATTAGGGATCCAATTTCTAACATAATTTGTTTATCTGTGTTTATCTCAAGTATCTTACCTATTCTAGATTGCAACTCGACTTTTTAGATAGATCTTTATTTTCTTTTATCTTATGAATCACTCAACTATGCTATCTTGTGAATATTGTATAAACTGTATATAAATCATTCTTTTGTTTATAAGTTCCTTCACATTTACCATAGTAAGTAGAAAATTACTGTTGTTATTGGACTTTCAATCCCAGTGGAACGATATCTAAATTTCGAAAACTACAAACGATTGGTGCGCTTGCCAATTGACAAAACCCGGTTTCACCGACGGGTTAACAAGTTTTCTGGCGCCGTCGCCGGGGATTGAATTGTTTCAGTAAAACAGTTAAATTTTAATTACCGTGGTAAATATTTTTTTTACCTTAGATAATTTTTTTTATTTCTTATCATTATTACACTAACTTTCTTTGTCTAGTTTGTGTATGCAAACTCGATCTACCACAGGTAAAATTTATTTTGATCCTGAGATAGAAAGGTTTGTAAAGAAAATCAAGTCTTTAAAATCTAAAACACAAACTAATTCTTCTTCTACTTCGAAAATTTTTGAAAATTCAAATATGGCTGCTGAAAGGAGAACATTGGGACAGTTTGCTGCTATAAATGGTCCACCCCGAGTTTCGGGAATGTTTCAAGGACCAGTTTTACCAGTGGAAATTAAACCTGCCACTTTAAACATTATTCAAAACAACCAATTTACTGGTTTAAATCATGAAGAACCATATGAACATTTAACTGTTTTTTATGAATTATGCAGCACAATTGGTTTTGAACCCAATCAAGAAGAGTCTGTTTATATGAGACTCTTTCCTTTTTCATTGATTGGGAAAGCAAAAGAATGGTTTAAATCTTGTCCACCGGGTAGTTTTGCAAACTGGTCTGATGTTGAAAGAAAATTTTTGGAAAGATTTTATTCTCCTTCAAAATATTTTGAAGCAATGACAGCCATACATTCTTTTTCTCAAAATAATGATGAATCATTAGGAGAAACATGGGAACGATTCAAGGCACTCTTGAGAAAGTGCCCAAACCACAACCTGAATGATGCCGAGAAGGTAAGAATCGTTTACCATGGTTTATTACCTCAGTTCAAGATGATGTTAGATGCTTGTGCAGGTGGTTCTTTAATGAACAAGACTGTGGAGGAAGCCATAGAAATATTGGAATCAATGGCTATTAGTGACCGACAAGCAAAGCATGAAAGAGGTAATATGCAGAGGAAGCCAGGAATGCTCGAATTGGGAGTAAATGATGCAGTGTTGGCTCAGCAAAAATTATTGACCCAACAAATTGAAGTTATGAGCAAGCAATTGGAAAAACTTCAAATTGCTCAAGTAGCATCACCACCCCCTGCTCAACTTAAAGCATGTACGCACTGCATGGGAGAACAACCATGTGGTTACTGTGGAAATGAGCAAGAGCAAGCCAATTTCATGAACCATCAAAGAGCACCCTTAGGTAATTATCCTTTCAATCATGGAAATTCTTTCCCTAACAATTACCTACAGGATTGGCAAAATCAGAATATTGGCTGGAGACAGGACACTGGACCTTCCAACAGACCCCCTAACAATCAATTCAAGCAACAACAAACTGACAATGCAAGATTGACAAGAATAGAGGAAGCTATTCAACAGTTATTGCAGTTTGTGGAGACAAATGAAGCTGCCCGAAAAGCATCAGATATACAAATGGGACAGCTTGCAAAAGAGATAGCCGAATTAAAGAGTTCTGGGTTTTCTGCAAACACTCAAAACCCAAGGGAACAATGTAATGCTGTTTCTTCTGATATTATAAAAATTGATTGTAAAGAAAAGAGTGAGAAAAAGAAAGAAGAAGAAAAAGAAAGTGAAAAAATAAAAAAAAATGAAAAAGTTTAAATAAAAATTTCATAAAAATTATAAAAATTAGTTTAATTTGTTAGAAAATTAGGATTTAAATTCAATAAATGGATGTTGTTGGAAATAATCTGCCCTTGATCAATTTTCTCTAGCATTGCAGTGAAAAAGTTAAGAAATCAAGAGAAAATTACACTGGAGGAGCTGACGCGTAGCCTCACCCCACGCGTAGCATCAAGTGCTATTTTTTATGCTGACGCTACGCATCACAGCCACACGTAGCGTCAGTGCTGCGCAGTCTCCACTCCCACTTTGGCCAACCACTCCACTTGGACCCAATAATGGGCACTCCACTCAGCACAAGGGCCACCCCACTCATCACAAATGGCCAAAATACAGTGGAGACACGTCCAAGTGGCCAAGCATGATTAATTGTTAATTATTTGAAGTGGCCATTATCAGCTGCTTAATGGAAGCTGAGTCAGGGGTCTGACGCGTAGCGTCACAGGGACGCGTAGCGTCAGCACCCTTGCTCAGCCCTATAAATAGGGCCATCCAACACCATTCATAGCATCCCATTCCATACACTTCTCTTCCCTTCTCTCTCGTGCTCGACTTTGAGTACTTCTTTTGTGAGTTGTAGTTCTAGAATAGTTTTCTAGATACTTGAGTGTGTTTCGGTGTATTGTGATCGTTGTATCGTGAAGTTTCCATCGTCTTCGTAATGTCAAACTCTGTAAGTGTTGTTCTTACTTTTACCATGTGTAACTAATTTGTTTATGTTGGAATTGGTGAACTAATCTATTGAGTATAATGTTGTGAATTCGACCTCTGCATGTTTATGATTCAAGTCCATGTTAGTATTTCAACCTTTTATTAATATGAACGTCAAACGGGAGAATGATTTTCATGTGTATCGAAACTGGTTTTATTAGTGTAAATGTCAAACGGGAGAATAATTATTTATGCCGTATTAAAACTAGTTTTGATGAAAGTGAAAAGTTGGAATACCCTTGGTATCTCAATTCTATAGGGGTTGTTAACCATTGTTGCCATAAGGCCAGATCTTAATGCAAGTTTTTACTGAGAAAGCTCACGAGGGATCGGACTTTACGGTGAATTCTTAGAGTTTATATCACGAGGGATCGGTTATAATGATTTTAAGCTGCAATGACATGAAACTTGATGATTAAATATGCATGTCTTGAGTTCCTCATTGTTATTCTAGATTAGGGATCCAATTTCCAACATAATTTGTTTATCTGTGTTTATCTCAAGTATCTTACCTATTCTAGATTGCAACTCGACTTTTTAGATAGATCTTTATTTTCTTTTATCTTATGAATCACTCAACTATGCTATCTTGTGAATATTGTATAAACTGTATATAAATCATTCTTTTGTTTATAAGTTCCTTCACATTTACCATAGTAAGTAGAAAATTACTGTTGTTATTGGACTTTCAATCCCAGTGGAACGATATCTAAATTTCGAAAACTACAAACGATTGGTGCGCTTACCAATTGACAAAACCCGGTTTCACCGACGGGTTAACAAGTTTTCTGGCGCCGTCGCCGGGGATTGAATTGTTTCAGTAAAACAGTTAAATTTTAATTACCGTGGTAAATATTTTTTTTACCTTAGATAATTTTTTTTATTTCTTATCATTATTACACTAACTTTCTTTGTCTAGTTTGTGTATGCAAACTCGATCTACCACAGGTAAAATTTATTTTGATCCTGAGATAGAAAGGTTTGTAAAGAAAATCAAGTCTTTAAAATCTAAAACACAAACTAATTCTTCTTCTACTTCGAAAATTTTTGAAAATTCAAATATGGCTGCTGAAAGGAGAACATTGGGACAGTTTGCTGCTATAAATGGTCCACCCCGAGTTTCGGGAATGTTTCAAGGACCAGTTTTACCAGTGGAAATTAAACCTGCCACTTTAAACATTATTCAAAACAACCAATTTACTGGTTTAAATCATGAAGAACCATATGAACATTTAACTGTTTTTTATGAATTATGCAGCACAATTGGTTTTGAACCCAATCAAGAAGAGTCTGTTTATATGAGACTCTTTCCTTTTTCATTGATTGGGAAAGCAAAAGAATGGTTTAAATCTTGTCCACCGGGTAGTTTTGCAAACTGGTCTGATGTTGAAAGAAAATTTTTGGAAAGATTTTATTCTCCTTCAAAATATTTTGAAGCAATGACAGCCATACATTCTTTTTCTCAAAATAATGATGAATCATTAGGAGAAACATGGGAACGATTCAAGGCACTCTTGAGAAAGTGCCCAAACCACAACCTGAATGATGCCGAGAAGGTAAGAATCGTTTACCATGGTTTATTACCTCAGTTCAAGATGATGTTAGATGCTTGTGCAGGTGGTTCTTTAATGAACAAGACTGTGGAGGAAGCCATAGAAATATTGGAATCAATGGCTATTAGTGACCGACAAGCAAAGCATGAAAGAGGTAATATGCAGAGGAAGCCAGGAATGCTCGAATTGGGAGTAAATGATGCAGTGTTGGCTCAGCAAAAATTATTGACCCAACAAATTGAAGTTATGAGCAAGCAATTGGAAAAACTTCAAATTGCTCAAGTAGCATCACCACCCCCTGCTCAACTTAAAGCATGTACGCACTGCATGGGAGAACAACCATGTGGTTACTGTGGAAATGAGCAAGAGCAAGCCAATTTCATGAACCATCAAAGAGCACCCTTAGGTAATTATCCTTTCAATCATGGAAATTCTTTCCCTAACAATTACCTACAGGATTGGCAAAATCAGAATATTGGCTGGAGACAGGACACTGGACCTTCCAACAGACCCCCTAACAATCAATTCAAGCAACAACAAACTGACAATGCAAGATTGACAAGAATAGAGGAAGCTATTCAACAGTTATTGCAGTTTGTGGAGACAAATGAAGCTGCCCGAAAAGCATCAGATATACAAATGGGACAGCTTGCAAAAGAGATAGCCGAATTAAAGAGTTCTGGGTTTTCTGCAAACACTCAAAACCCAAGGGAACAATGTAATGCTGTTTCTTCTGATATTATAAAAATTGATTGTAAAGAAAAGAGTGAGAAAAAGAAAGAAGAAGAAAAAGAAAGTGAAAAAATAAAAAAAAATGAAAAAAATGAAAAAGAAAAAAATGTGCAAAGAGATACAGAGCAAGAAACAAACTGTATAACCCTGAAAAAATGTAAAGATCTGAGGAGTTTCACCATTCCTGTAACAATCGGAAATATCAACATCAGGAATGCGTTATTAGATTTAGGGGCTAACATTAACTTGATGCCCCTAGATTTAATAAAACGCATTGGTGAATATGAGCTAAAAGAAGCAAAGACAGAATTACAGTTTGCAGATCGCTCTGTCAAAAAGCCTTATGGGATTGTGGAAGATGTGTTAGTAAAGGTTGACAAGTACCACTTCAAGGTTGACTTCGTGGTGCTAGATATGAAGGAGGATACTGAGATCCCCCTGATCCTAGGAAGATCTTTCATGAAGACTGCAAGAATCAGAGTAGATGTTGATTTAAGTACGGTTGCAGTCAAAGTGTATGAAGAAGAGGTAAGCTTCAGTGCTCATGAACACCTTAGGATAAGTAATGAGGCA
Organism: Clitoria ternatea; assembly: GCA_037962975.1. Lineage (NCBI taxonomy): Eukaryota > Viridiplantae > Streptophyta > Magnoliopsida > Fabales > Fabaceae > Clitoria > Clitoria ternatea. Next base: position 3,076,595 of record CM075673.1, on the reverse strand, counting down.
AAAGTTTACCTTTCAACCGAACCAGGTATATCTCTTCCCAATCAATTAAATTGTTTTAAATTAACCGATGCTTTGAAAGATGAAAAACAGGTAAGTAAGCATCGGAAAAGAAAAAGAAGGAAGAAAAAGACAGGTGATTCCTCAACGAATATTGGGAGACCACCTGATTAATCAGAGGTAATGTCTGGCTGGAGACATTAAATCTAGCGCTCAATGGGAGGCAACCCATTCTTTTCTCGTTATTTTTAATGTTTTTAATATATATACAAAAAAAAATACATATTTCAAAAATAATTAGATAGAATTTTATTTTGAAAAGAAAAGGAGTTTAAAATTGAAAAGAAAAGGTTTTTGAAAATCAAAATTTTGAAAAATCAAAAACAGAAGCCCACGCGTAGCGCCCCTGTGACGCGTAGCGTGGACTCTGAATTTTGGTTCTGATGCGTAGCGTCCCATCCACGCGTAGCGTCAGAGCCCATGTTCAGTTTTTAAAACTGAACCAGAGAGGCCCATCTTAGGGTTTAAAACCTAAAATCTCCTCTCTGCCTCATTTAAGTTTTCAGAAACCTAATTTTTGAAACCCTCCTTTCTCTCTTCCAAGCCCTCTTCAATCCTAATTGCTCAAGGAACTACAAGTAAGTGTTCTAATCCGTTCTCTTTAGTTTTATTTTAATTTTCGATTTTTAGAAATAAATGTGGTTAGGATTAGGATTAGAAGACCATTGGGATTGATTGCTGTTAGGAATTAGAAAATGAATGGATATAATGTGGTTTGAAAAGGAGTTGCTGCTATGCAACCCCTGTTAATTTTTCAAAACTGCGCATCCCACGCGTAGCGTCACACTGACGCGTAGCGTGAGGATGAACTGTTAGCCCACGCGTAGCGTCCCACAGACGCGTAGCGTGGGCAGAACAGGCTGATGCGTAGCGTCACACCACGCGTAGCGTCAGCCTCTGTTTTTAATTTTTGCTGTTTGTTTGTTGTTTGCTGTTTTCTTTTGAAATTAATAAATTTTCTTAGTTTGTATTTGTTATACTTTCTTACATTGAAAATACATAAAAATATCTCTTGTATATATTTTATGCATGTTGTGTTAAATATTTAAAAATCCAAAAATATTTTACAAATTTTACAAATAATTGTCTGCTTGTGTATAATTTATGTTTGATTTATTTAATGTGTGTTTAAATTTAAAATTTTTACTTTTTGCAGATGGCACCTAGGAAATCCATTCCCACAGCTGGTCCCTCTAAAAGACAGAGGAAGACCACAGATACTGACACCACTTCTGAGGATCCTGATCCTCAGGGACAGGAGGTGTTAGGACCGAGGGATCCCACCAGATTTCGCACTGATGCAAAGTGGGCAAGATTTCATCAGATCAAAGGCCAGAGACTGATCTGGGAGAGGGTCCTTGATTTGAGTGCAGGAGACTATCCTGAGTTACAGGATAGAGTGCAGCAGAGGAGATGGGGACCTCTATTCTCTCTACCTACTGAGGGGGACCCCATCTTAGTAATGGAGTTTTATGCTAATGCTTTTAGGACCCGCCAGGATGCACCGAATATAGGGCAGCAGCGGACGAGCTGGGTAAGGGGCCGGCATATCTCTTATGACCGGGACACCATCAGTACCCTATTGGGTAACCCTTGGGAGCCTACTCCCGAGGATAACACTTGTTTCTGGAAGGAAAACAGAAACAAGATTGCTGCTGAGGGAGAGTTAGGATACTCCCTCGAGGAGGTTGCTCATTTCTTGAGCAAGGATGGAATCTTTTTCAACCTGAGTAGGGTTGGAAGGAGTCCATCTAACCTCCTAAAGACCCAGTTGACCCCCATAGCCCAGGCGTGGTCCCATCTCATGCTCCATAATATCACTCCTGTCACTCACCTTTCTTCCCTTCCAGTTGATCGTTGTTGCCTTCTCTATTCTATCCTCCAGGACCACACCATCGACATTGCTGAGCTTATATCCGAGCAGATTCACTATTATGCCCTTGGGTATAAAGTGAATCGCCCCATACCCTTTCCTCTCATCATATCTGTCTTACTGAGGAGGCAGGGAGTCATAGTGCCTTCACCAGAGTTTACTAGTTCTTCAGGGAGAGTCCCTAAAGTTCTAGTGAACAGAGATTATTTTGTGCAGCAGTGTGAGCTTCCACCATTAGAGCAGGAGGCTCAGCCTCGACCTAGGAGGAGGAGACCACCAGTGCAGCCTCCATCTACTGATGCTGTCACACAGGGCTTTGCCCGGATATCACTTGAGCATCAGCATATGATGCAGATGATGGCTGCCACTCATAGAGCTTATATTCATCTTCACGATGAATTTTATCAGTACAGGTTACAGGGAGAGGGAGCACCTTATGTTGCCCCGGCCGAGTTTGCAGCACATGTAGCTTGGCCCGGAGATTTACCCACCTACCCTGAGACTGGTGGATCATCTGGCGCACAGGTTGACTCTGATGGCGATGGTGATGATGAGGAGAAGGATGATGATCAGATGGAGGATTGAGGATGCCATCTTATTTTGAGTACATTTATTTTTAGTTGATATTTATATTTACATTCACATTTACATTTTATATTATGGTATTTTATTATTTGTGTGATGTGTGTTTTCGTAATTATTTGTTTTTGCATATTTTATTCGATAAAAAAAAATCAATCAATTTTTGTTAGTAAGTTAGTTTATACACTTAGAGTTTTTACACAATAAAACCAATATTGTAAAATCAATTATCAATTTCTTTATAACTTAGGAATTTTGATAAATTTAATTACAATAAGTTTATTAACCATCAAGCAAATTTCAATAACCCGGTGAGTTGAGAGATCTTTTTAAACACTTGAGGGTTTAATCGACATATTTTCAATTCGAATTGATTTTGCTTTAATCTGTGATTTGTGTTGTTGTATAGAGAATTCGGGAAAATGATCAAGGCACATTTATTGGTGAAACAAAACCTTGGGCCAAACAGCTTACCTTGGTAAAAAAATCTTTTATCCCTTGCAAGCCAATTTGAGCCTAAAATAAAATTCTTTGGAACCCTTAAAACCTAAATTTATTTTGACCATTCCCTATACTTGATTGATTAAAAGAGCAGTTGAAATAAATGTTCTTACAAAAATGGGGAGTGAAAATGAGCAACTTGATTCTTTTCAAAAAAATAGAATATGGAAAAGAAAAGTCAAAAATAGTGAAAAGAATCAAGTTGGGGGTATTTATTTTTCATCAATAAAAAAATAAATGAGAGTTTGGATCAAGAGAAAAGCCTAAAAATTATGAAAATGCTCTTTTATGATTTCAGGTTTTTGAATTCCAAGAAAAACCATTGATTCTTGTAAACCAAGCCTCATTACAACCCGTGAAAAGACCTTGTGATTTTCGAATTAACTCTGTATAAATAACCATTGATTAGATGACAAACAAAGTTAAATTCGTTTGATTTTATGATTGATTGAGAGAAACAGATTACCAATTGCATAGAGATAAACACTTGTGAGGTAAGCCTGAAATTCTGCTTGGTTGTTAATAGAATATTGTAAACAATTTTATCATTAAATCTTTGTTATATTTGATATCAGTTTTTGATTATTACAAAATAGTTGAAATTGTGTAATTATTTTTTGTGGTAAATTTTTAGACTAACTTAAAAATTTGATTTCAAATTTTTATTTTTTATTTTTCTCTCTTGCTCGAGGACGAGCAATGTCTCAAGTTGGGGGTATTTGTTAGTCCTCAAATTTTCAATAAAAGTTTAAATAAAAATTTTATAAAAATTATAAAAATTAGTTTGATTTGTTAGAAAATTAGGATTTAAATTCAATAAATGGATGTTGTTGGAAATAATCTGCCCTTGATCAATTTTCTCTAGCATTGCAGTGAAAAAGTTAAGAAATCAAGAGAAAATTACACTGGAGGAGCTGACGCGTAGCCTCACCCCACGCGTAGCATCAAGTGCTATTTTTTATGCTGACGCTACGCATCACAGCCACGCGTAGCGTCAGTGCTGCGCAGTCTCCACTCCCACTTTGGCCAACCACTCCACTTGGACCCAATAATGGGCACTCCACTCAGCACAAGGGCCACCCCACTCATCACAAATGGCCAAAATATAGTGGAGACACGTCCAAGTGGCCAAGCATGATTAATTGTTAATTATTTGAAGTGGCCATTATCAGCTGCTTAATGGAAGCTGAGTCAGGGGTCTGACGCGTAGCGTCACAGGGACGCGTAGCGTCAGCACCCTTGCTCAGCCCTATAAATAGGGCCATCCAACACCATTCATAGCATCCCATTCCATACACTTCTCTTCTCTTCTCTCTCGTGCTCGACTTTGAGTACTTCTTTTGTGAGTTGTAGTTCTAGAATAGTTTTCTAGATACTTGAGTGTGTTTCGGTGTATTGTGATCGTTGTATCGTGAAGTTTCCATCGTCTTCGTAATGTCAAACTCTGTAAGTGTTGTTCTTACTTTTACCATGTGTAACTAATTTGTTTATGTTGGAATTGGTGAACTAATCTATTGAGTATAATGTTGTGAATTCGACCTCTGCATGTTTATGATTCAAGTCCATGTTAGTATTTCAACCTTTTATTAATATGAACGTCAAACGGGAGAATGATTTTCATGTGTATCGAAACTGGTTTTATTAGTGTAAATGTCAAACGGGAGAATGATTATTTATGCCGTATTAAAACTAGTTTTGACGAAAGTGAAAAGTTGGAATACCCTTGGTATCTCAATTCTATAGGGGTTGTTAACCATTGTTGCCATAAGGCCAGATCTTAATGCAAGTTTTTACTGAGAAAGCTCACGAGGGATCGGACTTTACAGTGAATTCTTAGAGTTTATATCACGAGGGATCGGTTATAATGATTTTAAGCTGCAATGACATGAAACTTGATGATTAAATATGCATGTCTTGAGTTCCTCATTGTTATTCTAGATTAGGGATCCAATTTCCAACATAATTTGTTTATCTGTGTTTATCTCAAGTATCTTACCTATTCTAGATTGCAACTCGACTTTTTAGATAGATCTTTATTTTCTTTTATCTTATGAATCACTCAACTATGCTATCTTGTGAATATTGTATAAACTGTATATAAATCATTCTTTTGTTTATAAGTTCCTTCACATTTACCATAGTAAGTAGAAAATTACTGTTGTTATTGGACTTTCAATCCCAGTGGAACGATATCTAAATTTCGAAAACTACAAACGATTGGTGCGCTTGCCAATTGACAAAACCCGGTTTCACCGACGGGTTAACAGTTCCTCACAAAAAATCTGGTGGAGAGACATATTCTTGGTACTTTCCTGTTACTTTTTGCCTTAAACCTTTAAACCTTTCTAAAACAACCTTTCTTCATTTGATCATACTTGTATTTTAAACTTGGTACTTTCCTGTTAGTTTTTGCCTTAAACCCTTTTTGAGTATCTTTCCATTTAAATATTTGATTGCACTCACTGTTGTCAATAGGGATGTTACACGTTGAGGCATCAAAGTTTTCTAACAAAGTTATCTCCGAGCTGGAAACTGAAAATCTCATGCAACTGATGGAAGAGGAGTTTTTGCTACATGAAATTAGAAAGCTTAAAAGGTGTATTCATCAAGTATATAGGGCTCTTCAGATTGATCCAGATGGCAGGCATGACAAAGGAATCAAGCATGAGGAAATACCAATATCACATATTTTGGACAACATTGATGGCTTGAAAAGTTCTCTTGTGAAAAGCCAAGAGGAGAAGCATTAGCTATCTGTACAGAACTTTGTCCTAGTAACTTCACTTCAACAATATCAATTTGAGAGAGAAAAATTGGAGTCAAAGAAAAAGTCCATGGATCAAGATTTTGAGACCATGAAAGAGCATAATGTAAGGTTACACAAAGAGAAGGTTGAACTTCTAGAGATGAACAAGCAACTAAAGACTAAAGTGGCCAATGGAGAAGAAAAAAAGAACCTCATCTTCAATGCAATTGGAGAAGCATGGAGGAGACATGCAAAGAAAGAGGGTAACAGAACAAGCAAGAAGAGGTTCTGAACAAATAGAAATGTTGCAGTTTCAGGTGTAAAACATCCAACATATATTGTTGGAATTAGGTGATGTGAAGAACCACAGAGGGAAAAATAGAATGTCTAGACCAACAGGTGTGTTGCTGAGGGATTTCATTCACATTGGGAAGAAAAAGAATAGAAGGTGCAGGAAAGTGTGTGGTTGTGGATGTTCAAGGCCTTCTTCTAACTTTACTTTTTATGGCACTTCTTCTAACTTTAAGATTTTATTTTATTTTTTACAATTTGATCATCTGTTACTAATATGGTTATTGTTCAATTTTAGTCCCCTGTTAACTTCTTAGCATCTTGTAATTGTTATTTTGGTTAAATCTAGAACCCTCGTTTTATGCTCAAATAATCTAACGGATTTGGAATAGGAAATGACTTAAATGATTCAGATTCTGGAAATTTGGTGGGAATTTGATGAGATTGGTGGAAAGTGACGTTAAGATTTTTAAGAAGGGAAATTTGGGTGGAATATGATGTTTGGATTCATGGTTTTGAAGAAAGGGTTTCCTTGAGTTCAATCAGTTCAATTTATGGAAATTTTGAGAAGAAAAATAAAGTTTTTACTATTTTGGGTTAGAGGAAAATCGGTGGGAGGATCTGAGTTTGAATATAACAAATAAAAAGAGACTAGAATATTAAATTTGAGCATGAAATTATTAAGGGACCAAAATCACGGATTAGCTATAATAAAAGCACCAAAAGTACTATAATTAAGACTAAGTTTAACCTTATGATTTATGATTGATTAGTGTTTTTGTTCATTATCTTATGTTTAATTTCTATTGTTGATTTAAGACAGCCAGAAGCATCACCATCAGAGTATGCAAGAGCTAACAAGGAGCTCCAGAAGTTGAGTGATTTAGTGGACCTTATTAATGAATTGAGGGCCAAACAGAAGGTAACAAGTTGATGCAAGCTTTGCCTAAATGACAAGTGGTGTTCTAGAATTGTGACATTGCAAGAATAAAAAGGATACAGAGAACAAGAAAGCATTGCTGAATCATGTATTATCCTCAGTTTATGATTTTCAACTAATGGTTTGGGGACGCTGATTATCTTTCTTTCAAATGAACTTCTTTTTACTTGGGGAATCATTAAATTGTGTTCAGCAGAGCTAAAGTTGAAAGTATTTTGTGGCTTGGTTTTTGGTTAGAGTCGTTACTTTGTATGGGAGGGGGATTTTATATTGTCTTAATCTATGTGCATTTATAGCTCAGCTTATTTTTGAGAAATAAAAGTTTTTTTTTGCTAGCTTGTTGAGAGAGCTTCTAAATAATAAACAACCAATTAAAGGAACTTACTAAAAGGGCGTCATAGTAAAAAAAAAAATTGACTGAGTTTAATGGCATTGTGTAATCCATATAGCCGACTTCACCTAGTGGGATAAGGTTATTGTTGTCTGTTGATGTTCTATTTTAGATTTAATTTTCATTTTTGTTGTCATCATCTATTTAGTTAAGCATACCTGGTTACCAAACAAGTATTTGATGATGAATTACTACTTGTTTAGATACTTTGATGACTTGATTCATAATGAAAAATAATGGTATCATTTGATCCATTTAGTCAACTCCACCTACTAGGAGGAAGGTTTTGTTTTATTGTTCAAGTTTAAAGAAATAAGAAAAGGAATGAGAAGGTAGGTTTTTTCCCAGGTAAATTATCTAATTTTACCCTTTGACTATCAACAGGAAATTGTTGGCTTGAAGTCACTAATGGCAGAATGTTCTGAGGATAAAGACATGCTTAATATGGCTACAGAGGAAATAAGCCTGGCCATAGAGGAAGAAAGAAGATTGCAAAGTTTGCTTCGGAGTCATTATTTCCTAAGGATGATGCTGATGAAAGGGATTGAATTTTGGAAGTACGAGCAGGTATAGTGTCACTGTTGAAAATGGATGTCTATTATCAATTTTCAAAAACTGTTTTTAGTTTTCTGAAAGGGGTCTTATCTGACATAATGTAGGTATGAGAAGTATGCTCATAAAAAAGGTTGGAAATTTGAAGTTGTAGACATAGCTCAATCTGATCTTAAAGGCTACAAGGTGCATATTTCATTCATTATTGCAACATCAACCATGTATTGTAACTTTCTGGTTGCACTGTGCCACAATTTCTTTGTTGTAGAATTGAATATCACATCATTTGGACTTTATTTTCTCAGGAAGCTAGTGGAGCAATTGCAGGAACTGGTGTTTTGGGGAAGTTAAAATTTGAGAGTAGAATTCATAGAGTTTAGGTTTTAGCTACCACCTCTCACATCCTATCTTAAACTAAATCTACTTTTAGCAGTTACTGACATTGTTCTTTCAACAGCGAGTTCCTGTGACAGAAAAGTCAGGACGTGTTCACACCAGTGCTGTTTCTGTTGCTCTTTTCTTAGCCTAGTTACCTTTACAATGGAGTAATAATATACTAATCTCTTACATGTACATGTTTTATAATGAAAACTTATAATAATTTATGGGTATAGGACTAAATTTTAAGAACTTTTGCACTATCCTAAACTATTCCAATTATATTCACAGATGAAGTTATATAGCATGAGAGTTACGGAGGAAGCAAATCAGCTTACCAAATTGAGGTCGTAGGTAATCTTTGCTCTCCACGAGGAAGGTCACGTCGGAGGTCACCGAAGGCTCACGATGAAATCTGAGAAAGTGACAGAGTGTGAGAGATAGTCGTGAAAGAACCAATATGGAAGAAGTAAATAGGGAATTACTTACTGTTCGTCAGAGGTGGTATGGGAGGCCGCACGTAGGAACTTGAGAAACACAGAGAGGAAGGTGACGAAGGGGAAACTGAGAGAGAAGTTTAGGGCACAAAGACAGGGAGGGAGATGAGCAGAGACGGGGGGGAGCCAGCGAGAGGGAGGGACACAAAGAGAGGGAGATGACCGGAGATGAAAGTCGGAGGGAGACGGGGGCAAGGGAGAGTAGATTGGTTTAGGGCAATGATTGGAACAAAACATTGGGGAAAAGGGATGTCTGAATTAGATTAAAATATTAGCGACGGTAGCCAACCTGTCACTGTAATATCCCGTGTAAATTTCTAAATAAATTTTTCGCGTTTTCGAAAGATCATTTTAAAAATTCGTCAATTTATTTCAGAGTTTATGTAACAGTTGATAACAGCGGAAAAATTTTCATACATGCTAGACGTGAATAATTAAATTCAAGAAAATACTTAAATAGCGGAAACGATTTAGAAAATAATGGTACATGACATGTTATACTTATTACAACCCATAAAATCAAAGTTCAGATAATAATTCAAATAGACATCCATCATGGCATCACTCTGCATTCTGCGTGTCATTCACTGTAAAAATTAATGTAAGAGTGAGACAGAATATAGAATAAATATAAAATAGATAATATTGCACAGACATAATCAACAACTCATAATGGTATGATGAATATGCCAAACAAGTCCATTTAATAGATCTTTAATTAGTCAAATGATGTCATGCTGGATCCATTGGTTTTGGTGGGAACACTGCAGTAAAAGTCTCATAGAGACACAAATAGGACTTTAGCATATACCATGAATCCCTATACTTCATGGCGCTTAAGTACCGAAGTACACAATATCAAAAGTAGGACTTTTGCATAAACCATGAATCCCTACACTCCATGGCACACAACAGAATAGGGCTTAACTCATCATAGAGTAACCCCCCACCAGGGTAGGCAATCATGGAACCCCTAAATTCCATGGTGCGTCCGAATGCTTATGATGCATGAATGCCTTTAATTCTCTTTATCACTTAACATACCATGATATCCATATTTCCAAAACCTCTTGGATAATACAAGTCCTCAAGGGACACAATACACATAATAATTCACAAAATCATGGATTTACTGTTTTCAACCACATATGTCAATAACCACAAGGCATTCATGTACATATATATTAATTATGCCATTCATAATTATTCACTACCACAATATACAAATTGTATGATACTCAACAGCATTCATAATAATTCGTAATCACTCAAGAATTCAATAATAAATTATTCATAGAGAAAACATCATTGTTATCCATAATAACCATCATAAGTAAATTTCAGCATTTCCAAACAGCAACATGCATTAGTAAAACAGTCATAATATGAGCAAATCAACTCCTTTTTAGGTGATTTCACTTTCTGTAGTTCTATAACATAATTGTCTACAACTTTCATGAAGAACACAATTTCAAATTCTGAACAGAAATATTATTTATCCACGAAATACCACACTGCCTCCAGGTGAGTTTTCCAAAACGTACATATATTAGTAATTTCAGTGTTTATGGAGTTACAAAAATGATTTTTGCATGAAACCAGTTCTAAATTAATCTTAACACAAATATCTACAATTTTCATGAAGATCATAAATTCAAATTCTAAGCAGAAATACCATTTATCCACAAAATACAACACTGCCTCCAGGTGAGTTTTCAAAACGTACATATATTAGTATTCTCAACGTTTTTAGAGCTACACAAATGATTTTAACATGAAACCAGTTCTAAAATACTCTTAACATAATTATCTACAACTTTCATGAAGACACCAACAACTAATTCATACCACAAAATTCCCAGTATTGAAAACAAGATTCGGATTTCATAGTTAACAGATTTGCATCATGAACACACTTTTGTATTTTAAGCATAACTAGAGCTAAAAGCATCTTTTTAACTTGAAACCACTTTCTATAAATCCCTAACAGGTATATCTACAACTTTCATGAAGACATCAAAGGCTGATTATGCATGTATAATTCCCAGAATATCAAAATATGCATATATAGAACATAGCTTAAACATTTCACTCGGTCATGCTGTAGTATTTTGGCTATAACTTTTGCTATACATATCCAAATCAGTTGAATCAGGTATCAAAATTCACATAACAAAAAGATCTACAACTTTTATGAAGAAGTCAGAGTCAAATTCATACGTTTTCAGCTTCAAAATTTAGCAACAAGATACGAAATTAAAACTGGAATTCTAGAACAGCATACAACTCTACCCATTTCACAAATATTCACAACCCTGTCCCCTCTTACTTGGTTTGAAGACTTTTAGCTGATTGGAAAAGAGGTCTCCTGGCTGTCCTGGTTCTATTCGAAGGTCTTGAGGAAGAAGAAAAATGGTATACTGTAATGTCGTTTTCTCTTAAGAGTTTTTGAAGAGATATGGTTCTGTTTTAAAAAGCAAGGCAGTGGGGAACAAGCCCTTTGTGAGTGGGTTTGTTAGTGCTGTTAGTGGAGATAATGGAGGATTAATAATAGAAAGGTGGCTATCTTAGTGCTCATCTCTAGCCGTCCTACGTACTAGTGCGATTAGTGGGATTAAAAGATATTAAAATAATGCTTAAAAGACAAGAAAAGGGTCAAAAAGTTACTTCTGCACTTCAAAACCGACCAGAATTCCATTTCCAGGTCCGGTTGAGCATCCGGTCTTGTACATCGGCTCAAAATCATCCGGTGTGTACATCCGTTCTAAGGAAAGCTGAGTTAACCATCCTTGAAGCCGTCCGGTGTTCATTAATGATAATCCGAACTAAATTCATCCGGTCTCACCTGAACTAAAGTCAGCTGTGTGAGAGCAGTGTGGAGGGTGTGAGGGCGGTCTTGAGTGTAAGGGCGGTCTTGAGTGTGAGGGCGGTATGGAGTGAGGGCGGTATTGAGTGTATCTTAAGAGATGTCCATGTTCTAAAAGATGTTCACGTTACTCCGCCAAGGTATTTGACCCCGTCAATGCTTATGACTCCGCCAGACGTGTGACCCCGCCTAAATTTACTACTCCGCCAAGGCATTTGAATTCGTCAATGCTTATGACTCCGCCAAAACGTATGATCCCGCCTAAATTTACTACTCCGTCAAAGCATTTGACCCCGTCCAGGCTTATTACTCCGTCAAAACGTGTGACTCCGCCTAATCTTATTACTCCGCCAAGGCATGAGACTCCGTCTATGCTTATTACTCTGTTAAAACGTGTGACCCCGTTTAAGCTCATTACTCCGCCAGGGTACGTGACTCCGCCTAAGCTTTACTCCGTCAAGGTACGTGACTCCGCCTAAGTTTTACTCCGCCAAGATACGTGACTCCGCCTAAGTTTTACTCTGTCAAGGTACGTGACTCCGCCTAAGATTTACTCCGCCAATAAAGAACAGTTCGAACATCATCCAACTAATCAGTAAGCAAGTAAAAACGTCTAATAGCCAACAGTTCGGAAAACTATACCGTCCAGCAACCAGCAAGACGTCACTCAGTCTTGTGGACAATTAGTAAGCTTTCCACTTAGGAAAACCGTACCCTTTTATTGTTATCTTTTTTTCTTGGACGGACTCAATTCCGGTCTTGAATATCGGTTCAAAGTTATCCGTCCTACAGCTCATTTGGTAAAGTGTTGATCCGGTGTGCATCATAAAAGACAATCCTATCCACACCGGTTGTCCGGTGTGATGTGGCATTTATTGTTATCCGTTCTTCCCCTTTGGAACCTTGAGGTCGTCCTAGCCTTGGAGGTCAGAACGGATCAGAATGTCTCTTCCAATCTCACTCAATTTACTCCTCTACCTTCAATCTTTCACTCAGAAATTGGATCTTATTAAAAAAATAGATCTATGTAATTTCTATAATTATACCCAAAAATGAAATTTTTGGAGTATTATAAACCATTCATAAAGTGTTTTTATTCATTAATAAACACTTACAAGCCTTCCATGCTTCATAAATTACAAAATAGAGCTATTATTTAAAAGCAGGATGTTACAGTCACTACCTTAATGGAGGGAAGGCCAAAAATCATAGCGACGACCACCACTTCCGTCACTACTCCCCAATACTTAATGGAGGGAAGACCGAAAGCATTAGCGACGGCATACAAACTCCGTCACTAATCTCCTGAATATTAGCCACGGGAGCACAATTCTGTCATTAATCTGGTAAATATTAGCGACGGTGTAACCCTACCATCGCTAAATTTATGAAAACATGGGACAATAGCGACGACACATTAATTCCGTCATTAATCTCCTGAATATTAGCGACGGCAGAATAGCTCCGTCACTAATCTCCTGTATAGCGACGGGTCTCTGTGGTTATCACCGTCGCTGATTTGTCAGAAGACATAGCGACCGCAGTATCACCGTCGCTATCACTTGGCGCCATATATAACTTGGAGGGAAACCAAAAAAAGGGAGGGAAATAACTTTAGCGACTGTGTCAGGGACGGGGTATGAGTTAGCGACGGTATTAGTGACGGTTATTTGCCAAATTCAGCGACGGCGTAGTGTTGGTCGCTAATATGGTCACTGTTTTCGTTTTCGAAGTCCCTTTTCTTCTGCCCGTCGCTAATGCGGTCACTGATTAGCGACGGTGTTCGGCGGTCGCTACTGGTGTGTAGCTATTAGTCATTTTTCTAGTAGTGAAAAACTTTTAATTAACCCAATTAAAATTTAAGAATCATAATCATAATCATAATTAGGCTTATATATTTTTTAATTTCTATATTTTTAATTTAATAATAAAAATTAAAACTAACAAATAGTAAAAGTGATTCAAACATACCACTCAGGCCCATATTGTATGTGGACAACATACTAGGACTACAAATCAATAAAAAGCTTACAAGAATGGTCAAATGGAAACAACCAAAGTTTGCTCAACAAGTGTTGGAGAAAAGTCCTTGGCATTTAATGGGTCATTTATTAAGCTTACAAGAATGTCAGCCAAAACTCTCCCTTAGTAAGATTGATTTTCATAAGGTTCCTTTTTGGGTCCAATGGCATAATATACCCCTGGGGTATAAGACAGTGGATAATGCCAGGAAACTTGGAATGAAGATAGGTGACTTGAAGGAAGTTGAAGACCCGGTTGTTGATGGAATGGTTTTGAGAAGCTTTTTAAGAGTCAGGGTTGGAATAAACGTATCTAGTCCTTTGGTTACAGGATTATTATTCTCGGGTCCAGAAGGTCAATTGATCCCCATTCCTATTAGATATGAAAAACTCCAGGGATTATGCTTCAGTTTGGGATTATAGGCCATGATTTTAAAAATTGTAGAGTTCCAAAAGAGAAGTCAATTTTTGAAGAAAACAAGTCCAAATTTGGCCCTCACCTTGCTATTGCCCCGGCCAAATCGCTGGCTTTAATTGCTGCCCAGAGTTGGTGCAGAAACAAGGGAGTCCAAGAAGCTGAAAAAGGAAAGTAAAAGGTACATGATGGCATTGAAGCCAGAGAACAGCAAGTTATGGAGGAAGAAGGAGATCCCTCCCTCGAGACCACCAATCTGCAGGACATGGCTGAAGAGAATAGGCATGGGTATACAGGGAAACAACCGGTCAGTCAGGAAAAAAATAGACTTTGTTACAACCCATACTCTAGGGAATGAAGATTCAGAACCCACTAAGAGCCCTTCCCCCAACATAACCAATACCTCACTAGATGGAAAACAAAATGAGCCAATCCCTCCTATATCCTTTAATAATGCCTTTTCCACCAATACCCCATTCAGTCTTAGTCATCAGCCTGTCCCACACAGTGGAAAACAAAATGAACCCATCCCTCGTGAATCTTTTACAAATACCTCTGCCACCAAAACTCTTGAAAGCCTAAAAGATTAGTCTGCCTCACTTGTTGGAAAACAAAATGTACCCACTTCTTCTAATTCCCTCAATACCTTTTCTACCAACACTCTAGACAGTCCAAGTTATCAGTCTGCCCTAAACCTTGGAAAACAAAATGAACTCATCCCTCCTAAATATTTAAAGAATACCATTGCTACCAATTCACTCGAGAGATTCAGTTCTTAGCCTCACCATAATCCATGTGTAGGACCTGATCCTATTTATCAAGCTTCATTCCCTCACCATAGCCCTGAAAAGGAACAACAATGCCATTTTAGACCAGATACTCATAAACAATCCCTGGATACCCAAAACTCCCCTCTTTATCTTGCTCTTAAAGATAACCAAGCCAAATCCCCAGTTTACTATGTGGAGCTGACGGATGAATCTCCACCTAACATACCCAAATTTATTCCTTCCCCATGTGAATCGTTCCTAAGAAGAGGTATTCAAGAAGTATTAAGGCTCAAGAGGACAAGAGATGAACATGAAGACAAACAAGGTTATAAGAGGAGACTATTGCAGCTTACAGATTCTGAATTCCAACCCTGTCAGCTCTATCAATATGGAACCAACTTTGTTACGAAGTCAACTGAGGCCGAGGAGGCGGGCCAAATCAAGCCCCCAACTCAGCCATGAAGTTCCTAAGCTGGAACTGTCACGGGTTAGCTGCACCTGCGACAGTCAGGGAGCTTAAGGCTCTCAAGAAGAAACTTAAACTTTCCCTGTTGTTTATTATGGAGACTAAAGCCCAAGCTCCTCAAGTGGAAGTCATTAAAAGACAGTTAGGCTTTCATTCAAGTTTTGTTGTAAACTCTATAGGGTTATCCGGAGGTCTAGCTCTTATGTGGAATTCTTTTTTGAACCTAGTTATTAAAGAATCCTCGCTTAATGTTATCCATGCTGATGTATCGTTTACGGCGTCTAAAATTAATATATATTGCTCTTTTGTGGATGCTCCCCTTGTCTTTACTAAGCGGAACATTTTCTGGCAAACCCTTAATCAGCTTACAATCCCAAGGGGTTATGGCTGGTTAGTGATGGGTGATTTCAATGAGTGTTTGCATAGTTTTGACAAATTAAGCCATATTCCGGCTAATCCTACCAGAATGCAAATACTCAGGAGTCTCATTGATAAGCTTAATCTTATAGAGTTCCCCATGAAAGGCTGCAGATTTACTTGGATGAGTAATCCTAGAAATAGAAGAATCACAAAGGAAAAAATTGATAGGGTCTTTTCTAATGTGGAGATGCTGGAGATCTTTCCTCACACTCTATGTACTGCTCTCTCTCCAGTATCATCTGACCATTCCCCCCTTTTTATTGACCTTAATCCAAACAGAATGGGTGGCTCCTCTTTCAGGTTTGAAGCATATTGAGCTGACCATCCGGATTGTCATAAGATTATTCAAGAGGGATAGAATAATACAGAAAACATAAAGAACCCTTGGGAGCGACTAATGGCACATAATAGAAATTGTGGGCAAGCATTACAGCAATGGAGCAAGGAAATCTTTAGAAAACCTAAAGTTGAGAAAACCAGACTTGAACATAAGTTAAACAATCTGATGGAAAGCAGGAATAATGAGAAGTGCTGGAAACAGGTTTCATTAGTCCAACAGCAGATTGATCAGTGTAGAGAAAGGGAAGAGAAGTATTGGGCTCAAAGATCAAGGGTTCAATGGCTGAAATGGGGAGACTCCAATACAAGATTCTTTCATGCCACTACAATAAAAAGGAGGGCTACCAATAGAATCACGAGACTCCAGGACTGGAATAATAATTGGTAGAAGGGCATGCAGAGGTGCTAAAGATGTCAATAGAATATTTTCAAGAAGTCTACAAAGTAGAAAACTCAGAGAATATTAACGCTTGCCTCCAGGTTATTCCAAAAGTGGTGTCAGCTGATAT
Organism: Clitoria ternatea; assembly: GCA_037962975.1. Taxonomy (NCBI): domain Eukaryota; kingdom Viridiplantae; phylum Streptophyta; class Magnoliopsida; order Fabales; family Fabaceae; genus Clitoria; species Clitoria ternatea. The sequence continues at coordinate 3,059,981 of CM075673.1, read as the reverse complement.
AAATAAGAGGCTACTGATCCCAGTCTTAGAGCCTAAAATTGAGAAAGCTGCCAAATCCCTCCCTCCCCTTAAGGCCCCAGGACCTGATGGGCTTAATGGATTTTTTTATCATAAGAATTGGGCTATTGTCAAGGATCAAGTATGTCAAGTAATTAAATATTTCTTTGAGACTGGTGATCTCCCTGAACTTGTAAATCTAACCCTTATTACTATGGTTCCTAAAATCCCCAACCTTGAAAAAATATCCCATTTCAGGCCTATAAGCTACTGTAATTTTGTTCCAAAAATTATCTCTAAAATTATACAGCTTAGGCTAAAAGAGTTCATTCCTAACCTGATCTCCCCTCATCAAACAGCCTTCGTAAAGGGGAGACAAATCCAAGATAACCTTACCATTGGACAAGAGGTCTTTCACTCTCTCAAAGGCAGGAATTCTTATTCCAGAAACCATATGGCTATCAAATTAGACTTAAACAAAGCTTATGATAGACTTAATTGGAATTTTCTCAGTCAGATCCTTCTCGCCTTTGGGTTTAACTCTAGATGGGTTTTTCTTGTAATGTCCCTTGTTAAGTCTGTCTCATATTGTATTAGCCTAAATGGAGACATGAGTCCTCCTTTTAAACCCCATAGAGGTCTTAGACAAGGTGACCCCCTGTCCCCTTATCTCTTTCTGTTTGGGGCTGAGGCTTTATCTTATCTTCTCATTAGATCATTGGAGGAACGATCCCTTCAAGGTATGCTTCTTACTCCTAGATGTCCCAAATTCACCCATCTTCTTTTTGCAGATGATGCAATCATCCTTGCTAAGGCAACTGAAGAGGAGTCCTATAATATATTACAAATTCTCAATGTTTTCACACAAGCTTCAGGCCAAAAAATTAATGTTACCAAGTTAGGAGTCATTTTTGGAAAACAAGTTCCAGGTCCAGTGAGGTCAAGAATTTCCTCAATCCTGTGCATGAGTCAATGGGAAGAGGTGGGAAATTTTTTAGGACTACCAGCTGTCTGGGGGAGATCTAAATCCAGAGTCCTTTCTTGGATTAAACAAAAAATCTGCACAAAAATAGAGGGCTGGAAGGAATCCTTACTTAATCAAGCAGGGAAAGAGACCTTGATCAAGGCAGTATTGCAGGCCATACCTTCATATGCCATGGCTTTAGTCAGATTCCCAAAAGGATTGGTAGAAAACATTAATTCCAGGATATCGAGGTTTTGGTGGGAAAGTGACAAGAAGAATCAAGGGATCCATTGGAGGAGTTGGAGAGACTTAACTATCAGTAAACACTCGGGCGGCTTAGGATTCAAGGAACTACAAATACTGAACACAGCTTACCTAGCAAAACAAGCATGGAGGGCTTTAAATAACCCTGATGCTTTGTGGGTACAGGTTTTGAAAGGCAAATACTTTCCCAATAAGGAGTTTCTCGAACAGAAGAAGATGAGAGGTTGTTCTTGGGTCTGGAATAGTCTACTTTAAGGAAGAGAGGTACTTGTCAACCTGGGCCAATGGTCTATAGCAGATGGAAAAAAGGTGTCAATATTCAAACACCGGTGGCTGTGGAATGGATCTCTTTGTCAGAGTTCTCAAATGGAAAATATGGATGATGATACTAAACTAGATGCTTTAATCAATCAAACAACTCACTCATGGGATTTTCAAAAAATTAGACAGATTTTGCCACAGTCTTACTGGATGGTGGCTCTGCAAACCCCTCTAAGAAAGTATGGAGGAGAAGATATAATGAGATGGCCTTATACTCAAATTGAGGAATACACTATTAGATCAGGGTACAGGGCTGTTAAGAATCAAAGTGATTTATCTAGTAAAGATCCCTCAACTTAGAGACTCCAAATGTGGCTATATGGAAGGCAGTTTGGGCTTCCAAAATTCCCAGGAAAATCTAGATGTTCATTTGGAAACTATGCAACAATCTGCTCCCAGTGAAACAGAATTTAAAGTTCAAGAAAATTACTAATGACCCTTTTTGCCCGATTTGCTTAGAAAAGGAGGAAACTATAGAACATGTGTTCCTCCTCTGTGACTGGACCTCCCCTGTATGGTTTGGAATGGACTTGCAATGTCATCCCAGAGATGAGCCTATAACGACAATGTACTGCTGGATAGAAAGCAAAATACAAGTTTTTCTTAGTCAAAGAAGTGATTCGCAAGTCTTAATTTCCAAGTTCTTCCTTACCCTATGGAATATTTGGCTGGCTAGAAATAAAAGCATCTTCCAAGGTTCTACCCCTAACCCTGAAAATACTATTATCCAGACAAATAAATCTCTTAATGAATATTTTATAGCCAATCCCATTGATCAGCTAAAAGCGAAAAATATTCCTTTCAATGCTTCTTGGGTATCTTGGCGTCCGCCCCCTCTGGGAAAGAACAAAATTAACACCGATGCAGCTTGGATACACCACTAAAAAAACAACTGTTAGCGACGAAATTAATTGGTCGCTAATCAATGGAATTCCCGTCGCTAAAACCATTAGCGACGGGATCGCAGACGGGCCAGAGGACGTCGCTAAAACCCTCGTCGAAAACACATCAGCGACCACACACCTGCCGTCGCTACCATATTGACGGCGCAATGCCGTCGCTAAAATGGTCTCTGCCCCAATAACTCCAGCCGTCGCTAAGTGTTGCCATACAGCGACCTCGAGGCCCCGTCGCTACCAACAGCCACCAGCGACCACCGTATACCGTCGCTATAAGTAGTGATGTAGCGACCACAGTATCCGTCGCTAGTGGTTGCAATGTAGCGACGACGTTGTCCGTCGCTAGTTGTTGTCAGTTAGCGACCACGTGGTCCGTCGCTAGTGATTGTGATTTAGCGACCTCAGTATCCGTCGCTAGTGGTTGTGATGTAGCGACCACAATGTCCGTCGCTAGTGTTATTAAGTCAGCGACGGACATTGACCGTCGCTAACGGGAATTTTTAAATTTTTTAAAATTAATTCAATATTGACTGGTTTTGTTAATTTAACTTTAAAAATATGTTAATATTTTGTATTTTGTATTGGCTAATAAAATTTTATAATTAAATTAAAATAATTTTTTTGAAGTAATAAATTATTATTAAAAACAAAATAATAGATTAAATTAATTTATCAAATAGGTTGAATTATTAATGATCGCTACAATAAGGCTTTTTGATTTGAATGTAATTACCAATAAATATTGACATAATAAATAAAGAATGACAAAATAAATACTGAATGAAATATAACATAACTAAAAATCAAATATACAATGTGTATAAATAATAAAAATACAATCATGGTGGTGGGGGATCCTGGGGTGGTGGTGGGGGCGCCTGGGAAGTGGGGGGAGGTAGCCTCGCCATCAACTGCATCAGTAGCTCCTGCTGCTGAGCAAGTTGCCGACGAGTCTCGGCGTGCTGCTCCTCGGCCCGCTGTCGGTCCGCCTCGGCCTTCTGTCGGTCCGCCTCGTGCCGCTCCAACAGCAACTGCCTCTGACGTCGCTCCTCCTGTAGCTTATCGTTCAGGTTTTGAATTACCTGAACGACCTCAGTCGGAAGACCAGAGGAAGACGAAGAGGAAGGGGTCTTCCCCTTTTTTGCCAGCTGCGTGCCGACGCCACCCAATCCAAACACCCTCCCTTTCTTGTTCACACCGCCAACAGCCTCCATATAGATGGCGTTGTCGTCAGAACAAGATAGGGTGGGAGGAACCTCCCCTTCAGGGGTGGAAGCCACCAGGTCCGCCTCCTTCTCGGCCCTCCTGGCCTGATACGCCTCCTGTAAATTCAAAAACAACGATAGGATTAGTAAGCTGATTTGTAAGTAAATTAAAAGCATGTGTCAGTTAAAAGTAAATACCGCTAGCTCCGTAGTCTTCTGGTTTACCCATGCACCGGCTTTGTTCTTCTTGGTCATTTGCATGACCTCAAACAAAGAAGGCTCCCGGTGCTCCCTCTGCTCCTGTGGTGGACAAAAAACATTGAGATTATTATTTGTAAACATGTAAGACGAACCATAATAGAAATGTTTAACATAAATATACTTACAAATCTTTTCTTGTGCTCGAGGGTTGAAATGCTACCCCCAGTGTAAACCGAGGCTACAGCATCGGCGGCTCTGTTGGCCCTATTCCGAGCACTCGCCTGCTGGAATGGGACCCCGCCCCACTTCTGGACCATCCCGTCCCAATGGTCCTCCGGGATCCAACGAGGGCGCTCACCCTTGTCCCTCACCTTCCAAAGGGTACTCTTGATGATTTTGGAGGTCTTTGTGGCAAAGACCTTCCTAATCTCATCAATCATACCCTCCGCCCACTGGTAATCACGCTGTAAAATGAATTGAGAATTCAAAATTAATAACGGGTCTTTTTTACAAATCAAGTCACAATAAATGAGCTAGGAACTTACCGAGAAGGTGTCAAACCACCTATCTTGCACAACCTTCCCAGCATCTGTCCAAGATATATATGGACCATCCCACTGGGCCTTCAAAACCTTAGTAATCGCTTTGGTAGTGTGACTACTATCAACAAAGCTATAATGACAACAATTATGTTAGGAGTAAAACAACACACAATCTAGGGAGACACCCAAAATTTCGGCAGAGTCTCCCCTGTAAATGTAACATTTCCAAGTTTAAATAGTTACCCTGTTACAAACAGAAGAGTGCCCAGTACAATTCAATCTATACAAGTACTAATTAAAGTAAGCAACAATAAACCAACAAGTCTTTCAACTAAACCCTAATATAAAGTATCATACAAATAACATAAAAGTATATGAAATTTAGTCACTTACTCGTCTCCGGCCGGCATGGGTACCAACATGGGCAGAGGGGATGCTGGAGGTGGGGTCGCCTGATGGCCATGGTCCTCCAAGCCACCAACTCCAGGAGTCTGCTCTGGGGTGGTCAGCTGTGGGGGTGATGGGGTTGTCTGCTGTGGTGGTGGTGATGGAGTGGTCTGCTGGAGTGGTGATGGAGTGGTCTGCTGTGGTGGTGGTGATGGAGTGGTCTGCTGTAATGGGGATGGAGTGGTCCGCTGTGGTGGTGATGGAGCGGTCTGCTGCCCTGGGGTTTGCATCCCCAGACGGGAAGCCGGGGTCCTGGACCCACCACCCCTACTGAAGGGCAGTCGACGTCCCGTCATCTGTGGATAAAATCATGAAAAGAAAGGTTAGTCTCAGGATATATATAAACCTATGTATATATGTTTAACAACTACATACTCTGTGTCTGTTTCAGTTTCAAATTCCCCCTCAGTTTCAGTGTCACTGTGGTTATCTGTTTGAACAAGTTCATCAGTATCCAAATCAGCCCTAGACCATTTTGATCGAGAGACAAGGTCTTTGTCAATGTGTTCACCCCCCGTAGTGGCGAGTGTCTCATCCATTATGACTGGATCAATGTTGAACAACAAATTGGCATCGTTGAGCTCATGTGGTGCAAGCTGATAAGCGTCATCGACCTCCTCGGAGACATTGTCAATGATCTGACTTCGGGCCTTGGCCTTGATTACTGCATACCAGTCCCGATGTCCTCCCGGGAAGTCGGTGTAATAAACCTGCTCAGCTTGTTGGGCAAAAATGAAGGGATCAAACCCTTTATATCTACCATTCTTCTTGACCTCAACTAAGCTGTAGTTGTTGTCAACCTTTGTTCCAACACCGATTGTGTTATCGAACCAATCACATTTGAATAGAACAATATCTCTTCTTAGTCGTCCAGAGAATGAAACTTCAACAATCTCCGTCAGCACTCCATAAAAGTCTTCTTCCAACTGACCGGCGGTGCCTTTAACACAAACCCCGTAGTTATGGGTGCGCATCCCTTCACTCCATTGAAGAATATTAAACTTGTAGCCATTTACGTAGTAAATAGGCCATTTTTTAACAGTCTTCACCGGCCCCCAAGAAAGGGCTTGGAGTAAAGAATCTTCAATATGGTTGGTAGGGTCTTGTATCTATGTACAACATAAGAAGTAGGTTATTGTTACCATATTGACGGGAGTTAGAAGCAAATAGGCTTAAAAACACTTGGTATACGGGTCTTACATGTTGCGCGAACCAACCAACGAACTTGGATGACACCTCACTATGAATTTGGTCATCAGTTAAATCATTTTGCTTAAGTTTTAGCATATCTGTGTATAAGCTATTGAAAGAAACAAATAAGTTTAATATAAAACCTACGTTAAGAATGTATAATATAACTTCTATGACTTACTCAATAAAGGGTTCCACTTCTGGGCAATTGAGAAGAATGTACAAGTGAGCCGCCTTTCGATCTTTCTCATCAATGTAACATTTTGTGAGCCTGCCCCCCGGGTGACCAGGATAGTTGAAAATCGACGTTTGTTCATCAAACCCTGTGCGGCTGGCTACACCAAGATTGCGGGGAATTCTACTCATTCTAGTTTCTATCTCCGTTGGAAAATAGAAAGAAGCAAAGGTTGTCATTTCTTCGACTAAGTATGCCTCACAAATTGAAGCTTCAACGCAGGCTTTGTTCGACACTTTATCTTTTAAAGAGCGTAAGAATCTTCAACATCATTAACAAGGTGGTGTTAAGTTAGAAAATACTATTATAAGCATGACATTAGCGAGTAAATTAAAGAGTTCACCAAGCATTCACCTTTCGAATGGATACATCCAACGATACTGCACTGGGCCACCAACCAAGGCCTCGTACGGTAGATGGATAGGCAAATGCTCCATGGAGTCAAAAAAACTTGGTGGGAAAATCTGCTCCAACTTACAAATCAATACCGGGATAGTTTCTTCCATCTTCACAAGTTTCTCCACACTCAACAAAGTAGCCGTCAACTCCTTAAAGAAGTGACTCAACTCCACTAACGGTTTCCAAATAGGCTTCGGTAAGGCATGAAACGCGTACGGGAGTAGTTGTTGCATAAACACATGGCAATCATGACTTTTCATGCCAAACACCCTGCCCTCCTTCACGTCGACACATCTACTCAAGTTAGAGGCGAATCCGTCAGGCAGGGTCAACCCATTCATCCAAATACATACAGCAATCTGTTGTGGTCTAGTTAAAGCATATTTTGCATGGGGTTTAAACATTCTTCCACGTCCCGCATCCCTCAACTCTAACTCCTTTCTGGAACACCAAATCGGAAGGTCTAGATGACTTTTCTCGTTGTCCTTTGTTCTCCCTTTGATGTCCATAACAGTGTCAAAAATATTCATGAAAACATTACGTTCAGTGTGCATCACATCAATGTTGTGTCTTAACAACAAGTCTTTCCAATATGGCAAATCCCACAACACACTCTGCTTCACCCAGTGGTGTTCCTTACCGTAACCCGCAAACTCCTTAACACTCTTGTCCCAGATGTAAGGATACTCTTCGACCCTCTGCCAAACCCGTGCACCAGATAGCCTACGGGGTGGAGGTTCATTAACAACCTTGTTCTTCTTAAAAGCGGTTTTGTTCCTCCTAAACGGGTGATCCAACGGTAGAAACTTTCTATGACAGTCAAAGAAACTTGTCTTGCCACTAACAGGGAGTGATTCCCCCCCGGTATGTTCCATGCATACAGGGCAAGCAAGCTTCCCAGACGTGGACCATCCAGAAAGCATACCATAGGCCGGGAAGTCGTTAATAGTCCATATCAAAATAGCACGCATCATAAAGTTGTTCTTCAAAGACACATCATATGTCATTACCCCGACATCCCATAACTGTGATAACTCTTCAACCAACGGTTGCAAAAACACGTCTATGTTCGCCTTTGGATTTTTGGGTCCTGGAACCAGTATAGATAGAAACATGACCTCCCTCTTCATACACATATCAGGCGGCAGATTGTATGGGGTCAGGATGACTGGCCAACAAGAGTAATCCCGTTCGTATTGACCGAAAGGGTTAAACCCATCAGTACATAAGCCAAGTCTTACATTTCGCGGCTCGCCAGAAAAGTCCGGATATAGCTCATCCAAACACTTCCATGCTTTCCCGTCGGAAGGATGGCAAAGAAACCCCTCTTGTGTTCGGTTCAGAGCATGCCAACGCATGTGTTTTGCCGTGGACAATAAGGCATACAGGCGTTGAAGACGCGGTGTTATAGGGAAGTACCACATTTTCTTCCTGGCCGTCTGGGTTACCTTCCCTCTCCTTTTAACGGTCTTGTAGCGTTCCTCATTACAATGCAGACATTTTGTGACACTCTCGTCTGCAAACTCATTTCTGAACAGCATACATCCACCAACACAACACTCTATCTTCACACAACCCAACCCCAAGTTTGCCACTTGTTTCTTAGCACGGTACAGGTTTGCTGGCATTCTATGATTACTAGGCATGGTGGAACCCATCAGATTGACCATCCTATCAAAACAACCTCCAGAAAGATTATAATCTGCCTTTAGGCTTAAAGCAGCTAGGGAGGCGGATAACTCAGTGTGACTGTTGCACCCGTCCCACAATAGAGTCTGAGCCGCCGCCAACAAATCATAAAATCTCTTCACCTCCGGATTAGGATCCTCCTCTACATTGTTAGAGTCCCCATGACCTGCTTGGTCATTATGTTCCAGCATACGCCCGGTGGAGGGTCCAACATGATCCATCACCATTTGTTCTATGTTGTTGTACGTATCCCTGTTTCCTCCAACCTCGTAGTAAGACTGTTGCAGGGTGTCATCTGATGGTCTACGCGGTAACTGCTTACCATGGTTGTACCAGCAGTGGTATGTTTCCATGAACCCTTTCTCAGTTAGGTGGCACATGACATCATCCGCGTATTCAAAACTCATGCATTTGCACCTTGAGCACGGACAACGGATCTTCTGAGTCACTTCAAATCCAGGCGTGTTTGCCGTAGCGAACGGAATGAAGTCCAACAGCCCCATCATAAACTCCTCAGTCACTCGCCGATTGCGATCTAGTCGGTTGTACATCCATCGCCGATTTGCCGGTACCTCCATTTACAGTATCTAACAAGCACGATTTCTGTTACCTTACACGTTTAAATTTTTATTTAACTATCGGTTGTGAATCACTCTATCTCTTTGATGTTGCAAATTGGTGGGGCCCTATCCCATTCGGGATGAATATGCAACCATCCGTAACCCATCCCATAATTGTATGTGGTCTATCTTGAGTTGAATGAATGTTCATTTGAAATTTCGGCAGCATTTCGCATTGGTCCCCGAGTACACAGAGATACGTACGGTATGAAACACCACACGCAGACATGCACCCTGGGGACAATACGAAACACCATAACCGAAATTTCATACCAACATTCATTCAAATTCTCAAGATAGACCACATACAACATTGATGGGTTACGCCCTACAGGTTACAAATTCATACCAAACTGTCCAAACCGGGACAATTCAAGATCCAACACAACACGGTACATCGACCGGTTGTTTTGAAACTTGAACGGGAATCTAATGGGTACACACACGACTAAACCCTACATTATTAACGTTGTGTTTCATTTTTTAAGTTCCCTAATAAAGGGAGCCTGCCGAAATTTTGGCAGAGTCTCCCCTGTAAACTAGACATTTCCCAAATTTACAAATGGCCTGTTACATATAGAAAACTTCCCAGTATAGATAAATAAACATATCATACGCATTGTATATGATATTCACAGTTATGAACACAAAATCATGTTATCAATATATGTCATCAACGGCTAATGAGCTCTGCTCTCCACTAACAAACAACATTACACATGCATCGTAAATCATGTTATCAGCACACAAAACCAATGCCTAATGAGCTCTGCTCTCCACTAACAAACAACATTACACATGCATAAAAAATCATGTTATCAGTACACACAATCACTGCCTAATGAGCTCAGCTCTCCACTAACAAACAACAATCAACATACATACACTTCAACACATACAACACACATAGCCGGATAAGTTAGCGTTAGGGGATTACCGTCGGAAGAGAGATAGCGATGGAGACAAAGCTGATGAGAGCCAAACACAGACCACGCGTAAAGTGTATTGGTCTGCATGACAAAGTTGATTGTTAACAGTGTTAATCAAAGTTCCCAACATTCAACTGGTTTCCATAATGAAGTTTCTAAAGATGTAATAGATAAGAATGTAATAACTTTTAGCTTTACAACTGACTAAGTTTATATCAACTTAAATAACTAATTTGACACATATTAAGCACTCTTGTTATGGACGTGCTAATGAAACCAATAATAACTCACTCTTTAAAGTTTAAAAGATTGTATTAGAAATATAATCTAATAGTAGTTGTCACAATGTCTCCTAATAAATTAAGCTTTAACATTAATTAATTGCATCACAGCCTAGGGGTCAAAAGAGAAGAAAGCCAACTACCATCGCTTTTATTAATTACTAGACTACTATTTTAAATCAACCGGTGATCTTGATTTCTTGTATTGAATGTCCACTTGTACTCAAATTTAGTAGGAAGAAGATTCTTTATTTCTATATTAATCTTTTTATGCTACAGACAAATACGGAACCGTAAAAGAAATGCTAAGTACACCAAAATTTAATTTATGAAAAATCATATCAATAAAAGACTTTATTTGACATTGTCAATTGAGTTGTGAACATTTATATGTAAATCCTATAAAATCAGAAAATTGATTCTTCATTTTCCCTAATCTCCTAATTTTGTTCTTTAAAACTCTTGAATGAATGTTTTCTGTCTAAATATTTAACTATTTGTAATATATTTGAAATGGTTTTTAAAATTTAGTAGTAAGACATTTAGTGAGAAATCGAGCAAATTTTAAAAGATTTTATAAGATGTGAAATTAGGATGTGAAAGGGAAAAGTTCTAAAATTCTTTATTTTGGATGAAATTCAACGCTATGGTTGATGAGTTATCAATTCAAGAAAATTTAATCAATTCAAATTATAAAGATTTTTTCTATAAAATGAAATGTTTAAGTATAAAAAACTAAATTGAGGACAATACATATCATGACATATCATGGTTTATCAATAAAATGTTTGTCAATGTGTTCATATTCTTAACTTGAGATTATGGTTTATCAATAACATATCATATCATGTCAATACCAAAGTTTTACATTATCATGTTCATTGTTTGGTTTCGGTTCACCCTTATAGGGCCTGATCTTCTCAATTGCTGCCTGATTAGGTGGTTAGACTTCATTACTTGTTTTGAATGGTTAAACCTAGAGTTATGATTTCTTCTTAATGATTAAGCATTTTCCTCCATTGGCATTTGATGGTTCTAACTTAGGTTTCAAGCTGCAAGTGTTAGCACTTAGAAATGTTTATGTATGCTTAAAATATAATGGGAAACATAGTCACTCATGGTAACAATCAGGGGAAAGGAAAAATAGTCCTAGTGACACTGACATGTTTATGTAAGCTTGAAACATCAGAGCTCATAACAACATCTCAGCAATCTGAATTTATTGTTTTGAGAAAATTTATTGTTTTCACTTTTATTTTAAAAAATTGACTCATTATTTTCAGTTTTCATAAGTTAAGTTGCTATGTGAAATATTGAAAACAAATTTAGTTGTTGATTTTCCTGACAGTTTTGTACTTAAAGAGAGAAAACATGAGATGAAAACAAAATTTGTTTCTCAAACCAAACAGCTTCTTAGCTTATCTAATGTGTTTAATCTACCTAATTGTTGGCTGAAGGCTAAACCAGAAACTATACAAATTGTTCTAAGCGCCATTGCAAAGCAACTTTCTATTGATGATGCCACCCTGACCCCCGAAACCAAATTTGCAGACTTGGGTGCTGATTCTTTAGACATTGTGAGGCCTCAAATTCTAGCACTACTTTTTAGTTTTATGGGATGAAGAACAGAATAAATAAGTGTTAATCTATGCGTAAAGTGCAGCATTATATGTTTAATTGGGGCATGGCTGTATTTGAGCAGGTTGAAATCATGATGACTTTGGAAGAGAAATTTGACATTTCCGTTGGAGAAGGTGGAGTGGAGAACATCTCCACCATTCAAGATGCTGCTGATCTGATTGAGAAGGTGATGAGTGCTTCAACCTAGGCCTTAATTCCTCTCTATCCAGTTTTGGCAGAATTTTATCATGGAATGCTTATATCCTAATGGATTAATTGTCATCTCCACATTTACTTCAAAACTTCATAAGTGATTCTAATCTTTTGGCCTTCTGAATTCACTACTTGAGGTCCTAAATTTTCATGTAATGAATATCAATTCTTACTTCATAACAAAGTTTAAATCCAGTTTCTTAAGATATATTTTTTGTGTTATTCTTCAATTATATTAATTTTCACTTTGATAACTATTAATGCCAAACATTATTTCACACAATTAGATAAGAATACAAAAATTATCAAGGGGGTGCACCTAAGTTCTGCTTTTGTTTATATATCTTGATATCAACAGTAGATATCCTCTTTTGTAGGAAAACTAGTTCAAACATCTCTTACTTAATAACCAGTACATACAGAGACAAGAAAAATAGAGGGAGTGATGTATCTTACCTACAGTCACGAAGAGGGAGCCGGTGGAGAAGACACCGTGACGGAGGGAAGGGAGCCTCAAATGCTCAAAAATTCCAACGGAGAGGGTGGAGGGAGACGGTGGTTTGTCACTGTGGTCGGAGACGGTGGCTTGAAGCTTTCCAAGACAATGGTTCAGTGGTAAGGGGGAGACGCTGGTTCTGGTTCGAAGCTTTGGGAGACGGTGGTTCGGTGGCTCACCAGAGAGACTACTGGAGGTACGGCTTGGGGGCAGACTCAGAGAGCGGGAGGGAAACACAGGGAGGGGGGACACTGTCGGAGACGAAGGAGTCTGAGGGAGGAAGAGAGATGAGGGAGGGTTTAGGGCAAATGATTGGGGAAAATGGGCTCTGTCCGAAATACATTTAGCACTTAGCGACGGCACACACCCGTCGCTAAATACGTCACTGACTTAAAAAATTAAAACCATAGCGACGGTTAAACACATCTGTCGCTAATATACCAATACTAGCGACGACTGCATCCGTCGCTCAATTTAGAAATCCCTCCAAAATTTTGAAAGCCTCCAGTAACCTTAGCGACAGTCACAATCCGTCGCTGACGTATCCAAACATAGCGACGACGATTCCCTGCCGTCGCTAAATTGATCATAGCGACGGCATAACTGCGTCGCTGATTTGTCTGAATACATAGCGACGGTGACTTGGCCGTCGCTATCAGTTGGCGCGCACATATAAGTTGGAGGGAAACCAAAAAAATGGAGGGAAATAACCATAGCGACCGTATCAGGGACGGGGGATAATTTAGCGACGGTATTAGTGACGGTTCTTTGCCAAATTCAGCGACGGCATGGTGTTGGTCGCTGATGTGGTCACTCTTTTTCATTTTCAAGGTCCCCTTCTTATTGCGGTCGCTAACTCGGTCACTGATTAGCGACGGCATTGGGTGGTCGCTATCAGAGTGTAGCTATTAGTCATTTTTTTAGTAGTGATAGGTCCTATGCAAAGATCTACATCAGGTATAATAATCCGGGATTACCAAGGAGATACCCAATTTGGCCAGTCCTCCTTTCATTGGGCCCCATCTGTTCTCATTGCTGAAAGTTTAGCCTTAAGGGAAGCTCTGATTTTGGCCAGAAATCTGGAATTGACTGATGTTGTGCTAGAAACTAACAATTTGAATTTGGCAAAGGCTTGCAGAGGAGAATCGAAAATTAGAGAAATTGAATCAATAGTGCAGGATGTAAATTACCTGCTTAAATCCTTCAAATCGTGCGGTATCTTGTGGACGAACAGAGAGGCTAATAAAGCTGCACACGAAATAGCCAAACTATCCATGGAAGGCTCACTACCAAGGTGCTGGTGGTCTTCACCTCCATTGGCTCTAAGGAAAATTTTGGTGGAGGATAAGCGTCGAATCCTGCCTTCTCTACATTGATATGAATTGGAGTTGATCAAGTAAGTAGGATGGAAGCTCCCTCTCCCTGTTGTCAACTTCTATAGGAGTCCCAAAGTGGCAAGGAAAACCTAGCAAAAGGGGATACCGTGAGGAGTAGGAAGTTTGGGCAGGCAAGCAGGCTCGAGACGCTCGATCATCTTTCTAGCTTTGTGTATTGCTTAGTCATATTGGGCTGTAGGCCCAATTGACCCTTGGTCTTGTAATCTGTCTACCAAAAAAAATCAATAAAAAGCTCATCCCTCGGATGAATTTTATGTGACGTACACCACTACAAAGGAATGTTGTCCATGAGTGTTGTCACCAAGCAAATCACCAACAAATTATGCAAAAGCATCTAAGACTTCATCATCAACTTCACTATAAATACCTTTTCGTAAACAACAAAGATACATATTTTTTTATTTATAACTTAGATTAGTTATTTCATCATCTTTATTATATCTTTCTTTTTTGACTTAAGCATTAGAGATATCCCAAAAGTAGAGTTGGTATAGTTCACATTCCAAAAATAATTAGCTAGGATACTATCATCTCATACTCTTAGTGTAAACAATTCTTAACAATTGTCTGACAATCAACAAATTACAAGACCAAATCATGTCTTATGTGGGATTATATCTTCCCTGTCTTGTTTCCACCCATAAATCAACTAAAAGTTACTTTTTCACATGTTAATCATAAAACATTAAGCGGGTGTATTACATGCTCTTTATATATATATATATATATATATATATATATATATATATATATATATATATATATATATATGATTTGTTTATTTTTTTATAGTAATTATTTGAGTTAATATTATTGTAACTTTTTAATCCCTGTGCAGCGGTAAATTACTAGTTTTTAAATTATTAGACAGTTTATCTGATAATTTGCCATGCAAAGAGCATTTTGTTGGTCAACACGTACGTAAACACATCAGTTAATTCATCTGTATACAAACAAATTCCTCTCCCAATAGCTACATTTGCCATTTAACCAAGCCATTCATGCATGTTTTTTACATCACTTGCACCCACAAACCCGAACTAGGCACATCCTTGTGCACCAAAAACAACATATAATACCCTGGCGGAGCAATCTCCGCCGTAGACGGCCCTACCACCGTCGCATAATAAACCTCCCGAGACACACGCGTAACCCCATTCAACTTCAACACCACCATCCTCTGATTCATCCCATAAGAGTGCGTCGTAAAAGATGGTGCCAATATCCTAACCGACACGTCACTCACCGACTCATAACTCGCCACCGTAAATGTCACATACGAAAAAACCCTATACCCCAACACACCACTCGTAATGAACCTAATCGTTGGCCGCACCAAATCAAAAACCGGCGATAAATACGGCGGCGAAAAAGCTTCCAAACTAAGTTCCGTTGGGTACTCAACCCCAGTGAAATTGTAAAACACGTGAGGGTTACTACCACCAACTAAAACTCTCCCATCTCTCAACAACACCGCTGAAGAATGATAAAGCCTCGCCCTTGAAGCGGGTGCCATAACACTGAACCGTAACGAGGCGTCATTCTCCTTGGGCCGGTAAATAACCGGAGTTAACACCGGTTCACGGCCACGTTCCCACCCGGCTGTCCCTTCTCCGACACCGTTAATTATAACGACGTCGCCGTTAGGGAGAATAAGCATGTCCCCCATTGCTCTCGCCATTGGCATGTTCTCCATCACCCAATTCGGGTTTGAGTCGGTCACTTTAATCCTTCCGCACGTGTGAAGCGCTCGCATGAAGTTCCCTTTCGTGGCGCTTTCAAAGGAGCCACGTGGGGCTCCTCCGCAGACGATGACTTGGGCCTCGACAAAACCGAAGTCATCTTCCAGCGGAAGAAGAACGGAAGAGCCCGAGCTTGGGTAGTTACGAGGATCGCCACCTGGGATGCGTGGAAACTCTTTGACCACATGGTTTTGCTTGTAGTCGAACAGCACGGAACGCGTGTTGGCGAAGATGAACAGGTTACCATCGGGTAAAAGGTGCACGAAAGGGTACAAGTTGTTCTCGCTTGGATCCGAGGTTTCTCCGAGAAAGTTAAGAGAAACAAAAGAGAGAGAGTTTTCAGAGGTTTTAGGATAGAATTCGTAGTTGAATTGTCTTCTACCTCCAATGATAATGAGAGTTCCATCGGGGAGTATTTGATTTGTCGCATACCATCTTCGTTGTGATAGCGCATCTGAGAGTTCAATCCAATCACAGTATTCTCCGAAGCACGGTGTGAACGCGCGAACACGACGCTCGCCGTCGTTGTAACCACCGGTTTGGATGAGGGTACCGTTGGGGAGAACGGAACCCGAGGAGCACCACGTGTCAGTTTGGACCATTAAGGGTCGAAACGTGTTTGTGTGGACGTCGTATAGGGCGGAGTGAGCGGAACAATCGATTTTGAGGGCAGTGTCGTTTGGGTCCATACGACAACGTCCGAAGGAAAGAGGGAGATTTGACTGGCCGAAATCAGTTCGGTCAAACATGATAACTTTGTCGTTGTGAAGAAGTTGCATGTGCATCGCTGAAATGCCTATGCTGGGTTGCATTAGAGCCCATTCGCCTAATTGGTTATTGAAAAGGGGTGGTGGGAGAGTTTGAGAATGTGTTAAGGAATAAGATAGTATGAAGGGAATGATTATTAGGGTGATGCTAGTGAGCATTGTGGGTTAGGTGAGGTGTTGGAAGTGTGTGGTTGAGTTTACAGGTGAAGAGAGTTGTATTGTATGAAATGGGATTTATGTTTGGAGAGATCAAGTTAAGTACATTGAGATTGAGATTGAGATGATGATGAAGAAGAAGGTTATTATTTGCAAAGGAGAAAAAAGTGGAGGGTATCTTTGAAAGGAATGATTCATGCGGCAGCTAAAGAGGCGCCACTTAAGGAATATAGTTTAAGTATCCAACAAATATGATTTACCAACTACCAAACCTTCACTGATCTCCAAATGGTTTTAAATCATGTTGTCCACATGTTCAGAATATATAGGCACCCAACTCATTGTAACTTTTAAATGTGCAAAGTGTCACCAAACTCCCATTTCAAACGAAGCAATAAAACATATACTATAATTGTAACACCATACTATTATATTATTACTAATATATATAATTGTTATTATGATTTTTATATTGCTTATAATTATAATAATAGAAAACTATCTTTATATTTATTATTTACTATATCAAAATGTAAATGAACATCAAAATATTATATTATTGTTTATTATAAATATTATTGCTGTACAACAAGAAGTTTTTATTGCTAATGAGGATTCTGTATTCACCAGACAACTACAAGCCCATGCTAAGAGAAAGGTCTCTTCTGCACCTAAAGATACGTTCATGTGAAGATGATCAAGATCAAAATGAAGTCTGTAGTTGCTGCTGCTAAGCCACCTGCTACTTGGTTTAGTAGCATTTTTTTTTCTTTGATATTAGAGCTGTGAACAAGTTCCAGAGTTTTTCACGAATGACTTCATCGATGAGATGCCTGTTGAAAACCAATGTCGACGGTTGGGACCTGATAGGCTGGATGTATAGTTTATTTGAAGAAGGGGAATTCAATTGTTTTATGAAGGTACTGGGACCTAAGCATTAGCATTATGGACAGAAATTTGGAGAATTCAGTATCCACCTCTTCGTCGAGTGCATTTTCCACAACCAATGGATGCCAAATTTACTGATGCAGCGATTGAGGAAATGGGAGTTTTAAACCGGTTCCAGAGCATTTTTGTATGATTTGAAAAGACTATTGTTGATTTTGAGATGAATAACCATTTACAGTATAATCTTTGTTGTTCATTATTTGTTTAGAAAAATTATTCATTGCTCTTAATTGATCAAAATCATTTTTTTGTAGGTGTTGCCTCTAGTATTTTGCATGAATGCTCTCGGTAATTAATGAGCCAAAGCCATGCGTTTTGCAGAACGTGAATAGGGAGATATTTGATGTAAAGATTGATCAAATTTCGAATGTCATTGTAGGGAGGTGAGAAGAGTACTCATTTATGTGGATGTTTGATATAATTGTTTAAGCTTTGTTTCATATTAACGTTTCAGTTTTCTTTTGTTTTGGAATCTTTTCAGATTCCTATCATGACAAATCCTGGACAATAATATTATTTGAAAGTATTATGTTTTTATTTTGTTATATTGCTCTTTCAGATTTGTGTTGTGTTGACTGGATTGTTAGATTTTTATATTATATGATGCGATATAACATGCATCCATATCTAATGTTCACAACATAAATATGCTTACGGATATTTGACATGATTGAGACATTTCTTACAATGATTTAAACATGCTACCTCAAGTAGGCACTGTTACAATTTTTTTTGTCCATTTCTTTGTCAAATTTTTTACGTTGAAAAGGATTGATTTGGTAGATTTTGTTATAATCTGAAATATAATAATGAATACATATAAATATGGTTGTATGAGACTGAGTCAATTAAGAGATGTATCAATACAACTTCAAATGCAAAAGTTGCTTAGAGATTATGAAATTAATATGTAATCACAATGAAGACATGGTTTGATTTCCAACTATTGGTTGGCCATGGTTTCCAAGTATCTGATCCAACTCTTTTGCAAACCTCTCCATGACTTGAGCTGGCAAAGCAATTGGCACCACAATAACTAACTCTCCTTTCTTGTTTTGATATGACATGCAAACACTGGTGGCTTCAGGGACATTTGTCCCACCCTTGGCAGGCCCGCCATAAATGGGCTTTCCCCACCCAAAATCCACTTGTTTGAGACCAGTGCGAGTAACATCTGAAACAATGTATGATCTTGATATCTTAAGATGTGGTCGTCCCTTAATCACCATCAAATCGGTTGTTGAGCGTACATATTCCTCATCCACGTTGGCTTTTGCATTTTTCACCAACTCTAAAGCATACACAAATGGATTTTCACACAACCTTCTTGCGGTGGTTTCAACTGCTGAGAACACGAACGCGTTACCGTAGTAACCAACAGGTATTGGGGGGTTGTTGACCTTGGAAATAAAGTTAACAGAGAAAATGAAGCGAACATCATCATTTGGGTCAACTTGCAATGCTTTTATGCGACATCTCCACACACATGCTGAGATGGCATCAAATGCGGTGCACTTAGTATTTTCGGGAAACAAACGACGAATAGTAGCTACTTCATTGGGTCCGAAGAAGAAACAACGTTGCACCACTGGGACCATTGTACTAGTGTCTTTGTTTTGCATCATAATAACTTGCTCATATTCGTGATGGGTGCGCGTGATTCGTGGAGGATCCCTTGCATGCAAAAGCTCCCTACACCAAACTGGTTTAAGGGAATGTTCCTTTGCACCACGGGCTATTTCGGCTAAAGCATTCATGAATTTTGTAATACCGAATTGGTCGCTCATGCAGTGATTAAATCGAATGGCGAAAACGAAACCACCACACTTGAGACGCGTCACCTGTATTATATACGTAATTAATCAATGTCTGTTCTTTTCAAAGACAAAAATTCAGGAGATGCTTTAAAAGGACCTGTATAAGTAAGAGGGGAGAGTCCGTTATTCCTTGTGAGCCAGGAACGTTGTACAGAAGCTGGTCGAAGCAAGGGAATGGTGGATGAAGAATGTCACCAAATTGGGAAAGCGTGACGTCAGCGTCTGCTTCGATGAAGAGCACACCTTCGCCATTACAATCTACGTACGACAAGTTTTCGAGCATGACCTAATTCCCTGATCCTACCGGCGAAAGGATAGTAAGATATTAGAGTTTGAGCAAGTGCCCTTCTGATTACATCCACAGGGTCTTTCTCTTTCCCCTCTTCTGGGTTACCAGCATAGAATTGTATGAAGGAATAATGGAAACGTAGGGCTTCTTGGTCATCCAAATCTGATAGTTTCTTAACTTCGTGAGGAGTCACCTTTGCTGGCACTATCAACTCTGTTTCTTTCCTTCTCACTGTAAACACACATGATTCAGCCATTGGGTCACTACCAAAATTCAGAATTGATCCATCATGAGAGCGTGAGAGTTCTTAAATTTGTGTGTGTCAGAAGGATTCGTTGATAGAGAGAATGTGAAGGACGACGGTTGGGAGTAACCGTTAAAAATGGATCGTGGCAAGCCTATGACTTGCAGAAATTCATCATTGTGTCACACATGTAATATTAGTAGTTATATATATTCACCGTGTGTGGTAAACAAGGTTTGAAAATAATAATAATATTACTAAAAAATGATAATAACAATGTAAAGTTAGAAAGGTACAGCATTAGCATGTGAGAATGGAACACTGTGATTGCACTAGAAGTTGAAGGATATGTTTTGAGGTGAGTTTACTTACCTTCATTTTATCTATATTAGTTTTTTTTTCCTTTGCTCCTTTTAAATTAATTTCTTTTTGCTCTAATTGCATAATTCATTCATTTCTTGGGGTCACTAACACTGAAGTAGTAATTAGTTTCTCTTCAACTGGCATTTTGCATAGTATTCATGATCTCATGAAAAGCTTTAGGCATGTGTTACACTTTAGAGTATCATGCATAGTTATGGTATAAGACATCATACATTCCACCACAGGCTCTTTGATTCATGACTAGCATTTTATCACTTCACATCCTTACTCTGCTAATTTAACTTGTCACAAAATTTAGGTGTTATTTTTTTTATGTATTTGTCTTCCTCTTCTTTAATTAAAATTAGAGTTTCAAATTTTAACTTTTATGGAAGAATATTGTCACAATCACTTAAAATGTTACACCTGAATTTTGTGGTTTAATTAATTTTCTTCAACAATTTCAGTCTATCTTAAGTGTTGTAGCTAAATTAGGTCCTCATTTTGGTCCTAGATATCTTCTAATAGCATATTTCATGATGTATCTCAATTGTGGTTGCTTAAGTACTTTTAAAATAATTTTTAAATGGCTCTATATCTACACATCACTTTTTTTTTTACTTTTTACAATTTAAATGTCACTTAATTTTATCCTAAGGTTTTTATTAAAAACTTTAAAATATGTTATCCGATAATTATTTTTATTTTATTTAAAAGTAAAAACTGATTTTTAGACCCACATAAAATAATTAAGCAACGATGCTAGTTAAGAATGTGAGTCAGCACTTACTAGTTATCAAATAAAGTTAAAAATCAATTCTTAAGTTTAAGCATTTATTGAGCATATATGTACAGATAAAGATATTCTAACTGACCCATTGGATAATGTTCTCTATACAGCCAATGGTGTTGTTATTAGATTTATACATGTATATATGTGATAATTGTGAAATTGTATATGCCTAAGTTGGGGATCATGGGAATTACACGTTCTCATTGGTTTGTGGGATTTGGGCTTCAAATGTATAGCCTCATTTTGTTTCATGGTTGTTCTATCTGTGTGATAGTATAGCCTCATTTTATGTCACGGATATGCTGCTGTTATTCTGATTCAAATGTTTAATAGCCTTATTTTGTCTCATGGTAATTGTATTACCTAGAGCGGTAAGAATTTGTCTAGTATGCAGGGGAATAAAATTATAAAAATAAAAAAATTATAATTAATATTGATTATTTACATTATTCGAAACAGTTAAAATTTTGTTAAATTAACATATTTTTTTTGGTTAGTCAAACCTTAGTTTAGTTGAATATTATTCCTTAACTCTTTAATATGGCCTTATTTAATAAGGAATAGCTTTTTTATTCCCATAGAACCATCATTCACTAATTCAGTATTCTCAACTTGAACAACCGCATCATCATTATCAAGGGTAGGTCTTGAACTGACCACAACAAGAGAAGTTCCAGTCAACAACACAAAACGCAACAAACACAAACTAACAATCACAATTGAGGAAAACGAAGAGGAAACAAAACCTCCAGTGGTGACATAAGTAACAGTTCCAGGGGAAAGTGTGACACCGAAAGCATCATTTCCAGCTCTAGATTCGGCGACGACAGGGTATTCATTAAGGCCGTCGAAGGAAAGGATGACATATCTGTTGCACAGTATTCGTTTGTTTAAACTTATTTTAAGAGGAAAAAAAAAGCACTTATTTTAAATTTTGACTTGTTTATTTAAAGTTTTAAAAATAAACAGAAACTGAAATTAAGTTGATTTTAACTTATTTTAAGAAACAACTCTGATCTGTTTATTAGAAAAGTGATTATAAAGAAAACGTTTTTTTATAATCACTTTTTTAATAAGTTTAAACAAACAAGTCCTAAAGGATCGTGCAACGATGTAGATCGGGGCTCGATAGAATGGCTTCAAAACAGGAGGCACGGTCGGAATAGAGATGGGAACGATACTGCATTGAAGATTCTTGCGGCCTTTGTTTCTGGATTGAATTGTTGAGGAGGCCATTTGTCAACCTACTATAATAGGTAAATTCAGAAAGGATCATGGTACATCCGATTGACACAAGTCCACCTTCGACGTACCTCTGACTTTATTGTACTTTTATCTAGGGGTGTTCAATTTCGACGTTATCCGTGCGAACCCGAGCTACCCGATTTTAAAGATAAGAACGGGTCGGTTTGTAACGGGTTTTTTGGTAAAAACGGGTCATTTAAGTGGTTTATTGTAACTAAAAACGGGCGGGTTCGAGTTAAAAAAATTAAACCCGAAAATACCCATACCTGACCAACTGTTACTAGGAATATCATGTAGTTATTTCTCTTTACTGATTTCTAGATATATTGACGATACTTTTTTTAAGATTGGTCTTTGTGTGATCAACTTGAAGTCATACATGAGTTTATCATCAAATCATCATATTCTAAATGCATGTGTTAAATCTGAACACTTAATAACTTTTAAGTTCTTTTCTGGTACTAGTACAATCTATGATTAAAAAAAATCTAATAGAATTAATTCCTACTGCTTCAATGTTATGTCACTTTCATATTCCATAAGGCGTTGGTTCTAAAACATAAAATACATCATTTTTATATGCAAGTTTTTGCTAAAATTATTTTATACGTAAAAGGTGTTTGGCAAAAAATAAAAATTAAATTTTCCTAAGAAACTTAACCGAAAAACTCGACCGAAAAAATTGAGAACCGCATTTAACCGAACCTGACCAAACCGACCGTAGTATTGGGTGAAAATGGGTTATTGTTTGTGTTTTATGGATAACAGCGGGTGGACTCAAAAGTAACCGAATCCGACTGAACCCGACCGATGGACACCCCTACTTTTATCGTTTGTATTTTGTGAAGAGTACATTTTATACTTTGACATAAATAAATAAATTTTGCTTCTTCAATGGAAAAAAAAAAAAAGCCTAATAAGGAGCATGCAGATCCTATTGCATATGTATTTACTAATTCTATATAAACTTAAATGCCTTCTATTTGAAGTTAAATGAGTTAGATTTTACCGATTGCCCTTAAAAACCTACCTATACTTAAAAACTAATATTTGAAAAGAAAACACTTTTTAAAATTAAAATTAATAAACAATACTCATTTTTTAAAATAAAAAGTTGCTCTTTTAATTACAAAGTTGGGACTATTCTTTGTTAATTTTTTTGTCAAAAAATATTTCTCTTAATAATATTTACAATAGGTTTTAGTAATTAAACTGAAATAAAGTTTTAAAATTTGAAACAAGATATAATATTATTTTCGTCAAGATATTATAATGTTTGAAGATGTGGATAAAGGAGATATTGAAGCTTCATTCATTGGCCATCGAATTGTGCTGCCCTCATCATTCATGGGTGGTGGTAGATGCTACATGTTTAATAGTTGTCAAAATGCAATTAGACCTAATATATTTTTTCGTAACAATCATAATATCATTAATCATTACTTTAATTTTTTTTATTTTTTTGTGAAAATTTATTACTTGAATAAATACCAATCATGTTAAAGACCAAGGTATTATAATAAATATTTTTGCTGTGACATTTCACCCATTCAGTTTAAATGGTTCAAATTGGATTTTATTTATACTTATGTGCATATTAAAAATTTTAAAAATATAAAAGGTTTACGTTTGAAGCTGGATGTATCTTATGCAAAGATGTGTTTTTCCAATTTTAAATAGAAGAGAGGTAATATAAATTTAGACTTTCTCTTTTTTATTATAAAAGTATTCATGTTATTTTTTTATCTGTTGTTTGTAATTATTTTTTGTTAAAAATATTTTCCATAATAATATTTATAATACTTTTTAATAATCAAACTAAAATAAAGTTTGAAGATTTAAAACACGACGTTATAGAGTCTATAGCTTTGATGCTTTTAACTATTACATGCTTTCATGGGATTAAACTAAAAGTTATTGATGAAAGAACGTAAAATAATCATAATCATAGGATTATTTTAAAATATAACACATTTTTGTTTACGTAAATTATTAATTGCATTAACTTTCATGGTCAAAACATTAATCAAGAATAATAAAAGTTTATAAAAATAGTTAAATATCACCTGTCGATGACCTACTAGTAAAATAGCATCAGAAACTTCTTCATATCATTCCATCTCCAAAAAAATAAAAATCCACCATTCCATTTGGCCTTTGAAATTTTTTTTTTAAAAAAAAGTCAAAATTATTATTATTATTATTATTATTATTATTATTATTATTATTATTATTATTATTATTATTATTTCTTTTGTGAGTGACGCATCAAATCTATTTAAGTTAGCAAGTTTTGTTTTCAAAAAATATTTATAAATAGATATAGAACCCATTTTTGCTTTGGTCCAATATTTTCTTTTGCTATCAATCTTTATAACTTTTAAAAAAAAAAAAAACTCTTGATTACCCAATTAAACTGAACTTCCTCTCAAATAGAATATAAAATCCCCCTCCCCAATCTAAGGACTCTAAATCTTTGATTTGATAAATATAGTATTTGTGGCAAGTATTTAGACCTATTCATGATGTTGATATCCCTATGTCTTCGTAGTAGAATATAATTGAAGTGACTACATACGTCATTAAATTTTTAATTTTTAATATTAAAAGCAAATACTTGGTATTTTTTTTTTGTAGAATATCATTTATATAAAAGATGTATATAAATACCAGGCATTCAAACATTTTGAAATGAATTCGCCAACATATTAAAAACTGCAAGGTCAAAAAGAAAATTAAAAAGGTAGCAGATACGCCATTTAGTCCAAAGGCTAGACAGTAAAGTGAAACACAAACAAAATTGGACATGCCAGTAACTTCTAACTTGTGCAACTAAGCCCACCATATGAGAAATTCTTACAATGACAATTGGTTCACCTGTATTCAATGTTTAACAAAATATTTGCGTTGTGCCACAACTTCTTTGAAGTTAGTCAACCCAAACCTGAGTTAACTTTTCTATAAATGTGTATCCGTATTATTGTTTATTAAAGTAAACCTTATAATATGATGTTAACATTTGTGATGTAACACATGAAGGGAAATGATAAGTTTGGATATCGGGCCCCAAAGCCATATTTCTTATCGATGTGAGATTTTTCTTGTCATCTTAACAACATATAAGCATTATGATGGGTGGGGCCTATATAAAATTTCTCTTTCTAAAATGGATGAAGCTATAGAACATTCACCTACAATTATTGATTTATATACTGTCAAGGTTTGCTTAGTATTGTAAACACTTCTCTGCATCTTCTGGGAGTAGTTCATTTCTTTGTATTCCTTTTGTTGACAAAAGAAAAAGATAAAAAAAACAACTAGCTATTATATCCTGTCTCTGCCAACAACTAAAAATCTCAACTAACTGATTAACTATCTATGCAACTAACCATCAAACTATTCTATTAACTATTTTTTACCTATCACCCTTCTTCAGTGCTAAACAAGAAACTGGGTTACAACAACAGGGGAAGTTAGAAGTCGTCTTGCAAGAGTATGGTGAGCTGAACAATGCCCTTCCTTTCTAGATAGGAACAAGATGGTTCCACTTCAGTTTAATTGGAAATGATGTTGACAACTAGGGTGTTACACAAACAAGGGCCACATCGCACATGTTTCAGAATTGCTAGTTTGCTATTGAGAAAACCATTGTTATTTGTTATATTATATATACGTGACAAGTGATACATACTGCACAGTTTACTGATGTATTTGTTGTTAGAGTACCCAGAATAACAGAATGTTCTGTACAGTTAACTCTACACAAGTGACCTATAACAAGCATTAAAGCAAAACCGGGAGGAAAAAAGGATAAAAAAAACAGAGAGAAAATACCAGCAAAAGCACCAGTGACCCTCACATGGTACTGGCACCGAGTACTAGAGCGACTTGAAAGTTGAAAGTATGAAACCACTACTGCTCCCACTTCAGCATCACAGAAAGAAGCAAACATCTTTAGGCACATATCTGGTAACACTGGGATTGACTTTCTCAAACTCTCAATAGGTAGTTCAAACCAGGCATCTGAAATAAACTCTGGCAAAACTCCAACTGGTATCACTTGACCTAGAAACAAACCACACCGGCTGAACAAACAACTGGATTAATTTAGCTCCTGAAGCAGAGTGCCCTTCACTTGAATTGTACATGAGGAATCCGAGTTAAACTAATCTGTACACCTGAAATTACTTATATAAACCTGTGATTGAATAACTATCCTCCCAATTCTAAAACCCGGAACCACAGTGAATCCCACCTTGGCCCTACCCTTGTTTGGCCAGGTCAATCTCTTTGTCACATCTTCCATGTATATCATAGAAAACTCCACACCTCTTTCCACTTGAAAAATCTCGACAGCAGGATCAAATGCATAGGACAACTTATGCAGTGTCCATATGGAGCTAGCCATTCCAACAAACGCCTCATAGAACATACTCAATGATCTCCACGAGTTCAACACCGCCTGCTTCTCTTCCAAATCCACGAAAATAGAAGACTCCATCGAAGGATGGATAAGCCTCTCATACTTGTGCTCACAAAACCGTGAAAACTCACAACCGGGGTGAATCCCAAGCAAATCCATGGGATTGCTAGAAACATGCTCAAGCAATTGCTTCAAACAACCACTTTTCTTCTCCAAATCCAAACCACCCTCATCATCACACGCATGCCCATTCGACAAAACCTCCACCCCAAAATTCGCCAAATCAAAACCTTGAAACATTCCCAAACAAACATAAGACAAAAGTGCATACTGGTTGTGCCCTTTCTTAGCATAACCAACATCGGGATGAACCGCATTGGCCGCTAAACCCAAATCCCACCCGGCTTTCCTCATCAACCCAATCAGAATCTTGGTGAACTTGTGTGTGGCTCTAGAAGCATCGTGCAATAACGAATCAAAAACCCTAACAGTTAACAAAACATCACAAGAAGGGTTCAAAGCACTAGCACAGAGCTTCTTAGACAAGTTCACGTTACCCTTGTGAATATCATCGAGTTTCCTTCGAAGAGCCAAAACCTCGTCGTGCTTGTGCTCAAGCTCCGATTGCAAGCGATTCGAAACGGTGCCAAGGGTCCTAAGCTTGCTCTGATTCTCTTCGACCTGAGCTTCCAAACAAGAACCGAAGGGGAAAACACGCGAATCGGGGTTGCAATAGAACTTCTTCAATTCAGAAAGCCTCTGAAGGTGCGAAACCAACACTCTGTCGGCGCTCTTCACGTGCTCTTCCACGAACGGCACGTGCGCGCTCTGTAATTGGAAATAAGAAGCCTCGAACGCGGAAACGGCAGCGAAGATCGAAGAGATCAGGGCGCGCGTCGTTTCTCTGATCTCAGCTTCGGTTAACGGGGTGGGTGTCGTTTCAGGTTCCGGGGTCTGAGAAGGTGGGGTGGAGGTGATCTGCGGGGGAGGTGGTTGCGGGGGAGATTGCGGTGGAGGCGGTTGCGGCGGGGACTGTGGCGGGGGAGTACCCGGAGAGAAGTTATGGGAAGGGTTGGGGTCGGGTTTAATGACGACGACTTTTTGGTCGGTGATAATTTCTTCGGCGGAGTCGAGAAGGGAGAAACCGTCGGAGTCGTCAAAGGTGGTTGGGTTTTCGTCGGAGAAGAATTCGAAGGTTTTGGTCTTGAAAGCGAGGGCGAATTTCTGGAACATTTCGGAGATTTGAGGGGGTTTGGCGGCGGTGGTGTCCATTTCTGGCATTGGGAGGAAGAGGAAAGGGAAAATAATAAAAAAAGAAAAAGGTTGAATTGAATTGTCGATCACACTAATGGTGCTGTAGTGCCAGCTAGTGATTGACGCTGTTATTGTGCTTTGGATGTCTTCCAAGGAAGGTTAGGTGGTGGGGTTCCTTTTCTTACTTTTTTATTATTTTCGTTTTTCAACTTTTCAACTCATTTTTATTCTTATTCTTGTTAACGGTAAAATTTAAAATGATATAGCGGCGGAGACGGCAATTCGTCTCATTGTGACCGTTAATATGTACTTTTCTGTCAAAAACATGTTTACCTCAATGGACAATCATTGAATATTTGGTAATATGAGCTGTTTTTTAATTTTAGGAAAGCAGAGAGATTGCAATAAAAAACCAATGGGCCCTAAGGCCCAAGAAAGAACAATACACGAGGCCAGAAAAATTGAAATTACACTCTGCTCCGCCCTGCTTGCTCAGAAGGGTTCTGAAACATTTTCGACATACCTAGGTTAATCACTCAGAGGAGAAGAAAAACCTAACCATGGTGTGACGATGGAGGGAGGCAGGATATAATGCTTATCATGAACAAGGACTTTCCTTAAATCTAGAGGAGACACAACCCACCGGTTTCTGCTAGGGGAATTCGTGGAAGCTAGAGGAGAAAACCAATTTTAAAAGATATATTTTTTAAATTGGGTTTCTATAAAAAAAAACCAATTTTAAAACTACATGTTAAATTAGTTTTTCAATAACAAATTTAAAAAGTTATGTTTTCTATAGTTTTTTAATGGAAAAAACTACTGTAAAATGTGAGACACCAGGTTGAGACCAACAAAATATTTGGGATCAAATCGAGACCTAACATAATGTTAAGGACCATACATTTATATTAGCCTTTTTTAAAACTTAAAGTTGTCTCTCTCATTCAAAAGTTAAAAATGAACTGAACTGGTTTGAACCGGGGTCAAGGATCCGGTGTGGGACCAGCCACAAATGTGCAGGTGTTTTAGGGTTTGTACTCTGGTACAGTGGGTAGCCGGTATTGTAGTCCGGCCTCTCAGTGGGAGAAACCGGTCTTGTTGTCCTGGAGATCCTTCACACCAGCGTTTCGTGTTGAAGAGGGGCGAAAGGTGGTGCCACCTGCGAAGATTCTCCGACGCTCAAGTTAGAAAGGTGTATAAGCTCAATGAATACTCAAGCAATGCAATAGTAAGAATGTGAGATAGAACAACGTAACCTTGCATGTGTGTTAGGATATGCTATTTATGGTTGAACGTAGGAAATGAATTGTTAGAAGCAAGTGGACCCCTTAGTTCTGATAGCGTGTAAAGTAAGTCAATCAAGGTGACTCAGTACTGAGAGCGTGTCAGGTGGGTAGGTCAATTATCAGAGTACGATCCTATGATAGGGATGGAGGATAATTGTAACATCCCAGATATTTTGATAATAGAAAATAAATTGGAAATGAGTAAATTATTATTTGGCTTATAATGAAAATGGTATAGGAAAAGCAGTTTTAAATGAAATTTTAAGGAAAATGGCATCAGGACCCTGACGCGTAGCGTGGATGGGACGCGTAGCGTCAGGTGCGCTTTAGTGAGCTGACGCGTAGCGCCAGCGTCGCGATCTGTTTTATAACAGGGTCACACAGAACAGAACCTGTAAACCCTCTCTTTCATTTTCTCTCTTCTCTGAGGCGATTTGGCTAGGGTTTTGAGGAAAACTTGGATTCTTGGTGGTTTTAAGCAATTGGGAACCAAGG
The DNA here is from genome assembly GCA_037962975.1 of Clitoria ternatea. Classification (NCBI taxonomy): domain Eukaryota; kingdom Viridiplantae; phylum Streptophyta; class Magnoliopsida; order Fabales; family Fabaceae; genus Clitoria; species Clitoria ternatea. The sequence continues at coordinate 3,030,249 of CM075673.1, read as the reverse complement.
TAAGGCATCTAGGGCCTCTAATCTTTAGTTTCTTCTCCTTCCCTTCATGAAATCCGAGTTTGCATGTGATGATTGGGGTTTTGATTCTGAGTTTCAGTGGCTTGTGAAGCTTGAGTAATGAGTTTGGTAGTATAAGGAAGGTAACGTACTAACTAATTTGATGTTTCGGTGACCGTAGGTGCCGGAACGAGCGTTAGGCAAGCGATCGACGAAGAGGACGTCGGAAGCGAAAGAGGAACGGTGAATCCAGCGGCTGTAGGACGCTATCCACCCCTTGAGCAAACTGTCGGAGCTCGGAATAGAGGTAAGGGGGTGTTCGGGTCATAATTAATTAGAATTGATATGAAAATGGATTATCGGAAGTTCGGGAATTTAGTAAGAGTTGTCATAAATACTATAAAGTAACTGAATATATTAGTTATGAATATATGAGTATGTGGAGTGAGATTAAATGGTTGAATATGAAAGAAATATGTTGATTGAATTGATTATATGATGAAATAAAAATTGGAATGATGGAAGTGAAATATATGTGTAATATTTCTATTTTGAGTGGTGTATGTACATTTGATTATGAATAAAAATGTGGAATTTTGAATTATTGATGATATATGCCATAGCATTGTATGGATGGGTTTGACAAGTCGGTCACCCTGTATTGTGAGCACATGTCAGTTTCTGGTAGTTGCACATGTGGTTTGTTGATGATATGTTATGATTATGAGATATGATATGTGAATATGTGGTATGGGATGGCCAACGGTATGTATACCCCTCGTTTTCTGGCTCCCGTGGTCTTTGTGCCCAGTTGAGCTACCCAGTGGTCAAGTCGGACCCAGTAGTTGAGGTGGAGAGCCAAGTCGGGCTCGGTGAACCAAGTCGGGTTCACGGGATGTCAAGTCGGACTCCCAGCTGAAGGCCAGTCCTTTAGTATCCGGATACTAGGTGTCAAATTACATGAGAGTCAGTTGTGACTTATGTGAATCGTATATTGATTGATGGTGGAAAATGAATTATGAATTGAAAGTGTAATGTGAATGAATGAAAGCATGGCTTTAGTAAGTTAAAGATTGATATGTATGTGTGTAGTTGTATTGACGTGGATAAGTGCAGGAAACCGAAAGAGATTATGTAATAACAAAGAGTAGTAGGTATTGTTAAGTTCAATACTTCGTTCTATATTAATTATGATATTCTAAACACTCACCCTTGCTGTTGTTTAATTTTAGTGACCAGTGACAGGGAGGATGCTAATGCTGCGGAGATGCGCCAAGAGGAAGTTTGATGCCAAGGAATGAAGATGTATATAATGAATGTAATATTTTGAGTGTATGTGTTTAAGTGTGTAATAAGTAATGTATTAATATGGTGCGTGGTAGATGATAAAGTATGTGTGATGAATTTGCCATGATTATGCATGTTGTGGTTTGATGACTCATTGATGAGGATGAATTATGGCACGGAGCCATTGACCTGTGTGAATGTTGAATGTGATGGGCAGGTGTTGCGTTGATGCATGATTGATATGTATGCTATGTGATTGATGTTAGGATGATGATTAGATTGATTTAGATAAGTTGTGCATATAGTTGGATATTGAGTTTAAGGAACCGGATAGGTGAAATTAAGATTCGGTGGGTGTAAGAAACCCCAGAATGCATCAATAGGTCTTCCATGACATTTAGGATTTGGATGCATTGGCTTTTGGTCCATTGGAATCCATTTAGGATGTTTGGTGTAAGGGTTTTGCACCTAATTGGGTTAAAATGCATTTCGCGCATAACTTGCGCATATGTTGGAATTTTGGCGAACGAACAGCGCCAACAGTTCCGAAATGGGGAAAACAGGTGGCCCGTGAAGTTTCGTGGCAATCGGATCTAAAACGGGCCAATTGGATAGGTTAGAAGTTAGTAAAATGGTTTAAATGTGTAACAGCATCAGGTGCTGTCACTGTCATGCCCATGCTACGCGTGAGGCTGGCGCGTAGCGTGAGGTGCGCAGCAGAGGGCTGACGCTACGCGTGGGAATGGCGCGCAGCGTCAGGCCCCTGTTTCATATTTTGACTCTTTTCTAAATTAGAGGCACTCTAAGGTTTTGTCACACTATATAATTATTATTTTGAGTATGATTAGTGAAAATAAATATTATTTTGAAATGAGAAATAATTAAATTTTATTAAATGTGAAAAATTTATTGTGAAAATTCATTAAATGGATATAAATAAAGGTAAATTGACGTAGGACGTCACAGGTGGTATCAGAGCGGTTCTTTCTAGAGCCGGGAAAATGGGCAGAGTTAGGGGATTGTTTGAGTCCTATATCAGGCTGTTTTGCATTTATTGCATTATGCTTGTGATTGTTTACATATTAACAGGTTGACTTGGCATCATTCTCTTGGCACTCCGGGCAGCGTCTTGTTATGTGTTTATACATGAGGTAATTTTTGTACTCCCTGGTCAATTATTGGTTATTAATGGTGATGTGTTTTGGGATATTGTAGAACTAAAATATGACGGAAGGAAGTAGTTTTGTTGGTGGTGATGATTTCTTTGAGAGGTTTTCTCAAATGATGGGGAGGACTGATTCTGTTCCCACCCTTGATAAATTTTTGAAGAGGAATCCACCTATTTACAAAGGAGGACATGATTATGATGGGGCGCATATATGGCTGCGTGACATTGAGCAAACATTTGAATACTTTGAATGCTCTGAAGAACAGAGAGTTCAATTTGCTACCTATCAATTGAAGGATGAGGCTCGTGTATGGTGGTCAAGGACTAGAATTCAGATGAATGCGGCGAATGAACCATTAATGTGGATGAATTTCAAGAGGAGATTTCTTGCTAAATACTTTCCAGATAATTATAAAATCCGTAAGGAGATGGAATTCCTAAAACTTGAGCAAGGCAGGATGTCAGTGGCAGAATACACGTCACAGTTTGATGAACTATGTGATTTCTATCATTCTTTTTCTCTTGAAGGAACTGAAGGTAGTAAGTGTGCAAAGTATGAATCCGGGTTAAGAATTGAACTCCGAAGTGTCATTGTTCCTATGGAGATCCGTGACTATCCTACTCTGGTAAATAAGGCTAGACTTGCTGAGGAAGTGCAGTTACAGAGAGCGTCCCAGTCAAGGGACAAGAGACCATTGAAGGCTAAAGGATTCAGTTTTAAAAAGATGGGTCAGTTTTTCCATGGTGGCAAGTCTTCTGCCACATCTTCTTCTTCTTCTGGACGTGGATCTACTGGTCGTTCTGGTGGTCGTGCTTGTTATAATTGTGGTCAGGAAGGTCATTTTTCTAGACATTGTCCTACAAATCAAACTATTTGTTTCCAGTGTGGACAACCTGGACACCTTAGGCCTGACTGCCCACAGAGGCAGCAGCAGGGAGGACGTGGTAATCGGGCAAGTGCTTCTATGGTCCGTGGTGGAAATTTTCAGCGTGGAGGCCGAGGCGGCGGTAGCCGTGGAGGCCAACACCCTAGGCGATCTGATGCTCAGTCCAGTGGTACTCAGAATGTTATGGCTGGACGTGTGTTTGCTTTTGATGCTTCTGAAGTCTCAAGAAATGATAATTTGGTACAGGGTAAGTGTCTTATCCATGACTATCTTGTAAATGTTTTTTATGACTCTGGTGCAACCCACTCTTTTATTTCTGAGAGTTGTGTTCGGCGGCTTGGTTTGCCGGTGGTATTAATGAAGAATGCTCTTAATGTCTCCACTCCTACTGGTTCTACATTTCGAGCAACTACTATGTGTGAGGAATTACCTATGCAAGTAGAGGACCGATCTTTCCTGGTGAATTTAATATGTATGCCATTGAAGAATTTAGATGTTATTCTGTGTCTTGACTGGTTGTCTGTTAACCATGTTATGGTGGACTGTTACCGCAAGACTATAATTTTCTCTCAGGAATTGGACACTAAAAATGTGGTGAGTGATGTTTCTGTAATTTATGTTATTCTGTTAGCTTCAGAGGGGCGGTATAATCTTAAACCTGCAGATATTCCAGTGGTGTGTGATTTTCCTGATGTATTCCCGGAAGATATTCCGGAATTGCCTCCAAACAGGGAGATTGATTTTGCTATTGATTTGATTCCCGGGGCAGAACCTGTGTCCCGTACACCTTATAGAATGTCTTTAGTGGAGTTGGCTGAAGTAAAGAAACAAGTAAATGAGTTGTTAAGCAAGGGGTTTATCCGACCGAGTGCTTCACCTTGGGGCGCTCCAGTGTTGTTGGTGAAAAAGAAGGACGGCAATATGAGAATGTGTATTGACTACCGACAATTGAATAAATTGACGGTTAAGAACAAATATCCTTTACCACGAATTGATGATTTATTGGATCAGTTGCGAGGTGCTGTGGTGTTTTCTAAGATCGATTTGAGATCTGGATATCATCAGATTAGAGTGAAGTCGGAAGATATTCTGAAAACGGCGTTCCGGACTCGATATGGACATTTTGAATATGTTGTAATGCCTTTCGGAGTAACCAATGCTCCAGCTATCTTTATGGATTATATGAATCGGATTTTCCAACCTTACTTGGATCAATTTGTCGTGGTGTTTATTGATGACATTCTAGTATATTCAAATTCTGTAGAAGAGCATGCACAACATCTTCAAATTATTTTACAAGTGCTACGTGAAAAGAAGTTGTATGCTAAATTGTCGAAGTGTGATTTCTGGGAAGCAAGTGTGAAATTTTTGGGGCATGTAATTTCTTGTGATGGTGTGTCTGTTGATCCATCTAAGATTGAAGCAGTTATGGCTTGGGAAAGGCCTAAATCAGTGACTGAAATTAAGAGTTTTCTTGGATTAGCTGGCTATTATCGCCGTTTTATTGAAGGATTTTCCCGCATTGCACTACCCTTGACTCGATTGACAAGAAAGGAGAATCCCTTTGTGTGGACGGAAAAGTGTGAATTGAGTTTTCAAATGCTGAAGCGGTGTTTGACTACTGCACCTGTGCTTGCATTACCAGATGTGACGAAAGAATTTGTGGTATACTGTGACGCATCTAAGTTTGGTTTAGGCTGTGTACTGATGCAGGATGATAGGGTAATTGCTTATGCTTCTAGGTAATTAAGGCAGCATGAACAGAATTATCTCACTCATGATTTGGAACTCGCTGCTGTGGTATTCGCATTGAAGATTTGGCGACATTACTTGTATGGATCTCGTTTTGTGGTATTCAGTGACCACAAGAGTTTGAAGTATTTGTTTGATCAGAAGGAATTAAACATGAGGCAAAGGAGATGGGTGGAATACCTTAAGGATTATGATTTTGATTTGAAATACCATCCGGGTAAGGCGAATGTTGTGGCTGATGCCTTAAGTAGAAAAGTATTACATGCAGCTTTCTTGATGGGCAAGGAACAAGAATTGTTAGAAGACTTTCGTGATATGAATATTGGGGTTGCCATTCAAGCCCCAGATCAGAATTGGAATGCTAAAAATCTCCAATGAATTCTTAGAATCCTTATCCGTGGCTCAGGAGGAAGATGAAGAGTTGCTGGAATTGATTGACACTCAAGCAAGAGGCAAAGATATGGGATTAACTAAGGGTAAGGATGGAATTTGGCGGTTTAAGAACCGTGTAGTGGTACCCACAGAGGGTGATTTCAGACAAGCTGTATTAGCTGAAGCGCATAAAAGTTCTTTAAGTATCCATCCTGGTATCACTAAGATGTACCATGATTTAAAGAAAGAATTCTGGTGGCTGGGAATGAAGAAAGCAATAATTGAATATGTAAGATCTTGTGTGATATGTCAGAAGTGTAAGGTCGAGCATCAGAGACCCCCAGGTTTACTTCAACCCCCAGAGATTCCAATATGGAAATGGGAAAGCATTACTATGGATTTTGTATCTGGGTTACCTCGTACTCGTTCTGGTTGTGATGCAATATGGGTAATTGTGGACAGGTTGACCAAGAGTGCTCACTTCTTGGCTATGAATATGAAATGGTCATTGGACCGGTTGACTAAACTGTACATTACAGAGATTGTAAGGTTGCATGGTGTACCTGCGAGTATTATTTCGGATCGTGATCCTCGGTTTACTTCCAGGTTCTGGGGGAGTTTACAGCAGGAATTGGGTACTGAACTGAGGTTGAGTTCAGCTTATCATCCTCAGACAGATGGCCAGTCTGAGCGTACAATCCAGACCTTGGAAGATATGCTTAGAGCTTGTGTACTAGAGCAAGGTGGCTCATGGGAGAGATACCTACCATTGGTGGAATTTGCTTATAATAATAGCTATCATAGTAGCATTGGGATGGCTCCTTATGAAGCTTTATATGGAAGACGGTGTCGTACGCCTTTATGTTGGAATGAAGATAGAGATGCAATCCATTTGGGACCCGAATTAATTCAGGAAATGAATGATCAGGTGATAATGATTCGTGAAAAGATGAAAATTGCACAAGACCGTCAGAAGAGTTACTATGACAATCGTCATAGGCCACTTGAATTTCAGGAGGGAGATTGGGTATTCCTGAAGGTGTCACCTACTAAAGGTGTAGGCCGTGTGATGAAGAGCCAGAAACTTAATCCAAAGTATATTGGACCCTACCAAATATTGGAACGAATTGGTGAAGTAGCATACAGATTGAATCTTCCCCGTGCATTGACAAATATTCACGATGTATTTCATGTTTCACAATTAAGAAAATATGTTCCCTGTGATTCGATGATTGTACCTGAAGATTCCATTGAGCTGAAAGAAGATTTGACTGTGGAGATAGCACCTATTTGTATTGAAAGTTATCAAACTAAACGATTGAGAAACAAAGAAGTACCCCTGGTAAAAGTGAAGTGGCAAAATATAAATGGAGTGACGTATACATGGGAACTGGAGTCTGATATGAGGTGGTTGTAACATCCTTAGGTTATTTTTACATTTATTTTTATTCAACTATTACATTTTACAATAAATTTTTCCTTTTCCATGAAAATTAATCGATATTTAGAGAAAACAATTTAATTCGACACAGCGGATGAGAGAAAGGGAAATCAGGGCGTCTCGCTTGAGCGAGGCCCCTACTCGTCTAAGCGAGATTCCGGACTCTCACTTAGACGAGGTACTATTCGTTGAACGAACACCTTTCTCATATTGGATTAAACGAACGTGCAACCGGACTCCCAAACTTCGCTCTAACAAATGGTTTTGCGAACTCAAAGAATTACCATAAAAGCATATGCAAATAACAGTAATAGATTTTTGAAATATATTTTCATTCGATCCGGTCTTACTCAAACATCACTAATAATTTTATAATACAAAGTTTTATACACACATAAGACTACAAAGAGTCACTCAATTTCATTTGGGCCCTGGCACCGTTCTCCCCCTTGGCGCAGCTCCACGGCTTCTTCCCCCTCCCTGTCTCTGGTTACTAAAAAAATATGCAAGGGTGAGTGTTTGGCATAATAATTAATCTAGAACGGATCTTAACACATACGCATGCATATCTATACATACACCTCACTCATTACTTTTAAATAAACAAACCGAAACATAGAGTATTTCAGGCAGTAACTGTATTAAACCAAACACACACAGTTCCATCTATTTCCTCACATTCATCGCATTCATTACATGCATCACATTCATTACATACATCATATTACATACATCATGATCACAACTGACTCTCATATAATCTGACTCCTAGTATCTAGATACTAAAGGATTGGCCTTCAGCTGGGGGTCCTACTTGACACCCCGTGAACCCTGCTTGGTTCACCGAGTCCTGCTTGACTCTCCACCTCGACAACTGGGTCCTACTTGACCACTGGGTAGCTCAACTGGGCACGAAAACCACGGGAGCCGGAAATGAGGGGCTATCATATACCGTAGGCCATCCCATACCACATAATCATTCAACAATTTACCTTTCTCACAATAATATCAATTTCTCATCAATTGGGTAGCCTGCTTGCTAACCCAACGTCACATAACACTGATCATTTCTCATTAGATATCAATTTTCTCATCCCTCGGGTAGTCTGCTTGCTAACCCGGAGTCGCATAACACTGATTACATCAATATTAAATATTTCAAGATCATGCATGATAATTCAACCACACACCCAATTCTCAACTCATCAATGCACACTAGCACACATGCACAAGTATAAACACACAATTACGTTTAACAACATTTTTCCCTTAATCTGTTTACGTTACCTCAAAGATCTGAATAAGAAGTAAGTCCTATTCTAATTAATTATAACCCGAACACCCCCCTTACTCTGGTTCCACGCTTCGATGATCTGTTCTTTGTGCCGATTTCTTCCTCTGAGCACCGGTACAGCAATCTCAACTCCTCCACTCAGTCCTTCATTGCTTAGTCTACTACCTACGGATCATGAAGTACAGCTTCATCACTTCAACGTCCTTAGTTCATGGACAACATCTAGACTCACACTCACCAGAGGAGTGGAGAACAGCCACGAATATAGCCATGCATGGCCCTTAACAGCTAAAGAATGAAAGAAATAAGGGAATCACAATCGGGTTGGATCAGTAGACTCACCTGGAAGTCTCGATCACAGGAATGAGGTAAATTTGTAGTTCAAACACAAATGGAGTCTCACTCCAGTACATGCAGCTCAGCGTTAAGAGAGAAGAGGCAAACGGAAGAGAATAAACAAGCTGATAGTAACTGTAACTTGTGTAAAATGAAGAAGAAAGGAAGGGAATCTTCTTATATATATGGCTCATGGATAAGATCGTCTTTTCCTTAATTTTATTTGTATTCTAACTATTTTAAACTATTGCTTAGTCATCAAATCAATTACACGTGTTTATCCCTTCAACGCCCACGTAGTTATAGTCCTCTAATAATTCGCTAGAGTATAGGTCCGATATGAATATCGACCCCGCTGTCCTAACTTAATGTTCATACCTCGGAAATCCGAGCTACAACTTGAGAGATCGGATATATCATCCGCTCTCGACTACTTGTCACACACGTCCGTTGTTTCAGTTAGTATGAAATTAATCCGAGATGTGACCCCGTGTGAGGCGCTCTCCCCATAACGGTAGGACCGGATCGCCTAGCCCTGTCCGCTCTTCTCCCACACTTCCGCTCTTTTAACTCCGCCTGCTCGCGTTTCAGATACCGACCTCGACACCGGCTCAAACAGAGTAAATACTAAATAGAATTTCTAAACATTCTCTAACATTTCACATTTCATAATTTTTATTAAAACATCAGGGATGTTACACTCACCCCCCCTAAAAGGAGATTTCGTCCCCAAAATCAGTGTTCCGATTGAAAAAGATGAGGGTACATCCGTCTCATATCGGATTCTAACTCCCAAGTGTAGTTCATCCAATGTAAATTCTGCCACTTCACCTTCACCAGCGGTACTTCCTTGTTCCTTAAACGTTTGATTTGGTGCTCTTCAATACCAATTGGTACGGCCTCCACCGTCAAGTTCTCCTTCACTTCAATGGAATCACTCGGTACAATCATTGTATCACACGGAATGTAGGCTCGAAGTTGCGATACGTGGAACACGTTGTGGATGTTAGTCAATGATTGAGGAAGATCCAGCCGATATGCGACTTCACCAATCCGCTCTAGTATTTGGTATGGTCCAATATACTTCGGATTAAGCTTTTGGCTTTTCAAAATTCGACCTACACCTTTAGTTGGGGAAATTCTTAGAAACACCCAATCACCCACTTGGAATTCAAGAGGTCTATGCCTATTGTCATAATAGCTCTTCTGACGGTCTTGGGCAATTTTTATCTTCTCCCGGATTAAAGCGATCTGTTCGTTCATCTCTTGAATCATCTCAGGCCCCAGATGAAGGGCATCGCCGTCCTCATTCCAACATAATGGAGTACGACACTTTCGACCATAAAGAGCTTCGTATGGAGCCATCCCAATGCTGCTATGGTAACTGTTATTATACGCAAATTCCACCAAGGGCAAGTATTTCTCCCATGATCCGCCCTGTTCCAGTACACATGCTCTTAACATATCTTCAAGAGTCTGTATAGTCCGTTCTGATTGACCATCGGTTTGGGGATGGTAAGCCGAACTCAATTTAAGCTCAGTACCCAATTGTTGTTGCAAACTCCCCCAAAACCTGGAAGTAAATCGGGGATCCCGATCGGAGATAATACTCGAGGGCACACCATGCAGTCGTACGACTTCAGCAACGTACAACCTAGCTAATCGCTCTAACGACCACTTCATATTTATTGCCAAGAAATGCGCACTTTTGGTTAGTCGATCAACAATTACCCAAATCGCATTGTATCCGGTTTGAGTACGAGGTAGTCCGGACACGAAGTCCATGGTGATACTTTCCCACTTCCAGATCGGAATTTCTGGAGGTTGAAGCAAACCCGGAGGTCGTTGGTGCTCAACCTTGCCCTTCTGACATATAACGTAGGATTTCACGTACTCGATTATTGCCTTCTTCATGTTTGGCCACCAAAATTCCTTTCTTAAGTCATGATACATTTTTGTCACTCCTGGATGTATACTTAGAGAGCTCTTGTGTGCTTCTGTTAACACCGCCTGCCTGAAACCTCCATGTGCAGGCACCACAACTCGATTCCTGAATCTCCATACGCCATCCTCACCTCGAGTTATCTCTTCATTTTTACCTCGGGTCTGAGTGTCGATCAACTTCAGTAACTCTTCATCGTCTTTCTGCGCCGCCATCATAGACTCCAGAAATTCATTGGAGATTTTTAACATTCCAATCGTCATTCACTTTGGCGCACTCATGACCACTCCAATATTCAAATCTCTAAAGCTTTCTAGCAATTCTTGTTCTCTGTCCATTAAGTAAGCCACGTGTAATACCTTCCTGCTCAGTGCATCTGCCACAACATTTGCTTTACCCGGATGATACTTCAAATCGAAGTCATAATCCTTCAAATACTCCATCCATCTCCTTTGTCTCATACTTAGCTCCTTTTGATCAAATAAATACTTTAGACTCTTGTGGTCACTGAATACTACAAAGTGAGCTCCATACAGGTAATGGCGCCAAATCTTCAGTGCGTACCCTACTGCTGCGAGTTCCAGATCATGGGTCGGGTAATTCTCCTCATGTGGCCCCAATTGCCTTGAAGCATAGGCAATTGCTCGATCCGATTGCATCAACACACACCCCAATCCAAATTTGGATGCATCACAATATACTACAAACTCCTTCATCATATTAAGTAGTGTAAGTACCAGTGCAGAAGTCAAGCATTTCTTCACAGTTTGGAAACCTACTTCTCATTTTCTCGGCCACACAACCGGACTCTCCTTTGGTTTATCTTATTTCCTTAATTCCTATCGATACTTCATCAATTCCTCACTAAGTGTACCTTAGGAGGGACTCGAGCTATCCAATTTCCTTTTAAGGTCCTCTTTTCTTTTAAAAGAAATCTAGCAATAATTCACAATAACTACCATGCCACAATATTTACTTTTCTATACTTATTATTCGTCAGTTACCAAACCTCATCTCTATTTGTTCCTCATTTCTAATCATTTACCAAATTCAGAAATACGAACCATACTTTTCTTTTTTCTAAATCTGATCGCTCAAGATTGGCTACAACATGTTTGTCTCCTCGACTCCACACGACCTCAACTACCAGTGCAACTACCTGAGGTGATCAGTCTCAGGAGTTCAACACTCTGTAGTTAAGTCATGTGAAAGTCGGGTATACAATTCAACTATTTACATCATAATTCATTTCCCTATGTCTATTGGCACCTCTATATTGAATTAGTGTTAAAAGGAACCCACGGTGGCCAGCCGCTATGATTCCCATGTAACACTAATATCAATGTAAAGCCCAAACGACTAGGTAAAACTTCTCTTCATTCTCATTATCTATCTGCTTAATTACCTTTTAATCACATCCTTTTAGTGTCATCCGATCTCTACTTCTCTTATCATGTACGTAACAGTCCGGTGTACATATACTTCACTTGACCATCATTCGTATGATACATCCTCCTAGTCCTTTCCTGAGTAAAATATCGCCTCACCAATTATATCACTGAAAATTATTACTAGCCACTCTTCTTCTATTACCTTCAACTTGTACAGGTATTCTTACACCGTCATTCATCAATTACTCATAATTTCTCTTAATATCCATTAATCAATCGTCTAACAATAGGAATATGACATACCTATAGCACTTAATTAAATCTGCTTCATAAAAAAAACAGTATAGGAGGTTCACCCCCCTAAAAAGTTAACCTTACGACAACGTTGCTAATTCTCATTACATCAGCATTCATCCATTCAATCCTCTATCCTCCAACTTCATAAAATCAACATTCTTTAATCACAAGTACCATTGCATCTAATCTCCTAAACTACGTCCGACTATCATCTCTTGATTTATTCACAAACCCCTTCTATTTACTCATACCACCAATGGTTCTCTAACTTTAAACTCAATACGAGACAGTTTATTACTACAATTCATTCCTTCATCCTGAGGATTTTCGTATTGTCCATCAAGTAGATTCAACACCAAAAATGAGCAACTAACATCTATCATTGTTCATACAAGGTAGAAGGATATAGGGAATTCACCCTTCCTAAGAATAATCGTATTAAAGCATTCATCAACTTATTTTATTTTATGCATTATCAAACTTCAGTATTCAAACAAACTTATAGCTACCAACACACTTACTATTCTCATTTCACTACGAGATTTAACCTTTATGAGCTATACCCATTTGTAGATGTTCACTTCAATACGCACATATACACACATACATATATATATGCTTACTTTAAATATCATTTCCAATTCAATCTGTCATTCATGTGCTTCATCTCTTAGTTAGTAAGTAGCAAATAGAACCTTTTGCTCTTCAGAGCACTCAAAATATTCAAAAACCTATTCAATATCCCTAATCCAGATATATGCCCCGTCATAGTCATGTCCCTCTTTGTAAGTTGGAGAATTCCTTTTCAGGAATTTATCCAGAGTGGGACCGGATTCGGTCCTACTCATCATCTGAGTAAATCTAGAGAAGAAATCATCTCTTCCCCCAGAACTGGTCTCTCCGGCCATTGTAATTCTACAATGAGCAAACACATCACCATTAATAACCAAGATTAGTCAGGGGATTGTAAACTTACCTTATATTCATAGACTACAACGCCAGTGGAGTGCCAAGGGAACGGTGCCAGACACACGTAATCTCAACACAACAAAATGCAATCAACTTTCATAAAATTACCACAATCATTAGATCGGCCCACACACCGGCTCTAGAAAGAACCGCTCTGATACCAAGTGTAACATCCTTAGGTTATTTTTACATTTATTTTTATTCAACTATTACATTTTACAATAAATTTTTCCTTTTCCGTGAAAATTAATCGATATTTAGAGAAAACAATTTAATTCGACACAGCGGATGAGAGAAAGGGAAATTCGTCTAAGCGAGATTCCGGACTCTCACTTAGACGAGGTGCTATTCGTTGAACGAACACCTTTCTCACATCGGATTAAACGAACGTGCAACCGGACTCCCAAACTTCGCTCTAACAAATGGTTTTGCGAACTCAAAGAATTACCATAAAAGCATATGCAAATAACAGTAATAGATTTTTGAAATATATTTTCATTCGATCCGGTCTTACTCAAACATCACTAATAATTTTATAATACAAAGTTTTATACACACATAAGACTACAAAGAGTCACTCAATTTCATTTGGGCCCTTGCACCGTTCTCCCCCTTGGCGCAGCTCCACGGCTTCTTCCCCCTCCCTGTCTCTGGTTACTAAAAAAATATGCAAGGGTGAGTGTTTGGCATAATAATTAATCTAGAACGGATCTTAACACATACGCATGCATATCTATACATACACCTCACTCATTACTTTTAAATAAACAAACCGAAACATAGAGTATTTCAGGCAGTAACTGTATTAAACCAAACACACACAGTTCCATCTATTTCCTCACATTCATCGCATTCATTACATGCATCACATTCATTACATACATCATATTACATACATCATGATCACAACTGACTCTCATATAATCTGACTCCTAGTATCCGGATACTAAAGGATTGGCCTTCAGCTGGGGGTCCTACTTGACACCCCGTGAACCCTGCTTGGTTCACCGAGTCCTGCTTGACTCTCTACCTCGACCACTGGGTCCTACTTGACCACTGGGTAGCTCAACTGGGCACGAAAACCACGGGAGCCGGAAATGAGGGGCTATCATATACCGTCGGCCATCCCATACCACATAATCATTCAACAGTTTACCTTTCTCACAATAATATCAATTTCTCATCAATTGGGTAGCCTGCTTGCTAACCCAACGTCATATAACACTGATCATTTCTCATTAGATATCAATTTTCTCATCCCTCGGGTAGCCTGCTTGCTAACCCGGAGTCGCATAACACTGATTACATCAATATTAAATATTTCAAGATCATGCATGATAATTCAACCACACACCCAATTCTCAACTCATCAATGCACACTAGCACACATGCACAAGTATAAACACACAATTACGTTTAACAACATTTTTCCCTTAATCTGTTTACGTTACCTCAAAGATCTGAATAAGAAGTAAGTCCTATTCTAATTAATTATAACCCGAACACCCCCCTTACTCTGGTTCCACGCTTCGATGATCTGTTCTTTGTGCCGATTTCTTCCTCTGAGCACCGGTACAGCAATCTCAACTCCTCCACTCAGTCCTTCATTGCTTAGTCTACTACCTACGGATCATGAAGTACAGCTTCATCACTTCAACGTCCTTAGTTCATGGACAACATCTGGACTCACACTTACCAGAGGAGTGGAGAACAGCCACGAATATAGCCATGCATGGCCCTTAACAGCTAAAGAATGAAAGAAATAAGGGAATCACAATCGGGTTGGATCAGTAGACTCACATGGAAGTCTCGATCACAGGAATGAGGTAAATTTGTAGTTCAAACACAAATGGAGTCTCACTCCAGTACATGCAGCTCAGCGTTAAGAGAGAAGAGGCAAATGGAAGAGAATAAACAAGCTGATAGTAACTGTAACTTGTGTAAAATGAAGAAGAAAGGAAGGGAATCTTCTTATATATATGGCTCATGGATAAGATCGTCTTTTCCTTGATTTTATTTGTATTCTAACTATTTTAAACTATTGCTTAGTCATCAAATCAATTACACGTGTTTATCCCTTCAACGCCCACGTAGTCATAGTCCTCTAATAATTCGCTAGAGTATAGGTCCGATATGAATATCGACCCCGCTGTCCTAACTTAATGTTCATACCTCGGAAATCCGAGCTACAACTTGAGAGATCGGATATATCATCCGCTCTCGACTACTTGTCACACACGTCCGTTGTTTCAGTTAGTATGAAATTAATCCGAGATGTGACCCCGTGTGAGGCGCTCTCCCCACAACGGTAGGACCGGATCGCCTAGCCCTGTCCGCTCTTCTCCCACACTTCCGCTCTTTTAACTCCGCCTGCTCGCGTTTCAGATACCGACCTTGACACCGGCTCAAACAGAGTAAATACTAAATAGAATTTCTAAACATTCTCTAACATTTCACATTTCATAATTTTTATTAAAACATCAGGGATGTTACAGCGGTTGTATCCAAATCTTTTCCAATAAGGTACGTTGATTTCGGGGACGAAATCTCTTTTTAGGGGGAGTGGATGTAACATCCCAGATGTTTTGATAATAGAAAATAAATTGGAAATGAGTAAATTATTATTTGGCTTATAATGAAAATGGTATATGAAATGTTAAGTGGGGAAAAACAGTTTTAAATGAAATTTTAAGGAAAATGGCATCAGGACCCTGACGCGTAGCGTGGATGGGACGCGTAGCGTCAGGTGCGCTTTAGTGAGCTGACGCGTAGCGCCAGCGTCGCGATCTGTTTTATAACAGGGTCACACAGAACAGAACCTGTAAACCCTCTCTTTCATTTTCTCTCTTCTCTGAGGCGATTTGGCTAGGGTTTTGAGGAAAACTTGGATTCTTGGTGGTTTTAAGCAATTGGGAACCAAGGTAAGGCATCTAGGGCCTCTAATCTTTAGTTTCTTCTCCTTCCCTTCATGAAATCCGAGTTTGCATGTGATGATTGGGGTTTTGATTCTGAGTTTCAGTGGCTTGTGAAGCTTGAGTAATGAGTTTGGTAGTATAAGGAAGATAACGTACTAACTAATTTGATGTTTCGGTGACCGTAGGTGCCGGAACGAGCGTTAGGCAAGCGATCGACGAAGAGGACGTCGGAAGCGAAAGAGGAACGGTGAATCCAGCGGCTGTAGGACGCTATCCACCCCTTGAGCAAACTGTCGGAGCTCGGAATAGAGGTAAGGGGGTGTTCGGGTCATAATTAATTAGAATTGATATGAAAATGGATTATCGGAAGTTCGGGAATTTAGTAAGAGTTGTCATAAATACTATAAAGTAACTGAATATATTAGTTATGAATATATGAGTATGTGGAGTGAGATTAAATGGTTGAATATGAAAGAAATATGTTGATTGAATTGATTATATGATGAAATAAAAATTGGAATGATGGAAGTGAAATATATGTGTAATATTTCTATTTTGAGTGGTGTATGTACATTTGATTATGAATAAAAATGTGGAATTTTGAATTATTGATGATATATGCCATAGCATTGTATGGATGGGTTTGACAAGTCGGTCGCCCTGTATTGTGAGCACATGTCAGTTTCTGGTAGTTGCACATGTGGTTTGTTGATGATATGTTATGATTATGAGATATGATATGTGAATATGTGGTATGGGATGGCCAACGGTATGTATACCCCTTGTTTTCTGGCTCCCGTGGTCTTTGTGCCCAGTTGAGCTACCCAGTGGTCAAGTCGGACCCAGTGGTTGAGGTGGAGAGCCAAGTCGGGCTCGGTGAACCAAGTCGGGTTCACGGGATGTCAAGTCGGACTCCCAGCTGAAGGCCAGTCCTTTAGTATCCGGATACTAGGTGTCAAATTACATGAGAGTCAGTTGTGACTTATGTGAATCGTATATTGATTGATGATGGAAAATGAATTATGAATTGAAAGTGTAATGTGAATGAATAAAAGCATGGCTTTAGTAAGTTAAAGATTGATATGTATGTGTGTAGTTGTATTGACGTGGATAAGTGCAGGAAATCGAAAGAGATTATGTAATAACAAAGAGTAGCAGGTATTGTTAAGTTCAATACTTCGTTCTATATTAATTATGATATTCTAAACACTCACCCTTGCTGTTGTTTAATTTTAGTGACCAGTGACAGGGAGGATGCTAATGCTGCGGAGATGCGCCAAGAGGAAGTTTGATGCCAAGGAATGAAGATGTATATAATGAATGTAATATTTTGAGTGTATGTGTTTAAGTGTGTAATAAGTAATGTATTAATATGGTGCATGGTAGATGATAAAGTATGTGTGATGAATTTGCCATGATTATGCATGTTGTGGTTTGATGACTCATTGATGAGGATGAATTATGGCACGGAGCCATTGACCTGTGTGAATGTTGAATGTGATGGGCAGGTGTTGCGTTGATGCATGATTGATATGTATGCTATGTGATTGATGTTAGGATGATGATTAGATTGATTTAGATAAGTTATGCATATAGTTGGATATTGAGTTTAAGGAATCGGATAGGTGAAATTAAGATTCGGTGGGTGTAAGAAACCCCAGAATGCATCAATAGGTCTTCCATGACATTTAGGATTTGGATGCATTGGCTTTTGGTCCATTGGAATCCATTTAGGATGTTTGGTGTAAGGGTTTTGCACCTAATTGGGTTAAAATGCATTTCGCGCATAACTTGCGCATATGTTGGAATTTTGGCGAACGAACAGCGCCAACAGTTCCGAAATGGGGAAAACAGGTGGCCCGTGAAGTTTCGTGGCAATCGGATCTAAAACGGGCCAATTGGATAGGTTAGAAGTTAGTAAAATGGTTTAAATGTGTAACAGCATCAGGTGCTGTCACTGTCATGCCCACGCTACGCGTGAGGCTGGCGCGTAGCGTGAGGTGCGCAGCAGAGGGCTGACGCTACGCGTGGGAATGGCGCACAGCGTCAGGCCCCTGTTTCATATTTTGACTCTTTTCTAAATTAGAGGCACTCTAAGGTTTTGTCACACTATATAATTATTATTTTGAGTATGATTAGTGAAAATAAATATTATTTTGAAATGAGAAATAATTAAATTTATTAAATGTGAAAAATTTATTGTGAAAATTCATTAAATGGATATAAATAAAGGTAAATTGACGTAGGACGTCACAATAATCACCTTTCCGTATATTTCACTGACAATTGTACTTACTCTCTGAGATAATTGATATAGACACATTCCGTTATGCAGGGTATCTTCGCTGATAAGCTATTATGAACTCTTATTTCACAGTGATCCTGAGGCAAACGGTTATTCACGCCGTGGAGATAAGGTCGGATGAAACGTCCATCGTAGCGAGGACGGATGAAGCATTTACTGAAGTAAGTCTGAATGAGGTGAGGACGGATTACCGGTATGGTCTTATCTTCTTATGATACCGGTTGCTCCTCTAATTGGTCACTCTGACGTCATAACTTTGGGGACCGGTATCCAGACCGGACACACAATTCAAGTACAGCTGAAGTTGTGGCTCTCGAACCTAATATTCTCCCTGTATTTGTGAAATCACCAGCTGTGAATCACTGCACAATGTAACTTCAGACGCTCCGATGTCAATCGCCGCTCGGAGGCAGGCCAAGCATGCTTTATACTCAGCTTGATTATTGAAGGTCTTGAAATTAAACCGGAGGGAAATCTCCAAGTGTACGCCATCATCGCTCTCCACCACAACACCGGCTCTACAGCCTTTACTGTTTGATGACCCATCAACATAAATGGTCCAATGCGCTCGAGGTATGGCTGGATCTGACCCTGTCATCTCCACTACAAAATCCGCCAAAACTTGAGCTTTAATAGCTCCTCGAGGCTCATAAGAAATTTCAAATTCGGAAAGCTTGATAACCATTTGATCATCCTTCCAGCAAGATCTGGTTTACTAAGTACTGAACGGAGAGGAAGGTCCGTTCTCACCAGAACCGGATGAGCATGAAAATACGGCCTCAACCGTCATGACCCCCACACCACTGCTAGGGCGGCTTTCTCTATCTTTTGATATCTTCCTTCAGCCCCCTGGAATGTCTTGCTGGTGAAGTACACCGGCCTCTGCCCCTCTGGAGTTTCTTTAACCAGAGCCACGCCTAGGGCTTCATCAGAGATTGCCAAATACAAAATCAGAGTCTCACCAGGGTCAGGCTTTACCAATATTGTGGACTTGAAAGTACGACCTTAAGCTGCTGGAAAGCTTGTTCCTGCTCTTCTCCCCATTCAAAACTCTTGTGTTTCTTCAACGCCTTATACAAAGGAAGGGATCTATGCGCCATCTTGGGCATGAATCGAGCTAGAGCGGCCACCTTCCCATTCAATGATTGTACTTCCCTTAGGCTCTTAGGGCTCTGCATGTCCAGTATTGCCTGACATTTTCCAGGGTTGGCCTCAATGCCCCGCTGGGTTAACATGAATCCTAGAAACTTCCCAGCCGGGACTGCAAAGGTGCACTTCAACGGGTTCAGCCTCATATTATACTGTCACAGCTGAGTAAACACTTGGCGCAAATCTTCGATGTGATCCCCTCCAGCAGGAGTCTTTGCAATGATGTCATCGATATACACCTCTACCAGCTTAGTGTGCATGCCTTCAAATACTTTGTTGATCATGCGTTGGTAGGTAGCGCCGGCGTTCTTCAGTCCAAACGGCATTGACGGTGTAGCAGAACACACCATGGTCATTGACAAAGGCCGTATTTTCTTGATCTCCTTCCCACATCGGAATCTGATTGTACCCTGAATAAGCATCCATGAAACTGAGGTACTGATAACCAGATGAATTGTCGACCATACGATCAATGTTTGGAAGGGGATATGGATCCTTGGGGCAACACCGGTTAAGGTCCACGTAATCCGTGAACATCCTCCACTTGCCATTAGCTTTCTGCACCATCACTACATTGGAAAGCCAAAATGAATAGCGAATCTCCTTTATAAAACCAGCCTTCAACAGTTCCTCTGTTTGCTCACACGCTGCCTTCTGCTTCTCCGGTCCTAACCTCCTCTTCTTCTGGGCCATCGGTCTCGTTTCTGGGTAAACAGCGAGTTTGTGGCAACAGAAATCAGGGTCCATCCCAAGCATGTCTGCTGCAGTCCATGCAAAAAGGTCTTTAAACTCTTGTAAAAGAGCCAACAAACGCTGCTCCATGCCTGCCTCCAGGTTATCGTTGATGTGCGTAACCTTCTCTGGGGAATCCCCTAAAATGACATCCCTAGAACCACCATCCAGTGTGGGCTTTAAGGGGTTAAGAGGGTCGATCTTCAATTCCGCCCTGGGGTCCAAGTCAATCAGACTGACAGACCCAGCCGCTGTTCCTCCGTCATTCAACTTCCTCTTATTATTAAATGTTTCCAACTTGACCATGTTGAGGCTCAATCGAGCCATTTCCTGATCTCCGTGAAGGGAGGACACACCATTATCCTTGTCAATGAATTTGATTAAGAGATGGGGAGTGGACACAATTGCTTCCATTGCATTCAGAGTAGGTCAACTTATGATCCCGTTGTAAGGGGATTTCACATCGATCACCAGGATTCTCGACTTCACCATTCTCGCACCAGGCTCTCCTTCAAAAGAAACGAGGGTATCAAGATACCCTTTAGTGGGTTGCTTCGCCCCATTAAACGCTGTGAGTTCCTGCGTGTACGGCTGCAGATCTGCATCATTAAAACCCATTCTTTTGAAACAGTTATAAAAAATTACGTCATAAGAACTTCCCTGGTCAACAAGGATCCTTTTCACATCTTTGTTAGCAATGACAGCAATGATCACCACTGCGTCGTCTCCTCCTGGGATCGTCGGGCCGAAATCATCATCAGTGAATGACACCATCGGGGCTGCCACACCGTCCCTGAAAGGGCGGTTATCTCTGGGCTTGCCTTGTACAGACAAAATCATCCGGTGGTGATTTTTCCTGGCAGTGATCGATGCTCCTCCTCCTGCAAAACCTCTAGCAATCATCTCGATCACTTCACGCCTACCCTGCCTCTGCTGCTGAGGCATGCCTTCTTGCTGAGCTCCTCCAGCGATCACCACTCCTTTTTGCTTCTCAGCTGTAGTAAACCTCCTGACTGGGTTACGGCTATTGTCACCCTCATCATCTAGATCTCTCCCCCTTTTTTCCATCCTGTCAGGCTCGTCTGTGGATTTTTCTCTGAAAAGATATTACTTCAACTTTCCCTCTCTGATGAGGGTCTCTACAACATTCTTCAACGCTTTGCACTCGTCCGTCTGGTGGCCTGTTTGTTCATGGAAAGCACAATATTTACGTGGGTTACCCAGTCTTTTGACTGGGGGTGGCTTCCTTATACCAAAGACACTGAGTGTTGGCCAGCCAACCTCTCTCATGATCTGGGAATGCCTGGCATTCAGAGGAGTATAGTTACTAAAAGATGAGATGCGCCTGTCTCGTTGATGAGGTCGAACGTTTGCAAAGTCCTCTCTGAAAGCGTGCTTTTTTTGTCTCGCCCTCTCCTTCTCCCTTCGTGGCTGCTGAGAGGGTACTGAGAGCTTCGTTCTAGCTGCTGTAGCCTCCAGATGCATTTCTATACCCACATACTTGGAAGCTTTCCTTCGAAACTCCTCAAAGGTCATTGGGGGGCTCTTCGCCAAAGATAAGGCGAAAGCAGATCCAGGTTGTAAAGCTTCCACTACAATATGGAGCTGTATGGCCTCTGTGAGGTCGGGAACCAACGCAGCCTCCTTGTAGAATCTCTTCAGAAACTCCTTAAGAGTTTCAGTCTCTCCTTGCCTTATCTGGGCCAGGGTGTGAGAAGTCCTTGGGATGTCCCTAGAAATAACAAAATGGCTTTCAAACGCAGCTGCCATTTCTTCCCAGGAATCTATGGATCCTGAGGGTAGGCTCTTGAACCAGCTGAGAGCCTCCTCCGTCAGTGTTCTTGGGAACATCCTACACATGACGTCTTCATCAGCTCCCAGGTACATAGCTTCATAAACGTAAGCATCCAAATGCTTAGTAGGATCAGTTTCTCCATTGTACTTCCCGATCGACAATGCTTGAGTCATCTGTAAGTGCTTTGGAATGACGACAATCATAAGCCGCCTTGAGAAAGGGACGCTGAGTCTATAAGCTCCAGAGGTCACCACTACTTGCTCCCTTCTCCTGGTACTGACTCTATCTCCAAAGTCTTGAGTTTGTTCCCTCTCCTCGTACGTAGGGATTTTTGAATATTGGAGGGTCGTAGATTTCTCCCTTGCGGATGCATGGTGGGCCTCTTCTGCTTGGGACGTCACCCTGTCCCCAGCTCCTCTTTTCTCCCGCCTTAACTCCATCAACTCCTCCCTGAGCTGTCTGATAACCTCATCATGAGGATCAGGGGTTGACACTTGCACCATCCTTCGGGTGTTGGTGACAGGAGATTCAAAAGACGAGTCTCCTCCCAGCCTGCTGGTGGGTCACGTCCTCTACATGACCATCCACAAAATCACATCCATCGCCTTCCATTTCGACTACCAAACTTCTACGAAAAGTGGGAATAACTCTAACGTGTCCTACCGGGCGTGCCAATGAACTGGTCTGAACCGGGGTCAAGGATCCGGTGTGGGACCAGCCATAAATATACAGGTGTTTTATGGTTTGTACTCTGGTACAGTGGGTAGCCGGTATTGTAGTCCGGCCTCTCAGTGGGAGAAACTAGTCTTGTTGTCCTGGAGATCCTTCACACCCACGTTTCGCGTTGAAGAGGGGCGAAAGGTGGTGCCACCTGCGAAGATTCTCCGACGCTCAAGTTAGAAGGGTGTATAAGCTCAATGAATACTCAAGCAATGCAATAGTAAGAATGTGAGATAGAACAACGTAACCTTACATGTGTGTTAGGATATGCTATTTATGGTTGAACGTAAGAAATGAATCGTTGGATGCAAGTGGGCCCCTTGGTTCTGATAGCGTGTAGAGTGTGTCAATCAAGGTGACTCAGTACTCAGAGCGTGTCAGGTGGGTAGGTCAATTATCAGAGTACGATCCTGTGATAGGGATGGAGGATAATCACCTTTCCGCATATTTCGCTGACAATTGTACTTACTCTATGAGATAATTGATATAGACACATTCCGCTATGCAGGGTATCTTCACTGATAAGCTATTATGAACTCTTATTTCACAGTGATCCTGAGGCAAACGGTTATTCACGCCGTGGAGATAAGGTCGGATGAAGCGTCCATCGTAGCGAGGACGGATGGAGCATTTACTGAAGTAAGTACGGATGAGGTAAGGACGGATTACCGGTATGGTCTTATCTTCTTATGATACCGGTTGCTCCTCTAATTGGTCACTCTGACGTCATAACTTTGGGGACCGGTATCCAGACCGGATCATGAACTTTTTTGAGGTGTATAAATCATCATATTGAATATTACATGTCCTAATAAAACTATCCAAACCCTTGGTAATATACTTAAAAGATTTGCATTATCACCAATTGTGTTGGATAACAACAGACATGATATTTGAGTTCAGTTACATATGGTCATACATGTTTGTTGTATTTTATAGTAGATGGAAAGAAATAGTAAATCATCAATTTCATCATCAACTTATTCCCAATCAATCAATCTTGTCTTCAAGTTACTATAATGACTTCATAAATCTTAACATATTCCTTCACCCACCAAGTTAATCTTTACTGTCAAAAGATGATGTTTTATATGTTTGTTAAGTGTCGCGTGACATGTTATTTTCTAACTAGTAATGTTGCGTGTTTTCAACGATGCTTAAATGACGTTTATGAAAGGTTGGGTAACATAATTCCATCAAATTAGTTTCCATCATATAATATTTTAAAAACGAGAGAACATTCATTTTGGACCCTATGATATTCAGGATCAATCAATTTGATCCCAAGGTAAGAAACTCTTCACAACCTTTATGGTTTAGAGACATTCATCAAATTGATCATTTCATCAATACTATTATTGTAAAACTTAACAAATCTACGAGATGAAATGCACGTGGACATGCCACATATCCTTTTTTTTATACAATAAAAATGATTAATTACTTAAGGCCCAATGAAAAATAGATTTTCTCAATTTTTTTTACATTAAAAAATTACCATGTTTAACAAATTTCGACAAAATGTGTTAATTTTGAACAATTTCCTAATATGTTAATGCTCCGTTTGGTATGTAGTTAGGAAAATGGGGTTTAAAAAAGAGTAAAATCTAAAGGTTAATATGAATCATTCACATCGTTAGAGACAATCAAAACTCCGTTTAACGGTAGGATATGTAAACCTCCATTTGCAAAACTCCGTTGCGAAATTCTAACTTTTATACAAACAGGTCTTAAAACTCTTTCCTCGCTGCCACATTGAAAACATAACCTAAAAATGCAAATACATACACCTTACATTGCTTTAAAATTTTACGAGTGATAAAATGATTGACTATTTTTCCAACCATGTATAATGCATTCTCTTGTATAATGAGCTTGTTTGTTTAAATTTGTTTTAAGATATAAATGTTTTTTAATTAAAAAAATTTATTTTAAATTTTGATATGTTTATTTAAAGTTTTTAAAATAAGCAAAAACTGAAAATAAGTTGATTTATGCTTATTTTAAGAAGCAACTCTCATTTGTTTATTAAAAAAGTACTTATAAAAAATATTTTTTTTAAAAATCACTTAAAAGTAAGCTTAAATAAACAAGTCCAATATATAAAAAATTAAAGAGATGACAAATTAAAATTAAGATTATTGGAAGAATTTCTTACTCACATTACTATCAAACACATTTTTCAAAATAAATCTATTTATTTTAGTTAACTTATATGCATAACTTGATTGTCTTACTACTATAGCTTTTGAGAAAAAAAAACACCATTTTTTTTATTTGATGTTGTAGAAATTTAAAGACAGAAGGGTTATAAAATTTATTATAAGCATATTATTTAAAACAATTAAAACTCTATTTAAACTTAAAATATTTTTTAAATTGTTCAAACAAAAATCCAAACAAAAGCAACCCATATTTTTCCGCCCAACAGAAGGAAAAATCAACCACTCTTTCAAATCACCTCCCTCAACTTCTTTCAAATCACTTTTTCAATTTTCATTTTCCTTTCTAACTTCCCGCTTTCGTCTCTCTCGCGCTCTTTTACAGAGGTTCGAAACCCTTGCACCGGCCCTAGGGAATCACTCCGACACGGCGGCGCTCCGCTGCTCCAGCAACAGTCAGAAAGCGTCACAGGTACGGAAGCTCTCGCTGGCCTCGTCTGTCCGACAGTTCTGTCCCCGCCTAGTGCGTTGCCGCAAGGTAAATCCCGATGTCTCGTGCTTGTTTCCGCTTGGTAGTTTGGTATTTAACATTAAGTTAATGTCGTTGGATCTGTTGTATTAAACTGTTTATACGTGATGTGTGTGATCTACATTGTTAGTTAAGATGTTGGGTTGAAAGTGGGTCTCCTTTTTGTAATTGTTAGCTTCAAGGCTAAAACCTTTCCTTCTTCACAGTTCTATAGGAGTCAAGGAAATATTTGGATAGGTATCCAAAGATCTCATTTAGAAGATTACTATTTCTCTATAACAAGCATTCTGATTGCAGGCTAATCCAGTCATTGAAAGAATGTTGTAAATAATAAACGTTATAGGTTTGCATCCTCTAACCTGAGTTTTAACTTAGTGCTTATTGTGTTTCTTATCTGTAATTTTCTTCTTAGATTGTAGATATTTAATATGTTCCGATTCTTGCTAAATTGCTAATGGCAACCACTTCAAATGTGGAAATTCAGATCATTAGCATGCCGTATGGAAGCTTTATTGCCAGCACTTAAGCATGGTCTGAAGCAGCTCAGTGGAGACAAGAGAAAAACATCCTTGTGACATTCTCATGCTGATGCAATTCCTGCAGATGTGGAACAAAGTCATGAATTACCCAACGGAGTTGTGTTTGATGTCTCTTGTTCTTGTTGCAACTTGCAAGTAAGTAATATATGCTCATTTGCTTCAACCTTGTGCTTATGCAGCAGTTGTTACCTATGTGTAGAAGTTGTATCAGTAAATATTTACCCAATATTCACGTCATCAAGCTTAATATGCTGCCTAACGGAAATATTGGTCCTGGTTTCAGGAAGAGTTTTAGTGGTCTTCATTACCCTTCATAGAGTTTAGCCCATATTGTTAATATAGAGTTAGTTCCTCCATTGTATTATTTTACAGCTACCTCAATGGGTTAAATTTACAATGGTCTCCAATTTTTTCTTTCTTTGGATATCTGCATCTTCCGGTAATTGCTTCTCTTAATATAGCTGTTTGAATCTCTTGTATAGTAACTTGGTTCATATTAGTCCATTAAAGGATTAATCTTTATACTAGTGGCAGTTACATCCTCCAAATGATTAGGATAATGATGACTATTAGCGTATTTCCTCTGGGAAAATATTTTATAAATTTTGGATTTCTGATTTTATAAGTGATTATAACTTATTACTTTGTTTTCAAGGGTAAATTGCATCAAAAGCCCTCTCTATTTCTTCTTGTTCATGCTTTTGATCAACTGCAGCTGAAACATTATTTTTTTAAATTTCTAGATCATTGTTCTCCTTAGA
This sequence comes from Clitoria ternatea, assembly GCA_037962975.1. Classification (NCBI taxonomy): domain Eukaryota; kingdom Viridiplantae; phylum Streptophyta; class Magnoliopsida; order Fabales; family Fabaceae; genus Clitoria; species Clitoria ternatea. Next base: position 3,003,509 of record CM075673.1, on the reverse strand, counting down.
AGAGAGCTCCAATACCATAACAAAATTTAACAAAGTTTTGGGAGGTGATATAAGTGACCCTAAGTTGATGAGGTCAAAGATCATAGAGTTCTTAAAGTAGTAAAAGATTTCTATAGAAGTAGCTCACTGTATTGAATTGAATAAAATGGTTTATAATAGGAGACACACATGGATTTATAAGAGAAACTTAACAAACTAATAAACTCACTTAACAACTAGTAACAAACAACTAATAGGTCAAAGATCACTTCCCTCTTTTCCCTCCCAAACAAATTAGAGGAATTTTTTTTATAACTCAATTCTCAACCTCCACATTCCCTCCCCTCTCTTCCCAAAGGAAGGGCAAGCATCGTTGGAATATTATATAAAAACACAGGAAATTGGGTGTATTCGATTTGAAGGTGGTCTTAGAATTGGTTCCACATTATTAGTAATATATACTCTCTATTTTGCTAGTTGGTGTTTGAGTCCTATTATTTGTATTTAAATGTGCCTTTGACTCTTCTTATACTCTTTTTAAAGTGTTGTTGACCTAACCGAAACTAGTCGACATAAGGGATTTAACAGTTAGACTGAATTTAACACGAAGGATTTAAGTGAAACTTAACCTATCAAACTTAGGAGATTGAAATAAGTATTAAGTTTTAAAATTTTTGTATATATTTATTCGTAGTACATAAACTAACATAATAATTTGTATGCCTTTGATAAGATTAGATCCATCTCATATTCTAGAACAAACTATATATACGGTTTTGTGTTACCATTTTCATACCTGCCAAAATCGTTTTGGTGCCCCACCATCTTGTGGAAATCTTCCTCAAACATCTCCATAGCATTGGCAGGTAAGCAAATGGGTAACACAAAACCCTCTTCTCCTTTTACATTCTTATGCGGGATGATATAAGTTGCTCCAGGAAAGGGTCCAGCCCCACCTTTGGCCACTCCACCATACACTGCCTTACCCCACCCAAAATCAATCTCTCTCAATTTAAAATGTCTCAAATCTGAAATAATAAAAGACCTCGCAGTTGTAAACAAGCACCGTCCCTTGGTCACCATTAGATCTGCCACAGAATGCATATACTCCTCAGTGACCTCACCTTTCACTTTGCTTATTAACTCCACAGCGTACCCAAATGGGTTTCCACAGAGCTTCCCTGCGGTGGTAACTGCCGCTGGGTAAGCAAAAGCGTTGCCGTAATAACCAACAGGTAAGGGAGGATTGAACCTCGCACGTGCGTTGACAATGCACATCATGCGAACATCCTCGTGTGGCTCTATTGGCAACGCTTTTGTGCGACATATCCATAAGCATGCGGTGATGAGATCGAATGTGGTGCATTGATGAAGGTGGTTGGGAAGCAGGCGACGAAGGGCAGCAATCTGGGTGGGTCCAAAGAAGAATGATCGATGAAGCATTTGGTGAGTAGTTGAGGTTTCGTGAAGTTGGTCGTATTCGCGATGGTTGCATGTGATGCGTGGTGGATCTCTTGCCAGAAGGAGCTCCCTACACCACACAGGTTGAATTGAAGGTTTTGTTGCTCCTCGAGCCATTTCGGTCCAAGCGTTCATGAATTGTGCCACACCAGCGCCGTCCATCATCGTGTGGTTTAGACGAACACCAAGGATGAAACCGCCACACTTGAGTCGTGTGACCTGTCATTCAAATTCAGAGTAAAACAAAATATGCTTTTGAGTGTTTTTTTTTTGCTTTCTAAATTGAGGATTTGACGTAAAAATTTGAACGTGAAAATATTTGATTCCGTAACACATTAGAAAAAGAAAAGAAGAAAATCCTACCACTAAACTACTTGACACATTTAGAAAATATAACACAACTATATATAGTTATATCTATAGAATGTATATTCGTTAATAAAATCTATTTACGGAATAAACGTTTTTATCTTATTTCATTTAGTATAAAAATTAAAATTAATAAACAAAGAAGGGCATGAATATTTATTTTTGTAAATAAATAATATTAATGGATATACATTCTACGAATATAATATAACAATATATGTATATATTACATCTATTTAATGTAACCTAGTGGTGAGGCTCATCTTTTATCACCTACTTAAATTGAATGTTTCAGATGTTATCGTAGAATCCAGACAAAAATGATGACTTGGAAAAATATGTGACATAGATTAAATTAACGCGTGACTAGAAACTAATACATGTGACATAAATTCAGTTGACACATGACTAGGAGGTCAGGGCCATTAGAGCCCTCAATTTACTACACTTAGCAACCGGTCAAATAAGTCACTCATAAATAGTCAACATGTTAAATTATTTATATATCAAAATTTAAGTGTAATAAGGTTTGATCCTCTAACGTATAGGAGATGCGAGAGGAGACTTAGCAAATTGAGGACATATACCATATGAGTTTTTTTAGGAATTGATGTCCTCAGCCACGTGTGTGATTTAAGCAACTGGAATGGATGTCCTTAGCCACGTGTCAACTGAATATACCACACGTATTAGTCTCTAGCCACATATCAATTCAATTTATGCCACATATTTTTTCAAGTCATCCTTTTTATTTTGATTCTAAAATAGCATCTGAAATGTTCGATTTGAGCAGGAGATGAAAGATGAGAGTCACCACTAGATAAGATTACATTTAAGATATATAATATAACCATATATTGTTATATTATATTTATAGAATATATATCCGTTAATATAATTTATTTGTAAAATAAATATTCCTGCTTTTTTTGTTCATTAATTTTAATTTTTATACTAAATGAAAAAGAAAAAAAGTTTATTTCTTAGATAGATTTTATTAACTAATATACATTCTATACATATAATATAATTATATATAGTTGTATCATATTCTTTAAATGTGTCAAATGGTTCAACAGTAAAACTCTTCTTTTCTTTCTAATACGTTGCAGGATCAAGCTTTGGCTTGTTACGTACAAATTTTATCTTTTTTTATTATCTCTCTTCATATGTAAGAAGACCCATTTATGGGTTCAGTACTGCATTTATGGGTTATAAAAAATATATTAAAGCTAAACTTTTTTTTTTTTTTTAGGTTGTCGCATTTATAGGTTCAGTCCTGCATTTAATTCAAGGAGACCCACACCATGCCAACTAAAAATTATTGAGTAATCCTTCCATTATTTTTATTGAGTTTTTTAAACTTTACCTATTTTTTTACTTTAACTTCAGTAATTGAAGTTGATTTTTGTAAAAGATTTTATTTTTGGTATTCTTTGAATTGGAAGCCTAAAAGATTTTATACGAATAGCTGTCCCTTCATATAATATAGTTTTTGGTATCCCTTTGATTTTAGTCAGTGGATATTTATGAAACACAGTGTACCTGTACGAGTAGAATGGGTGTGTCAAGGATCTCCTGAGAGCCAGGAACATCATAAAGCAGTTCATGGAAGGAAGGGAAAGGAGGTTGAAGAGAGTGAGGAAAGTGATGAAATGTGATATCAGCATCAGCCTCAATGAAGATGACTCCTTCTCCATTACATTCCACCATTAATTTGCGCCCAGGTCCTTCCCTGAGCCTACCCGCAAGTGGGTAATAGAAAACAAGTGTTTGTGACAGTGCCTTTCTGATCACTTCAACTGGGTCTTTCCCATCCATTGATGCCTCCTTACGATAGATAAATGTGAGTGGAATGTGGAAACGCAACCCATCTTGATCATCAATATCCGAGAGAAGTTTAAGTTCGTGAGGAGTGGGAATTGCAGGACCCACCAGCTCAGGTTGGCACCTCCGAACTTTGAACTTTAGAGCCATTTTTCAACCACAAAGCTGCTTATAAGTTTGTGTGAATCACTGAAGCAAGGGATCATATGCTATCCTTTATATAAGAATGGATATGAATGCAAACAGTGTATGGATGAGAGTACTGCCAATAATTAAGGGTGCGTTTAGTTTCCGGGAAAACAGAGTTGGAAAAATTAAAGATATTGATTTTCATGTCGTCTGAGACAATTAAAACTCTTTAATCGTAAGATTTAGATTTGACCAACCAAGCCTGGATCCAAACGGATCCTACCTGTGGGTAGAAGATGCTACAGAAACCCTAATAGAGTAACAACAAACCACAGTTATTTGATATTTACTGCTACCTATCTATTTCTATTAAAAATAATTATTATAAGTAATTATTTATATTAATATTATGAAATATTTAATATTTTAAATATTTTAAAATATTTATAATATTATTTATTATATGAAATATTTGTTTTGGGAATATATATAAGAAAAATATATTTAATAGATAAATATTTAATGAAATTGAGAAAATATAGTTTTGTTTATATTATAAAACTAAAAATTTTGTGTATACTTGAAACCGGATACAGTAATGTTTAACTTTTTTAAAATGATAATAATAATAATAAAAGAAATATGGTATAATCATAAGCTATTGAGGATATTTCTAATAAAAAATGTATTAAATATATTATTAAGTTAGTATGATATAATATAAATTAATAGTGTATAATATATTATAATTTCAAAAATTTAAAAATATTCTAATGAAAAATATTAAATTTTTTATCTTATTAAAAAACGATAAAAAGATTAAATATTTAATAAAAATAAAAATTAATAAATTATGCGGGTAATTTTTTTGTTAACATGAAATTAAACCTAATGTTTGATTATAGGAACTGAAACTGGTTTATAGATGAGTTGCTTTTATCACACAATAGAAGTTATTTTGTTGAAAAATAAAAGTTTTTCTCTTGCAATTCTCTTTCTGCATTGTTTTTTCATTGTATCAGTTATGCCTCTCTTCTTTTGGTATGTGATTTCTCATTCTGCTATCTATCTCCATTAAAAATAATTGAAGAAATGTTTTGCAAAGTTAGAATCAAAATCCATAAAGAAAGAAACACCTGTACGTTTCATTTTTGTGGAGGACAAGGAGCCTCCGGTTTAACGATACTGATTGATAAAGCTATATTCACCAAATATCATTTTTACACTGAGTTCTACACTATTTTAATTTTAATCTTTTTAATTTCATTCTCACAAGTTAAAGTGGATTATGATATATTAATTATATTAATGTAAACTTTACAGGGTTATAATATAATAATTTTTTTATTTTAATTTCTTATTTATTTTTTTATTGATTTTGGTTCTCATGTTTTTAATGCATTGAAATTGGTCTTTAGAATAGAAAATTGTTGATATAATTATTAACTTGATAATCAGAAATGTTAAGTTATTTATTTTTTATTTAGTCTCTTAAACTTATTCTAAAGTAAACTCTCCATTTAAGTCACTATTATAACAACTAAAACTATTATAAATCATGTCCTGAACATATGGAATTTTTACATGATATAAATAAATTCATTTCAAGCCTTCTAAATCCCATAACACAAAATAGCTTTTTCCTCTGCATGATGACACAAATCATAACCATAACCCAACTCAACTCCCCTTGAACACAAATTACTCTTTTAAAGTATTGTCAACAAACGAAATAAGAAATATATGTGTTTCATTAGGCAATAAATATTCCATACCTTCTTCACATAAAAACTCAGAGTAGATAATGATGGCTCTTCTGAGTTATGTTTTGTCTGAACAAAATCATAAGCATTTTTCATAGTAAAATCACCTTATACATCATAAAGCCAATATACCTTATCTTCCAGATAGGTCCAACTCAGAGGGATACTCTTAATTTTTTGAAACTTCTAAAGGATGAAAAACCTCTCCAATTAAATTGTGGTTCCAACTTCTAGTATTATAATCAAGCAATTCAGCTACTAGAGAAATTGAATCTTTTTGTTCTGAAATCACCCTTCCATATCTTCCATCACCTTTTCTGACTTGAATTTCTTACATCATTATGTGCATTTTGGTTGTAAGATAACTCAGACTAATTAAGGTTAGTTGATCCTCTAGCCTGAAACATATTTATAATCTCTAATAACACATATCAAAACTTGATCAGCTTCATTCACATTTGTAGAACCAAACAGAAGACCATTACTGACAAAGACAATATGATTTGTTGATGGAGCATCCCTAGCAATTTTAACACCATTCTATATACCAAGCCTTGAAAAAACTTCAGCACACATATCCATTGTTTGGAATAGATAGGCATGCTTAAGATGTAGTCGTTTATGTTTGTATGAATAAAATGATATTTATAATTTTATTATCATATTTATGTTTTAATTAATATGGTAAAGTTCTTAATTAAAATTAACTTGTTATTACAATAGGATTATATAGTCTTTTATTATTTTAATTTAATTTGTTCTATTTATTATTCTAATGTCTTGAGTTGCTAGTTGAATAGTTATTGTGTGTAATTAAATTCTTGTATAATAAATTAAAGAGAAATTAACAACTCTTTGTAAGTTTAAGCTCTGTTATAGAATAGTATTAGTTAAGATAATTGAATAAATGAAAAAAAAAATCTTTTAAGTTATTAGAATTTGACTTTAGAGCTACAAATTAAGATGACATAAAATGTTAAAGAGGGTCGTTAGAAGTCAATTTAGTTTGATTGGTAAATTAATTTTATTACTTTACTAGTTTTTTCTTTATAAATGATTTAGTATCATAAATTAACGATTATTGTTAAAAAAATATTTTTATTACTTGATAATAATTTAAAATTTTAATTATCATAAAATTATTTTTTAAATAGAATATTATTATACTTTTTCCCAAACCAAAAATATAAATAATACACGAACTATGCTGATTAACGTTGGGTTTTGGACCAATATGATTCGATAATTATGATTTACTATATAACGACAGAAGCCACGAATTTTTATGGTTGACGTAACTGTGAATATGTTCAGATAACTTCTGCAAAATAACTCGTTTTTAGTTTTTAAGTACACAAAGCAATCGCAAATCCAAATACTTTTTGAAAAGCACGTTTTGAACGTGAAAGATAAGTAATAAAAAAAATTAGTTTTGATGCGCACATGGAATCTGTGTTTAGAAAAAAAATTAAAGTCTAAAAAGAATTACAGTTGGGTCAATTTTTAAATCTTCTTCATATATATATATTTATCATTTAACATATATAATTTAAAGTTAAATATATTCTTTAGGTCTAATAAGATTGTTGGTTATTTAGCAAAATACTATCTAAGTAAAAAATAATAATTTTATCTTAAAAATAAATTTAACTAACTCAAATTTATTAATATGAAAGCATCTTAAAATACCTTTCATTAGTGTTTACTTTCATTTTCCAAGAAAATAAACTAACATTCTTAAATGGTTCCATTGTGTGAAAACTTTTTATTTTTGGTCCACTCAAAGCGTTTATCTTTTTTCTTTTCACTCCACACAATGTAGTATAATTGGAGCACGTGCAGGCTCACACGCGTGGGAACACGTTTGGAATGTGTTCCTCATTGTCATTTGTCACCGCCGATGATTCAAAACAAAAATATTTATTTGAATAAGTATTTATTTTAATAATTGAATTAATTATCTTAAAATTTATTTTAATATTTAAATATGGTTATAAAAATAAAATTATTTAGATAATTTATTTTGTTGTCAAGTAGAATCAGGTCCCTAATTAATTTATTTTAATGCTTCAATTATATATAGTACCTCGCAACACTTATTATGTCGCAAATAAATATTTTGTTTTATTTTTTAAAATTTCTGCAACCACAATGTGGTATAAAACAAAATATGGTTGAACTTGTTGCACTTATATACAAGGGTTCGTTATACAGTTACGGAAACAGAGTTATGAAAATGAAAAAAAAATTAAAAATTAATATAAATCTTTTACGCTGTTAAAATTTTGTTTAATTGTAAAAAAAAATTAAAATTGGTAAAACTAAAGTTTACAAATCTTAATTGAAAAGGAAAGAGTACATTAACTTGTGGTTCAGTTTGGGAACATATGGAACTCATTTGACCACACAAGGCCTGCAAAATATCCTGTGGTGTGTAGGCTTGGAAGGGCTTCAAGGTGGTCAACTCATATATCTTTGAAACGTGTGCATCCTTATAGCCTATCACAGACCAACAAAAAATTTAACTTGTGGGGCAAGGCCAAAATGTATATAATTGTGGTATAAAAAATTAAAAGAAGAATTATTTTATTAAAATTTATGTTGGAATTATTTAGAAATTAATGTAAATGAAAATTGATAATGTTTTTAAATAAAATTTTTTATTTTTAAATCTCTAGGCTGCGTTTAGTTACAGAAAATTATTCTAATTTTTTGAGAAAAGTTTTCCGCTTGTTTTCTAAACTTTTCATTTCTTAGAATAGTTAGAAAAATTTTAAAAACTCGTTTAGATAATGTGACCGTTAAAACTAGAAAATTAAAAAAGTTGTTTAAGTGCACTCAATTTTTTAAATTTTTTTAAATATTTTTTAATTCAAATTAATTGAGATATGTCTTTTATATATATATATATATATATATATATATATATTATTTATGACAATGTTGTATATTATATGCATCGCATAAAAATTATGACAAAAATTTAAAGTTATATTAAAATGAAAGCAAATGAGTTTGTGTTTAAATATATTTCAAAATAGTAGCAGTAAAACTTTTTGAATCAATAGCTATTTGTTTTATATTCTCATTTGGTTACAATAGCTGTTTGTAATTCAATTACCTTATCTTGTAATTCAGTTACTATCTTTTCTATTTTTTACTTTTCTTAGAAAACATTTTAAAAGAGTTTTCTGATTTTCTTTAAAAATAGAAAATTAGTTTTCTATTTTTCTATAAAAAATTTAAATAATTTATAAATAAACAATTTTTCTATTTTTTAAAATTTTTCTAAGAATAATTTTCTATTTTTCTAAGAAAACTTATGAACTAAACACAGCATTAACCTCTGCAACTTAGGTTAAATATACCCATAATTTAAATATATAAGTTTTCTAGAATGTTGTAGTTCCTTTTATTGGCCTAGTAAATACACATTTGCTTTTTTTTTTCGTCACTCATGTCCTATATTCATTTCACTAGTAGGCCTCTAGGTGGTGCTTCTTACTTGGGCAATAACAAAAATACATAATAAGTGGGGTGGAGAAAATTTAAAAATTGATAATTTTATGTGGATATTTTTATTATGATATGCACATATAGTATTAAAAGAAAAAGAAAATCAAAACTTATAGGGTCGTTTGCCCTCATTCTCCAACGAATTGGTTTGTCCGTGCTTATAACCTGTAAGCCACCTCATTTTTTTTGTCACTCATAACTTTTCTTGAGAAATGTTATAGGGAAATTAAGGTCAACATTAACCCCAACCCACTTATCAAGAAAGAAAACTCTAAAAGAGAATCTAAGGGTCGTTTGGTATATAAAAAAAAAATTTGTTATTGTTTTTTATTTTTACTTTTAAGTATAAATTTATCACATTATCATTTTTTTTTCAAAAGTTTATATAAAAAAACACTTAAAACAACTTTGTTTAATTTTCATTTATTTCTGTATAAATCTTAGAAAACAAAACAAGATTACTATTTTATAATTAAAAAAACGGAAAATATTTTCTAAATCAAAACAAGTCTTAAAGGGATAGTGATTACAATATAGCAGTAAAAGAATCTCGAGTTAACTCTGATTCTTTAAATGAAACAAACTGTGCTTGGCCATGCAATCTATTTCAATGAAATTGCCATCTATGGTATAAGAAAACATTCAACTAAGCAACTATGTCGAAGTAGACGAAATATGGATATTGGACCAACATAAAAATATACGAATAAACTCTGCCCGATCTTTCATATTTTCCTCAATAATCAAATGACTCGGTCGAGCCCTTTTCTTTTTACACCACCCACTTTTTCAAAACACTATAAGTACACTTCAGGTTATTTTAAAAGATTTATACAAAAATAAAAATGTTTTTCGTTATTTCATGAAAGTGTGAAGCATTGAAGTCTTTCCAGACAGTTGAGAAGGAAATAAAATGAAACAAAAAACAATAAATGAATTAGCAAATTAACGTTTTTGCAACTGTTTTTTTTCAACAACGTTCTTGTAATTGTTTAAAAATATCATTTGTTTTTAAAACCAAAAACATTGAAGACCAAACAAAACCAATCAAACATTTGCCCTCGAAAATTGATCATTGGACGTTTAAAAATCACTGTTGTTTAGTTTTCGCATTTTCTATGCGTAAAGCAAGCATAACGAACAAAATTTGTCCTCCAATCTTTGCATTAATTTCCAGCGCTTTAATATCTTCTTTTATTATCAAACTTATATGCGTTGAATCTTGGAAGCTCACTACACATGTTTCAAGACTCTATGAATACTTATAAAAGGACATACATACCAACTAGATTCTCATCACTTTAATATCTTTGAAAACAATTGAACGGAAAAATGGTTGTAACAAAAGGAACTGAAATAGAAATTCTAACCAGATAGAGATCAATTCGAACAACAGTGAGAATCTAAGAAAAATATAAACACAACATCAAGTCTCGTTTAACTTCAGAAAGCTGACTCATTTCATACCCACTTGACAATGAATAGTTCGGTTGGAATCCATTTTATACCCTGTTCAAGTTCTGTTTCATGTAATTAATATCACAATAGTCAGCAACTACCATGAACCTTCAGCACCCGCCGTTGGATTCTTGAAGGAAGAGAACTCCCAGTATGTTTTCAACGAGAATGGTGGGAAAAGCGTGGCACCCTCATCAGTAATTTTAGATATCTGCAAATTCAACATTACATTTATATTGAATATCATAAATTCACAAGGCAATAGATAACCTCTTCCATTCAACTGAAGATAATAATCAGAATAATAATCATCCAACAACAAAGGAAGGAATTCAGGAAGTAAAGTCTTTACTCCCTCTGCTAAATAATTCCCACATATTAAGAAATTAGTTTAAAAAGTCTTGAATTCATAAAAACATACTTTAACTTCTCAAAATTACCCTTATTCAAACAACCTACAGTTATTTGAAAAGTAAAAAACTTGTAAGAAAATTAAACAAGATGCGATTAACAATTAAAGGTAGACTTGGAAAAATCATTTCATATTCATTGATTTATAGAGTGAACTATAAAGAAATAACAAAAACTTTTAAAATATAACTCATATTACGGACTGGAGTGGAGCAAGTAGTTCAGATCCAAGCCTCAATCTTCACATACCACCGATTTAGCATCTTATAACATACATATATGATATACACACAGTTTACCATTCAGGAACCGTAACATAATCAGCACAGCAAGTGACTATCATAACTACCAACACTACACAGATTACAGAATGGGCACAGCAAAAGAAATTGAAATTTTTACATAGGTGGTAGAAATCCTTCAAAACAAGATCAACAGACACAACTATCTGATGATGACAAGCAAGCAGCCATCTACTAGTAGGTGTTTGTTATCACCCTTGAGCTTGTCATGCAAATAACAAAGTAACAAGTGAGTCACTAGATCCCCCACTTGGCTACACTGGGTGAGAAGCAAGTGTACATTCTTTGTTACAACAAGCCAATACAATGATATTACTTATTTACTTTCGCACAACTATTTTGGTTCCCTAAATCATCTGGTAAAGAAACACAACCACAAACCAATTTATTATCAGATAGCTCTATCTTCTTCCCATACAGGGTTCTTGGGTGAAGCCTTCATTTCTCAGGTGATTAACATTCTATGCCTAGCTATGTTGATTGAGACAGTCTACGATAATTATTTAAGTTTCTAACCACTAAAGTAGGAAACATCCTAATTGGTCACTACTCTAGATTCACAAGTCATTTCATACAAGTAGTCAATAAACCTACCAGCCTTTCTAATATGAGAGCTAAAAGTCAAGATTAGAACATGTAAACATCAACCATAGATATAGAAGAGCAAAAGAAATCTTGGTAGCATATGTGAGTGATTGCTTAGCCACTAAAATCCTACCAACAATTGAACTTTCTCACAAGTCACAAAGACTTCAGCCTACTTCCCAAGGTATTAAATGTGACCTCTAAAACTTCTAATTAAAAATCAATGCCGCTTTCTTAACCACAACAAGAATATAAAAAAATTAAAAAGAACCACGGACAAAATCACCATTAAATTCCAAACACCTCCTTCATAAATTCCATGGAAAATCCAAAAGTCATTAAAATATTGAACAAAATGTTAAAAGATGAATGTAAAATATGGGAATTTGAGAAAATGATTCCCCCAGGAGTAGCACCTGGCCTCTAGCCTAGGTATGCTAGCTCTGAACAAAGGTAAACAATCAGCAGCAATAAATGTGGGTCAATATTAATCAGACTTCACTTTTATTACATATTTTTGTGTTCTGAATCTGATAATGCAAAATGGGGAGGGGAAGAGCAGGGTAGATACAGTTGAATGAAGACTGGAAAAAGAAATGGAAACAGGAGAAAACCTGAATTTTGTTGACAGCAGACCTATCACGGTATAAAAGCACCCGCATGCATTTTTCCAGTAACTTGACACCTTCTTCAAAGGTCAAATTCTCATGCCACTCATCACGGAGAATTGGCCTAGTAAGATGATTTCCAAGCCCAGTTGCGACATGGTTGTCCTCAAAATTAATTCCAATCATGTTAACCTGAATAATATACACACATACAAAACAAAAACACTTGCAGGTAACGTCCACTGTTGAACTGAAATAAAGAGAGGGGGGGACAAAGTAAGGCATACCATGCCAAGGTACTTCTGGCCATTTTTTATACCACCAAGTACAAGAGCATTCCACAACGGGTTAAACTTATTGCGTCTATTATACATCACACGGGTTAAATAGTTGTGCACCTCCTTAGGCCCTAGAGAATTCCCATCATCCCACATGTTATCATAAAGGCTGCAACAGACAAAACACAAAGCCTAACAGTTAGATGGGAAATAAAATTGAGAAGGTTAAGGGAAAAAAAGCACAGACAGAGTTTTTCACCGTGTTAGGCAAAATAAAGAAACAAGCCAAGCAAGGAAAACAAAGATGCCGACCATTTAACTAATCACACCTTTCTGTCCTAAACTTGAGTAACCAGTAACAACACTTAACAACAACTATTATTTAAGAGAGAGAGAAAAGTGCTCACATAAGCTCATCAAGGTAGCGTAGAATCTCCTGAAAGTCACTTATCTCCCCACTAGCACCAAGAAGGGAGTGCTTTCCAATGGGCTTGATACGCTCAACACTCTTGTACCGCAGTGTAGATCCATATGAACCTATCATTATATCAACCATTGAAATTATATCCAAAGTGAGTCCAATACTTAAAAACACTGATGAATTTGCAAAGATCGTACATTTAGAATCAGAAGACTACAATCAAAACCACAACTTATTTCTCCAGATTCTATAGTTATTAAAAAAAAGATCCTCGAGAAGCAATTTCCCCGATATTTGAAATCGAGAGCATTTAGGTGCAAAGATTAAAACCAATTGAATATTAAAATTGAAATTGAACCGAGCCAAATCAAAATATAACAGCAGCGGAACACGTAAATAAACACTCAACCAGATTACAATAGTACTACAAGAATGAGGCGCATATATTATTCATACTAAAGGACAAAAACAATTACAATCAAGAAGCGAAAATCAAGATGTTAATATGAATTGATGAGATTTAGCATCAAACCTCCCATATCAGCAGCCATAAGGATCCCATCTTTGTATTTGATAGCGACAACAGAGGTTCCAGTAACGTAGGGGTAGCTAAGGATGAAAAAAGAATTTTAGGGCAAAGAACGAACTACGAATAATGGATTTCTAAGGTTGAAATACAATGTCTCACTGTGGAAACCCTAAAGTCGAATATGGAAGAGAAGTACTTACAGAGTTCTCTGGGAATCAGCTACACGCTCCATCACCACGAGTATCACTGGGATCGTTCGCAGTCGCAGTTGTAAAGTGAAGAAGAATGGAAGAAGAGAGAAAGAAAAATGCAGAATTAATTTGGAATCGATGATTTGTTATTTTTTTTCACATGAAATGACGTGGGCTCCAAGTTTACTTTATGAGGCCTCATGCAACCATGTCCAACATGGGCCTATTAGAAAGGCCCAGAAATGTAGGATTGACCGATTGACCAAAAAAAATTGTTTACCAAAAAAACTGTTGTATTAAAAAAAACACAAATGTTGTAGTTATTTTTTATGAAGCAAGCATATTTTTTAGTGGAAATATGTGAGGTAGTAATATCATTTAATCAAGGTATATATGTTGATTATATTCCACAAATTAAAATTAATCTATTAAATTTTAAAATTTAAATCAAATGAATATTAAGGTTGTGTTCGGATAGAGAATGTTTAGAAATATAGAGAATTTTAAATTTGATAATATGTTTAAGAAAGAATTTTACTATTATTATAGATTGTAACATGACAATTTTTAGTGTGAATAGGAAAATTTTAAACGATGCCTAACTTTTTATACTAAAATGACACGTATTTGAAATAGAGTTTTAAAATTTCTTGTTTAATGTATATTGTAATTTATCATTACTTTAAGGAGTGTTAGTATACGGGTTTTTTTTAAAAATCCTATAAATTATGTTTCCCAGAAATTTTATTATCTGAGAATTATATTTCTTAAGAATGTTATAAATATGTTTAGTGTGATTAAAATGTTCATTAAAAAATTACATAGATCTTTTGAATTTTAACCATTATCGTATTTATGATAATTTTGAATAAGAATTCAATATGCAAGAAAAATTTAACTAAGTTTATATATGATACATAATTATACTTTTAATTATAGAAAAATTTAGGAGACTGGATTTCACCCCCTTTGGTGGGAGAGTTTTGGTGAGAATTATTAATAAAAAGAAATTCCTTGAAATCTTAATTCCCTATAAACACTTTTTAAAATGACTACATCAAATGGAGGAATAGAAAATTCTGAGTTACAACTCCCATGAATCAAAAAAAAAATCCATATACTAAATGCCCCGTAAGATTATAATTTTTTATCAATTATTAAATTAACAATCCTAGAATTCTTCTACCAAACAAACTACAAAATGTTTCTTATATCTTTTTAGGTCAAATCATCATTTTAGTCTTATATCTTTTTAATAGTTTTTAAATTAGACCACTAACTTTAGTAAGTAGATCCTTTATCCTTTTTAAATATGTTTTAATTAGGTTCTCTTTATCCATTTTTTACTAATTTTGTTTAATGGACATATGATGTATCATTGAACCCGTTGATGTGACTATATGGTGTATTAGATGTTTTTGGTATGACTACTTCATGTGTCAGATACTGCTGATGTAGTGACTCTACATACATATTCACTTAAATCAATAAATATTTGACAAGTGAAGTCATCACACAGGCAATATCTTACACATGTGATGATGTTGTGTAATGAGTAAATAATCAGGCACTGTCATGTGTCACATTATGACTTCATTAACATAAAAATTAGATAGAAGAAACTTAATTGAAACATTTTAGAAATATAATAGGTTTTACTGACTAAAAAAAATTTGGATTTAACTTAAAATTTACTATAATAATGACTTAACCTATTTTTTATTGACAAATTTGTTTGAATATGACAAAATTAAAATTTAAAAATCTATAAAGTTAGGTTAGTTTAGCTTTATTCAGTATGTTCACATTTACATAATATATAAATTTTAATATTATCAAAACTCAATCTCTGACAGGATACCAGTGAAATGTTAATATTGATATATTTTATTTGTTTGATGTGTGATAAAGTTTTCTTTATGAAAACTTAACACAACTTCAATTTTTATGAATTGAACTAGTATATCAAGTAATAGTAATTTATAAAAATCAAACATGTGTTAGAAGTTTGATAAAAATTCAACTAACCCAATTTTAATATATTAAATATTTTTTCAAGTAGCCCAAGTTCTATTTTTCTTAAAATGTCCTTTTTTAAAAAAAATACCCGATCTGATATTTCACGTTCGTCACACTTATTTTTCTTTAAAAAATAATTATTAGCTGTAAAGGAGCTTATTCCGTTAAGGAGTAATTATTATAGGAAGCAATTATTACACGAGCATAAGGTGGATAAATAGTGCTAATTAAAATAAAAAAAAAACTCAAAACAAAGTATTGATATGAATAGTTGTCGTGTGATTCATAGAATATATTTTATTCTTAAAAAAATTGTCTTGAGTTTTAAAATATCTATACATAGTTGGAAAAAATCCTTGATAGAGAGTTTGTTGTTTTTGTTAATTTTGTTTCTACTCATCTTCAAAGGAAACCAACAAGGGAACGACCAAGAAAAGAAGACAAAACAACGTTAAGACAGCGAAAGTGTTGGCACAGTCATTAGCTGTCTTGCTTGCACCTGCACTGCACCCTTCGCAATTCGGAAATATCACGTTTCAAAGTCCAACCTTCCAAACAAGGCTTCAAGAGCTCATAGTTTTTCTCGGTCTCTTTCTTATATAAGCTCTTTTGTTGCGAACCTTTCTCTTATCGAAAACTCTCGTTTCTCGGATAAGGTGGTAGAGAAAGGGTGAGCCATCCGATTCCATTTCCCTGCATTCTTGTTCCTGGAACGTTTTATTCTGTTTCTCTCTTCCGATTTTTCTAACACTCTACTCCTTTTTCTCACCTGTGTTTACTTTTTTTTTTTTTTCTAGGTTCCTCACTTTCTTATCCTCCAAAGATTCCTCCATAATTAGCACTTAGCTACACGTATTTGTTCAACCTTTTTCGTGGATTAGTTAATTGATTCTCTAGTGTTTCTAATAATCCCTTAGACCTTTGAAATTTCACTTTTAGGATTAATCGACCTTTTTGTGGATTACCTATTCTTGCTTCCTGTTTTTTAGCCTAGTTGATCATTTCTTTTATTCAAGACATAAGAACATGAATTCAAGTTTTTTCAACTAGTTATGATCATGAAACTTAAGTACTATAAGTTGTTCTCCCCAGGTCAATCTGAGAGTTGGAACAGTTTTGTTTTATAGTTTTTTTTTTTTATCTGATTCACCACCCTTTTCATAAACGGGTTATGATAACCAAGAAAGTTGACATAGTTGATAGAGATAGCTTAATTCTTTAACCGATGCATTTAATACTAAGACTTAATATAGAAAGTCACTACCCACTTTCGTTTCTACGCTTTCAAGAGATTACTTTTCAGTTGCTAACTAGAGATACCCTTGGCTTGGGGAAAAAAATATTCATAGGGTCATGATATGTTTCTTAATCGGCGAGTGTTTATTTATCACAGGAAAAAATGGAACATAAACCCATTAAGTATATTGTAAATGAGAATTTTTCGTCTGCTTTTGTCTCAGGATAAGTAATAAGTAAACTCGACCAGTCTAAGTCAGATAAATTGATTTATGATGATTTTGTATCTTTCTGTTTTGTAACTTACTGGGGTCTTTGAACCCTTTATGATTTTGCAGTGCCTTGCTGAAAATGGCGATAGAGAAGCCAATGATTGCAAAAGATGTCACTGAAGTAAGTCATGTTTAATGCTGTTCTTTTTTGTCTCCATCATGAAGCTATCTAGCTTACAGTACATATGAGTTAATCTTTTGAATGTGTAGTTAATTGGCAAAACTCCATTAGTATATCTCAACCATGTGGTAGATGGCTGTGTTGCGAAAATTGCTGCAAAGCTAGAAATGCTGGAACCTTGCTCCAGTGTCAAAGACAGGTATATAGATTTTTTCATTCTTATATTGGAAAATGAGCTAGCAAAATTCTATCTAACTATCCATGCTACTTTTTCCGCTTGATTGTGTATGCTCACCACCATTCTAGCATGGTTAGATAGGTAGAATAGAATCTTTGGTGTACAAGTTTTATTATGGATACCTACTGTTATCCATGCCATGCAATTATTTGCTTTCAGAGAGCTTATGGAAATGTAATTATTTATTTTCCTACAGGATAGGATATAGCATGATTGCAGATGCTGAGGAGCAGGGACTCATTACACCGGGTGAAGTTAGTTCTTGTTTTATATTTCCATTTCCTTCTTGTCTATTAGAATTCATGTTGTAAAAGCCTAATTTTTGAATTGCATGAAAGCTTTGTTCTACTTTCTCTTTTTGATTTTGAGGCTGTATTGTACTAATTCTTATTGATATTGACATCCTCTAGCTTTCAAATTTTAAAATGTCAATATGGAGTGGTTCTGTAAGACACTCAACCATTTGATTATCATTGCAAAGTGATCTATTAAGCAAACTTCTAACTGCATTCTCGGGAGTGAATATGGCTTACTGTTGTTCATGTTGTAGAGTGTCCTCATTGAGCCTACCAGCGGAAATACTGGCATAGGCTTGGCATTCATGGCAGCTGCTAAGGGTTATAAACTTATTATAACGATGCCTTCTTCAATGAGTCTAGAAAGAAGAACCATTCTTCGAGCTTTTGGGGCTGAGTTAGTTCTCACAGATCCTGCCAAGGGTATGAAAGGAGCTGTTCAGAAGGCAGAAGAGATAAGGGCAAAGACTCCCAATTCTTACATGCTTCAGCAATTTGAAAATCCTGCCAACCCAAAGGTATTGTGTTGTGTTAATGCGATGTGTCTGGAAAGATTGAATGGTATTCACTATTCCCACGCTCTTTCTTCCTGCTATTATTAGATTCATTATGAAACCACTGGACCAGAGATCTGGAAGGGCTCCAATGGAAAGGTTGATGCTCTTGTTTCTGGGATAGGGACTGGAGGTACTGTAACAGGTGCTGGGAAATATCTGAAAGAGCAGAACCCTGATATCAAGGTAAGACTCTTAATTTTCTGATAGTTCTCATGCTTCCTTGTTTTGTTTACAAATTTTTCCTGTCTATCTTTTTAGCTATATGGCATTGAACCAGTTGAAAGTCCAATACTGTCTGGAGGGAAGCCTGGTGAGTACTACTGATCTTTGGACTTTCATTCATGGCAACTGTCTCTCATTATTTGTCCTGTTAGAACATTTAGAAAATATCTCATAATCTTGTTATTGTATCTTTGAATATTTTAGAGTATGTTAAATGGTCTTGTATTAGAATGGTCTCCATATTCCATTGTTTGCTTGTTTAAATAGGACTAAGGGTCAATTATTGGTAGAAATAGGGATAAGGAAGAGCATTGTATTTCATTACACATCATCCACAGCCACACACCATATATCAATATTGATTAGAGTTGGTTCTTTCTCTCCTTCTATGTCTAAATTCCTATATTTCTGGAGTTCCCTAAAATTTGCAACTTGTCTTCATGATTCTTTTCTTCTGTTGCTGTGCACTGCACAACTTTTGGCTACTTAAATCATAGACCAGTTGTAGTTTGTTACTATCTCCATGTTTCACAACTGTGGATGTCAGATATACTCACATCTGCACATCTTTTTACCTTCTGGTACTGCCATATGATCTACCCTCAACTGTCAAGTTTGTTTTCTATTCGCTTTCTTCATGCTTGCAAATTTTTTTAGGGATCAAATAATATAAATCACAGCTGGTACTTTCAGGAATACTTAAACATCTTGACAAGTATATTTGGTTTCTCACTAATATGTGGGAGGATTTAGCTTTATTGTACAGTTTGATGATGTCATTTCCTTGTTGAACTCACATTCTTGTTCTACTTTCTGTCTCTTGATTTTGTACATACCATAACCCAACCTAATGTTGAGGTTAATTAGCTTCATAGACTAGTGGACTTAGATTAACTTTTTTATGTTGTGAGCCATCTACCTTGACATTTTCTAAAATTTCTGTTTTCAAATCTAATTTTTAGTTTTATTTAGACTATAGAGGTATATGTGCTATATGTTCTTTTTCATTCACCATTACTGCACTTGGTGATGTTAATTAAGCATCCAAGTAATGAGAACATGCAAGTTGTAAACACATGAATACTGTGTACTTACTACTGTGTTTTCTTGAAGTTTAAAATGGTTACCAATATATATGACCAGAATGCCTTTACCTTCCTTCTAAACTTTGTCCCCTTTCTACAGTGGCAAGAAAAAAATTATATACTACTTTTTATGTTTTGGATTTATCAAATTCCTGCACCATTTTTGCATATCTTTCCCCTAACAAGTGCATTGTTGTTAAATGTATAAGGCCCCCATAAGATCCAAGGAATTGGTGCCGGTTTCATCCCTGGTGTTTTGGATGTTGATTTACTTGATGAAGTTATTCAAGTAAGCCAGCTACAAGCCTTTTGATAAGTTTATTTTACTTTAATAAAGAGAGTTTTATTTTACTTTTATGATAATCTGATGTGCCTCTGTTCCTCTACTATTTTTGTTCTTTGCAAAAGGAAGTCCAACTTCGTACTATGTTGCATACATGCAACATGTGGCAAGAAGAAAATATATTGAGCATGTAAACAAAGCAAAGTTCCAAGTCTAGTATTTATTATGTCACTTCACTATCAAGTGTCAAATAAACTGATGGCAATAAATTATGAACTATTTTTTGGAGAAATTAAATACTGCCATTTTTATTAGCATGAGTACTCAATCCATTCTATTATCACTTTTCCTTCCCTGCTTAGTGAATTGAAGGCAACAGGTTTTTTCATTCACTTTGCATGCAAGGAAGGCAGCTTGATTAACACTGTTGGATTGTGTGGAAGTAGCAAGCCAAAAAAAAACAATGGGAAAGTAAATAATCATAAAAAATGCAATATTTTGCTATTGTTTGGTTTAAGAGAAAATAATGAGAATATTATTGGATTTTTGTTAGTTGGTTTGTGTGAAAAGGGCGAGAAAGTATTCTACTGATTGTTACATTTATCGCACTACCCATGTTTACCTTTTACTTATACGTTGGGTGTAATGAGGGTCAATATTGAAATTGCATGTTTTAGACTCGAGACACCCCAATTTTTCCGTCATATAGATGGTAACTCTTATTTTTATATGTTTTTTTAGATTTCAAGTGAAGAAGCTATTGAAACTGCTAAACTTCTTGCTTTGAAAGAAGGTCTACTGGTAAGTTTATCCGAGTCCAAAATATATAATGGGCTCCTTGCTACCTTAGTGGTCTTATCTCTTCTCATGCCTTGGCTTCGTTTAGAAGCTTCATCTTTTCTTAGCATCACAATTAGACTGTCCGTACCAGTTGGTAAGGCTATGATATTTCTGTTATAAATATAAATATATTTCAGGTGGGGATATCATCTGGTGCTGCTGCCGCTGCTGCAATTAAGATTGCAAAGAGACCAGAAAATGCTGGAAAACTCATTGTTGTAAGTTTGTCAACAGTTCATCTGGCGTCATACTTTCTTCTGTAAATGTGGTCGTTAGAGTTGCTTTAGATTCAATGTCAATGCACTTGAAATTTTTTCTGAACCTTTACTGGATGGTTATTGGCAGTAACTTCTGGCATTAGCTATCTGAGATGTCATTTCTAGTTATAAATGCAGTTGATGGTTCATATTTGAATGAATGCTTCTCTGACCCATTTATGAATTTGGAAAATGACCATGTTTAAGTTTGGATTTGTTGATGATAGTCATTGTGCACGATCACTGCTGCTCATAATAAGTAGTATCCTTATCCTACTTAAAAAAGAAAAATTGACATTGAAGAGAATATTCTTCATTCAATATAATCCTGCTGATTATTCAATTTCAATCACTAATTAGTCCCTTGTCTTGAACACCTGAATAGGTGGTCTTCCCAAGCTTTGGAGAGCGTTATCTATCATCTGTGCTCTTCGAATCCGTGAAGCGAGAAGCAGAAAGCTTGGTCTTTGAGCCTTAAATAAAAAATCTTACTGGTGTGTTGCTACTAAAGTACGGAGTAGGACTGTAGGAGGCGTTTGCTACTTCCCAAGTTGCGTTTATGCTCTGGTTCTCGTATCTACTCTTCCCTTTTTCAGATATGAATAATAATCATGGCTTTCTGTTTGTGTCGTTATGACAAGAATGCAATCATACTGTCTGAAGTTTGCAATTGAAATGTTCAAACTCGTCCATAATTGCTTACTGATTAGTTACTTGCAGTTCATGATTCAGAACTGATGCCTGTACTAATTATATTTGCTACTTAATTCCTAGTTTTGGAATCTGTTTGCCTCTAAGAACCTGATTCATGAACTCTATATATGCCACTCCAAGTTATGGTGAAAGCCATGGTCAACACAAGGCATATTTTTTTTACAACAGGAAAGGTGTAAAAATCAAGTTTAAATCTAAGACCTCAAGGAGGTTACTCAAATCTCATCAATAGATTGAGTGGCTTGTAGCTTTACATGTTGAGATTTAGCGTGGGAAATAATGGAGTTGAGAGATAACCACCAACTATAAAAGTGCTCACTTTTGAAAGATTAATATATACCAATTTAAAAAATAGTAAAAATATACTTTAGTTTCTTTATGGTATTTTATAAAATTCCTAATTTGATCTTTTATATTTTTGTTAGTCAAATTTAGTCTTTAATGTTTTCAATTTTTACTTATCCTTTAATTTCCTTAAATCTATCAATAAAATGTTGATGTACACAAATTTGACCTTTATTTTATTTTATTTTATTTGAGGTACGAATCTAAAGTGACCAAATATTAAATGTTAGATTATGAACAAATGAATTGATGTCTCGGGGTTAAAGTTGTCCCCTTTGATAGACCTTACATGAGAAGGCTCTTGAATAAATAACAAATACTTTTTACTTTGTTTTTCAAACATTTGGGGGCTATTATTTATATGGTATTATTTTTGTTTTTTGTTGCTTAATTTTTTTGTTTAAGAACTTTAAAAAGTAAATAAGAAAAAAACTTAAAGGAAAGGTTTCAGAAACTTGAAAACTTAGGGACTAATTTGAAAAGAAAAAAAAAACAAATGATCAAAGTAAGAATTTAATAAAACATAAATGATTATTTGAAAAATTCAACACACTAGTAGTGTTGAACAAATTCTATGATAGCTGCAGAAATTTTTTTCACATTTGATAAACGAATGATATAAATTTGAGATATAAAAATTAACCCTAAAATATTACCAAGACAATTTGTATGCCCAAGTCGTTAATTTATTTAATAGCTTATATTTCTTTCATTATTCTCTAAAAATTTCACAAGATAATTGTGCACTAAATATAGGCACCTCTTCCAACAAGAAGACATGCTCATTTGATTTAGTACAATTCTTCCTTTTTATAATTTAAACACCAATTTAAAAATAATTCAACTCAAATCCAAATTTACCATAAAACACTTAGATCAACAAGTGGATTAAGTGAATTCCTATGAAACTTCTAACACATGTTTGATTTTTAAAAATTATTATAACTTGATATACTATCTCAAGTTCAATTCATAAAAATTGAAGTTGTGTTAAGTTTTCATAAATAAAACTTTATCACACATTAAGTCAAATTGGGACATTTAAAAAAAATTGAAATTGGGCTAGTTGAAAAAATATTTAATTGTCAGAGGTGGAAAATATCACATCATATCTATATTTTGTATACCCAATATGCGAAACGTGTATATGGTTGACACGTGGCTTGACGGGAAACAAGGATTTCGTTATTATATATTTAATTATTATATATATTTTATACATTAATATATATTTAATATATATTAATAATTTTATTTTATTATTACATATTTAGGTATCAAAAATCTATATAAGTTTTTTATTTTATGTAAAAGTATAAAATGAAAATGTGAGCTTTAATATTTCTCGCTCTTAGGACTACTTAATTCGCTTCTTTGTCTGTTTTAAGCTCATAAACAATAATCATATTTACAATGTTAGTTGCTCAAGCATATTGCAATTGTGACGCATTTTAAAAAAGACACAAACAATATTCACAATGAAAATTAACCATGTAAAAAATTTATAAATATGAATTACTTCTCTATCCACAATAACCAATGTCAATTGTAATTTATGAGCATAACAATGCGCATAATATGCATATAGAGGGTCATTAAACATCAAAGCTTACAACTAGAGCTGGCAAAATGAGCTAGCCCACATGGACCGGCCTGAACCCGCCCAAAAAATATAGTGTGAGGGCCTAAAAATAAAATTTAAAATTAATAAGCAAGAGAAAAAGCCCAACCCTAAAAAAGCCCTAAGAAACAGGCCGAGTACGGGCCGGCTCGAGTATTTAAAAAATAAATAAAATTTTTAGGGAGTTTCTCTTTTAGTTAAGATTTTTCTTCCTTTTTTTCTACTTCTCATCTCACCGTATGTGTGGAATATGGATTTTTGTAGACTTATGTAATGAACTTTAATGATAAATATTTATGAAACGTTTTAAAAAAATATTACAAACGTTCATAGTTATTCTGCAAACAAAAATATTACGTAGTTTTAATTTTTTATTAATTTATTTTTTTAACATTTTTTAAAGCGGGCCGCCTGAAGTGGCCTGCGGCCTGTTGAGGGCCGGGCTAAGGCCTTTAATTTCAAGGCCTGAATTTTTACGGTCCTTTTTTGGCCTGACCCTAAGTGGCCCGCAGTAAAGTCCTGCCCGTTTAGGGCCGCCCGCCCGAATTGCCAGCTATACTTACATTTCATGACATTCACCACCCATGTTACTACCACCATCTTGAGTCATTTGCATATGTCTTTTTAAAAATTGTCAATTATCTTTATCTTACTCGCACCTAAAATAAATTATATATATATATATATATATATATACACACACGCACAAATTTATTTTTTTTAATTGTCAATTATTTTTGGGCAGTCTCGGGATCACCAACTTGTCCCAGTGGCGTAAGGATTAGTGTAACTCTATCGATGGGCTTGACCGTTGTCATCACCTTCTCCCTGTTAAGTCGATGTTGCTCGCCAACAACGACATGAATAACAAGGATATTAATAGTAAAATCAAAAAGTTCTAAAGGATCTTAAGCTAATTTTGTCAAAAACATAAACTAAAAATTTACTTACAATTTTATCTTTTTATAAAAAAAAGAGTAAAAATATAGGATGTTACACTCAATCTAGTACCCCTTACAACTATAAAGTAGTCAGAACTTACACTTTGTCGCACACCCTTATTCCTCAGGTTGTAAATCTACGTGAGCATCGACAAACATCATCTTATGTCTTGAATCACTTGAGAATATAATAACATATGAGTCCATAACAGGATTGTCGACCTCGTTAGCCAACCCCCATACAAGTCAAAACTCTAAGCACCTATCTCCTCTGGGACTCCCCATTTAATCCCTTACGTTAATGTTGGACAAAAGTGGCATTAAATGCTACACAACCAACATTGTCTAAGGAACCAAGACTACTGGGTTAGCACCCCAGATAATTATGTCGACATGACCCCGGACTAGCCTTATGAGATCCACCCTCATCATTATTATACAGCTCTATGAGAACAACCAATATAAAAGAAACAAAAAGCTAAAGAGAGAGGGTTGGAACAAAGCCCTATATAGGAAAAAAGCATAGCGTTATATGGGAAAATGACATAAACATCAGATAATACGTTGGAGTGAAAAATGATTTAGGAAACAAGCAAGATAATGAGAGAGCTCATTATGCATTTATAGAGATCTAGACTAGGGGCATTTTCGACTTTTCAAAGTTACAGTGTGGTGCCTACATGTGTAACTGTTTCGATATTTCAAACCCACCAGTCATATGACACCACGTGTACCACACTAACACAAGTAATCATGACAAAAGACAAAGAGTTTCCAACCGTTGAGCTTTGAATTCGAAATACGAATTTCAAAACTAGGTGCCAAAAACAATGAGACGCTGATAAACACAAAGACCTTAGTGTGGTAAAGGAAGTAACCCAACATTGAATACTTTTGATCCAATGCTAAACTGAGGGGTATATGACCCAAACCTAGTAAACTTATGTAGTACACCTACCTAGGACAAAGGCCACCCTAGGAGGCATGTGGTACGTGTGTCCAAAACACCATAACCCAGAGAATCTGAGATACATATCCACTGACCTTTGGCCTTATACGCTGGTCTGATATGTCATGTTACCAACGACCATTAATAGACCCTAAAAAGGTCACTAACAATGTCATGATTACACTTGATAGTCACTCATAACTATAAATACCCTATATTTATTGAGCAAATAATCACTCTTATCTATCAATCTAACTTCAATTATTGCTTCAACATCACTTAAGCATTAGAAAAACTTCAAAGGACCTGCCCATTTTAATCGCTTGGGCTCTTTTACAAGTACAACTGATCATACCAATAATACACACCAAACTCAAAACACATGGGATTCAATCAATCTTTAATAGAATTTTAAAAAATTTCTTCTATTTCAATCCAATTCAAAATCCAAAACCTAAACAAGTCAAACATATATATAAGCCAAGTTCTTAACTACAAATTTTAAAATTCCAAAAAAAATACCATCATAATTTAGTTGAAAAAAAATCCTAAAATGGAGCAGTGTGTGGGCGCGCTTTAAAAGAGGGTTATTTTCGTCTCATCAAAATAAGGCGGCCACCGCAGCCGCCCGTACATTCTAAACGGAAACCCAGATCTCCATCTCTTTTTATTTTTTATTATTTATTTATTTTTATTTTTCTTTTCTATCTCTCGTCGTTCCTGAACCGGGCCGAACCGAGCCGGAATATGGGTGTTCCAGCGTTTTACCGGTGGCTCGCGGACCGGTACCCTCTCTCGATCGTCGATGTCGTCGAGGCAGAACCCGACGGCAGTGTCTACGGCGGCGTCGACGTGTCTAAACCTAATCCTAATGGCATGGAGTTCGATAACCTGTACTTGGACATGAACGGTATCATTCACCCTTGTTTTCACCCCGATGGCAAGGTAACTTCCTCGTTTTTATTTTACTCACCTTCTTCTCGTGACCTCGAATCTCCAAACAAATTGACCTATTAATCGTTTCGTAATAATAATAATAATAATGTCATCTTCCTAGTTCTTCATTCGTTGAAGATAGTCAACTTCTCAGATTTATGTTTCAACTTCTCGTGTAAAGTCTTGGTGTGAATTTCCTGTTTGATTTGCATTTTGAGGTTGTGTGTTGCTCAATTGGTTTTTGAAGGTTCGTTTTAGGATTCGTTGCGTTTAGGTGCTTAGGGAACTGAGTTGCTAGTAGTTTCTTGAAGAAACAACAGCATATAATGCAGGGCTGCATCGTGTGAATTAGGATCTGTGTTTTTGGTTCTTTTTTTTTTTTGTGAACTTACTTTTCTGTCATGCTAGTTGCTTCTTGTTTGTTGATTATTAATCTTTAAATGCAGCCAGCACCTGCTACCTATGATGATGTGTTCAGATCAATCTTTGACTACATTGACCATCTCTTTTCATTGGTTCGCCCGAGGAGGCTTCTTTATCTTGCAATCGGTATGCTTCTTTTTCTTATTGTTGAATTTCTCGTTCATGAAACTCTGATACTTGCATTTGCATTTTCTCTGTGTATTGTATTTGTATCAAATATTGATACTTGGATACTTCCATCGATGCTTCATCTTACTTACAGATGGTAGTGAAGGAGGAAATTAGATTGACACACTTCCTCTTTGTAACCAATGAACAGAGATTTATTGTGACAGTGATTTATAATATGTGTTTTGATTTTACTAATGTCCAAAAGTATGCTCACAGTTTGGATTTGAGGAATAAAAATTAGGAATAGTTGCATTACTGTACTGGATATGAAGATATGTATCTTGTTATCTGCTAGGTCACTCCTTAAGTTATAAATCCAAGAGATTTGATATCTCTGTCAAAAACCTAGAAATCACACTAAAGAAGTCAATGAAGAAATTTATAAACATACATCAAGCCTTCTTTTTTTTTTTTTTCAATGGTTAGTAGCTGGGGACATTCCTGTATGGTTACACATTCAAAATTTAGCTCAAGTCATTTCAATTAAAAGACTCAGATAAGCGTTTGTAAAACAGAATAGCCAACATGGCAAATTGAAACTTTTAAATCTCCAATTTTCGGAAGGATGTTGTATTTTCTGTGTAATGTTTGGGATTATATACCTGATTTGACTATGAAGTGCTTTCTCATTCTGACCATTTATTTCCACATTTACTTTTCTTGCCCCTTCAGATGGTGTTGCACCAAGAGCTAAGATGAATCAGCAACGTTCACGGCGTTTCCGAGCTGCAAAAGATGCAGCTGAGGCTGTAAGAATATGAATACGATCCTGTTTACAATTGTCTCCTGCTTTTCCTGTCACAAAGCTTTTAACTTAAAGGGTGCTGTTGTAGGAAGCTGAAGAGGAAAGACTTAGAAAAGAATTTGAGGGCGAAATGGATCTCTTGTCTTCTAAAGACAAGCCTGAAACTCATGACTCAAATGTCATTACCCCTGGCACTCAATTCATGGCAGTGCTGTCAGTGGCTCTTCAGTATTATATACAGACTAGACTGAACTACAGCCCTGGCTGGCGGAATACAAAGGTGCTCTTGACCTTATCCTATTTATGCTGTGCCCCTTGATCCCGTCAAGATTGGATATTCCTTCCTTGTGGAGTAATCCTAATCCTGTCTATTTTCTTTTCCCACTGCATGAACATCTGGTTTTCAGAATAGTTTCTCTATTTATTTATTTACAGAGTTGCATTGGGTATTTTTTGAAGGTTATACTTTCTGATTCAAATGTTCCTGGTGAGGGAGAACATAAAATAATGGAGTACATACGATCACAACGTAACCTTCCTGGTTTTAATCCAAATACTCGACACTGCTTGTATGGATTGGTGAGTTTTTGTCTGATTTTGAAATTTTCATTTTGTCTGATGTTAGCGTAGTTGTGCTCTCTATGATTTTTATATGGTATGATATGATGTCGTTGATGCATTCTTTGATCAGGATGCTGATTTAATTATGCTGTCCTTAGCCACACATGAGGTTCATTTCTCAATATTGAGGGAGGTTAGTTTCCAATGTATGAATTGTCATGCTGATTTTTTCTCATTGCTCTCAATATTGACTTGATGATTAATTTCATGGGTGAACAGGTAATTACTTTCCCTGGACAACAGGAAAAGTGTTATCAATGTGGCCAAGTTGGTCATCTTGCAGCTGAATGTCGTGGTAAGCCAGGTGAGAAAGCGGAGGACTGGAATCCTGTTGATGATACCCCAATTCACAAGAAGAAATATCAGGTTGGAGTGTCAAGCTGAATGTTTATTTATTGTTTGTTTTTTCAAATTTAAAACTAAAACTTTGTATGTGCAGTTTCTTAACATCTGGGTGCTGCGTGAATATTTGCAATATGAATTGGAAATTCCCAACCCACCCTTTGAGATTGACTTTGAACGCATAGTGGATGATTTTGTATTTCTATGCTTCTTTGTTGGCAATGACTTTCTTCCACACATGCCAACACTAGAGATCCGGGAGGTAAGCATCTGGAAGGCACCATGTTATATTGGGCTGTAGCTTGAAACAGAAGGATGTGCATGCTATCTGCTTCTTGTAATAAATGAGTGCCTTTTTATTTTAAAAAAACGTTTTAGGTTTAGGATCTTAGCTTGCTAAACTTACACCCTTTTACCTGCATATTTCTCTTTGCACTTAATTGTCTATGTTGTTCTCTTTGATAGATTTTTACTGTTTCAGGGGGCCGTAAATTTATTGATGCATATTTATAGAAAGGAATTCACTGCCATGGGTGGTTATCTTACTGATGCGGGTGAGGTAAGTTTCTTTTTCTGAATTTAAGGCTATGATGTGTGCCAGTGTGTCACATAGTCTTTTCTATTGATCATCTTCCTTCAACTGCTTGTTTTATCTCTTAAGTCATCCATCTGGAGTTTTTTCTGTCTTTTTCAAGGAGGGTTGTAACATGTAAATCATTTAACCTTCCAGGTCTTTTTAGAGAGAGTAGAACATTTTATTCAGTCTGTTGCTGTCCATGAAGATCAAATATTTCAGAAACGAGGTCGGATTCAGCAGGTATTCTGATTTCTGTTATGACTATTCCTCTTTGAAAGGGATGATTACTATAAATTCTTAAACTCCTGAACCCTTTGAGGTTTTGGGCTAAGCAAACTGCAAATCTGATAGCTGTCGAAGTTCTGCTTATTTTCATGATTCTTCTATATTTAGAGATGAGATAGCTTGCTTGATGCATTGTAGTATGATTTTCTGTTGATATTGACAGGAATTTTTTCAATCATTGCAAGCATTTTGGCCCATCTTTTCTGCTGAAAATTTATAACATAACATCCCAATTTCTTATCCAGATTTTTCTACCTATTTGAAATGACTTGGAATTTATTTGATAAGCTAAGCAGACTTGATATGTTTCTTAATAATACTGCACTGCTTTATATTATTTAAAGTTGCATACTTGCATTAAGCATATATGGAGGAACTTAATTTGCTTTGTCTACGCAACAGGTTAAATAATTATTGAAAATGGGTATGCACTATACAGTACTCTAGAATAGATGAAGCATGAATTTGATTTGGTCGTTTCATACTATCTTTAGGAGTGGAGATGTCTTAATTTCCATTTGAATGAAGGAAATGACTGTATGTAGAAGAGTTCAGTGGTTAGGTTAGGTTGATTAAGATAACAGGAAGTAAAGAATTATCAAGGACCTTTATCTAATAAAATTCTAGAGTATAATTCCTTAGTGCTTGTTCCATTGTAGTAGGTACAGTTTTTGTTTTTCCTGTTCACTCAATATGTACCGTTCTGAAAGGAATTCTGATGTGGGGATACTGTGACGTCAACCTTTACATCTGGATGATGTCATTCACAATTCACACTGTCTGCACAAGGCTGTCTAATTGATTTTGTGAACAGAAAAACTTGAACTATATCTATCTATCTATATATATATTTGTATGTATGTATGTATGTATGTATTATGGTTTTAAAGTTTACTTTGTGATATGATATGCAACAATGATTTGATTATATTGCAGGCTGCAGAAATTAATGAAGAGATGAGAGCTAGGGCTAGAGGAGAAATGCCTGAAGAGCCACGGCCGTCAGTTTTGGATAAGGTTCAGAAATAAAATTTATTGCCACATTATGAAGATCATTTGGCTAGAACTTAATATTATTTTTCTGACTTTTTCAACCCGTATTTGGGAACTCACCTGGACTTTCCTGGACAGCAAACCATAAGTAATTCTAGTGGCTCCCAAACATACATCGAGGGTAGAATGTGTGTGGGCTGTGATGTGTAATTAAATTTTAGTGTGTCAGTTAATATGAATTTGAAATTAACTATTCTCTAATTTAACTGTTTGGATGCATGAGAAAAATATTTTGTTTGTGGCAACAACTGATGGATTTTTTGAAATGTTCTTTTTGTTAGCTGAAAGTAGCTAAAGGATCCTTGATTAGAAGGATTCATATTTTTTTGTCATATACAGTTCAGTTAGGATTCAATTGCAAATTATGGAACTTGAATCCCTCAGTTAGTGTGGGGTTTATAAGGCCTTGGGCTTTCCAAGTACAACGGCTAGCTTTTGTGGTGTGGTTCTCTCAAGGTTCTTATCAAATTTGTATGAAGTGTGATCACTGAATAGAGAAACTGGCTAATGTCTGACCTTATGTAATCTAATATTGTGAGAAAATTTATAAGCCACATAGTGTTTGTTATTTTTTCAGGTTAAGTTAGGAGAGCCTGGATACAAGGAAAGGTATTATGCTGAAAAATTTGGTGCACTAGGTCTGGAGGAGATTGACAAAATAAAGAAAGATATAGTATGTTCTGTCATTATTCTTGCAATTATTTA
Source organism: Clitoria ternatea (assembly GCA_037962975.1). NCBI lineage: Eukaryota > Viridiplantae > Streptophyta > Magnoliopsida > Fabales > Fabaceae > Clitoria > Clitoria ternatea. The sequence continues at coordinate 2,971,828 of CM075673.1, read as the reverse complement.
TTCTTTTTATACATATGTATGGCTTAAAATGGAAGCAATTTCAAAAGTACAAATTCATTGCTTAAGCTTTATGACACTAAAACTTAACTAACATTTTCAGTGATAAAACATAAATTATCTGAAACACCCCTAAAATGAGCATTTAAACAACTCCATTTTCTTCATACATAATATGCTAAGCTCATGCTTTAATGTGTCTTGAACTCTTAATCTTACTCTTACTATCTACCTGAGTTTCATGATAAAGAAGTCTGCTTGTACAGTTCCTCATTATGTTATACCTAAGAGAAAATAAGGGCCTTTCACTAGATTGAATTTTATATTATGTTTTCCTCGTGTTGATTTGGTGGTTGGTTGTTTCTTTTTTTCCGAAAAAGCTTTCTTATTGATGACTATAGTACTCAACTTTAACAATTTATGATTTTCTTATGTTATATTAGAAGATAGCTGATTATCCTAGTTTTCCATGCAGGTATTGAAATATGTGGAAGGCCTTTGTTGGGTTTGCCGGTATTACTATCAGGGTGTTTGCTCATGGCAATGGTTAGTCTTGCTTTTATTAGTTAATAGTTAATTGTTACATTTGCTAGTTATTCCTTCTATTTTAAGTTATTGGATTGATAAGATGGTATAATAAATGCATGATGTAGAATTGTAGACATGTAGTGTTCGTAATCACTTTTGATGAAAAATACACTGTTAAACTCTTGCTTCTCAGAGGCCCCTTCATTGATTTTGACATGAATTATCAGTAATAACCTATGCCATCTTCAATTTTTTCACTCTTGTTTGTTCCTTCAGGTATTACCCATACCATTATGCTCCTTTTGCTTCTGATCTTAAAGACCTCTCTGATCTGGAAATAACTTTTTTCTTGGGACAACCATTTAAACCATTTGATCAGCTCATGGGGACACTGCCTGCTTCAAGGTTTCTTCCCCTCTCCTGGCCTCAGATCTATCATACCATGCATGCTGTACTGATGCTTGTTAATTTCTTGTTACAGTTCAAATGCGCTGCCTGAAAAATATAGAGAATTGATGATTGATCCCTCTTCGCCTATTTGTCAATTCTACCCTGCTGGTGAGATCACCTGTCTGTGTTATTTGATGTGTTCTGCCATATTATATATAGTTTCTAGAATTACTTGTATTGCTTTTTGACAGATTTTGAGATTGATATGAATGGCAAACGATTTGCCTGGCAGGTACGTTTTGTTTAGTTGTGTGTGTAACATGTTATTGATGCCTTAGTTTGAAGTGGGAGTTAAGGTTACTATTGGAATTTTCAGGGTGTTGCGAAGTTGCCATTCATTGATGAGACAAAATTACTTGCTGCTACAAGGGAGCTAGAAGGAACTTTAACGGTCAGGAAATGCTAATTTTTTATCCTTTTTTGAGAGAGGGGTGTTGGTTATTACAATTCTATTCTACCACATTTATGGACTAACCATATAATTGGATTTGTGATCCAAAATTGTTGGCATCAATTTGAACCAAAGAATAAGTTGTCAAAGAAGTTAACAGTTATGGTTTGTCAAAATGGGAATTTGTTAATTGGCTATGAAAACTTTTAAACAGATCTGTTAGGTTCTAACCCTTTGTAATCACCATTTCTTTTCCATAGTTATCCCCTATTCAGTGCTATGCAATTGCTGAAAATTTTGTTTTTATTTTGATTCTAGCTGGAATATCTTTTGCTTCATATATTTTAGTCCTTCAGATGTTTATAATAACTTTGAATCATTTTATTGCCCAGAGGCAACCATGATCTATTGCTCATAATTTTATTAATCAGCATACTGTTAGCTGTGTCTGAGTGCTCACTTTATTCAGTTTTGTTATGTGCAGGCAGAAGAACAGCTCAGAAATAGTATGATGATTGATTTGCTTTATGTCAGCTGTGCACATAAATTGGCTCCACATATCTTATCGTATTACCAATATTCTTGTCAGTTCCCTCTGCATGAAAGACCTGTTCTACCAATTGACACAAATGCTAGGTTAGTGAATATATTTGGTGATTGTCACTACCCACCAGTCATAAAAATGTTTGGTAATTGACAGGAGTTTTCTGTTCTGTTTTCTTTACTGGCAGTGATGGTATGAATGGATATCTTTGGCTTTACGAAAGAAATGTGCTCAGAACTGTTGTATCTTCCCCCATCAAGGGATTGCAAGACATCGAGTACAATCAAGTTTTGTAAGTTTTGTCCTTCACACTTGCCTAATATTTTAAAATTTTTGCATGAACTCATGTTGAGTGTTTCAAATTTCAGAAATATAACCTATCTTAATCCTCGTAAACATAGACATATCCCAAAACCTCCAGCTGGTGTAGTAATGCCTAAAAAGGTTCGTATACTGACTACTGTCAGCATTTGACATAATTAATGGATTCATCACATGGATGGAACTTCATGTCTCGTTTATTTAGGCTTAAATATTCTTTTCCCCTTTAAAAATTAGTCAATCTTTATTTTATCCCCTGTATTCTTATCCCATTTGATCCTTGCTGTTAGCGTTGGTTTGTTAAGTGATGACATGATAAATAGATCATTGCCACATGGCATGACCAGATTATGTCATGTCATTACTTAAAAACTATATTTCCCTTTTAGAATTAAGAATCAAATGGGGAAAAAATTATAGGGATCCAAATTGACACTGGCTAATTTTTCAAGGATGAAAAGCATACTTAACCTCATTTATTTATATTTAGGGCCACATTCTTGTTTCATTAGCATTGTTCATACAATTGCTTGCCATTACTTGATTCGTTCAATCAATTATTTACATTTTTTTGTTTTATTATTTTTCAGAGAAATTTTATATTCTTCGCCATTTCCTTTTGGTTCAAGGCTTTGGAGATCTCATTGCTTTGACATTGATTGTGTTTGCAGATATTAAAAGCCATTGATATCAAACCTTTACCTATATTATGGCATGAAGACCATGGTGGTCGGCGGCAGCAAGGCAGAGAAAGGTGAGAATCTATTCCTGATGTTGTAGATTGGTGTCATGTAATTTTCATATTTCTGTCTGGGGTACAACTGGTGATGTTGCTTAAATTCAATGTGGTAGTGGTACTGCTGGAAATATTAACTGCCATATGTGAACAAAAGGTTTAGAAGAAATTGTCAATATTTATTTACTTCAAGTAAGTTTTGTAGAAATTACATGTTGAGTGAGTCAATAAGTTCTTAACACCTCTCAAATTAAGCACGTGAAGCTTTTGATGAATGAAACCTGGTCTTTCTTATGTTGGTGATAAGACAGATACTTACGTGGTCTTTTGTTCTGTATGATGTGTCGGACAGACCCCATGTACCTGGAGCCATAGCTGGCCCTCAGCTTGGAGAAGCAGCACATCGTCTTGTCAAGAATTCCCTTAATATTAAATCCAATAATACACCCTATGGATCGCCAGAGCAGCTTACAGGCCATCAAGCAAACAGGCTCAGATCACCCGGACCCTCTGGATCCGGAAAATATTATGGGGAGGACACAAGCAGTTATTATGGACAATATTACAATCACCAGGGCATCATAAATAGGCCGAGATATCCAATCTCATCCAATGGTGGATACAATGACAGACATAACTTTAGGATTCAAGATAGGTCGCAGCATCATGAGCAGTACCACAACGGGAGAACTGGGTTTTATGGTTTGACAATGGAGGAAAGTGTGAGACCTAGGGCACATGCAGTGCCTTCGCCAAGGACACCTCCACTGATTTTATCAAGGACACCAAATTCAGGGCCAACAACCAATCCGCAGCACCAATTTGGGCAGAATATGGGTCCTCCTATACCACCGCCAAATTGGATAACCAGAGCACCAGATACGAATGGAATATATGCTTGGCATCAAGAATCTGCATTGGGGGGAGCTTATGATAAGCAGATGAAGAAGGTTTACCAAGTTAAAACTCGTCAACCCCAAGATATGCCAGAGTTCGGGAATCAACAGTGATTGTTGTGGATTTTATTTGCCTTGCGATCAAAGTGCTCTTGCTTCTCTCCACCTTAAACTCAAATTGGAGCTCATCAAGTTCAGTAGTGGAGTTTGAGGAGGGTATTTATTTGATACTGTAATGCAATATGCAGACAGATGCTTATCAAAGGATTCGATAACACTAATCTGCAATGGAGGGAGCTGCTGTGAACTGAAATTGGCCTTCACTTCCACTGCGGCCGGGCACATAATTTTTAGCTGTCCGTGGCACGTAATTCATATGGAGCTGGTCAAGGCCGATAAAGGATATAACTGAACTGTTGTCAAAGTTTGTAATTGCTGTCTGTGGCATTAGTAGGGCAGCATGTACAAAATTCCCGCTGCCCTTAGTGGCACATCTGTCATCATGTGCCATATTTGACTTGAATAGACAATCGTAAAGTTGTAGACCCAACTTACACCATGCATGTCATGTTCTATGTTGCAGTTTTGACTTGGATGATCTTCATTCGAAAAAACTCTTTAAATTTTGTGAGATTTTATTATTCTACGACATTATCTGAGGCTGATTGATCTGAAGCATAAAACGGAATATTCTAGTCATTTCTAATGGCTTTATATAATAAGATAGAAGTTATTTGAATACTAATTATCATGGAGGGCGAAAAGAAAAGACAATTGCCTAGAACTATTAAGCTGGATATGATTCACACAATTTCAAAAAGGCACAAGTCATAACCCTGCATGTACCTAAAAAAAATAAGCATATTCCTCACTCGAAGGAGATACTTTTAGTATTGGTCTATCATTTGAAAGTCACCGATAACTCACGTGTAATTAAGCTGCATTATCAACCTAAACTTTCCATCGAAAAGAATCAAACTGAGCTAAGAACTTGGTATTGATTGATACAGAAACATATGAGGAAGAATAAAAGGCTGCATAATTGAACATTTTATTGCTGACAAACTTGTTTAAAATAAGATGAATAATAAACACAATAAATAAACTATTGAAGAAAGTAGCCACCCAAAAAGAGCGCAAAGAAAAGCAACAAAGTCCCATATATAAGCACAGTCTTCTGACCCGAAGTTAGAGAGTTACCACCGAGCCCATATTGCTGGTTCTGTGCGAAGCCAGCAATCTCGACGCTCTTACTCTCAAAGAAACTCTGGGCGGCCCCACAGGTGGGACATCTCCAATCATCTGGAAGCTTCTGGAACTGATAGCCAGGTGGAAGGGGATACGAAGGGTCGCCTACGGCCTCGTCGTATTTATATCCACACGAACGGCATTCGTATATGCCGGTGTTGAGCACCGCGAATTTCTCCTCGATACGGCGTTTGTCCAGGTTCTCCGGTTCCAAATCAGGTGCGGGTGATTCTGAGGTGGGTGGTGTTGTGTCTTCTTTGGAGATGTCGACGAATGTGATGGTGAGTTTTCGGGGTTTGGCGGAGATGGTTTTTAGGAGAAAGAGAGGGTGAGAAGAGGTTGAAGGGAAGTGGAGTTTGGGTTTGAGAGGGTGGAATTGGGAGAAATGGGTTGAGGAGAGGTGGATTGCAGAAGCCATTGTTATTGCCGTGACGGTGTGTGTGTGGTGGTAGAGCCATTGTTTATGCTTTTGGTTCGGATGCAAATATACTTGGATTGGATAAGGTACGTTTTATCTTTTCTTTTTTAATTTTCCTCAATAATCTCTGTTCCTCCAATCGGGCTTCTTCTGTTGGGTTTGGGCCACTCAAGTCACTGCATTTTAACCTATTCTTCCTTTTAAGGGGGCCTGCCAAGAATTTGTCCAAATCTGTAAGGTGTGTTTGGTTTTGCGTTAGTAAAACTCAATTTTGATTTATGTAATTTTATAAAACTCATTTTAGAGTAATATGACTTGGTTTGGATAATTGATATTAAGAAAGTAATTTTAGTTCAGAGTAGTGTTTGGATACACTTTATAAAATTGTTTTTGAGGTATATAATTGTGCCGGTTAGTTTAAATTTAAAATAAAGTGATTTTTTAAAAAATATTTATTTATAAGTAATTTTTTTATAAAATATTATTATTATAATAAGTTGATATTTTTGGTTATGACTATAAAAAACACTTTTTAAAAATAAATTGGTATCTTATATTAGCTTTTTTAATGGAGAAGTTACTTACAGTACAAATAAGTTATTTTTAACTTTTTTTCCAGCTTCTAGTTTTTATAAATTTGCTTTTGTTAGAAGTGAAAACAACTCAAAATTACTTCTCTTTCAACCATCATTTTGACACAATACTTGATTATCCTTAATTTATCCAAACATGTTAAAATCAATTTCTATACTTTTTCCATCTCAAAACTATTGTTGTAGATTAAAAAATCATTAATATTGAAATCATTTGATAATATATTTATGCACTTCCCAAAGCTTTTTTATTACAATATCAACTTTCAATATATTACTACTACTAGTCTTTTAATTTTTTCTTTTCTTCGGTTCAAGTACTGATACCATATTTCTGCATGTATTTTTTCTGTACTCCTTTTTGAAACCTTCCATTACTAACACACAAAGTGCCCACCACCTTTTTAAACAAGGAATTCATAATGTGGAATTCTAAAAGCTTTAGATTTTATCAGGTACTAGTATGATCCTCCTCTCTGAAATTTTAGAACAAATGCTATCTTAATTTTGAATATTTTACATTCCCTGCCTCTCAAATTTTAGAACAAAGGTTATCTTTAGAACCGAGGTTATCTTAATTTTCAATATTTTACACTCCCTCCCATATTTGTATATAAGGGTAGCACTGTATATTCATACTAGATATAGTATGACAACCGAAAAGGATGAGCAAAAACCTACCATTGAGATAGACCTAAATATTACTTGGAAAAATTCTAAAGTATATATACATCTTAAACTTTTAAAACTTTTAAAGTGACAATAATTGAAAAATTGAAAAATATTAAATACACTCATTCATTGGAGCATGAGAGAGGAATATTTATTATTGGGATGTGGAAAAAATATTAAATACACTTTAAATTCTTAAAATGACAATAATTTTGAAAAAAATATATTAAAATGACTAACTTTAAAATGAAAGAAATACATACAAACTATAATTTGAACATTTCAAAAGTGGCTCCAAACACAGTAAGTTGTCCCCTAGTACTAAACGTTGAGATTGAGAGAAGAATATTAAATTCAATTCATCCTACATTTTTTGGGGTGAGCATCTTAAGTACGATTAAAGTAAACAAAAATTTAATTATGAGGTTAGTAAGGTTGAACTTTATTGGATTAAGCTAAAGAAAAATCCAAATATCAATTTTATTTCAAAATTTAAACTCTAAATTTAATAGTTTATAATAGTCTACCGGGGAAGTCCATTTTACCTGCTCTACTTGTTTGTATTAGTATTAGCATTGTGTTAAAATATTGATTAATAAAAGAATTACAACATTATAATAAGATTTTGGATGTTTTTGTATTGAATAAGTCTTTTTTGTTTATTTTTTATAAGAAGTCTTATTTATTTTAATAAGGTATTAAAATATATTTAACCTTAACTTCAAGCCACCCGTAGATCTGTGTTTGGGTATACCCATCAAATCCAGAGGTGTGGTTCAACCTAATCGATAATTTTTGCTGTTAATACATCACACAATTATTAATTTGTAGCCGGCGAACAAATCAACCTTGCAGATATAACAACACGTAAAACAAAAACAGATCAAAAAACATGTTGGATCGTATTGATAGTTGCTTCATAATTCACACGCAATTCAACGTTGATAAAATGCTCACATTATTTTAGTATTTTTCCATCTGGCACATGATTGGCAGTTTCACATAATCATTACTATTACTTTAATTTATTTGATATCCAGTGAGGAGAATTTGACATGAAACACTGAATACTCGATAAACTAATCATTGCACGAATCTAAACTAACAATCTTTAATAAATCTTCATTGTGATATTAACCTTCCAGATTTCAGATGCTGAATGGCCATGGTCTTATTTGGTCCTTCGATTAGCAGTGTACCCGTAACATTGGAATTTAGGAAATTTTGAATTTGGTCCCTAACATTACAATTCAATTTCTTGCATTAGAAATCACACTCTAAAAATGAAAGATGAAAATGACAGAGTGAGACCAGACTGACACTTACCAAACTCAAGAGATGAAAATGACAGAATGAGAGACACAGACCTGATGATTAAGAAGTAAAATGATTGATTATTGTATAATTGAAGATATAAATTTGATGATTTAGTAAACAAAAACCTTCATATTCATTATTCAGTAACTATGGAACAGCCGATAAAACCAAAACCTATGCCTCTTAGTGATCAGAGACACGAACTAAAAGAGGTTAAGACTGAAAATATGCATATTTAGCTGAATAACTTCAATAATAGAGCATCAAACCCCCAAAAGACACAGAATTATACATGAAAGTTTAACAAGAAAATTAAGTACCGAGCACAATTAAGAACCCTCACTTCAGCAGATTCTACTATCACTATCAATTTTATTTCAATCTGTTATGTACATACATGTATAAGACCATTAAACTCAAGTAACAAGAAAATGGCTAAAACGTAAAACATGAAGATTTATTGAACAAGTGCTATACGAAATCAATAAAAACTAAATAAAATTGAAAACAAAGTTACTAGTCACTACCACTTACTAGCTGCTAACTGCTAAACTACCAGTATCAAGCATTGATAGATAAATTACAAAGTAAATCTGTATGAAGTGAACATGCAGAGGAAGAATTCCAATCACTCTCTACAAAACCAACATACAAGAACAAACCAAAAGGGTGTAGTGTAGTCAATTTCCCCCTCCACCACCTCCCCCACTTGATCGCAGCTCCTCCATAGCAGCTTTGATCTGATCCTGCACCAGCTCCAATCGCTTAGAATACACTTCCAACTCCAATATCTGTTGCTTCCTCCATTTCTCATCCACCAAATCCCCACCAATACCCAAACTCAAATTCATCAAAGGCATAGGGTTCATGTTCAACGAGAATCCTCTCCCCCCAAACGGACCTCCCATGGCCCCCGCCACCAACTCCTTCAACAACGGCGACAGACAACTCCTCACTGTCTCCTCAATCAAACTCGGTATGCCGTTGCTATTCCCACTGTTACAATTACTATTATGATTATTACAACTATTGTTGTTATTAGTATTAATGTTAGCAGTAGCAGTAGTAGGAGCAAGAGGAGGAGTAGCGGTAACAATAGTGGTAGCATTGTTGATGAGATTATGCTCCTTGTTCATCGCGGATCCATCGATGTGTTCAATTCTTACCGCCGATCGTGGCCGAGACCGTTTGCGCGTTTTCTTCTCACCGGAATTCCCGAAAATCGCTTCGTTCTTGGGAAACAAGGGGGTAAAATTGAGGTTGGGGGTGGGGTTGGGGTTATGAGTGGGATTGAGGTTGATTTCGTCGTCTTCCAAGGAATTATCGCCGATCGGAGCCACGTTGCTCCAGATCTTGCGCGAGATTTCGAAGGTGGCTTGATCGTGAGCGCTCTTGAAGGAGAAATCCTTGCCGGAGCCGATTTTGTTGAGGACGTTGCGGTACTTCTTCTTCAACCTTCGGATCTTCTCGACGAGCTGATTCTTGTTGAAATCGAGCTGGAGCTTGGACTTTATTTGGTCGTAGAACAACGCGGTGTCGTTGTGGTGAGAGGATCCTCGCTGCGAGGTGTAGTCGAGGAAGCCTTGCAAGAGCTCGATCTCGTCCTCGTCGGTCCACAGTCGCTGGAACAGCCTTCGCGAGTCGTCCAGCGGCTTCTTCTCTTCGGTTGGCTCCACGCGGCGCCGTTTGGGATCGGGGGAATCGTGGACGACAATTGTGGTGGTGGCGGTGGCCGTCGAAATTGGAGGTTTACCTCCGTTTGAGACGGAGGAACCAGGGACGGCGACAGTGACGGAGAGGGCGGCGGAGGAGGGGGATGGTTCGTTTTCTTCGTCGTCATTGAGAACGTCATCGTCTTCTTCTTCTTCCTCTTCGTCCTCTTGAGATTCTTCATCGTCGTCGTCTATGTCTTCTTCGGGGAAAACGGTGTCGTGTTGGTCAGAAGCCATGAGAGAGAGAGGTGTTGGAGTCCACTTGGGTGCTGGTAATGGGAATCCAAAGAGTGGTTTTGGTTTTAGTTTGGTTTAGGTAGTGGACCAACCAAACCAAACCACCCCTACATTATTATTTTTCCTAATAAATACCCTAATAACCTTCACTAATTATAAAACATTCGTAATTTGATTTTTCTATTTTTATAACTTCGTTCGTAAAAAATCCCTTTAGCTGTAATTTTTTTATTATAAAAATGCCACAATCCATAAGGTGTAAAAAGTTAAAAGAAATTTGCATAAATGTGAGACAAAATGAAGATAAGGAGTTTGAATTCTAAAGTCTTTCACGTTTGTCTTTTATCCTGGAAAAGATAGAATAATTATAGTTTAGGTTATGTAAAAAAAGGATAACTGTTTGAATTGTTCGGAAATGAAGAATTGCCAATGTGCTTAGTGGAAAGACGCTCTTATGTGTAGGACACAAAAATATTGGAATGTAGCTTTAAAACGCTGTTTCGTTTATTCTCAGCTTTATCATTCTTTTTTTTTCAAATGAAAACAGGCTTTAAAGTTCACATTTAATACACACTTCAAAATATTTTTAATCCCTTTTGTTCACTTTCTTGTTTTATGTTTTTTTCACATTAGATTTACTTTTTATGCTGCTTAATATGTTAAAATTAGTATATAAAATTTGACACTATTAAGACAACTACTAATTCAATAAATGAAAATGTTGGGTCATCTACTTTATGCTTAATTCTTCTAACTTGTTATATTCTTTATCTTCTCAAATTTAACCATATCTTCTTTTTCATCGTTTTAAGAATTAATTTCAATATATTAAATAACATAGTGACTAAAACAAAAAAATTGTGGTCAAAACATAGAGACAAATATATATATATATATATATATATATATATATAAAGTTTTTTAATTTGTTTAACCACATGAATCATTCACAAGACAATCTTATTCAAATAAGAATCATTCATATAATGCTAATACTAATTTTCTTAAGAAAGATTTTGTTCATGCACAAGATTTTAAAATAAGACTTCACTTAAGAAAAATCAAGCATATTTCATATAAACTAACTAACCACTTGCTGACTATTAAGGTTTAATTAGGTAGTATTGTCGATAACAAAACTTGTTTAAGGGATCCAATTCAATTGGTTAAGCATGATACATGGATTATCTTTGCTTCCTACAAATAAAAAAAAGATAGCAAAACATCCCACTGAATTTCAACACAAAAACGTTTTTAAATGTAAGAGTACTTATTAAGACTTTAAAGCAAGATTAGGTTACTGATGAGAGTAAGGTTGTTCACAATTTAGATCATTTTGATTTTTATATAAAATATCACATGATCCGATCACATTATTAAACAATGATTCAGGTAGAATATATGATAACATTTAATCTGATTAAATGAGTCAAATTGGATCGGTTTGTTCAATTTTAAATAAATTATATATTTTTTTATGAAATCAAGTATAAAACATATAATTTCAATATAATAAAATAAAAAATAATTACTTCAAAAACAAAATAACCATTGTAAAACTAAAAAATTAATACCTAGAGATTAGAGTCTTCTAAATTTCACTTTAAATTTAAGTCATTTATGTAATTTAGTAAGACAATATAAATATAAGAGTAATATATTGAAGATTAAAGTTTGGTTTTCAAATGTAGATCTAGAATCTTATCCAAATTGTACACATAGTGCAATATTTTTAAGGTTTTAGTTTAACCAATTTTCAATTATTTTAGATAAGTTGAGCGGTTTTGGATTATGAATGCCTCTAAGGTTCCATATTTGTAGGGCGGCTTTATTTTGTTCAAGAAAAATGGTTTTTAGACATCAAGAAAATGACATGTTTTAGTTTCTGGGGAGATGGGAAATGAAGAAAGGAAGAACGACTCAAAATAAAAAGTAGGTTACACGTGTAAAATTAAGACTACTTATTCAATTACTCTAATGGATATGTAGAATTAATATGCGACCTCAAAATCAATGTTTTTAAAATTGAAACGATAAAGATATCGGTTCAAGAATTAAACTAATTACAATGATGAATTAATCAAAACTAAGCATTTGGCCGATTCACGGTTCAATTAATCGGTAATGAGGCTAGTTGTGATAACAATGCACAAAATAATGTAATAGATTGGTGGTTGAAATAATAGAATAAATAGTATGTTTTTATGCTTAAACTAGACTCATTTTAAGCAACTATTTTGTGTGTTAAACACATTATATTATGATGATGTAATCTTATTCGGGACTTAATCGTAGATAAAGTTATTTATCTCTCTTAAAAATTTACTACCTCCGGTTCCAAATATAAGCAAGTTTTAGTGAAATTTGTTGGTCCCTTAAGCAAAATTAGATTTTACCAATGTCATTAAATGCTTATTTACCAAATATGTTCTCATTATATATATTTTCAAGGCCACTAATGTTTTATGTAATAAATGAAACTAAGGGTATTTAGAAAATTAAATCAAATAAGTAGTAACGTTAATACAAATAACTACTTCTAACTATTATTCTTAGAGGACGTTTGGTATAACATGACAAACAGAGGTTTGCCAACAAAACTTCATTGGCTTGTGGGAGAAATTTCATCCTATGGTCAAACGGACTGTTTCGAACGATGTGAAGGTCAATATCAACCTTTAAATTTTTCTATTTCTCCAACTTTGTTTCTCCAACAAGGAAAAAACACCCTCTTAATATGTATAAAATTAGGTATGTTTGCTTATATTTGAAAGCGGAGGAAGTATTTATTAAGGATTGAATTCAAGACTCTTCTTATTATCATCCTTATTTGTAATGCTAACCCAAAAAGAACTGATTGGTACCTTCCAAGCAACTCTAACTATGAAACATGAGTTCCTTCCTAAACTTGACATGTGAATAATAATCGGCAATTCTCCAGGTCAAGAGCAGATGAAAATCAACATAATAGTTTGCAAATAATATATTTCTTCACATCAAGAACATATGTATTCAGGGTTAACATTGAGATTTAAACAACCATTAGAGAGAAAACTTGTCTTTTGTCTTCTCAAATATTTGTTCTGCAAGCACTGCTGCAATTCCATCTGCCTTTCTAATCTCCAAGTTGGCCTTTTGAGAAGAGCCAGTACCTTTCAGTGCGTCGGCAATAAAACTGTCAAATCCGATTGCTACTGCAGCTTGTGCTTTAGCTCCATAAACCAATCGCTATTTGCATCCCAACAGAACAAACATGGGATCAGTTCAATGAAAATTTGAGATATATACGTTAGTGTTCTGTTCAGAAAGAATGAGGGTATCAGTGTAAGGTCAACCTTAATTTTTGACAGATAAATTGCACCAATACACATCGGACAAGGCTCACAAGATGCAAAGATTTCACAGTCAGACAGCTCAATTCGATTCAGCTTTTCACAAGCCTACAAATGAACAGATAATCCAATTACAGCATAAGCTCTAAAAACACTTGTTCCTAAGAAAATGAGCATAAATGGAATCATGGTTGTGTGTATTTAATAATCAAATAAAGTTGTAAAAATAAAATTATTTAATAATTAATATTAAATTTTCACGTTGTTGAAGATTAATTAAATTTTCGTTTGACTAATAAATTAAAAAACATCATTTAATCAACTCCAATTAAAAAGCATCAACTAAGAATTAAATAGTACCATCTCAATAAAATCTAGTTAAAAAGAGAAGAATGGTGTAGCTCATGATTTAATATATGTTATATGGAAAATTTCAAGATACATGAGAGCATAGTTTATGTTCCAATTTCAATATAAAAATTCTGAATGAAAGAATAATAGTAATGAATTGAACCTGTCTTATAGCAGTAATCTCAGCATGAGCAGTGGGATCAGTGTTTCTTAGCACCATATTATGACAGCTGACTAGAACTTCCTCATTTCGAACAACAACAGCCCCAAATGGGCGACCATCACCACATTCCACCCCTTTATATGCTGCTTCTACTGCTTCTAATAGGAACTTTTGGTCTCTATCCTCTACCTCTGTCTCTGTCATAACAAGAGAAAATAAAACCAATAGTGTAGTTACTCATAGTGAGAGTATCAGGGTCTGTTTTGGTAATAAAATTTAATTGAGAAAGTACCTTTGGCAATAGCAAGAGGTATTGGTTCAGAATGGTCCATCATGATCAAGGAGAACACTTACGCCAGAGTGATAGAGGTGCAGGGTTTGGCTGCCACTACTTATCTAAGAAGATTAAGAAGATAATAAAATCAGAAAATATCACTTCATAACTTTAGAAAAGTTTTACAAGACTTTAAATACTATTTTTTTGGTTTGATACTTTAAAAACGTTTGGCCTACAACAATATTGAAAATCAACTTTTAAAATTTAAACAAAATCTTTAAATCAAAAAGGGGTTTCTTACATCATTTGGGCCTGAGCCCATCACAGAGTCAACACGGAAATTGTATGCATTTTTACTTAAAAAAATTGCCATGAAGGACACCAGAATGCTATTTTTATTTGAACCAAACCTCATGTGTTTATATATTAATTTTGACATTAGCAATCTTTCTTTCCGTGTTATTGTAAAATTGTTTAAATAATAACAAAATCCTTTCATAAACAAAGTGGTTGGGGGAAAGGAACAGGATAAATATATAAAGATTTGCAGGGCCACTTACTCTTTAAAAAATAACAAACACAGACAAACATTTTAGGTCCCCTCCTAAACCTATCCATTATTGCACACTCAAGTTTTTTTAATGCCACCTTCAAGGCATGCCAACCATGCTTTCTTCTTAGTATTACACAACCTCAACAAAATATACTTCACCCTTTCACAACTTTGCATTTCTTTTTATCCTTTTTATATATTTTTTAATATTATTATTACACGCATCTTAAAAAAATATACTTAATATATTTTTATTCATCTATCTTCCTAATATATCATCACCCCTCCTTTTACACAATATCATTAGAGTCTCATTCATTTTAAAAAACAAAAATAAAAGTATACTTAGTAAAAATATTTGATTATACCTTCAAATCTTAAAAAGCCAAATTTTAAAGACATAGTAATATCTAGAGTCGTCAAAACGGACCAACCCGGCCCACACGAGTTAGCCCATCACATGTTGAAAATTTTTGTAACCTAATCTGGCTCACTTTCTTGAATGAGTCAGTTTTCTCAACCCGGCCCAACCCACCAACCCACAGAGTAGCTCATGGGTTGACCCACCTTTTCAAAAAATCAAATATAGAATAGGAAAATTCCAGAAAAAATATTTTCCTCAAATTTCAATACCAATTAAAAAAAATAGGAAAACGTCATAATTCATTAATCCATAATCCATATAAAATAAGAAAATAAGAAAATGTCAACATTCAAAGCATGATTTGACAAATTAATTTCAACTTCCTCCACTTTTGGTTCATCAATTTCATTCTCATCCAGAAAATCAAAACACAAACATATTATCAGAATATTTTAATTTGTTAGAAAACTAGAAAAAGGCCTCGTGTTCTTGTGCGTGTACGTTGTGGAAGGGAAGACGTTGCGGAAGGTGATCCGGTCTGGATACCGGCCCCCAATCTTGTGACGTCAGAGTGACCTCATATAAGGAAAACCGGTGTCCTGGTTCAACATTACCACACCGGATATCCGATGTCCGGCCTTCCGTTCTCATCTCACAACCGCCCCACTTATTTTCTCTATAACGGATCATTGTTCATTTTCACAGAACATTTATATAACTGTTAGTTCCTCAGTCACAGCGAGATAAGAGCCCCTAATAACTTATCAGCGAAGATACTGTATGTAGCAAAATATGTCACGTCAATGGCCTCAGAAAGCAAGTAGATGTGTCAGCAAATTATGCGGAAAGGTGATTATCCTCTCTTCTTCCTATAGGATCGTACTCTGATAATTGACCTACCCTCCTGACACATTCTGAGTGTTGAGCCACCCTGATTGACATAATGTACACGCTATCAGAGCTAGGGGACCCACCTGTATCCAACGACTCATTTTCTCACGTTCAACTATAAATAGCTCATTTCAATACACATGCAAGGTGATGTTGTTCTAACGTACACTTTACGATTACATCGCTTGAGCATTCACTGAGTTCTTACACTCTTCTAACTTGAGCGTCGGAGAATCTTCACAGGTGGCACCACCTTTCGCCCCCCGGCAACGCGAAACGTTGGTGTGAAGGATCTCCGGGACAACAAGACCGGCCTCTCCCACTGAGAGACCGGATTAATACACCGGATACTCACTGTTCTGGTGTGCAAACCCTAAAAACACCTATATTCTTGTGGCTGGTCCCACACCGGATCCTAGACCCCGGTTCAGACCAATTCAGAAGGGAAGAATAAAGGTTTGGTCAACACATTTCCAAAGAGGAAAAGTGAAGGTCATGTTTATGTATGGAAGAGGAAGTTAGAAGCAAGAAAAAATTAAGGCCGACTTTTATGTTATGTTAGTGGAGTCCCTTAAGTCTTGATCTCATGTTTCTCTTCTTAGGTCATGTGCCCGTCTACGTGTTACCATTTTTTTTATTCAACAACTCATGGGCAAACCGACTCACAATAAGTTTAGCCACCATGAGCCAAGTTTAATGGACCAAGCCTGAAAAATCTTTGCTTTTAAAATAAGTCATCTTTCACAAAAAAAATGTCATTTTTCTCAACCTAACTCAGCTAAAACCCACCTCAAACCAGGTTGGCTTACGAGTAACTAATTTCAACGCCTCTAGTAATATCATTTTTACTCTCCGCCCATTCATTTCATCGAAATCACTTTCGAATACTTTTGGCACACCAAAAAATTTAGATGACACTGAAAACTATAATGGTTAAATGCCAAAGCCAACCTTTTACCACTACACAATTCATTATAAAATCTCGAGTGTGATTTAATTATTAATATTAAGATCAATATTAACGAAAAAATAAAGAGAATTTAAGTTTCTTAATCCCTAACAAATGTTCATGCAGGCCCTTTTCATCCTGTATACGCACGATTTACTTAGGTCTCTATAATTGACCAGCGGGAACAAATCAGCCAGACGTCAATAAATATATCTATTTAATAACTCAGGCTGTTGATCTCATCTCATTTTCATAATTATAGCAATCCGCCAGAAACGATGAACTACAATAACTAGTGACCGTCTTCGTTCACCTTCAACAAAATGGACTTTGATTCACATTTGAAGGTTGAGGCCTAATAAGATTAGGACTTCCAGGTTTAACATGGCTAATACACATCAATTTGGGCTCAAGGGTTGTTACAACACCCTCACTGAGGAGTAAAAAACAAAGGCAAGACAAAATTAAATTCTATCAAAATTTTAACAAGGCTAATATACTTAAATTCTTTTCAATTTGAAGTCATCGAAGTAGCAATAGATTAAAGATATAATAGTAACTCAGCAGCAACTGGCCAAATATTTAAAAGAGAATAAGTGAAGAAGAGTTCTCAAAATTGTTCAGCGCTAGTACTCAGCATCATCTCAAGTAATAACCGAACATAAACTAAAACATGGATAACCACTAGCACAAAAATATCTCATTCTGTAGACCTAGCTTAAGATAAAGTAACTATTGCAAAACACCAAAACCAAAATATCCTCAAAACTCATTTCTTTTTTCCAGCCTTTGCAGCCTCAGAAGCCTTGGTCTGCACAAACAATACAGGAATAATTTTTAATTTAATAAGCCAAGAAAAAAAATAAAATGTATGCAAAATGATTTCTAGCACCCAAAATTACCTTCTTAACTCCACGAATCTTCTTAGCTCTATTCTTTCTTTCCTTCATTTGCTTCCTTGACTTTTCTACCTTAGAGTCAAGACCATTCTGAAATAGAAAGAGATTATAATTTTGCTTGCAAATTGAATCAATTATGACCATGCCAGACATTATGCCAAAAAAAGTTGTTCTAATTCTCAATGATCATACAACGAGAAGACATATGAAAAAAAATATTAAATGATGATAGATTAAGCTGTAATATGGCAAGATATGGAATGACAAAAATTGAACTAGAAGTTTAAAACAACATTCATCATTACCACTTCAAGATTTTTCAGAAAATTCTGAATGATCTACACAGTAACAATACGATACAGAGTGAACAAATATAATAACACAACAGATCATATAGACAAAAAGTATTTCACAGTATACAAATTCAAACGAAGAGGTTATATTGATTGTTGACTCACCCTGACAAGCCTGTACTTGGGTTCGTATTTTTTCGCATTATCCACTGTATCATAAATCAAACCAAAACCTGTGGACTTGCCACCTCCAAAATGTGTTCGGAACTTGAACACAAACACAGTGTTAGGGTCTTTCACTTCATACATTCTTGCTAGCTTCTCCTTAAGCTCAGCCTACACATAACAAACTAACAAGGTTTAATAATGCAAAATCCACTTAAAAAAATAAACCAAGTATTCAACTCCTAGCATTAGATATTACGAACCCTACAATTAATTAATTAAGCTAAAATCTGAAAAATCGTAAATACCTTGGAAACATTTGCCCTCCCTGGATGAAGAACGTCAACAACCTGGAACACAAAACCAGAAAAAATTAGGGTTGCAAAGCTAGAGAAGTCTGAAACACTGATCAGGGAAAAATCTTCGGAATGCACAATTAACAAATCACATGTGATTCCAATAACTAACTCTACACGATCCTCAATCGTCACAACTGAATTCATTCAGATTAACGAGATTAAAAAAAACACACTAGAAATTGCGAAGGAATCTCACAAATTGCTTTCTGGAAAGAAGCCTATTGGTCATGAATTTTCTGGTGCGGATTGTGACAGCCTTATCCGCCATATTGATCAGTGAGGTGTGCTTCGAAAGATGCAGAGAAGAGGGACACAACAGCACCACAACCCACAACACAGGGAAGTAGAAGGAAACCCTAAGTCTTATATATGACTAGGGTTTTCTCGCCCAACGGGCTGGGCTGAAACTTCCAAAGTAACTTGGGCTTTTCTTTTCCGTTTGGGCTAAGGCTCTAAAATCTCGTTTGACCCAAAAAATAACACAATGTGAAATCTCGTTTCCTTATCTTCTCTGTTTCTGATAATTTTATTCGTTTTTCGCAGGATGATTTCTTGTATTATTTACTATATATTTCCCCCCTATCTCTTTATTCATTTTTTAATAATTATTAAAATACCTTTCATTTTTTTACACCACTCAAATACCCATTTTATTTAAACATCTTTTCTTCAATCTCAAATAAATAAACATATATGAAAATAAAATAAAAATTTCAAAAAAAAAACAAGGCAATGAGAAATAAAATAATTATTTATCTTGTTACTGGATTAATTTTATTAATTATCTTTTAATAGTTCAAGAAAAACCTTATAATAGCTTACAGTAATAGTAATATTAGTACAAGACAAAGATAAATTTCTTTTGTGTGCAAGAAAGATTCAGAACTAAAAAACATTCCATTCAAAGTAGAAAACATGTACACCACTTATATTATCTTGTGTTAATGAGAAAGACAGGGAATCCAATAGAAAAGAATTTTGTGATCTTATATTGTTGTTAAAATAGGTGAGGTTAGATTATGAAATTGATACATTTTAATATTAGAAAAAGAATCTAAATTAAAATTGAGTTTTTTATGATTAGTTTGGAAAAATTAAACCTGGTAACACCGATTTGTATATAGCCCATCAAGTTTTTTTTTGTTTTATTAGTAACATAAAAACAACTACTTTTCACATTTTTATATTTGATTTTGTGGTTATATTATATATTTTTTTTTATAAAAAAAACAACAATATAAATCTTCAAAAATTCATCCAAATGGATAACCTGTCAAGCTATGAAGTTTATACAAGCCAGACACAAACCCCATTCTTTGAACCATTAATAGCAAGCTTATATAATAAAAAAAATAGTAACTAAGAATTCGTTTATTTACCGGTTCAAAAATAAATCTTACTGTCAAGTAAAGTTTTGAATATAATTTTTCTTAGTATGGAAAAGAAATAATTGAAACAAAATAAAAAAAAATGGAATGTGAGTTAAACCAGGTGGAAAGAAGAGTGAAAATGACGGAGATTTGATTTGATTTGAGGGGATGAGATGAGGTTTCGAAGGCATTTCCTTTCCTTCTCTTCCAATTTCGTTCGTTCATTCATTCATTCAACGCCATGCCCACAACTCTCTTACTCCAACCCAACCCCTTACACTTCACATGGAAACAACTTCCTCTACCTCCACCGCGAAACACCACTAAACCCCATAACTTCAACCCAAAACCACCGTTCCCCGTTGCCGTCAAATGCATCTCTTCCCCCTCAATCTCCCCATCCCCATGGCGCCCTCTCGCCGACTCAATATCAAACGCCTTCAGCCTCCTCAAGAAACCCGCCGTGGCCGCCGTAATAGTCGCACTCCTGTTAATCTCCGATCCTAACTCCGCATTAGCGGCTTCTGGTGGCCGAATGGGAGGAAGGTCCTTTTCTTCCCCCTCCTCCTCTTCTTCCTCTAGGACTTACTCTGTGCCCAGGACATCGGGCCCAAGCTCGGGTTTCTCTTATTCGGCGCCTTATTTTGGGCCTTCTCCGTTCGGTGGCGTTTATGTTGGGCCCGCCGTTGGGGTGGGAGTGGGTGCTGGCTCCAGTTTCTTTCTCATCTTAGTGGGCTTCCTCGCTTTTGTTTTTGTTTCCGGCTTTCTCTCCGATCGCTCTGAGGGTAGTGTGCTCACCGCCCTCGACAAAACCACCGTCCTTAAGCTTCAGGTTTCCTTATATTAATATCCCCTTTTACTCTTTTTTGGTTTTCTCTTCGTTTTTTGTTCCCTGCCATTACTGTATGTATCATGTTTTTGTGTTGTTGTTGTTGCTCTTGCCTTTGATAGACTAAATTGCTGATACATCATCTTCCGAGTTCAGGCTTGATCATTAGGATACTCTAGGAAACAAAATGGATAAAATTAGATGAATTTTAAAAAGTACTTTGATTCAGAAGGCAATGATAATTGGGTGGAATCAAAAGGACCATGGCTTATAAGTTGCATTTTATGACACAGATATATATATATATATATATATATATATATATATATATATATATATGGGAGGAACGAAAATAGAGCAGTGTTGTAACTTCAAAGGGTGTTAGAACTCGTTAGGAGTTGTAATCATTAGTTATTTGTTCAATTGATTAGCTAGTTAGGGTCATTAGCTTCCTTTGCACCCCTATGAATTCTTTTAATCCCCATCACTATTAGTTTTTCCATTTGACCCACTAAATTGTATTCCAAAGGCTGTTCATTATGCACTGCACTCATTATATTTTAGAAGGATGTGGTGAAGGTATTAGTCTTACAGAGCATTGGATAAATTTTGGATTTGTGTCGTATTGAAGTAAGTTGTGCCGTTGTATAAGAAGCTGTGGACTGCAATTGCTCGGTAAATACAGAAAGTATAGGAACTTGTTCACATGCCTTCATTCAGATATTCAAAACTATAGAACCCAGCCATGGCTGCAATGCTTCTGAGGGGCTGCTGTTAGTGTACAACCTCAACTCTGCATTGGCAGCATCTGGATGTCTAATGGGCATGGGGTTTTTTTCTTTGCAATTTATCTGAGTTATTCAATAGCCAGGACATCCTCCACCCCTGAGCCCCACCTAAGGCATCTTTTCTAGCCCCATATTATGTGGCTTCTCTGTTAGGATTTGGCAGTGGCTGCTGTCAGATTTTTGGGAGTGGGTCCTGGTTCCAGTTTCTTTATTGTTTTGGTGTATTTCTTCAGTTTAATTTATTTTAGTTTCTAGGTTCATTTAAGAGCACTTGCTTGCTGCAGAAACACCATGCTCAAGCTTCAAGCGTTTCCTAGATTTTCACCTGAAATATTAGTGATTGTGTATCAAACTTGTTTCCTGATGATTGCCACCACTAGCATAAACCATTTTTGCTTCATATGTTTTCCAATAAATTTTGTTAATACTGTTGCCTACCCAAAATATGCATTACTATTATTTCTTCTCTCACTAACGCATATAATGTTCATTTAGATTTATGAACTGAAGGTGATGGCACAAAGTTTTTTTTGCCATTGTAATTGGGTTTAGAAATTAGAAGGCTTGGTTCTTGGCGTCTTGTTAGCTATCATTGTACAGCACAACTTTGTCAATGCATATGTGATTATTAAATGTGTGGTGAATATCAAATCTTCAATGGATGTGTCGCTCCTAGGTTGGATTGTTGGGGATGGGTCGAACACTTCAAAGGGATCTGAATAGAATTGCAGAAGTTGCTGATACATCAACTTCGGAAGGTCTGAATTTTGTATTGACAGGTGAAGCTCTTAAATATTTGATTTCAATCACATGTTTGTTATTTATTTTTCTTTGCATGTTTTTTCTTGTAAATTTTACCAAACATGTGACTCTATTTTGAGTAATGAATTTAGGATTGAAGGCTTGTTTAAGTTAAAGTTAGTACTTTAGGATGTTTGAGTTCTAACTTCTGCTTAATCCTCATGAATAATGTCATATGAATCACAAAACTTCACTTTATATAGGGATATGTTTGTTCTAAGCATTGCATGGATTCTTCAATTAATGTGTAAGTATTAAGGTTTACAGTATACTTCCATTCAAACTTAAGAATAAAGCTTCTAGATTTGATTTAATATATACACTTCTGTCAATGTTGTGTGACTTGTGTTGATGCATCTGGAAAATGATATGTGGGTCAAACCTGTTGTCAAGGAATCAGGAAATATAGAAATCCTTGAAGAAGAATTTTTACTTGTAAATCAAATTATTTTTGATTGTTATATGAAGCAACTTGGCTGTATCATCTACATTGTATTCTAATTTACTTTGTCACTTAACTGTCTGTTACAGAGACAGCGCTAGCTTTGCTTCGGCATCCGGATTACTGTATCTCAGCATACTCATCTGTAAGTGAATGTAATCTTGAGAGCCTTCTTGGACTTATCAAGATGTTACTGCAGACAGTGCAGCTTAGTGCTGTGCTGTTAATCATATTAGTTGGTGTTCATTGTTCACAACTTGATATGAATGCATGATACTATACTAGGTTTATGTTGTTATAGATGATAGTGTATGACACACCACATTATTTATAATATTCTAGGTTTTCACTTAAATTTAAAGGCAAATGCTAAATAGTGCCATCAAGGTACTGGTAAGAAATCAAAACTAAGAAACTTTTAGCAAAAAAATGCAACATTTTATTTTGTCAATACATTAAATACTGTGATTTATTTCCAATACAGGTTTTTTCTTTATTGTTTATTGAAAGAGCACTGCATACAGGACAAATTTTAAATAAAAAGTATTCAAAAGTCTAGGGAGCTTCCAATCCCATGCTCTATTATAAATTTGTGTGTTTTTGGTTTTAAGAAAATGAGCTTTATGTTATAAACTTATAATAGTGTGACATTTTTCTTTTGTCCCAAAAACATTACTTTAATGTAAGCGGCTACTCAAGTTGATTATATCTTATATCTGCTAGAAATCATTATCTATCTGTATACTTTTTGAGAGTTCACCGTGAATGAAAAATCTTGCCAGGCTTACACGTAGTTCTAACTGTATCTATATTGGCCTTACCCAAAACATTTACTGCAGTAGAACCAATTGCAAACAAGTTTAGTGAAAGTGGAAATCATCTATTTCCTGAAACTTATGTAGGTGGAAGTAAAGAGAGGTATTGAAGATGGGGAGAAACGTTTTAATCAACTTTCTATTGAAGAACGTGGGAAATTTGATGAAGAGACGCTGGTCAATGTTAATAACATAAAAAGGCAAAGCACAAGAAGCCAGAGATCATCTGGGTTCAGCAATGAATACATAGTGGTACCATCGTGTTTGTCAAAAATTTTCTTATTTTGTGTTTATGATAGATTATATTCCTGCTTGTGTTTTACCGCTCCATATTTTCAATTTCACATACATATGAGTAACTTGGGGAGCAAGTAGCATAATGAAATCATATTATTGCACACATTAACTTGTGTTCTGTATGGAATTGAAAAACCTTAATATCTAGGCTTAATATCATATTGACATTCATATCTTGAAGAGGTCTTTTTCTATCCCTAACAATTGTAATGATGTGGAAAATGTTTGATCTGTGGGGTCCTGCGGTGCCACATAGTGGATTCTTGCTTGCTTCATACTATAACGTGTCTTGTTCTTTCTAAATTACACAAGTCAACTTCCATTAACCTACATCCGTGTCTAAATAGGCATATATTCAATCCCCTTAGGCATGTGACTGAAGCATCAAGCAAACCATATGAAGCTTTTATTTGGCTTTGAAAATTTTGAACGTAAGCCCCGCAAATCTGTTCAGTGGAAAGGGTAATAGAATAGACAACATAAAATGGACAAACAATTTGTTTCATGATGTTAGGTTATGTGATGTGATTTTTATGCAATACAAGTTTTCTTTGTTTCCAACTTCTTGGTCCTTGTTGCTCAGAAGGGTGAAGATTGAAGTTCCAGCGGGCTGGTTCTTAGATCATTCTTCTAATTCACATTCTTGTATATCAGATAACTATACTGGCAGCTGCTGAAGGAGAACATAAACTTCCTAGCATCAATGGAAGTGGAGACTTGAAGCAAGCTTTACAGAAGCTTGGATCCATTCCATCGAGCAAGTTATTGGTAAGATCAATATGATTATTTATCGTTAGTCCATTTGCAGATGTTGTTAGTTCATATTTATTTCTTTGAAACTATATCACTGTGTTTGAATTGCTTGCAGGCAGTTGAGGTGTTATGGACCCCACAGAATGAGAATGATACTCTCTCAGAACGGGAGTTACTTGAAGATTACCCACTTTTGAGGCCATTGTAAATTATGATGGTATGCTAAATTGGGTTGTGAGTGCATAGTTGAGGATCATCACCAGTGAATGATACGTGAATAATTACTTGAAAACCGCTGACATTGTCCTGCTATCGATCTTCAAGACTATTTTCCGCTGCGGCCAGTGTCAGTAATGACTTTGTCACTTTAAACTAAAGGGTTCAATCTCTGCTGTAAAAGTTACCAGTAGGATTAACTCTAAAGAATATGTAAAATATTGCATAGAAGCATTGCATCATAGTTGTCCTTTCTGTTTAGAAATTGCTCTACTGTTATAAATTCGGCTAACTTTTCTAGAATTCCTTCGTGCGTGACTGCATGGCATGCTATTAGAATATGCATTCTTTTAGAACTTTGATGCTTGTGAATATACAATAAAATGAAATTTAAATGCTCAATAGTTTATTTTATTTTCGGTATTTGCTTACTTGAGCTTTATTTGTTAGATACAATTAACTAGGTGAGTTTAGAAGTCGATTTGGTCCCACCCAACGTAAGCTCTCAACTCTCAATCATGAACATGGAGACATTTATTGATGCCAACATTATCGTAACTTTTAAAATAGTTGTCAACCATCTCATAAAACAAACAAGCTTTTCTTAAAAAAAAATATGTTGTTATTATTATAACACTTTAAATTGAAGACAGATAAATGAGACAATTGTAGTTTTCTATATCATAACTGTATCGTTTATGCTCGAACTTGAAATAAGGAATTAAATTAAAAGAAGATCTATGTGTTTGGTGATTGCTTGTAGGACTATTTGGAAAAAAACACTAATAAAGAGAATTTCTAGTTTTTTAAAACTAGTGAAAATAATTCTAAAATTTTAAAATAGATAGATTTTTACATAACGTTCTTTTCCTTATTTGCTTAATAATATTACAAATTTAAAAATTATTAAGATCAATTATACAAATATTCAATATTACACTTCATTTTCATTGAGGCACACAAAATTATAAATTCTTTTTAACAAAATAAACATTTAATACTTCAAAAAAACATACCGTTTAAAAAATAGATACTTCATTTCAACCAACACATGTACACACTGCTCATCTGTTTTTTTTTTTTTGTAGTTTAATATATTCTATTTAAATATGTGTTAGGTAGAATTACTACATGGGTATTGAATATTTAGATTTTTAAGGATTTGAACTTATGTATAAATCTTTGCTTCTTTTAAAGTCAACTTATGTATAAATGATACATTAAAGTTTTAGAAAATTCAAACTTTTCAATATTAACTTTAGATACATCAATTAATTTAGTTAATTTTTTCCACCATGTGTTTAATTAAAGCGAAATGAAATTTTTTTACTATCTATAGCATTTACGTTTTGATAACTTAAAATTCTTAACATTATCGAGTATTTTATTATCAAAATATGTGTTACTTAACCAAAATAAATAAAAAATTATGGACAAACAAGGGCAGTAGAACCATATTTTCATTTTTAGGTCTTTTTTAAAAATATTAACAATAATGTTAGTCATCCAATCATTGATTATCATAAAAAACACATTGAGTTGTATCAAGACTATATTAAAAATCATATCTATAATTTACAACATAAACATATTTACATTAACAGTATATCAAAATCAAACTCTTCACATATTTACATTGACTTCTAATAAGTATAAATGCTACTATGTTATTTAATTATTTTTTGAATACGAAGAATATCTCTAATTCCTTTAAAATGTAAAATTTTACCAAAATATGGCCTTTGTCTTTCTTTAACAAGAAAATTTCTATTCAAAGGACTCAATTTTTACATGTATTGTACTTTGTTGGTATTTAAAATTCTTTCAACACGAATACAAAACAGCAATAATTTATAGACAATAGGTAAACTTATGGCTTCGCCACGATTTGGTTGTTTAGAGATTAGATTTGATTATAGTATTTCTTAAGGGGAATCAAATCTGAAATTTCAAAAGATCAAAGTCAGCATGAATCAGGTCACTGGGTGAATATCGGTCCTTATTAGCAGTACCTACTCTTGGAATTTCCAATAATCCTTGTAAAATTTACTATAGACAGGTATACATTACTTCCAATTACTATTACTGAGAGAAGAAAGTAAGGGTCTCAAAAATATCAACATTCATAAAATAAATGACTTAGAATGTGAATTTTTTATATATAATAAATTTCTTTATCGTTTCATTCCCTAATTTTAATATCTAAATTTAAATTCGTTATTGGGTCACTTGTAAGAAAATAATGGTATCAAATTCTTTAAGACTTTATTCTCTCAAACTCTGCTTGATATGTTACAAAAGGATTCCTTATATAGGCAAGGAATCGATAAGCAAACAACTATTCAAGATAACACGATGAGATTACATGATACATTATAATGACACGTGCTACAAAAGATAAGATTACATAACTGATATGATAATGTTATGACATGACAGAATTCGTTATTGGGCCACTTGTAATGGAATGTATTGTAAGCCCGATACCATTTGAGTCACCCGTGTTTGTTCACACTTCAGATGTTCATTCTCAAACATGGTGAGGTATATTGAAAGTCTTACATTGATTACATATATGTTCAACTAAAATTATATAAGATAAAAGTAATCATCATCCTATAAACTAGTTTTTAAGATTAAGTTAAACTTAATACCCAAATTTAACACACCTAATGTTTTATCTATTAGGTTGCTGAACAAAACAGAAAAATTTCTAACGCCTACCTCTAGTTCTGTAAGCACAAAGAATCCACAAAACTCTTTTAACTTTCCTTTTTGGTCTAAATAATTGATGAAGTTGAAAACAAGCACATCATTCATGATTGAGAATGGGCAAAGCAAAAGGTTGAGAAAACATCTCATTGGCCAACGCCCAGTCAGAACTGACACACCAAATAATATATGTGAACCAGACTCAACAAATAATAATTGATTGCATTTTCATTTTTCAACGTAACTTCCCTTCTCATGCACATAAAATATCAACTACTTTTCTTCTTCTATGCAGTCTGCTTTTTATTCTGTATAACCTTATACACAATTAAAAAAATCATTTAAAATTAATGTTAATACAAGTATTTTCTATACAAATTTAACCGTAGTTTTCAATAAAAAATTTCTAATTTTTATTTGTAATCATATACAAAGTTAATGCATATTGCAGCAAATTGAAAGAAATTTCAATGAAAGCAACGAGTGTACCAATGTAACACCTATGGTACTGCTTTGCTCGGAATTTAGAAACAACCAAACGGGTTGTGGCACCGTAGCACATGAATATGCTCCTTGTTTTGGAAGAATTAATTGACTAACACCTATGGTTGAATCTCTACGCGCATTTTGTTAAGTGCAAATTTGACCCAGTTGCCACACTCAATTATTGCAGTTCAATTTGGAAAAATAACACAATATGCAACTCAACGCGTTGTGTTCACATTCCTAGTTGTTCCAATATTTGTTTCCAAAAAAGACTATGACAAATTTACATAGACTTGACCAATTGTTATACTCAATATTGTACAAGCCAGGTCCATGATCAAAAAAGAAAACAAAATCTGATTTTTCTGAACATACGATAACTTTTTTTCTGCATGAAAAATAACTGTTCTGTATATTGATGATTGATGATACTGTTGGATAAGGATTTGGTACCCTTTTGGGGAAACTGAAAATCCAAGGAAAAAAAAAAGGTGTGATGTTGAAATCAGATAGCTTCTATGATTGTATTTGTATGTACATAATCTACAAAAGAATTCAAGGAATGCATCATAAATTTATAAATCCACAGCATCAACAGAAAGGGAAACTGTCCTGTGTAGAGTGTCTGGAAGCAATGACCCTATGAAAAAACTCTTCGCAGTAACCATTCCTTCTTCATGAGAACACATCACCTCACAATTTTGGGCCCTTTGGGCGTCCAAATTTGGGTGGCTTTTTTGAACTTGAGAATTCCAACTGGAATCACAGTTAAAGTAACTACCAAAGGGTTTCAAGTGAATCCCATGGTTGACTCCATTTACTTACCAAATTTGTGTTCTCTGTTATTTGTATGCGAAGATTCAGCAGCTGCTATGCCAAAAGTTCACTTAACTCCGTTTGGTATTTGGCTTTGAGCCATCTCATATCTTGTTGAACTTCTTTCTTATCTTCATTCTCAGTGCCATAATAATGAACAGATAGTAGACGAAAAATTTCCTGCTTCAGCTGTAAATTTGTTTTCCCAATCACCCTTAGTTTTATCTTCTGTGAACACTAATTAATTTAATTGCTCATACTATTCATCAGAATGGCTTTGGTCAGACTCTACTGGACTCAGTTCACAACTTTCATGATGATTCCATAACTCTTGATACTGCAAGCAGTCTGGTTTGGTTGATTTGATATGTGCATCCTGTGTAACGTGATTGTTGTACACCTCAGATTGGAATGTAAACTCCTCAAACCGTCCATGCATTGAAGCACATCCATGTCTACAGCATTGAGAAAGCTGCAGGTTCTTTCCCCCTTGATCATGTGAAAGAAAATCCATAACATTGTCACCAGAAGTATGATTAGATACACAGTTGTTACAAAAACTTTTATTTACAAAATGGTTAGTTTCATCAAATCCTGGTCCTAGCATCCATTCAGGTACCAAGGAAGCAATTTCTCCATCTATCATATCTGCTATTCTGGTAACATTCTGATCCATAATGTCGAGTTCTGCAACCATTTCAGTTGCTACACTTAATGCTGTGTCCATCTCTGTGTCAAATGGGAAATGAATATTTCGAATTCGGCCTGCCACATAAATAAAGTCAAGTTATAAATCTTAAATTTCATCCTGAGATATGCATGTCATTGGGATAAAGTAACAACAAAATAAAAGAGACATTCCAACCTTCTTTATCTGCAATTCTTAGTCTCAGAAAGATGCCTCCATCATCTTTCCTCTTTCCCTTGATGCTTATGTCGACATCTTCCAAGGATTCTTCATCATGGCACTTGAAAAGTTCAATTCCACTAGATTCAATCTCAGCCAGATGAGAATACCAGTCTCCTTCAAACCCTAAGCCATTTGAGTAGTCAGTACTTAGGTCACTATAGCTCCGGTGGAGATCAAAGACTGGTTGTCGGATGAGAGGACCCAAGTCATCAAATGCTCCACTGTCTGCTGGTCCCAAATCATATGCATAATCATCAGTTCTAAGAAAGGGGTCATCTAGAAGCTCCCTTGCAGACAGCCTTAGAGAAACTGTTGCCAGGCATTTCTCGACAAATTGTCGCACTTCTGGATCCTTCACTTTATACAAAGCATCTGGTTTCCTACCCTGCAGAAGTACAATGTCAATGATATATTGACACTCCAGAAAAAAACACTTACAGAATGGAAACGAGAAAGAAAGCAATCTTACAGAAATAACTTTCTTGTATATTTCTGCAGGATGGTTGCATTCACTATAGGGGTAGTCAAATGTGACCATTTCTATTATGCACATCCCAAAGGAATATATGTCAACTAATTCATTATATGCCTCTTGATAAACTTCTGGTGCCATGAACTCAGGTGTTCCTGTGGAAATGCAAATGTAACAGATAAAACTCAAACTAGCATTACCGATCCTTGTTCAAATCAAACCTCTTATCATCTTAATAATGTCAACCATGTGTTATATATCATAGGCTTCCACATGTTACGGCCAAATCAATTTCAAGAGGCAACATCAACAAAGTGAACTGGTGTTATGAAAAGCTCTAATACTAATCCTTGTTCAAATCAATACTCTTACTATCTTAAATCTTAATAGCAACAACCGAGCAGTCTATATCATACAGTTTCACATGTTACCGCCAAACCATAAAGGCGGCATCAGCTAAGTTAACTAATTGCACCTGGTTTTGGAGCTAGCTCATGTTTTGTCTTTCTTATGATATATATTTCAACATGAATTAGACATAGACATACCTACACAATGAGCAGCATGAGATTTCCTGAGAATCGTGGCGAGGCCAAGATCCCCAATTTTCACTTCCCCTTGGTTTCCATTGATAAAGATATTATCACACTTGAGATCCCTATGGATCACAGGTGGGTCACGGCTATGCAGATAGAGAAGCCCTCTCAGGATCTGCCTACACCAATGCTTCACTGCTCTGATATTAACTCTTTTGTGCTTTAGCCTATACCTATTTTGATAATCAAAATAAGCTAAAAACCAAAATAATAATAATAACAATAATAA
Organism: Clitoria ternatea; assembly: GCA_037962975.1. Taxonomy (NCBI): domain Eukaryota; kingdom Viridiplantae; phylum Streptophyta; class Magnoliopsida; order Fabales; family Fabaceae; genus Clitoria; species Clitoria ternatea. Next base: position 2,940,640 of record CM075673.1, on the reverse strand, counting down.
TACAAGATCTCAAAAGCACAGAAATGTTAACAACCATATATATAATATAATGCAGAAAAAAAGGGGTGGTACAGGAGAGTACTCACTGTCTAAGAGTGCCAGAGGTAAACATTTCAGTGACAAAATTGATATTCCTATTAGCAGTATCGACCCAAGAGGTATAAAATTTCATTATGTTTTTGTGCTTCAACGTCTTGAGGAGATGAATTTCACAGTAAAGCCTTTCAAGTTCTTCAGGGCTTTGCAGAAAATCATACAACTTGACCTGGTTCCAAGCAACTTCAATCCCTTGGTACTCATCAAACGCTCTGTATCTGCATCAATTAAATAAATAAAAAATATAAAAAATGCCCATTTCCACAAACTCAGAAAATAACCCCTTATGTAATGAGTAGTTGGGAAGCTACGTAATCAACAGGAAAAAACCAAAAAACGAAAAAAGAAAAAAACTGAAAAAAAAAAAAGAATGGGTTGGTGACCCAGAAAAAAAGGAGAACTTTTGTATGTAATATTGAAACATACACTATTTTGGAAGCTCCTTTGCCGAGAACTTGATTGTACTGCGAGAAGGAACACGAACATGATTCATGATTGATGGAGGAAATGAAAAGAAATTTAAGAAGAAAAGGGAGAAAAGAGAAGAGAGGAGTTACTCTGCCATATCTTCCAGTTGGATCGACTTCAACAAAATCAGAGTACTCTGTTTCACCATTCATCTTGTATTGAAAAATTAAGCTTTTTTCTCTCCTCACAATATTTCTCTTGATGTTCTTCTAACTTGTATAAATACGAATCCAGAGAGCAAAAAAATTTAGAAGAATCTCTCTTTCTCTCTCCTCTTTCTACTGTCGTCAATTCTTATTTTAATAGTGAGAGACAGAAGAAAAACAAAAAAGAAAAAAACAGGGGAGCAATTTCACAGAGAACAATATTTTTGACGGGTTAGATTACAGAGCCACCCACCTCACGACGAAACATTATAAATAAATAAGACTTTATTTAATAATGAGTAATTATGTTAGTTGCTCCATTTTCTTTTAAACCCGTTTGGTAAATACTTATATATGTGAAGAATTTTATTTCAGTAATTTCAATCATAGATACCCATTTGATAAACGTTTTACTTTTCAATTCTCTTTTCACATTATCTCTGTTTTCAATTATGACTATGGAAAATGCAAAGTAATATTCCAAGAGGACCGGTTAAAAAAATAAAAGTGAAAGATATTCATTTAAAATATCATTGAAATTAACTTATTCTCATTTCTGAAAAATCCCTACATAATTTCATATTTAAAAATTTTACTTTTGTTTTCTTAAGTAATATTTTTAGACCACTCAAACTTATAATTCTTAGAACATATCGGATATGTTTGGTTAACAAAAAAAAATTCTACGATTAAATGAAGTTTTGACTGTTTTAATAGATGTAAAAAATTAATATTAACCATTAAATTTTTCTATTTTTATAATTCTATTTCTTCAACTACAAACCAAACGGACACACTATCTATTTCTAGATGGTGTGGAAAATTGAGTGGTGCAATGTAGATAAGTGTAGATGTTTAGTGGTATTTTGATGGTTTGCAGAAAGCAAAAAATCACAAGGTAGGTGTCTTTTGGAATACAACTTTTTTGTTTTTGCATGCAAAAGTCAGAAGAAACTTTAACCTAATCCATCAGCCAATTAAAGAAATTGATCCAATGTTTTAACCTCGCATTTATTAAATAAACAAATCGTCTACACAAGAATTAAAAGACGAGTGTGATATCCAACTCAACTTGTGGACTTTTATACACGTAAGATTAGCTTAGCTAATTAGCTAATTAACACACATCATTACTATGTTGCACGTGTGATTACGTCCATACTTAAGTCACATTCATCACAAATTCATCCTAGATATGCCACGTCGAAGAATTAAGTGAAAATTATGAAGTATGGGATATTTTCTTTTATACTAATTAGTATATGATTATGATTTTTATGCTCTCATATGACGTATAACATAATTTCTTACATGATTTGTGATATAAAATGAAGTGTGGATATTATGTTTCACGCTCAATTTCTAATCTATTTTGTCTTATATTTATTTTATGTTATTATTTATAATGGTTTATTGTTGTTATATTTATTTATTTACTATTATTATCAACACACTAAAATAATATAAATAAAATGAAATACGCTAAATAAAAATAACAAAAAGTACATATATATATATAAAGCGTTTTAAATAAAATAAAATGTAAGTAAAACAAAAAACTAATAAACTTCATGTCCATGGTGAGAGTGACAGTGGGTCAAGTGAGGGCTATTGGCTCTGGATGAAGGGTTGAACAATCGATTATTATTAAGGCTCGTGACGATGTTGGCGACATTTGGGTCGATGGTGGTGTTGGTGCTCCTCCTCCTTATCTTTTGAGACAGACTAGTCGTTTAAGGCAACATAAAAATATTGATGAGTCCACCTAGATGACCTGCCTTGTTATGCTCAAGTTAGGGTGGTTATCTAGGTCTCTAGTTGGTTGAACTACATCTACAACCAACTATACTATGCTAGCTAACCATTAACGTCTTGGAACTCCTCCCAAAGGTATGCTATCTTTAGATCCACACCTGCGGATTCAAGGCCAGTGGACTTGGATATTGTACTGGTCTGGACCGGGGTCTACGATCCGGTGTATGGACCAGTCACAAAAGTATATGATTCGAGTGTTTATACACCGGTACAGTGGGTATCCGGTATTATAATCCGACCTCTCAGTGGGAGAAGCCGGTCTTGTTGTCCTAGAGATCTTTCACACCAAAATTTCACGTTGTTAGGGCGAAAAGTGGTGTCACCTGCGAAGATTCTCTGACGCTCAAGTTAGCAAAGTGTATAAGAACTCAATGAACACTTAAGCAATGCAATAGTAAAATAAGAGTAAGAACAACGTAACCTTGCATGTGTTAGTGAATATGTTATTTATAGTTGAGCGTGGAAAATGAATCGTTGGGCGCAAGTAGGCCCATGAGTTATGATGCCGTGTGTAAAGTGTCAATCAGAGTAGTTCAGTGTTCAGAGCGTGACAGTGGGTAGGTCAATGATCAGTGTACGATTCTGACACAGGGATGGGGATACTCCACCTTTTCCGTATATCACGCCTGTAATCGTACTTACTCCTTTCAGTGAATGATATAGATACATTCCGCTGTGCAGGGTATCTACTTTGATAAGTAACGACTCCACTTATCTTATCATGTCACTGAGACAAATGGTTATATGTGACGGAGGAATGAGAGCGGATGAGGGGTTCAGTGTCTCATATGCGACTTCGGATGACCGGTGTAGGAAGGGATCCTACATGGTGTCTTTTCAGTACGGATATGTGACATGATACCGGTTGTCCTTCAGTATAGTTAGGATGATGTCTCATCATAGGGGCCGGTATCCAGACCGGATCAGATATTAAGAGAATTTGTGAGGAAGTTTTTAATTTTGGAAGGAAATAAGAGAGGGAGAGAGGTTATTGCGCACATAAAAGCTTCATAATGGCATAATATGTCCTACGATCCCTTTAACATGATAATTTTAAAAACACGGGTTCAGTGAGAGTTTGGTATTATAAAGTCTACCTCATAACCGGTGTTGAACCTCACTAACACTTAAATATTACGTCGGTTCAGTGAAAACCTTGTGCCCTTTAATCTTTGCTTGAACTGTCCGAACCGGAATGAACTGGGTGAACTGGTGTTGTACCAGCAAAAGAGACTTAATAAACAGTCATAACGCAGTAATAACGAGTGATCACAGTGAAATTAATGAGAGTGATAAATCATGTGTACTTGTTAATGAATGTTTCTTATTTATGGATCTCTTCATGATACAACTTATGATTTGACTTCTGTCAAAATATCAGACTTGGTTCAGAGGTAAGTTGGCCACTTGCCTTTGACCCTGGCACGGTGTCAGCTTTTTTGACCAAGGTCGGATCTCAAGGGATACTGCTCATTGTAGCAATTTGACCCTTGTTTTCTTAAACTTTATTCGCTTTGGAGATCCTAGTGTTATCTGTTCGTGGGGATCGATGAACATTAGATCTAAATCTTACACGTCTTTAAGTATCTCAACAACAATGTGGGATAAATTTTACATCATTTATATTAAATCTTACACTATTTTATCAGCATTAACATTATATGTCTTAGAAAGAGAAGAAAGAAAACTCATCTAAACACAATAAGAATGCCGTCTCCCTTTTTTTTCATTTTTTTTAAGTACTATAGTATAAGGACCACTATAATAAAAAAGTGAAATATTTACTATTGTTTTGAAATTATACTTAATTATGTACATCCATTTATCTTATCATAAATACCGTTATTGATATTAGAATTAATTTAAATTAATTATTAATATTATATTTTATCATTTGCAGTTCATTCATGTGTTTTATAAAAACCAAACTCAAATCCTAATACGAGTTTAAGAATTTCAGATCCTAAATTGTATTTGGACGTGCAGCAAATTATAAAAAAAAGGAATGAAAATGAAATAGGGACAAACCCAATTAAGGAAGGTAATATGGAGTTTTACAGCTACCTTTGTTAAAAAAAAGTTATCTTTTTTTACAGAGAAAAAGTTGACTTAAACTTTTAATTTAGGTGTGAGAAAAAAGTTAATTTTTTTAAGTATATATTAAATCAAATTAAAACACAAACTATAAGTTGTAAGAACTTTGGTCTCTTTAATCTCCTTAAAAGAATTCCCTTGTAAGTTGTAATGTTAACAAACTGTGAATAATATGAATTTCGTTAAGAACGTGGTTTTAAGAATCGGTAGGCTGAAAATCAATCAAAGAAGAAGGAAACACTGTTTTTTTTGGTAAGAGTAAGTAGAGACACTATTTTGATGAAAATGATTGTATTTTTTTTTACTTATAACATTATTTTAAAAAAATGTTGTTGATTAATAATTATAAATTACAAATGATGCCTAAAGAAACATAAAACTTAAACTTTCATATATTTATGAAGTAAAACAATTATAAACTAAATTAAACCCATTTCAAAAAGATTTTCAATACGAGAAGTTAACATAATCAAAGAACTTCCACATAAATAATTTCATTATATTTGATTTTGACACACCAAATTCTTTGATTTGTAATTGTTTCAAAATGTATTTTCGGGAAACTAGGATTTTTAGAATATATTTTTATTTATAATTCATACTAAAAGGGTTGGAAATCTTAATTTTCATTTAGTCTAAAAGTTTTCTAATTACGTAAAATTATAATTATGTCCTAAATATAAACTTATTCAAATTTTTTTTGTATATAAAATTCTCATTCAAAATTAATAGAAATACAAAAGTAATTAAAATTTTAAAGATCCATAAAATTTTTTTAGAAAATATAATTCCAAAAAATATAATTCTTGAAATTAAAAAAATATTCATGTACTAAATATCTCCTAAGTGTTACTTAAACACAATATATTAAAGTAATTTTGTTTAGCCGAAAACATCATATTATATGATAGTGGCCCAACTTTTCAAGTAGACATTATTTTTATCTACAAAATTGAAATATGAGACATTATTTAAGAGAAATCAAACCTATAAATTATAATATTTAAATGACTGTAATCATTTATCAGTAAAATCAAAGTAATTTATTTGCATAATAATTTTTCTATAAGTACGATGTAATATATGTGCATGCGTGTTACGCTTTTCAGTATTTTTTTTTTTGTTGACAGAAGAAAATGTTTAGAATAATTTCAGTATTCGTATTGCACATGATTATTCAATTTAGATAAATTTAAAAAGTAAATTCAAATTATTAAAATTGGTATAAATAAATTAAGTAAATTGAATACATTCAAATAAAAAGATTACAACAATGAAAATATATATAATTAATTAAATTTAAAATAAAAGGCATGCACTATTAGTTTAAAAAGGATAAAATGAAAAATTGAACCACTTTATTTAATTCAATACTGGTACTATATATATAAAGTAGTATAAACATAAACAAGTTGATTAAGAATATATTTTTGTTGGGTATAAGTTGATTAAGATAACTATGCCGTAAACAAAGGCAATTAATGCGAAATTGACTCGTTTGTCACGGAATCCGTAAGTTCCGTACAATTTGAGAGTCAAGAGTGAATAGAATACATGACCCTAAGTTAAGGCCAAAGGCTCAAAACAGAATAAAACAAACGGAAAAAGAAAAAGGAAGGGCTTTCCCTCCCCTCACTTTACGATCCACCAGAACTCTGCTTTGTACGTGTGCCAATTGCCAACTACAAATCTCCTTTTCTAGTATTAATATGCAGCATACATGTCATCGTTGAGATTGAGGTTGTTTGGATACAAACTCCGGTTGGTAACCTTAAAAATACATCCAACGGTTAAACAGAATTTTGACTGTCTTGAATTGTATGAAGGATCAATATCAACCCTTAAATTTCTTCATTTCCCTAACTCAATTTCCCCAACTAGAAACCAAACAAACACTAATCATTAAAATAGGTCAAACTTACCGGACCATCCGAATTTACCTATAAAATGAACGAGTTTGGTCATTTAAAAAAATTAGACTCATTTAGCCTAATTTAATAAAGTCTGAGTCCAAATATAAAAAATTTGGTTGGATTCGAACAGCTTGTTAAACCAGTCTTCTTATATATATATATACATATACACACACATATACATACTATTACTATTTTTATCTTAATGAAAATAAAAACTTTTTAAGTTATAAATTATAAATATTAAAAAATAATATAAGTAACCTACCAAACTTAAAATTCAAAAGGTTGTTTGGATACAAAACCCGGTTGGTCAGAGTTTTAACTGTCTCGAATTATGTGAAAGATCAATATCAACTCCGTTTCCCCAACTGAAAACCAAACGGACAATTAGTCTGATCCATTAAAGTCTACAGCTAAACCACGTACAACTCAAACCAGCTAACCTATGTTAACAATTTTAACTAACAAAATAAGTTATTTTTAACAAATCTCAATTGAGTCACAGTTATAACCAAAGAGGAATTGTTGAAAGAAAAAAAAAAGGTGAGAAAAAATGATCCAATATATTTCCGTACCACAAGGCGATACGTAATGATATATAGAGATTAGAGAGAGCACTTATGTTAATACGTTGTTTCTTTTTTCATTGTTTCTCCTACGTACGTGGATCCAAATCCACTAGGTATTTTATTTGTGAATCCATCTAATCTAATTTAATGTAAATAGTACAATTTTAACTGAATGAAGTCAATTGTTAGTTTTAATTAATCTTAAAATTTGATTGAGTTAATTAAATTGTTAGTTTTAACTAATCTATGCATGGTTTCTATTTATCAATTATTATACTTAATTCTTTAACAGTGTTTATGTATAATAGTATAATTTCCAGCTATGTTATAACTAAATATTCTTAATTATGAGCTTCATTAAATATTTTTAATTAAGGTAAATGAGCAATACAGACTACTCCTGTATTATAATAGCATCATACACAAATTAAAGTTTGTTTACAATTATAATCATCTACTAAGATCGATTTATCAAACACAGTGATCAAATCATTGTAAACTATAATAAATCGAATAAATGAAATGAGTTACGTACTGAGAACCAAATCTATATATATAGGAACTATAATTGCAATCAAAATTCAAGTGGCAACTGGCAATTACGTGTAACAACCCATATAAGAGTGTGTGAATGATATATAATATACGAGTTCTCTCAAATGTAAATTTGTCATGCATGCATGCATGTGTGCTGTTTGGAAGTTAGGGTGCATATTCATTGCCAGCTATAGCACATGACACACACACACACATATATATATATATATATATATATATATATTCTGTCAATAATTAAATTTGTAAACAACTAATCAAAATCCAACAATCTTAATAATTCTAGAATAGTTAAAAGTTAAGTTCGTATTTTACCAAGGTAGCTGGTTTAAATGGTTTTATGTGAATGTTTCTAGAAAGATTCATGTTGTTTGGTCTCTACTGAAAATTAAGATATGTATATATTAATTGGAAGTTGTAACTAAATTAGACACCACTTGTGCCGCCAGAGAGCTTTGTATAATTGGAAACTGGAACTCAACCAAACAAACAGGTCCATCTTTTGAAAAAAGTTGAAATGAAAGTAGCTACGGAAAGGGTTCGCAATAGATGTGCTTTACAAGTCAGCCACAAAAGAAAAAGAGAGACTGTAGTTTCATAATCACATGCCATTATATGAATGTTTTTAGAATTGGATAAGTCATTGAAACGATACCAATTCAAGTAAATTGTAGGGTTTGTTTAGTTTTCAGTTAAGGAAATAAAATTGGGGAAATAGAAAAATTTAAGGGTTGATATTGATTCTTTACACCGTTCGAGACAGTCAAAACTCTGTTTGACCATAAGATCTATTTTTTGGGTTGGTCAAAACGGACCCGTAATTAAACAGAGTTTAATCATAGTTGAATTAGTAATATGAAAGAATTAGCTCAAATTAATTATCTAACTAATTCATAATTCAACCGATCAGACGAGACTAACCTATTCGATTTTGATAAATAATATATATATATATATATATATATATATATATATATAGAGAGAGAGAGAGAGATAAAGGTTTGCATCACACACACTCACTACCCAGCCATGCATTTATAACGTTGTCTTGTCGGCTTCTTCCCTTACCCTCTATATGGTACGTACATTACGTTTTCCTTGTACAAAAGCAGATCCTGTAGTACCATGTTTGGGTTATGGAAAATGGAAATACACAATTCCATTGCGCCTCATCGTTTTTATTTTCTATTTTTATTTATAAAACTGTTATCATATTTTTTTATTTTTAAAATTTGTATAGAAAAAATGAGAATAAAAAATAAAACAGTTGTTTTCAGAACTAAAACTATAAACAGAAAATAGATATTTGTTTTTATTTTTTTGATTTTATTTCAATTAAATTTTTTTATTATGTTTCCTGTTTTTAAATTTGTGTATTGAAAATAATCATTTTCTATGTCTTGTTTATATACTTTTTTCTATATAAAATCTTAAAAACAACCCCTAAATAATAATTTTGAAATTAAAATTAAAAATGAAAAGAAAAAACTAAACGATTCCAAATCTTTTCTAAATCTTTTTTTTTTTTGGGTGCTTGAGATTGTGTATATATATTACATGTCATGAACTTTTGTCAAAAAGTCATTGGTGGCTAGTGGCTACCTTTTCAATAATTTATTATATATTTGGCTAAAGATAATCTCGTATATACTTGGATATATATCTATCTTTTTGATTCCACGTTCAAAGCTAGTTTCCTTTTGGTATTCAACGTAAGCACCTTTTTTAATCAATAATTTTTATTTGTTGGATTAATAGTTCTATTAATATTGTTATATTTTAATGATCAATTTTAACATAATACATAGTAATTTCAAAATATAAGGATTAAAATTAATAAAAAATAACTAAAAGACCTAAATAAAAAAATCATTGTGGTTTTAATTTTTTTAATGTGTGATTATTTAAATTGATATGGACTAAAATACCCTCATTTAAATCTATTATTTTGTTAGTAATAAATAATATCTCAATTTTTTAAATCTTATTTAATAGTCAAATGAAAAATGATATGAGAAATATACATTGGTTATAAAATGATACAATTAAAAAAATATTAATTGATTACATCTTAAATTCTTAAATGAACAGATTGAGTAATATTTTATTCTAAAATGGATAATGGAGGTTACATCGATTTAATCAGCATTATGATTTCTTAATTTATCTATCTGAATTAATGGAGTGTATAAGATTTGTATCTTCCTTATTCTCTTTTCTTGCCGCCGGGCCCCTAAAAAGTAACTAAACAGCGATTTACAAGGTTTTGTATTATTATTTTTCTTATTTTTGCACGAGTACCAATTTGTCAATTTAAAATGATAAAAAAGTTAATAGATATGGATTCCTATAAAGAGATTCTTTGCTGGTCTAATGGATGGATATTAAACCAGTCTTGACATAAAATTTAGGGAAAACCTAAGAATCTAGACATGATGATATTAGTAAATAAAAAGTTATAACTAAAAAGTTAAGGGTCCGTTTGGTTTTCAGTTGAAAAAATAAAATTATGAAAATAGAAAAATCTTAAGATTAATATTGATTATTTACATTATTCGAGACGGTCAAAACTCCGTTTGATCATAGTTTGTTTGGATACAAATCCCGGTTGGTCGGTTTGACCAACCCCAAAAATACATCATATGATCAAACGGATTTTTGACTGTCTCGAACGGCGTGAAAGATCAATATTAACCCTTAAATTTTTTCATTTCCCCAACTCTATTTTCCTAACTGAAAACCAAACAGACACTAACTAACACAGTTAAAAAACCAAACACACCCTAACTTAGTGACATCAAATATTTTTAGTTTTTTGGGCGGGCACAGTGTCTAGATAACATTCGTCTATATATTCCCGAGTGCTTAATAGGATCTTAGCATATTTATAGATTCATCAATATTGGTGGCATTTATCCAATACATTATTAGGAAACTTCTAACTATTATTAATTAGTCCTTAATTTAGTGTTTACGTGACATGAAAAATATAATTTTTTAGAAAGGGGACACGACACGAACTGCTGAAGGAGTCAGAGGGAGAGAGAAAAACAACGATAATTAGAGGATGCGAGGTTACGCTAAACAATAACAAAAAACAAATGGTAAATTTTAATGAAGCAGTCATGAGAGAAGTGTTGGGAGTTGGGGCGTTGACGACAAAAATGAGACCTAATATGACCTACATTAAACTTAGGGTTTAGATTTCCTGGGATCAAGGCTAGTACTTTGTTTTCATTTCAATTATGTTTTAGAGCAAATCCTCAAATTCCTCTAAATTACCAATTTGTTAAGTTAGATTTAAATTTCATAATTGACCACAGAAATTTGATCTAAATTATCGGCCCAAGACTAAGATGTTGGGCTTTTTATTTTGAGGATACAGCAATCTTTTTGACCAAAAATAAAAAGAAATTTGACCCAAAAAATTTAACAATATTGTGTCACAAGAAATTAATATAATGATTCATATTAATCTTGTACATTATTTAAAAGACCTTTTAATTTTATTTATTTAACAAATCAATATTAAATTTTGACCAAAGAATCTCAACAAAACAAACACCCAGCCAATTGGTTGCTTCAACAAACAAGTTAGGTAAGTTTGGTTCCATTAAGTTCATTAAACTTCGTTTACAGTTACATTGGTCAAATCTCGGTTTAGGGTTAACCAATCTAAAAAAACATTGAAAAAGGAGTTTTAGTGTCTATTTGATTTTAAGTTGGGGAACGGAGTTGGAAAAATAAAGATATTTAATGGTTGACTTCACGCAATTTAAAACAATCAAAACTCCGTTTGACTGTTGAATGTATTTTTTGGGTTGGTCTGATCCAAACAACCCCTTAATTGTCGTAGCAGCGTGAAACATCAATATTAACCTTCTTCCGATGCAAACCAAACCACCTCTTATTGTTAGGATGAGCTCAAGCTCTTCCTATCTTCCCAGTTTTTCTTTGATAACACATTTAACTTACACAAACAGAGCTCAGCTGATGCTACACAGCATGCATATAATCATTCAAGTGAAAACGTTTATACGCAATTACAAGACCAGTGACAGATTAAAGGCAACAAAGAGAAGAAAAGCTTATTAACTAATGAACACAACAAACAACAGAGGGAGCAAGAGCAAGAGAGTAATTCAATAATTTTTCACTTTGCTTAGCCTAATTCCTTATCAATAGCATTCTTAGCAGTTTCAAGATCCTCATCAAAGAACATATCCCAATGGCCATCCCATTTGATGAAAAACTCGGTGTCTTCATAATACTTAACCCTATGAACATCCCCTGCTGGAGTGAACAAGTAATCCCCGACCGTTAGATCATATCTCTCTTCCTTCGTCAGATTCCAAACGCTCTTCTTCCCTTCCATTACCACCAAATCGTGCCCGAACGTGTGGTGATGCGCCGGTTCAACGCTCCCAGCCTTGAACCTAACGAACGCCGACGTCGGAGATTCCCTCACAATCTTCATCGATCCGCCGGGAATCAAATCGATCGGGTTCAGTTCGCGGTTCTTCACAAGACAGCAGACCGCGCATGTGTCCACCGCTCCCTCCTTTCCGATTTCCGGCATTTCCACAAGCGAGTTGTCCAGGAACGACTGGATCTCCCCCGGCCATGGCTTGTCGTCGTTGGCAGGACACGGTGACTTGAACGGAGTGTTCAGCCACGTGTCGAGGATCTCGACGGCGGTCTCCGGTGAGGTGTACTTGCCGGAGACGGCGAGGACGTTGGAGTTGTTGATGGAGCGGGCGTTGACTGCGTCGGAGGGGGTAAGGCAAGTGGCGGCATAGACGCCGGGGAATTTGTTGGCGAAGATTGAGACGCCGGCGCCGGTTCCGCAGGCGACGAGGCCGCGGACGTCGGAGGAGGAGGATTGGGAGACGCGGCGCCCGACTTCGGCTCCGGCGGAGTAATAGGAAGAAGTGCCGAGATCTTCAACTTGGATGTTGAGGGAGCGCAAGTGAGCGACGAGAGCGTCTTTGAGGGGAGTGCCAAAGCCGTCGGCGGCGGCGATGATTTTGGCTGCTGCCATGACTGATTAAATCGGAGTGTTCAGTCAGGTAAGTTCAATGAATCTGGTCCTAATAAATTTGCGTCATCCCGGAAATGTCATTTTCACTTCAACGCAAGGAATGTTTGTTTTGTAATTAAAATAAAAAATTTAAAAATTGATATTAATTTTTACGCTATTTAAAATAATCAAAATTTGGTTGTTAAAATCTTCCCAATTAAGAGAGTTTTCTCCGATGAACCACCAAAAGTGCTACAAGGCACTAATCATAATTCTTTTTGGAATGTGCTAATCATAAATTATTGGACAAAAGTTATTTTTGTTGGGATCAGATACGGGCCCAAGCCCAACAACATCTGCGAAAAATGCATTTATGTGCTAATCATAAATCATTTGAATGAGAAACAACATAATAAACACATAAAGTTTGAATCCAAGTAAACATTTATTTGCCGAGAGCAAAGCAATATTTGTACAAGAACAAGAAAAATAAGAATTAAGAAATGAAATGGAAGATTAATGAATCAATTTATGTTCCATGCATATAGCAAGAAAGAGAAACTAGTGGCATTACTTCCAGAAGACCTTGTTGATGATGAAGAAGAGGTTCTCCCAGATTCAACAGTCTCCTCTGCCCACTGCAACACACTTGAAGTCGACACGGTCTTCTTCCTCATTAACCTCTTCTCCGCACCCACCATTTCAGGCCACACCGTTCCATCCCCAACTTGAAACACAAAAACCCCGTTACCGTTACTGTTAACTACCCAACTCAACACGTCCCAGTAAAACTCCACTTCCACCCCGTCAACCATAAACTTCTCATACCCTCTAAATTTCCACGCCAACCTTTTAACCACCAAACGTGTAACACCGTCAACTTTCACGCTCAACGCACCCCCACCACACCCAATCTCTATGTCGTGCTTCGAACCCATGAACACCGCACGTGACACGTAACTGCTCCTCGTTCCGAACACGTGCTCTCTTCTCGAAAGCAGAACACAGTTGTTGTTGTTCTGTTGGGTTGTGTTTGTGTCGAAAATAACAAGTTTTGTGTGGCGCTGAGTGAAATCCTGGAGAAGGTCGCCGAGGAAGAATTGGAGGGTGCCATTGTGAGAGATTCCTAAGTAGAAGTGTGAGTGTGGTTCTGCGGAGTTTTGGGTGAACTCTGCACGTGTGAAGTTCCAGTGGAGCTTCGTTTTTTTGCGGTTGTGGTTGATGGATTTTGATTTTGGTTTGTGTCGTGTTTTGAAGAGCGAGAGGGTTGGTGAGGTGAGGGGGATTGTGGTGGTGAACATGTCTGGTGCTGAGATGGTTAAGGAGTGAGAGGAAAGGGTTTTGGACCAGCTTAGGGTGAGGTATGTGGGAGTGTTGTTATTGCATAGTTGAGTTTGGTATATGCATGTCACCACATTCTGTGGCATTTGTGACTGTGAGTAGTAGCTGCCGCTGCTGCTACTGATTGATGATGGTGTGTTGGGCTGGTTGAAACAAGCTTTGATCATGTTCCTTGTGCTGTCCTTCTACACACTGTGTAATGTATAAAGGATGTTTCTTGATTAAATCATGTGTGGTTCATATGGAAAGGAAATGAGGAAGGAGAAGACAAAGTAGTTAATAATGTTTGATTGGTTTTTTCATTTTTATGGAGTTATAGAGAGGAGTGTCTGTGGGGTTTGTCAATAATAGGAGGGAAAGTTTCCAACTTGTAAGCATGGTGTGAGAGTGAGGAGCGGGGCTGTCAAATTTTGGCTTTATATTAAAGGAGTTAAATCAGACTTTTTTTTAACCTATCAAATTCGAGTTAGATTTGGGTACAAACATTATGAGTAGTAAAAATGATATATTATGAGTAACATGTAGTTCCATTTTCAACTATACTTAAATTAGAAATTTCAAAAGTTTAAATAACCCTTTACACATTGATTTATACGCTCAATAGTATAAAAATATATAGTTTAATACGATAACTTTTTCCAAGTAAATTTTTTTGCATGATTTCTAATAATGTGGGAGAGAAATTGATGAAACAATTAGAACTCTTGTACTAAAAGGTGTTTGATTTTGTGGATGTTTTGGAGGGGTGTGTCCTTTTTTTAGGTGAATGTTGGCCAAGGTAGTGATCTTAATGATGAAAACACAAGGCTTCCGTAGCTACAATGATCAACTCCAGTTGCAATGCCTTTGGCAGACTTTTTCATCGGTTCATATTTTTGTTTCCTTGATTGACGCCTTAGACAAGGCTATAATGGCTTTCTTTATCATATGCTACTGAGCTGTGCTGCACTTGAGACTTTCCAAGTCATCATGGTCAGTACCCGGGACTTTTGTGATTTTCTATTGCATCAGAACTTGCCAATTTTCTATTTTCTATATTCTTTTCCTCTCTCAATCATCTCAAAAAAGAATTGAGGATGGGCCCTGAAGAAAAGGGTGGCTTACCTTTTCTCCCATCCAAAACACCCTTTCTTTCTGTGCTGCAACATTTAAGCCAAAGCTAGTATGTATTTGTCTTCTTTTACCGTTTAAAACATGATATGTGATTAACCGAACTATCTCAAATCCATGTTTGTATTAATATTTTCATCATCTAAATTCTTAGTTGATTCTATATATTACATTATTTTAAAATGGTTTAGACTTGACTTGTAATTTTTTAGTAAATTGCATACCTATCTTTTCTTTTTTTTTTAAGTTTTCACCCACTTAATTAATTATGTGAATCGAACATAGTGGTTAGGTTCGTACCCGTCATGGCCCATATACCCTGTCTTGCAAAAGTTTCCCACCGGAAAGTCGTTAAGATCATATACATTTCATCCCTTAAAGAACTCTAGTCCAGAACTTCTTGAAAAACAATTGACATGCTTATTATTACTTCTGTACATCTCTTCTATAAATATCAATCTTATAAATGCTAAAGATACATGTTTCATCTCTGATAATTGATGGTTTTGTGCATATATCTGCCCATTAACTCCGATATCCCAAACTTGAATGTTAGAGGTGTCTAAAAGGATTCACTCCTTCTCGTATTCTTGCAACAAGTACCCAGGTTAACGGTCCAGAAAAGTACATCAGCATAGTACTTAGACTCATCCAAATATACCTCCAATATTTGTTCCGGTTCCAAGAGAGATCACTACGAAAACTAAAAGTCCTCCCAGTTTAAAGTGAAATTGGAAAATGTCTAGGGTGGTCTTGGAACTCATGTAATCCAACATTGAGAAATTTATCACCACTCTTGGATTATGCATATATTCAGTCTCTTTTAATCATGATATCAGAAAAAGGGTGTTTGAAGAAACAATCAGGCTTTTGTAAGAGAAAATTCAACAAAAGTAATGTTTTCCAGTCCAGTGTTCTAATAAAGGTCTCTGCTCCAACGGTTATGAAGTATAAACCCAATTTTAAGGTGTGAAAAGCCTGTAGTTGTTTAACAGGCTGTATTTTACTGCAAAGTTGTGCAGCTTCAACTAAATGGACCGCATTTCCTTTTAAAATCCATTAATATGATGTAAAAATTTTATATGTACACAACTAAGTTTTACAAATATTTGTACATATTTTTAGGAGGGGGGCCATCGTGATTCTTCATGTGTTAATGCCATTGGATGGCTGCAAGTAGAAGAATCACAAGAAGTGCAACCAGTCCCAAGAAGAATAAGAAAGTGCAAGCTTTCCATAGTGAGATCCCTGACATAAAACTATATGGTTGAATCTGCTAGTTCACAAAACAGAATCAACTTATTAAGTGTAAGAAAGATCAAGTTGTGTGATGCATAGAGACCATGTTAATACACTAACTAGTAAATACCAAAAATCAAGAGTGTTTACATACCTGAGTTCTGTTTTCATCATCTGACTGCTATAAGAGAGAAAAAGAGGATCACACTCCAATTTAGCCTTTAAAACCATTACAAATTTTGAATTTCAAGGGTTATTACATAAAGTTCTAAACTACCAAAAAAAAGAAAAAAACATACCAGAAGAGGTTGTTTAGCCAATTCTGATTGACCTTGGGAGTACATTCTTTTCAACAGATCTACAAACGAATGGAGGGAGACAGTACAGGTAAAGTATAACAACAAGAAGCCCTGATCCTACCTTTATTGAATTCTATCTAAAAAAATATTTAAACAAACCCTTCAGAAAAACAAGATCCCTTTTAACTCCTCAACTTTACTTCAAGGACTAAATGAACTCTAGATCAATCCTAGCATTGGAAGCTGGTTAGTTTGAATTAACAGAGGAGAGTACATTTACATGTTTGATTTTTCAAATGTGGGTTCTCTGTGATATACAGGGCCTCGAATCAGAAAAAACGCTTAGCAATCAATCTTAAAGCTATTACTTACTTGCAAAAAGTGTAAAGCAATATGAAGGACATGTTTCCTTTGAAAATTGTGGGATGAAATAACAGATGGTACCTTGATCATCATTGTAGTCATTGCTAACGTTGTATTCTATGCTCCCAGCATCAGAAACATTTCTTGGCCTGACAGAAGTAGAAGTGCAAATACCGAAAGGTGAACCTATATGTCAAAATCAATAGATACCAAATGATGATGACATGATCATATTTAACTATTATATCAAGTATTAAACACTGTAGTATGAAGCTACGAACAATGGCAATTTACAATTATTCTAGGATTTGCTATATACTATACTTGGATAGATTCATAGATAACAAACACATATAAAGAAAACTGCGTCACTTTCCCAAAAACGTCACTTTTCACCAAAAGGAGCTTTTTAGTGACGTCTAGCATGTATTCAAGGAAACAGTTTGTAGAACTTAAACCGACCCAAATAGCTACTTAAGTGTTGGTTTGGTTTCCCGGTAAGGTTATTTACACATAGTTGATCTTAAGTAAATTTTATATTTGTTGGTTGAAAAGAGTTGGATGATGCAACGAATGAAACTCTATTTCTGTATATGAATTACCAATCAGACACTAAAATCACATTCTCATCGATAAGAAAATCAATCATTTAGTATTTACTGTTAAAGATTTTAAGTGGACTGTGACATATCTTATTTTCTCTTATCTATTGAATCAAATCAACTTGCATTAACAAAGGGGATAAATCGATATCTTGGATGTGTATTGAGTGTTTAACATGGAGCAATGGAAGCAAGTTACATACCTGGTGGGGCATGGTAATGCATAAAGAGAGCGAGCCAAAGTTCTGGTCCTTAGTTGGATATCAGAGAACAGTTTCCAACGGAAATCGAGATCTTCATTTGATCTGTAAATTTTGGGCTACTTCAGTTTCTAGTTTATAGTAGAAAGGCACCAAGATGAAATCAGAAAAATGATATTTTGATGGTTATTAATTAATGTACAAGATGGGTTTGGTGGGGGGGTTGCGTAGTAGCGATTCAAGGCGATCGAGCTTGACACCAAGGTCCAATAGTTTGGATCGAGCAGAGTTGGTAACACTGAAATTGAAATTCTTGTGACTAATTCTGTTCTCTAAGTCCTCCACCCACCGCGACGCTTCTTCAGCTTCTCTAAGCCACGCATCCATTATCAGATCCACATTCACAGATTCAGTGAGTTAAACTACTGGTTGTAGTAGTAACGACACAGAAAATGTCACGTGGCGGACAAGTACATATCACTGTCAAAAGGGAAAACAAGGTTTCAACTTTCATGCTCTGGTCCACACTCTATCTTTTTTATTCTTCTTTTAGTTTTATTTATGAAATAATTTAAATGATTCAAACCAAAATATCCTCATCTTATAACTATTCTCGCTTTAACCCTTTTTATATAGATTAAAAAATAATTTATATTGACTAAAATATTCTCATTTGATTCTTTTATTTTATTAGTAATAAATAATATCTTAATTTCTTAATTTTTATTCATTGGTCAAATAAAAT
Organism: Clitoria ternatea; assembly: GCA_037962975.1. Classification (NCBI taxonomy): domain Eukaryota; kingdom Viridiplantae; phylum Streptophyta; class Magnoliopsida; order Fabales; family Fabaceae; genus Clitoria; species Clitoria ternatea. Next base: position 2,922,062 of record CM075673.1, on the reverse strand, counting down.
ATGATAAAAGATAAATATATTAATTGTAAGAGAATATAATTAAAAATATAAATTAGTTTAACTTAAACTTTTAAAATTACAATAGTTTTGAGAAAAAAAAAGCTAAAACGATAATATTTCTAAGATAAAGAAAGTACATATTAAAAAGTATATTAATGCACTCATTTTTATAAAAAAATATATTGTAATATTCTAATTTAAATTATATTTTAATATTAATTGTGACATTTTCTAAAGTAATGATAATTATTAAAAAACATTAAATAATTTTAAACTAATGTAATTTTGTTATTTTTTTGTCTTACAAGTAATTATTAAAAATGAAGAATCTCATCAATGAATGGTTTTTAATTTGTTTTCCAAGTTTGGGTCTTCGGTATTGTGATGGGAGAATTCTAACAACTCTTGCCTCTACAATGGGTACACCACTTAAGGTAGATATACAAACTCATTGGTAGAATCATCAGCCAAGACTATTTACTTTCCATGGATGTATAGGTTTGCTCTAATGACATTTCTAGGGTTCAAACCCCAAGATTGTTTACAAGTGGCTTTCAAGCAAATGACCTTTGATGAGATTTGGAAAGTGATTATGGGTATGAAGTACTTTTAAGTGTTTAAGCCTTATAGGTTTCAGAGCTCTTTGACAACTAACTTTGATTTATCATAAGCAACAATGTGTTTATAATGGTGAAGGATGCCTTTGATACTAGTATAATTGATCTTTCTCTTTTAAATACTTTGATTGTGTTGATCCTTAAGATTCATAACCTAGTTTTAGGTCTACGAGTTTGTGCAATGTCACTCATAAAATCATTATGAAGGTTTTAGTTAACAGGCTTAGACCTTTTCTAATGGATCTTGTTGGCTCTCTCTAAGGGATTTTTATTCCTAGTAGTGATATAAATGATAACATAATTATTGCTTAGTAGATGATGCACACAATTCAAAGGCACAAAGCTAAGAAAGATTGCACGACAATGAAAATGGACCTTTAAAAAACCTATAAGTGTAAGCAGCGGGCAAGAGAAGCAACAACACTGGACCATCAGAAGCAAGACACACAACACCCAAGAGGTACAAGACTAGGAAGTGCAACCTAGAAAGGTGTAACTGGTGGAGAAATAGTGCAACCAGTGGAGAAAAGGTGTGACCCGTGGAACCAAATAGTATTAGATATGAAGAAGTTACAAATGGGAAATGTCAATTTGATTTACTTAGAGTTTATCGTTAGTTAATTGTGCATTAGTTATTTTATATTTTCCAGCTAAGTTATTAGTAGTGGTTGTTAGAATCACGAGATGTGATCTCTTAGTTAGATATTTCTAAATGTATTTAAATTAAGTTGCATTTATATTAAAAATATACATTTTCAACCAATATATTTAGTTTTTTATCATTCATTTACTTTTTACTCTTTTATCACTCTGGCTCTCTTTTGGTTCTACGCTCTGATACCAATTGTCTTTGTTTTCTGAAACCAACAATTGGTACCAAAGCTTTCTGCTTGAGGGACTTATGTGATTGGTGTGATTTTATGTTGCCATGGATTCTGAAACAAAACTTTTCCCAAGTTGATCTCCCAGTCTTTAATGGGGAAAACTATGACCTCTGGACATAAAGAACGGAATCTTACTTGGAGGCATCTGATCGTTGGGAAACTGTGGGAATTATGATATCAATCCTACCATGGCCCAGTTCAAGAATCATAAGCGGTTAAGAGTTTAACCGCTGACAATGGTTTAACCTCTCACCTTTCACTTCCTGAGACTAATTGTTTGTAGTTGTAAACTGGTTTTTAAAGATATTCCGCGTGATAACAGATACCGTCGTTAGATCATTCCATTATGTGAGATGTCAGTGTTAAGAGAATGACTCATACCAGTCATCATGTCACACCGATTCCAAATGATGGATTCTGGTCAAATTACCCTTAAGTTCAGGGGTCGGTATGATATATAATAATTATGATTATCATGATTAAAAAAACTTAAAATAATATAATCTTTCTACTACTATTATTATAATATTATATTATTCATGATATAACTTCCATACAATTATTATTATACTGTGATTATGTGATTTATAATAATTTAATATTAAATGATATTATATTATTTATTTCATGTGAATATAAATTTAAAAATATTGTATTATTAATATTTATATAAAATTTATCATTTTAATTATCTATAACAGTCGGAATTTGATATTTTCTAAGAAAACATTTAAAATATTTTTTTTAATATTATTTATTACAATTACCATTTATTTTATAAATATTGTAACGTTATATTATCTCTACTACTATAATATTACTACATTATTATGATAAGTATAATTTAATTTTAGCGAATGAAAATTTAAAAGCTAGACAAAATATATTTTTATGATTAATTTTTTCTCATTTATTTGCATATTTTTCTACCCATTTAATTATATTTTTAGTTAGTTAATTTTATATTTATTATTATAACTCCTTTTATAATATTTTTATAATTAAATAATTTTTTGTATAATTACTCAGATGAAATTTTTATTTTTAGACTTTTCATGCATATAAATAAAAATAATAAAATTATGATTGTAGGTGTATTTTATTGCTTTTGTTTATAAGATTTTTAAAATTTTATTTGTATTTTTTTATTGAAATTTTAATAAAAGAATATCAATTATAAATTGTGATAATTTGTGTTAACACGAGAAATTATACTAGTATAATTAATTTATTTTGTATCAACTTTCTTTACATTTATAAAAGTATGAATTTTTTTTTGTTACTTTCTCTTCCTATTTCTATTAGCTCAAATAACATTTTTTTCACTATGTTTCTTTACTTTCTACCCACTATCTTCTTTTCATTCAACTTCTTTTTTTATTTCCTTTCTTATCCACCAGTATTTTACAACAATCCTGTTAGAGTGAGAAATATTTACATCATGATGGATTCTCCTAACACGATTTTTTTATCGTAAATACTCGAAACTAAGACATTACTCCATTTAAACTAAGAACGAATCTAAAACTCAAGGGAGGAACGGGTGAAATTTTTAAAATTTGTGAAGGGAAACACGAACCACCAATTTTATAGACAAAATCCATTAATTATTTGTTGGTTTCTTAATATTCCCTAACGATGTTTCTTTAGCTGAAAGAGAGAAGGGTGAATGTCCATGCTTGCCTTTCTCTCTATTCATCCGAGACTTAAACCAAATATTCGTTGATTAACTACTATTATGTGAATATCTAAAATATTAAAAAACAAAATTATGTTTTAATTTAATTATCATTAATAACATTAATTTAAATGTCTTTTTGGTAATTAAATGTGTTTAGGTGAGTTTTTAGGTAGCTAGTAACTTTTTTGAAACGTTATTTCAAGTAATATTTTTCAATTTCAATTACTAGTTAAAATCTTTTTTTATCTCATTGTCCCTTCATAATATTAATAACTTGTAATACCCTTTATTTTATTTTTAAAGATGTAATTATTTCATGAACTTTTATATTATTATTATCATTATATATTTCTTTTATCAAAATTTTATGACATGCTATTATGCCTTCATAATTTTGTTTTGTATAAAAAAATAAACAAGTTAAATATTATTTTATTAAATATGAGATTAATTAAAATATCTAAAAAATTACACCTTATATATATATATATATATATATATATATATATATATAAATTTTATGAGTTTTGCCTAACTAATTAAATATATTTTTTATGTTATTTAACATTTATTAGTTAATGTAATAATTAGTTTTACAAAATACTTCTAATATACTTAATTAGTTTATTAATTTATAGTGTTTAATTTTCAACTTTAAATAACTAAAAACTAATTTTTCAGATAGTTTTAGTAAACGTATTTAAAATAATTATTACAGGTAATAAAACGAGTAGAGTAATGATAAGTAACTGAAATCGTTGATTCCTATGAAGAGTGGTGCTAAGCATGTTGTCCCATTTGTATGTTATGCGATGCGTGCGCGACTGAGAAGAAGATGCTACTGCTTTCGTTCGCACCATCTTGTGGGATCCACGTCCGACGAAGAAACGGTTTCTGACTCTCACCTAAAAGTTTTAGTTTTAAAAAATGGAAGTTATAAAAATAGAAAAATTTTAAATTTTAAATATTGTGTGATATTTTTTTAAGATTGATTAAAATGAGGTTTGACCAACTTTAATGAAAAATCAATACAAACCTTAAACTCTATCATCAATAATTATTTATTTTTCTACAAATTGAAAACCATAGCATAAATACATGCAACATTGTACACAATTGTAACATCGTAACATACTGTCTCTTTGGATTTTTTTCATACTTATGCTTCTCTTTCAGCCTCCACTTTCTTTTCATCCATTCTTCAAAAGCAAGGCCACACAGTTAAAGAAAAAAGAAAAAACACCACTGTGTGAAAAAGATCCTTTCTTTTTTCTTCTTCTCACCTTCATTCACCATTCACCACTCACCACTATACCCAGTTTCTGTTTTCTTCCATAGTGTATCCCCTTCTCTTCACTTCTGTTAATTTGTTCTGGGGTGTCACCATCTTGAGGTTCTTTTCATTTTACTTTTTTGTTTTTTGGGCTTTGTTTTTTTTTCCTTGAAATTTTTGAACTGTTAGTAACGCAGAGGCATTGACAGCGAAATAAGTTAGCTTTTCTTCAGTTTTATTTTGTCTGTTTCTCTATCTGGTCTGAGCTGTTTTACTCTCTGCACTCTCTAAAGTTGTCTTGAATTGAACCCACACTCTCCTCTCTTAATTTGGTTTAATTGGTTCTAACTTCACATTCATAATAACCATTCCTTGATGGGTTTTCCTGTTATCTCTGATCAAGTTAAGGTGAGGGTCTGTCTCAACTTGTTTTTTACTGTGTTTCACCTTGTTACTGAGTGAGTGTTTTTGTTCACTGCAAATTTAAGCTCCATCTGTTTGTTGAAAAAGCCGAGGGAAAAAGGGTTGGTAATTGAATTGGGGCTTTTAAAAAAAATGAAGGATTTCCCTTCTTGTTTTGGTGAAAATGGTGTTCAAGTGGCAGATTCTTCGTCTTCTAGTGCCAGCAAAACTGCACAGAATGTGGTCACGTGTGTTTATCAATGCAGGATAGGTGGTAGTTCCTGCACGATCACTGTGACATGGAGTAAGAATTTGGTGGGACAAAGCTTCAGTTTTGGGATCGATGATTGCTCAAGTCAGTGTGTTTGTAAGGTGGATATCAAACCATGGGGGTTTTACAAGAGGAGAGGTTGTAAGAGTCTAGAGGTTCATTCTTGTAAAGTTGATGTGTATTGGGATCTCTCTTCTGCTAAATTTGGTTCTGGGCCTGAACCTTTGGGGGGATTTTATGTAGGAGCTGTTGTGGATGGACAAATGGTTCTTCTTCTTGGTGATTTGAAGAAAGAAGCTTTCAAGAAGACCAATGCCAATCCATTACCCTCAAGTGCAATTTTAGTTTCCAAGAAAGAACATATCTTTGGCAAGAAGTTGTATGCTACCAAGGCTGTGTTTTGTGACAATGGTCAAATTCATGATCTTGTGATTGAATGTGACACTGTCAGTGATGGTGAACCGTGCCTTGTAATTCGCATTGACAGCAAAATTGTGATGCAAGTGAAGCGATTGAGATGGAAGTTCAGAGGGAATCATACCATCCTTGTTGATGGTCTTGCAGTTGAAGTTTTTTGGGATGTACATGATTGGCTCTTTGGTGCATCTCTGGCAAATGCTGTCTTCATGTTCAGGACATGCATCTCCGGGGACAAGTTTAGAACTAGTCAATCCCTTTCTGATTTGCCATGGTCTTTCTCCGAGAGGTTTTCTGAAGCCAAATTGCAGGGTCTTGGTTTCTCTCTTGTTTTGTATGCTTGGAAGAACGTGTAGAGATGCAGAAATCCATCACATTGAACACTAACAGACCTCTCAGTGAGTTTAGATTTATCAACCATGTGATTGAAACTTGAAACACAGTTGAGTGAAAATGAGTCCTTTTGTTTTTTCTCACTTCCCCTGTTGAATTCATGTCCTGGATTTAGCTGAGCTATTTGAACAGATCAGAGACTTTTTTTTGCTTGTTTTTACCAAATGGCTGTACATTCGTCTTCTAGCGTTAACTTTAGGGTCCATATTAGTAAAACTACAAAGTTTACAGTTTGTTTCCTGTGTTATTCAAGTACATATTTATTATCTTTCTGCTTACTGAGTATAATGTACCTACCATTCTAAGTTCTGAGTTGTTATATATTTTAGTTTTTAGCATTGAGGGTCCATTTTATCTATCAAATATGTAAGGCTGGTACTCCAAACTGGTAATACCGAATTACTAGGAAGGTACACCAAATATTCATAGAACTAATAATCTTAGGGGGGGTTGAGGTTGAAGGAGAAGGTATTGAGTGGAAGATCACCAAAATGTCAATATCTCATTTTTTTTTTTGTTTGGTAATCATTGGTGATATTTTTTTTTTTTTACTTCTATACTTTAGGAAACTAAGATGGTGAAAGCTTTTATCAGACTAAAAAGAATTTATACTTATTTTATATGCTATGCGTGGAGCATGAACATAAATATATATACTTTTTATTAACAACATTGCCTACTTTGATATCTGATGTCTGATGATTAGCAAAGTTGATATGTGATTATGGCCAACAATATATTTATATGCTGGTAGGCCAAATATCATTTTAGTATACTCTCTGAAGACAATTGCCAGTCTGCCATGGCTTGTGAATCATTGTTGTCCAAACAAAATCTTTCTGCTGCTGGATCTGATGAGATATTGCCAGTACATTATGACCTCTAGTGTTATATAATATTATAGATACTTATCCTTTTTTGGCCCTGGAGTCTCTTGTATGATACTTCAATGAAGATTCTGCAGGAGGTAAACTTTCTAGTTACTAACAAAGATAATTTCTTTTCAAGATCTCAAGGCTGTAATTTAAGTAACAAAACCCCATATGAAAGAAATCTTTGTACTAGCTATTTAAAACAAAAAAAAACCTTTTTCCTTATACTATGCTTCTTGAAAATGTGAACAGTGGCATGATAGTCATTCTTTTCATTCTCTAGAAGCTATAACTAACACCTGGGTTAATCCTTAAGTAGATTATTTTTATGTCTTTTTTAGCACTGTCTAATCCTGTTTTGATCTGTTTGTGACCATCACAAAATTTTGATAGCATTGAAAGTCTAAGGAATAATTACTTCCTAGCAGAGAACAAGATAGTTTGGTTTTCAATCATTTAGCCAGGTACTTCCTGTTAATTCCTCTTATCTGTCTGTTCTTCTCGGTTCAGTTCATGGTAACTTGGAATTTAATTTAATGTATTTATCTCTTATGTTTTTGAATCCTACATATAGCATGAAGCAATTGCACCAAGCAGATGTTTATCATTTCAGAAAGCATCAATTATTTACCCTTATGTTGCGAGTACAGATCCCATCAATTATTTCATGTCAGCTATGCAGTCAATAGGGAGAGCATCAACCTTCATGGTAATGAGATGCAACAATGTAACATCACTGCATTAGATTAGTCTGAGCAAAGAATGGCTATCACCTTTGTAGTTTGTTGCAGATGTTCCGGCTCGTGAAATAGGTTTCTGTGAGTAACATAACTTGTATCTTTGCACGTTTGCTCCTTCAATTGTCCAGTATACTGAAACTGGAATTTAGCAAGAAAAATCTCCGGTTATCTAAACAAATGGAGTTTCAGTCTTTAGACGATTTGAATTTGATCATTAACTTTGATATTACAAGTCATGTGTTTTCTTGTTGGGTAGCAATGAACCAAAGAACAAAACTTAAATGTGATTCTCTAGATACTTTTGGTGTTGCTTCCGGTTAGAATCAAAGTTTTGCTTCGGTAACCCAATCCATCATTATTGCTGACTTTTATTTCGCGCGTTACTCAAGTAGAATTGAAAATTTCACATTGGTAACCCGGTTTATCATTGATGCTTACGTTTATTCCGCAAAAAATATTAAAAATTACCTTATGGTCTCAAGCGGAATAGTTTTAGCTTCTTAATTATTTTTATTGGTATTAATGATTCAGTTAACTATGTCTCATACATGAAACTAGACAGAGTATAATTTCACTGAAAATCTCAATTTAAGTTTTATGTAGAACATATTTAATTATCTTTTAATAAGTTTTCATGTTCAAATGTTATGGATGAAAATAATTTCAGCCAAATAATTAATTACACCATGATATGAATGTTACTTAACTCAAAAAAATTGTTTCATGTAAAGAATATTTGGGGTTAAATGAAAAATTTTAATACCAACAAAGTCCGACAAGTTGATAACTAGGTCTTTTAAATATATTGTTAAGGGATCAAATCAATACGGTGTATATAGAAAAAACTATGTTAGAAGAGGTAAAATTCACTTTGTCACCTTAAATTCTCAAAAAGATTATTCTTTCGCTAGGAAACACCCCACGTTCACAAAAAAAAATTTCTTACATTGAGTCTTAAGTGAGTCAAATTGAGATAAATTATTATATATAGATTTTGTATTTATATGCGTTATAACATTCAATCAAAGTTTGTTGTTTTAAAATGTTCTAGAGTAATGAAATGTTTTATAAACCATTTCCCGAAATAATAAAAATATTTAATAAAAGTTTCAGCAAGTATTTGTTGATTTCAGCAAGTATTTCTGTGTATACTTCTAGGTATTAAAATTTGTAACAATTAACATCAAAAGTCATAAATATAAAAATGTTACGTTTAATAAATGACAAAACCCCCTATTTGGTCCTTCACTTTTTCACAATCGGACACTTAGATCCCTCATTTTTAAAATTGACCCCGTTAATCCCTTTCTGCGCCAACGTCGGACACCGAAGTCCCCACCGTCCAAACACGTTAAAACGGTGTCAAAGTTTGGTGACGTGGCCGTTTAAATCGAAGGTGTCATGCCATGTAGGAGTAAAAACGACACCGTTTTTGCCAAATAGTTAAATAAGAAATTAAACAAAAAAATCCCCCTACTTTGATTCGATTCAAAAAACCCTAACCCATTTTCCAATCCCCCTTCAGAGATTTTCTCGTTCGACTCTCATATTCTGGAACGTTGGTCATCCTTTTCCCCATCGGAGTGGACATTCTCGCGAGGAGCAACACTAGCGTTGGTTGAAGAACACATCACGCTCGATAGAAATGGGAGATTCAGTGGAGGTGAGTATTCTCTGGTTTTCTTCTGGATAAATGTAGGCAGGGTAAGGTTGTGTGCTTCGAACTACCGGGGTTCAGGGTTTCAAACTGTTGGGGGGATTAGGGTTCTGAACTATTGGGGTTTAGGGTTTCGAACTATTAAGGGTTTGTATGTTGAACTATTAAGGGCCATTTTTTGCGTTCTTATAGAGGAGAACAGTGTTATGTGGTCCCGTGAGCATGTATTGGATTCCTGTTCTGTCATTGTCTTTTGCTATCATGCCATGAATTGTAAATTTTTTATGGTCCCCCCATGTGCGTGCACTGTTTATATATGTCATATTTTACTATTATTTAAATAAGAAATGATTAATTTTTTTTTGAATGATTTGGGTAGGAAATCAGGCTTAATCTACATTATGGTGGTAAGTTTGTAGTCAACAGTCATGGTGAAAAAGAATATAAATCGGAGAAAGTTGAGGTTTGGGGGGAGGTGGACCCAGATTATATAGATTATTTTGCTTTTTATAGATTTGCTGAGAACAATGGCTATGATAGCAAATGTAACATATTTTGGCATGACCCACAGTATGGTCTTAATGATGGGTTGAAGGTGCTAAGATGTGATAAGGACATATTAGAAATGGTTGCCTGTGCGAAATTGAATGAATGGTTAATGGATGTGTATTTTGAACATCCAGTGGATGAGATATGTATGATGGATATTGATGGGGGAAATCATAGTGAAGTTGGTAACAATGTGCAGGTTGGGGTTTACTCAATGCAGGTTGTTGAGAAGATAGTGGTTGAGGAGGATGTTAACTTGTTCGAAAATGACAAGTGTATGGCTGATGTTGAAGGTCAGGTTCTGTTTGAAGAGCAGTTAGGTGGTGAGGCTTCAAGGCAGGGTGAAGACAGTAACATTAACATGGCAGATGTAGAAATAATGGAGGGGAAAGGAGAGATGAAGGGTAAAGGAAAGATGAAGGGGAAAGGAGAGATGAAGGGTAAAGGAAAGATGAAGGGTAAAGGAAAGCTGAAGGATACAAATGCAGGAATGAGTAAGAAGACAAAGGAAAAGTGTAAGAAGTCTAAACCATGTGGGAGAAGAAGGTCAGCTGTTCCTACTATATCCTACATTGATACAGGGGGTGAAAGTGAGGATAATGTTAACCATGTGGGAGGAGATGATTGTGAGAGTCAAGACACATGGATTTCAGAAGAGTTGAGAACTCCTCCATGTTCAGAGGATGAGGGTGAAGGCAGAGAGGTATACCCTCAATTTAATGAAACAGCCACTTTTGGCAATGTAAGGTTGGAGTGTGAGATGGAGTTTCAGTCACTTGAGGTGTTTAAAAATGCTGTGAAAGACTACACTGTCCAGGCAGGGAGAGATATTAAATGGGTGAAAAATGATAAGGTAAGAGTAAGGGCAAGGTGTAAAGCGAAGAATTGTGAATGGGAAGTCTTTTGTAGTCTGAACCCTATCAGGAAATCATTCCAAATCAAGACATTTAATGATCATCATTCCTGTGCCAGGGTGTTTAAGAACTCTGTGTGTGACCAACAATGGGTTACAGGTAAGCTTGTCAACTTCATGAGGAGGCATAGAAATGTTAAGCACTCTGAGGTTTATGATCTTTTTAGGGAAAAGTACAAGGTTAAGTTAGAGGACAAAATGATCTACAGATCAATGAAAAGGAGTAGAGAGGTGATTGAAGGATGTGAAAAAGAACAATTTGCCATGTTATGGGACTACTGTGCAGAACTATTAAAGAGGAATCCTGGGTCCACTGTGAAGATGGAGTGCCAACCTCAACTAGAAGGTCCACCCATTTTTGATAGGTTGTATATATGTTTGAAGGGATGTAGAGATGGCTTTATAGCCTGTCGAAGACCTTTAATTGGATTGGATGGTTGTTTCCTCAAAGGTTACTACAGGGGTCAGCTTCTAACTGCTGTTGGTCAGGATGCCAACAACCATATATGGCCTATTGCATATGGTGTGTGTCAGGTGGAGAATAAAGACAACTGGAAATGGTTTCTGGAGCTGCTCCATTCGGATGTTGGTGATTACAAGGAAAGAAGGCTAACCTTTATGAGTGATATGCAAAAGGTAATTACATTAGCTTTTATATGGTTTAGCATCATACTTAATAGTATTTTGATAGTATTCCATACTTTACAGGGACTTATTCCAGCACTCCAAGAGGTCATGCCTGGTGTGCCACACAGGTTTTGTGTGTGGCACTTATGGCAGAATTTTTCTAAGCAATGGAAAGGGGCAGAGCTGAGGTCCCTCTTATGGCAAGCTGCAAGATCAACTACCTCGACCAAATTTCAAGGGAATATGGTGAAGATAAGACAGGTTAATCAACATGCTTGGACATACTTGACAAAATTCCCAAAGGAGTCTTGGAGCAAGGCTTTCTTCGATGAGGATTGTAAGGTGGACAACATTACAAACAATAATTGTGAGGTACTCAATTCCAAATTGGTGCATGCTAGAAGCAAGCCCATAGTGACTATGCTTGAGGAAATAAGGACATACATTATGGTTACAATAGGCAACCATAAGGTTAAGTTGACAGGGCATGTAGGTCAGCTACCACCAATTCAACAAAGTAGGTTAGACAAGGAAAAAAGTGCAAGTAGTAACTGGAATGTAATGTGGACAGGTAACTTAACATATTCTTCTTTTTGATTTTTAAATAATAACCTCATTAGTTTAGACTTTCATTTGGTTTTTGAATGACTTCTAATAGGTGATGGAGGGACTGAAAAATATGAGGTTAGTTGTTATCCTGCAAGGGTAGCAGTAAACCTTGGGACCCAAGAATGCACATGCAGGATGTGGCAGTTAACAGGTATTTGAAACCCTAAACACTGTACTGACTTCATATTCTATAATGTGGTATGTTTTTTCTGATACACTTGTTTCATATTCTATAGGCATGCCCTGTAGACATGCTTGTGCAGCTATAGCTGAGAAGGGAGAACATGCAGAGGACCATTGCCATGTTGGTTTAACAATGGCAGCTTGGAATGCAACATATGAGCATCATGTTGAATCAGTCCCCGGCTCAGAGTTCTGGGAGAAGACAGGGTGTGTTCCACCAATTCCTCCTTTCATCACAAACACCACTGGAAGGCCTAAAAAACAGAGACGAAAAACAGGTGAGAAAAGTAGAGAGACTGCTGCCAAAGGCAAAGAAAAAAGTGGGAATGAAGCTGGAAAAGCCATTAAGATGAAAAGAAAAAATCAGCCAAGTAAATGTCATGAATGTCACGAAGTTGGACACAATAGGGCAACCTGCCCTGTGGCTAAAAAGAAAAGGAAAGTCGACCAAGTGCCTGCAGAATCAACTAACCAACCTCCACCATCACAAGAAGTAATTGATATCACATCTTCACAACCCATGTCTCAGACAGAGGTGACTACCTCTGTTAGAAGAAGCCCAAGATTGGCAACCCCCTCAAGAATTACAGCATCACCAAGCCCCACTAGATACAATCTCAGGGGAACTAAATGATTGTTATTGTGTGTCCTATTGCTTTGGCTAGTAACCAGGCATGTTGGTTACATCAGGTTGTGTTTTGACAAATGTCTAGGTTAACAATGGCAGTGATACTCAATGACAATTATGTATTTATTCTGAATTTTTAATGTGTTTATTTAAATTTATGTACATTGTCTATATTACTATGCATTTTCTAGTGTTTATTTAAATTTTTACAATAAAGGTCAATGATGCATACAATTTAGTGACCAATTTTTTATGAATGAATATGGTATGCATATAATTTTGAAGGGCATCACCTAATACAATAATGTCTCATATTCTAAACTATGGAAAAGGATTATATAATGTGCATATCAGTATGATAATGGTACGATTGCAAATTATGGGAGGCATGGTTAGTCTTGAAGGCAGTTGCATAAACTGAAAAACATTGTATTAATCACTCTTTCCACAAAGAGGAACTTCTATGTTGAATCCTTTAAAATACATTCTGCCTGTCTCATAGTCACTACTTTGGGTTAGGAAAGCTTCTTTTAAATCTACAAATGCTAATGTGTTATACAATGGGGAACCATTCCCTGCAATTTTCATAACATCAATTTCTTCATACACACAAGGATACATATGCTGAACCATTTCAACAGTTTAACTCAATTTAATATTCTTACAGGGAAACATGTACATGCACCTTACATTACCACTATCGAATTAGATAACATAAAACACCCTACATCAAAAGCCTAAACCCTAATCACCTAAATCTAAACCTTACATCTTTAATAACATTAGCATAAACCCCATAACAGAGAATAATATAAAAAAACTTTGAGCCAGCAAAATCATCTTCAGTTGTCTAACTTCAGATTGCCTTTCTATACACAATTTCTTCACCACTGACTGCATATTCATCTGCCAACCACTCATTGTATCTTGCAGAACTTGAGTCATGCCTTCACAGACCTCCCTACGAACATCATTTTTAAATCTAAAAATAACCTCCTCCATTTGTATCAGCTTCGTCATCACAGTCTTCCTCCATTCTTCATCGTGAGCTACTAAGTCCCCATCAACCACCCAGGCAAAGAAATCACACTGTGAACCTCGGAGTTGCGGACATGTCCAGAACTCGCGATTTGGATTGTTCGTCGTTTGGGAGACGCGCAACATTGGTGGGTCTCCACAGCGACATCTTCGATGTGACATTTCCAGGCTTCGGAGACGGGGCCGACGCTGACTGGAGGCTGAGGATGATGATGACCGACTAAGGTTTTGATTCACACCTTCCATTGCTGAGCTTGGGATGGGAGCTGAGCTTCTTAGGGCAAGACAATCGAAAAGGGGAAAGCGGCATGGGGTAGGGATTTTTAAAGGGGATTTTTTGTTTAATTTCTTATTTAACTATTTGGCAAAAACGATGTCGTTTTTACTCCTACATGGCATGGAACCTTCGATTTAAACGGCCACGTCACCAAACTTTGACGCCGTTTAAACGTGTCTGGACGGTGGGGACTTCAGTGCCCGACGTTGGCGCAGAAAGGGATTAACGGGGTCAATTTTAAAAATAAGGGATCTAAGTGTCCGATTGTGAAAAAGTGAGGGACCAAATGGGGGGTTTTGTCTTTAATAAATATAGCACTTGACAGCATATGTACTCAACCATAAATAGATTATCTTTGAAAAACTTTATCGAGTAATTATAAAAAAAAATCTTCAAGGTTCATCCAAGCGAGCACGCTTTGAAGCAACAAATGTCTGATGCTAAAAACAGGGTTGAGTACTTGAATTATTGGTATGTCACATTATAGCATGCCAAAGAAGGCGAAGAGAAAGCGAAACACAGCACTCCCATTCCAGATCAAAGCATAATATTGCTATTTATGCTAAATGGTGCCCAGAAGAAAAGTTTTGAAAAGGAAAAATATCCAACATAAATTGTATAGTCATGACAAAATAAAAGGCTAAAGGACGTCAAACAAAATATACCTGATCACATGCGTTTGGGATGTTGTATGACAATATTTTTAGACCCAGAGGGCAATCTGAAACTTTACAAGTCTTTAAATATTCATGACTGAAGGTAAAGTGCAGAACAAAAAAAAAAAAAAAACTTTTAATTATGAGAAGAAAATGACTGAGGAATTCTAAATATGTTGATTCACGTTGGCAACAATCTAAGAAAATGTCAAAAACTGACTAAATAACAATAAACTTTCAAGAAACGCTGCATTATGATGACAACGATAAACTCTTTAAGGCAGTCGTAAGTTGAGGAAGCTTGTCCGGAGCTCTCTGCTTGTATTCCTTCTCCAAGACTTTGGCTGCTAGAGAATGTAACTGTGATCCTTCTTTTTCTTCCTTGCTCTTTCCTTTTGTAATCTGTGCAATAGCAGATGTGCACTGCAGAATAGGAACCACACAAGGACTTCAGACATATAAATGAATAGTTTTGAAAAGAATACAGAAATCCTAAGTTGTTAAGGAGAAAATCAGTATTCTATGAAGGAAAATCTGAAATCTACTGAAGTAAAACCAAATTATAACTTTCATTATAACCAAGAAAACATACATGCAATTAATTTTCAAATTAAATTAACTATATTCAGTTCTAAGACGCATACCTTACTGAGGACCTCAAAAAATAAACACTCAGATGGAGAGGAGGAAGAGCTTACCAAGCATATACCAAAGAGTGCTCTGTTATTTGTGCCTCCAGTCAAGTCAATAGCAGATGCGTAGTATTTCTTGGCAGTTTGGAGGTTTTCTAATCCACCAAGTGTATACAGTACCTGGCAATATCATAAGGTCAAGAAAACAATCTTGTCTTGTGCAATGGAAGAAAGACTCTCGCATGCCATGTTTCTGAGCCTTGCTATTATTGCAAAGAAACAAGAGGACCGGAGGAGGAGACAAATTTGATTTGACTAAACTAAACTAATAACGCTATCACAGTTCATAAAGGAATCTCTTACATCAGCATAAGCTAAGTGATAGAGTGGGACAGTAGGTTGAGATAATATCAACTCCTCATAGCAAAATGCTGCTTGTTTATACCTAATAAGAAGACAGAAAGCCAATTAAAAAACCAGCTGAGTAATTAGCCCCATAACTTAGTCCCTATAACAACTTTTTCAGAGGGGAAGAGGAAAAGTAGAACAAAAATCTTACATTTGCAGTGAGACATATATTTCAGCCAGTTCTCTCCATGCATCATGATCTGCCATGAATCTGTTAAAACGAGAAAATAATTTAGATGCATGTTCTTATTTCTTAGGAAAATCAGAAACAACAGTTTCCTTTTTATCTTCCATTTTGGAAGGAAAAAAACTTTTAACAGCTCCCTCACATTTCCAGATATTTATTAAGCCAATCAATAGCCCCAGAAATGTTGCCTTGTGCCTTTGCCATAGCTACCCTCCTCTTATGGATGGTCTGCACAACATAAAAACAAACAAAAAAATAACACTTGTTTTCTTTTAACAAGCAGTCTAGCCTATTTAATGGTAAAATTGAATGAATGTTATAAACCAAATTGAAGTAACAAACATACACACAAGCCATTATTATAAGAATTATTTCATCTCAGTAAATAACTGTTCCCCTTATTTTTGTCTCCCCATAAGGTTAATTGAGTTTACCTGATCAAGAGGATTGTCCTCCAAAAGGCTTGTGTAAGCCTTTTCTGCCAATTCCCAGGACCCTTTTGCTTCGAGTAACATTGCCTCCAGCCTGCCTGTAAAAATTGGTCACTGAATCATTTTTTTTTTCCCTTGAGGGAACAAGACTACAAGAGCATGCATATACAGAAAGACTTGTTTAGATTTCTAACTGTGCGATACATTTATTTTAAATAGCATCCCTCTTGAAAGAACAGAATGCAAATCATCAAGTTAGTCATCCATCAGTCTCAAAGTTCCTTGCAAGAGAACCAGAACTGGACAACAGCAATCAGGGGAGGGCATACAAATGCTTGTGTTTTTTGACACAAGTGAACATTGTCAATACTTAATAGAAATGCAGCCAAATCATTCCTTGCAATGTCAAAATAATTTGTATTTAGCCTACCAGCTAGGAAGCGACCCAAATATAGGAGCACAGATCCAACATCAGGACATTAAATGTTATGTCACCTAAACCCATATATAGTGCTTCATTTAATTTTCTAAAATCCAGAACATGGAAAAAAGATAGAAAATAAAAAGTGTGAACCTACCAACTCTTTTACTCTCAGGGAATTTCTTCCGAAGAACCTTTATACAGTCCTGACAAAGAAGCAAAATATTGTCAACTTTAAGACATGAAATAAAATCTCAAACATGGTTTCTCATAGTACAGGGATGAGACAAATGCAGCAGATGCTCAACCCTGACAACATAAATAACAGAGCAGACAACAAGAAGGTTCAGCAGCATATTACTTATTTTACCCCCAGGTTTAGAGATTACAAAAGAAAACAAGACCAAGCATCTTGTGTCAAACTTATCATAAGAATGATTATGATACAGCACATTGAGAAAGAATAATGGCAAAGCCAGAATAGAAAACCATTATTTTCTCCATCAACCACCAACAGAGAATAAAAGGTGGCCAACAAGAGGCATCAACTTAAAAATAAACAATCCACTACCCAGAAAGCAAAGTGAAACAAAGACAGCACAAAACAATATCCTAACAAGTTTAGTAATCAAATACTATTATGCTCCTGCACTAAGCAAGTTCATAATTCCTTGTACCACTCACGAGCAACCATCTACCCAAACCAAGCACCTCCATAAAAGAAGCAACAATACAGAAACTGTAGAATCAAATAGCGGGAAAGTCTCAACTATTATTTCAAATCAGTAAAATTCACTAGCGCATATAAGCGAATTTCATACCAACAGCTACATCTCAACACAAAGGAGGCTAATATTTTACAATTAGAAACAATCTAATGCATATAAGAAAAAAAAACAATACACTAAAACCAATTCAGATCGGAACCTTGGCAACGTCAAGACTTTGGCAATCCATAGCAGCAACTGCAACCTGCTCATACAAAGTCCATTCTGCATCACACAAGCAAGCAACCATCAGGAAAAAAAATTCAATTCAATTAAGCGAAGAATAACAAGTAAAGCATAGTTAAAGAAGCAAAGTTTAACTAGAAAGTGCAATTGAAGGATTAATTGAAATTAGGTCAAGTGGCGACCATCGTGGCCGAGAGAGGAACGTTGTTTGGGATCGTTCAAGATGGAGAGGCCGTGTTTGAGGACTTTGTCAGAACGGCGAACCTTGAGCTTCCTGACGAGGGAGAGATAGTCCCAGGCTCCTCCGCCGCCATTATCGACCTGGTTCTCGAGTCTATTCAATTGAGTTTCCTCTGTTTTCGTCACCATTTTTTCTCTGCAATTGACACACACAGATCCAACACAAATCGATTCTCCCTCGCTTGGGTTTTCGATCTGTTATTGGAACTATCACTCTTCTATGTGCTCCACAGATCGCACTTCCACTGCAGGTTCCGTTTCAGAAATATAAATATAATTTCATTTGGTAAATACATATACTTTCTTTGTTAAATAAATAGATATACTTGGATCAACCAGGTTTAATCAACAAATATAAGAATTAAATAAGAAAAATAAGTTTGCTTCTGGAAAATAAATTGATTAGTTATGTTTATGGTATTTACTTTTTAAATGCTTCAATTAAATGAAGATTCTCAGTATATCACATGTCAATCTCTATTATACACTTCAAATATCAAATACTCATTGGATAATAATAAATAAAACTAAAAATTAAACAAATATTTTATGAAATTTCAACCTATGATCTAATATATAAAGAAACAATTACTCATTAGACACAATTTCATTTATACATATTAGATATTAATAACATCTATTATATATAGAAAATAAGAATTCATAATTTTTATTAATTTATATATAACATGAATGGTGGTTAGATGAGGTAAGTGTATATGATAAAATAAAAATTCATATAATATATTTTAAATATAATAAGAATAATATATTTAAATATATCTTTATAACACATTTATTAAATATATTTATAATATAAAATAATTAAATATATTTACTGTTTTAAAAAATAATAAATATACAATTAATAAAAGTAAATAAAATTCTTAACTCAACATTTAATATAACTAATCAATAATAAATATAATTAAATATATTAAAGATTGATGTTAATAAATTTTTATTAATAATATATTTATTAAATTTTAAATATAATGAATATATTTAATATTTAATAATTATTTTATTATTAAAATATATTTAATAAATATATATAAAAATATATGTATATATACTATGATTTTATATTTTAAAAATATAATATAAATTTGTAGTTTATCACAAATTTACCTCGTTTATGTTGTACATAACTAATAAAAAAATATAAATTACTACTTTATATATAATAGTTATTATAAGTATAAATGAAATTGTGGTGTCGTAGTTGTAACATCCCTAATATTTTAGAAAAATTTTAATTGACGGAAAGTATTAATAATTGTCCAACTAGATTTATTGAGATTTTGGGTATTATTATTAAAATACAATTGTAAATAATTAAATGTTGTGAAAATAAATAAAATTATTTAGCGATTAATTAGAAAAAAGGATTAAATGAAGGTAATTAGAAGAAGGTAAATTTAGAAATTACCGATGGGGTGAAAGGTAAAGACTTAATTAAAATCTTAAAGAAATTATAAAAGAAATGAGAAAATGACCATTTTGCCCCTGAGTTTTAATTAATGAAAATTCACCTTCTTCTCCCTCACTTCACGCCAGCGTCTTCTTCCTCTTTTTCTTCTCCCTCATTGCCGTATGTTGCATGCCTCAAGGGAAGGCTCGTTTCGCGTCGAAACTTCGAGATAACTACGTTTTAGAGACTGTGGCTTCGAGGTGAGTTTAATGAACCCTTTAAATTAAGTTTTCTCATCTCTTTCGTTTTCTACGTTAAACCGAAGGGTCGTGCATGGAGGGGTAAGCTTCCGTTTCCTACTCCTCTAGTGTGTAGAAGCTTGAAAAATGGTCTTTAGAGTAATGAGGGTGGTTTAACGTTGACGGGTTTTGCGTTTCGACCTCCTTAGGTAACGAAACAGTCGTCGGAGGATCGAACGGTGAAGTGGGTGTTGATTTCGAATGTAGGACGTTAGACATAGCGTTGAGAGAACGCCAATCTCATCAAGAACGAGTCGTCGGAGCTCGGAATCAAGGTAAGGGGGTGTTCGAGTTATAATTAATTAGAATGAGTAAATATAATTGAATTGAATCATTGAATTAAATATGGAACTAATGAGAATATATAAGTAATGATAATTGTATGTGTATGAATGGAAGTTGTGTATGATTTGTGATGATTATGAGCACAATGTGAATTGAATGGTGATGAGTTGTTGAGTATAGTGGCATTGTGATGACGGGCTTGACAAGTAGGTCGCCCAATTGATGAGTGTGCATTTTGTTGCTGGCCATTTGCAGTATGATATGTGAAATATGAATATACATGTGCGATTATGTGGTGTAGGACGGCCGACGGTATGTGCAGCCCCTCGTTTCTGGCTCCCGTGGTGTTTATGCCCAGTTGAGCTATGTAACACCCTTGGTTAGATAAGACAAATCCTTCTGTAGGTTCATCCTATTTAACTGAGAGTGTTAACAGTTTTAAGAAAAAGTGAATATTTTATATATATATATATATATAAATACGTGGCAGATCAGTGGAAGCAATAATGTATATATCACATAGTCATTCACAAACTGTAAGTAATTGTACTCTTAACAGAATGGGGCACGCAGGCACCCTTAAATATTATACAGTCATCCATCAATATTCAACTACTTATATTCTATTTAAGGAACGTTCTCAATTGGTTCAGCATATTGCTGTTCTTCACACTCGGGTTCTTGAGTTTCTAATTCCTCTGAAAAATGGTCAACAGTAAGGGTGAGTATAACCCAAGACCCTGATTGGTTAATCCGGTACGGACATAATCCAGTTAACATACAATGTCACATAGATCATACATTTAGCATATTCACAATTATAACAATCAAGCATGTTGTCATCACATAATCGTATATTTAGCATATTCACAATTATAACAATCAAGCATATTGCCATGAAATAAATTGTACATATAACATAGTCACAATTATAACAATCAAATATGTTGTAATGAAATGCATGAGTTTGGATTTATTATGATTTATCTTTGGTTAAGTCTCATGATGCATGTGGGCCCAAATAATCGTTTCATCTTCTTCTCATTCTTTGGAATATCACCATTCTAATCATCTAGAGCGATCAGGGTCCGCCCAAGTCCCATATGGTACAAATGAACTCATTGGTTCTCATCATTGATATAAATATTTTTGGAACTTGGATCCCTACGATCATAGCCACACCCCGTCATTTAGTCGAAGTACACTAGAATTGCCTCGTCTCACCCGGCTACCAGGCGCGACTCTGACGCCATTGGATTGTCGTTCCAGTTGTACTCCCAAGATTCTTCTACTGAGATCGAACGTGAGTTGTGACGCCCCGTGTAATTTTTTGAATAAATTTTTCGCGTTTTAAAAATCATTTTTGAAATTTGTAATAAGTCATGTAAAAGTTGATAAACGCGGATTATTATCATACTAGTCGCGAATAATAAAAGTCATGAAATATTTATATAGCGGAAACGATTTAGAAAAATATAGTACATGAAACATTATATTATTACAACCCATCAAATTAAAAATAAAGTCAAATTCCAAGCAATAATTCACGTAAACTCCATTCATGGCATCACTCTTCATTCTGTGTAGCATTCACTGTAAAAATTAATGTAAGAGTGAGACAGAATATAGAATAAATATAAAATAAATAAAATTACACAAACACAACCAACAAGGTGTAATGATATGATGAATATGCCAAACAAGTTCATTTATAATTAATAAATCTTAAATTAGTTAAATGATGTCATGCTGGATCCATTAGGTTTGGTGGGAATACTGCAGTAAAAAGTCTCATAAAGACTCCAGTAGGAATTAGCATAACCATGAATCCCTACACCTTCATGGCTCCTGCGAAAATAAGTGCACAAGTAGGAATTAGCATAACCATGAATCCCTACACTTTCATGGCTCCTGCAGAAATAAGTATACCAGTAGGAATTTGCACAACCATGGATCCCTACACTTCCATGGTTCTTGTGAAAATAGGGCTTAAACTCATCATAGAGTAACCCCCCACCAGGGTAGGCAATCATGGAACCCCTAAATTCCATGGTGCGTCTAAATGCTTATGATGCATGAATGCCTTTAATTCTCTTTATCATTTAACATACCATGATATATCAATTTCCAAAACCACTTGGAAAACCACAAGTCCTCAAAGGACACATCATATATAATAATTTTCAGAATCATGGATTTACTGTTTCAACCACATATATCAATAACCGTAAGGCATTCATGTATATATATTAATTTAGTCATTCATAATTATTCACCACCAAAATACACAAACTGAATGATGCTCATTAGACACTCATAAACATTCATAATATTTTATAATCACTCAACAATTCAATAATAATTTGTTACCCATAGGGAAAATATCATTTTTATCCATAATAACCATTATAAGCAAATTTCAGCATTTCCAACAGCAACATACGTTAGTAAAACAGTCATAACATGAGCAAATCAAATCCTTTTCATGTGATTCCACTTTCTATAGCTCAATAACGTAAATATCTACAACTTTCATGAAGACCATAAATTCAAATTCTAAACAGAAACATCACTTATTCACAGAATACAAAACTGCCTCAAAGAGGATTTTTAAAACGTACACAGGTTAGTATTTTCAACGTTTCTCGGGATACAAAAACAATTTTGGCATGAAACTAGTTCTAAATTATTGTTAACACAAATATCTACAACTTTCATGAAGGCACCAACCACTAATTCTCACCACAAAATTCCCAGTTTTAAAAATAAGATTCGGATTTCATAGTTAACAGATTTTCAGTTTGAGCATACTTTAGTATTTTAGGTATAACGAGCGCTAAAGACATACTTTTAACTTGAAACCACTTTCTATAGATCCATAACATAAATATCTACAACTTTCATGAAGACATCATAGTCTAAAAATGTATGTATAATTCCCAGAATATTAATATATGCACAAAACATAAGACAAGTATTTCAATCAGACATGTTGTAGTATTTTGGCTATAACTCATGTTATACATATCATTTCATTGTTAACAGATTTTTAGTTTGAGCATACTTCAGTATTTTAGGCATAACTAGAGCTGCAAACATCCTTTTAACTTGAAACCACTTTCTATAGATCCATAACATAAATATATACAACTTTCATGAAGACATCAAGGTCTAAAAACGTATGTATAATTCCCAGAATATTCGTATATGCACAAAACACAAGATAAGTATTTTAATCGGACATGCTGTAGTATTTTGATCATAACGTATGCTATACATATCCAATTCAGTCGGTTCAGGTCTCAAAATTCTCATAACAAGAAGATCTACAACTTTGATGAAGACACCAATCACTAATTCTCACCACAAAGTTCCCAGTTTTAAAAAATAAAATACGTATCTCAAGTTAACAGATTTACAGCTTGGACATACTTCAGTATTTTAGGCATAACTCGAGCTACAAAAATCATTTTGACTTGAAACCACTTTCTACAGATCCATAACACAAATATCTACAACTTTCATGAAGACATCAAAGGCTGATTATGCATGTATAAGTCCCAGAATTTTAATATATATACAAAACATAGGATAAATATTCCACTCGGACATGCTGTAGTATTTTGGCTATAACTTTTGCTATACATATTAAAATTAATTGATTCAGGTCTCAAAATTCAGATAACAAAAAGATCTACAACTTTTATGAAGAATTCAGAATCAAAATCACACGTTTTCAATCTCAAAACTGAGTAACAAGATACGAAAATAAAACTGGAATCCTAGGACAGCATACAATTCTACCCATTTCATAGTTATTCATAACCCTGTCCCCTCTTACCTTAATGGAGGTTCCTAAAGTGGTTGAAAGTGTTGTATTATTGTCCTAGCTTCAGATCAAGAGTGAACTTGATGGAGAAAGTGAAAGAAAATAAGAGAGATACTTCACTAACTTTAACTTGTTCTAAGAATTCAGACTTGGGAACAAGATGTAGTGTTGATTTAATAATGCAAATGACAAGTGGGGGACAAGATTTTCATAATGGGATTGTAGTGGGATGTTAGGTGCATGAATTATGGTGATAATGGAGGTTTTAGGTGAGAAAAATGAGCTGGATTGTTGACCATTTCCGTAGCCTACATAATGTAGTTTGTTTGATTGAAGTAAATATCAATTCTGACACTATTTTGGTATTTTAGGCATATCTCTCTCATATCTTAATGGATTTTAACAAATGTGATCTTGTTGGAAAGCTAAGACAACTAGAAACAACTTTGTAGTTTACCACTTTTTCAAATTCGGACTCTAACAAGGTATTAAAATATGTACAAGATGATATGATTGAAGTAAAATATCAATTCTGACACTGTTTCGGTATTTTGGGCATATCTCTCTCATATCTTAATGGAATTTAACAAATTTGGTCTTGTTGGAAAGATAAGAAAAAGAGGAACAACTTTTTAGTTAACCATATTTCCAAATTCAGACTCTAACTAACAATTAGAATGTGTACAAGATGACGCATTTTGAGTGGAGTATGTGGCAATTTGATGAGAGTAATTGGAAAAGCCAAGGAAATTAATAACTAAGGAAATAGGTAATAAATTATTTGATTAACTTTTACCAAAGGTATAAAGTTAAAATTATTTACCATGGTAAAAGGTTAAATTGAAGATGTTGTCCTAACCAAAAATTTATGTAGAAAGTTGAGATAAAATAGATAATATCATTGATGGTCTAAATCAAAATGATTATACATGAGAATAGAATTTTTAGGATGTTACAATTCTCCCACCCTTATAAAAATTTCGTCCTCGAAATTTAACATAACGCACTCCTCAGTGAAACAATTCTGGGTATTGCGTCTTCATAGCATCCTCACGCTCCCAAGTCAGAGTTACATCATTCCCTTGTTTCCATGCAACCTTCACTAATGGTACGTTCTTGTTTCTCAGGTGTTTAATCGACCTTTCTATGATCTGTGTGGGTTCTGTAGGGATGGTCAAATTTTCTCTAACTTCAACATTATCATTAGCAATCACATGAGTGGGGTCTTGTACATACTTCCTCAATTGTGATACATGAAACACATTGTGCAAATTTGCAAGATGAGGAGGAAGTGCAATCTGATACGCCACTGTACCAATCCTCTTTAGAATTTCATATGGTCCAATAAACCTTGGACTCAACTTCTTACTCTTCAATGCTCGGCCAATCCCCTTGTGAGGTGAAACCTTCAAAAATACATGATCACCAACTTGGAATTCAAGTGGTTTCCTCCTTTTATCATAATAGTGCTTCTGTCTATCTTGGGATGCCTTCATCTTCTCTCTGATTACTTCTATTTGTTCAGTAGTCTGCTGCACAATTTCAGGTCCTAACGCCAAACTTTCACCAGTTTCTAACCAACAAAGGGGCGTTCGACACTTTCTACCATACAATGCTTCAAATGGAGCCATACCAATACTGCTATGGTAACTGTTGTTATACGTGAATTCAATCAGTGGAAGAAATTGCTCCCAACTACCACCATGCTCAAGTACACAAGATCGTAGTAAGTCTTCCAAACTTTGTATGGTACGCTCTGACTGTCCATCTGTTTGAGGATGATAAGCTGAACTTAATCGGAGTCTTGAACCCAACTCCTGATGCAAGCTTCCCCAGAATCGGGATGTGAACCTCGGATCTCTATCTGACACAATACTGGATGGTACACCATGAAGTCTCACGATCTCTTTCACATATAATTGTGCCAACTTTTGTAGAGAATTCTTCATATTCATCGGAAGGAAGTGAACAGACTTAGTCAATCTGTCTACAATAACCCAGATTGCATCATTTCCTGAACGTGTTCTTGGTAATCCTGACACAAAGTCCATTGAAATGTTATCCCATTTCCAGACAGGAATCTCCAATGGTTGTAGTTCACCAGATGGCTTCTGATGTTCCACTTTGGCTTTTTGACACACCAGACATGAAGACACATATTCAGCTATTTCTTTCTTCATCCTTGGCCACCAAAAGCTTTTCTTCAGATCTTGATACATCTTAGTTGATCCAGGATGAATGCTCAACATACTTTTATGCGCTTCTTCTAGGATTGTCCTTCTCAGATCAACATCATCTGGTACACAAATTCTACTTTTGATTCTCCAAATTCCATCTGATCCTTCTTGTAATCCCATATCCTTTCCATTCGCCTGTAACTCTCTCAACTCCTGTAGTTGCAAGTCCTCTGTCTGCATTTCACCTATCAGCTTCAGAAAATCATTGGTTATTTTCAAAGTTCCCAAAGTCATACTTTTTGAAGATTTCATCTCCACACCCAAGTTCATGTCTCTGAATTGTTCTATCATCTCCATCTCTTTTATCATCAAAGATGCCATATGAATGGACTTTCGGCTAAGTGCATCTGCCACCACATTTGCTTTTCCTGGATGGTACTTCAAATCAAAATCATAATCTTTAAGAAACTCCATCCATCTTCGCTGCCTCATGTTCAATTCCTTTTGATCGAACAAATACTTCAAGCTCTTGTGGTCACTGAACACTTCAAACTTGACTCCATACAAATGGTGTCTCCAGATTTTCAAAGCAAATACCACCGCTGCCAATTCTAGATCATGTGTCGGGTAGTTCATTTCATGTGGTCTCAACTGTCTAGAAGCATAGGCAACCACCTTCCGTTGCTGCATCAAAACACAACCTAAGCCCATCTTAGAAGCATCGCAATAAACCACAAAGTCTTCTTGTGGATTAGGCAAAGTTAAAACTGGAGCAGATGTAAGCTTCAATTTTAGTTCTTGGAAACTTTCTTCACATTCTGGCGTCCAAAAAAAGGGTTGATTCTTCCGGGTCAGACGAGTCATTGGTAGGGCAATTCGAGAAAACCCCTCAATGAATCTCCGATAATATCCGGCTAATCCTAAGAAGCTTCGTATCTCAGTGACTGAAGTAGGTCTCTCCCAGTTTATTACAGCTTCTATTTTAGAAGGATCCACAGACACTCCTTTGCTTGAGATTACATGGCCTAGGAACTTTACCTCTTCCAACCAGAATTCACATTTAGACAACTTAGCATACAACTGCTTCTCTTTTAGGATCTGCAATACCACTCGAAGATGTTTTTCATGCTCCTCCCATGTCTTGGAATAAATTAGAATGTCATCAATGAAGATAATAACAAACTGATCCAAGTATGAATGAAACACTCGATTCATGTAATCCATGAAAACAGCTGGGGCATTGGTTACTCCGAAAGGCATCACAAGATACTCGTAATGACCATAGCGTGTTCTAAATGCCGTCTTTGGAATATCCTCAGACTTGACACGAATCTGATGATAACCTGATCGTAGATCAATTTTAGAAAATACTACAGCATCTCTCAATTGATCTATCAAATCATCAATTCTGGGCAAAGGATATCTATTCTTCACCGTCAATTTATTCAACTGACGATAATCTACACATAATCTCATGCTTCCATCTTTCTTCTTGACAAGTAATACTGGCGCTCCCCATGGTGACACACTGGGCCTGATGAAATGCTTCTCCAACAACTCCTCAATTTGCTTCTTTAGTTCTGCCAGTTCAATAGGTGACATATGATATGGGGCCTTAGATACTGGTTCTGCTCCTGGAATTAAATCAATTGAGAATTCTATCTCACGTTCTGGAGGTAAACTCGAGACATCCTCAGGAAATACTTCAGGGAATTCAGAAACAACTGGTATCTCGATCTCTTTAGATTCTCCATCTCCTTGTGGAAAAGTAAACAAGGCAAATAATTGGCTTTCACCTTGTAAGGCAAAGAGTTTGAGATTAACGGAAGTAAGATTTTCTTCTGATGGAAATATCACAGTTTTGTTATGACAGTCCACCAAGACTCGATTTGCCGATAACCAGTCCATCCCTAGGATTACTTCCAGATCCTTCAAAGGTAAACAAACAAGATCTACTAGAAAGTTTTTACCTTCTATAAGCATAGAACATTCGTTACACACCTTAGTAGTCCTAAGTTGTGTACCGGTGGGAGTGGAAACAATCAGATCATATGTCATAGGCTTCACAGGTAATTGAAGGCGTCTAACACACTCATCAGAAATGAAAGAATGTGTAGCACCAGAATCAAATAACACAAATAAAATTGTACCATTGATCTCACACTTACTTTGTATGAGGTCATCAGCTTGGTCTGCCTCTGAACCGCTGATGGCAAAGACTCTCCCAGTTGTTGGCTATAACCTCTGGTCTGTTGACTCCCTTTTCAGTCTTTGAGGTTGAGCAGCTCGCGTATTTTCTCCACGACCTCCTTGATAGTTAGAGCCTCTTTGATTATTCATAGTGTTGTTGTCGTTTTGACGGTTCTGAGGGCAATTTGGACTGATGTGTCCTTTCTGATTACATCGAAAGCAAGTGACATCTTCAAGACGTCTGTTACAATCACGTACATGATGATTACCTCCGCACTTAAGACACCTCATATTGTTGCGTCTCTCTGAAGATGATGATGATGATCCTCCCTTGAAACGTCTTGGATAGAACGATCCTCTTCTTTTGAAATCAACTGAATGAGGTTTCAGTTGTCTATTGGCCTTTTCATGTGCCAGTCTGGCTTGGTGATTTTCTTCAAAAATTCTGCATTTGTTGATTAGAATAGGAAAACTCCGAATTTCTTGGTACCCTATCGCCTCTTTGATTTCCAGATTCAGCCCGTTCTCAAATTTAACACATTTTGATTCTTCGGCACCAGCCTGTTGAAAAGGAGGGTAAAAGAGAGATAGTTCTTCAAACTTTGCAGCATATTCTCCAACATACATTAAGCCTTGTTTCAGCTCCATAAATTCCAGCTCTTTATGGCTTTTCACACTTGCTGGAAAATATTTCTCTAGGAAACAGTCTTTGAAGTTGACCCAGTTCAATGGTCTATCAGTTTCAATCATACGAGTTCTGGCATGTATCCACCATTTTTCTGCTTCCTCAACCATCATGTAAGTGGCACACTCCACCTTTTCAAATTCTGTGCAGGGCAAGGCTCGGAAAATGTGCTCCATTTCCTTAACCCATAGGTACGCTACCTCTGGATTGTAGCCTCCTTTGAATTGTGATGGCTTCCTTTTTAGGAAATGATCTAGCCCGTGAAGTCCACCAGCACTTCTTGGTTGATTTTGTCTTTCAATGGCTTCAGCCAAACGGTTGAAAGCAGCTGCCATATCGTTGTTGTTGTTGTTTCTTGCCATCCTACATTTGTAGTTTGGTTTATACTAATTCTAAGGGGAAATATGTCGTATATATATATATTATAACGTAACTATAAGTATTCTACAATTTATCAGATAAGTAATAAGTCATATAATATACATTTATCATATTATCAAGCAAGTAATCAAACAAGTCATTTTGCAATTTATCAGTCAGGCACAAGTCATATAGTACACACTTAACATATTATCAAACAAGTAATCAAACAATTCACGTAATATATCAAGAACAATACATGTTACATCAATTGGTCCTGAATTTTTGAAAACGCTCTGATACCACCAATGTGACGTCCCGTGTAATTTTTTGAATAAATTTTTTGCGTTTTAAAAATCATTTTTGAAATTTGTAATAAGTCATGTAAAAGTTGATAAACGCGGATTATTATCATACTAGTCGCGAATAATAAAAGTCATGAAATATTTATATAGCGGAAACGATTTAGAAAAATATAGTACATGAAACATTATATTATTACAACCCATCAAATTAAAAATAAAGTCAAATTCCAAGCAATAATTCACGTAAACTCCATTCATGGCATCACTCTTCATTCTGTGTAGCATTCACTGTAAAAATTAATGTAAGAGTGAGACAGAATATAGAATAAATATAAAATAAATAAAATTGCACAAACACAACCAACAAGGTGTAATGATATGATGAATATGCCAAACAAGTTCATTTATAATTAATAAATCTTAAATTAGTTAAATGATGTCATGCTGGATCCATTAGGTTTGGTGGGAATACTGCAGTAAAAAGTCTCATAAAGACTCCAGTAGGAATTAGCATAACCATGAATCCCTACACCTTCATGGCTCCTGCGAAAATAAGTGCACAAGTAGGAATTAGCATAACCATGAATCCCTACACTTTCATGGCTCCTGCAGAAATAAGTATACCAGTAGGAATTTGCACAACCATGGATCCCTACACTTCCATGGTTCTTGTGAAAATAGGGCTTAAACTCATCATAGAGTAACCCCCCACCAGGGTAGGCAATCATGGAACCCCTAAATTCCATGGTGCGTCCAAATGCTTATGATGCATGAATGCCTTTAATTCTCTTTATCATTTAACATACCATGATATATCAATTTCCAAAACCACTTGGAAAACCACAAGTCCTCAAAGGACACATCATATATAATAATTTTCAGAATCATGGATTTACTGTTTCAACCACATATATCAATAACCGTAAGGCATTCATGTATATATATTAATTTAGTCATTCATAATTATTCACCACCAAAATACACAAACTGAATGATGCTCATTAGACACTCATAAACATTCATAATATTTCATAATCACTCAACAATTCAATAATAATTTGTTACCCATAGGGAAAATATCATTTTTATCCATAATAACCATTATAAGCAAATTTCAGCATTTCCAACAGCAACATACGTTAGTAAAACAGTCATAACATGAGCAAATCAAATCCTTTTCATGTGATTCCACTTTCTATAGCTCAATAACGTAAATATCTACAACTTTCATGAAGACTATAAATTCAAATTCTAAACAGAAACATCACTTATTCACAGAATACAAAACTGCCTCAAAGAGGATTTTTAAAACGTACACAGGTTAGTATTTTCAACGTTTCTAGGGATACAAAAACAATTTTGGCATGAAACTAGTTCTAAATTATTGTTAACACAAATATCTACAACTTTCATGAAGGCACCAACCACTAATTCTCACCACAAAATTCCCAGTTTTAAAAATAATATTCGGATTTCATAGTTAACAGATTTTCAGTTTGAGCATACTTTAGTATTTTAGGTATAACGAGCGCTAAAGACATCCTTTTAACTTGAAACCACTTTCTATAGATCCATAACATAAATATCTACAACTTTCATGAAGACATCATAGTCTAAAAATGTATGTATAATTCCCAGAATATTAATATATGCACAAAACATAAGACAAGTATTTCAATCGGACATGTTGTAGTATTTTGGCTATAACTCATGTTATACATATCATTTCATTGTTAACAGATTTTTAGTTTGAGCATACTTCAGTATTTTAGGCATAACTAGAGCTGCAAACATCCTTTTAACTTGAAACCACTTTCTATAGATCCATAACATAAATATATACAACTTTCATGAAGACATCAAGGTCTAAAAACGTATGTATAATTCCCAGAATATTCGTATATGCACAAAACACAAGATAAGTATTTCAATCGGACATGCTGTAGTATTTTGATCATAACGTATGCTATACATATCCAATTCAGTCGGTTCAGGTCTCAAAATTCTCATAACAAGAATATCTACAACTTTGATGAAGACACCAATCACTAATTCTCACCACAAAGTTCCCAGTTTTAAAAAATAAAATACGTATCTCAAGTTAACAGATTTACAGCTTGGACATACTTCAGTATTTTAGGCATAACTCGAGCTACAAAAATCATTTTGACTTGAAACCACTTTCTACAGATCTATAACACAAATATCTACAACTTTCATGAAGACATCAAAGGCTGATTATGCATGTATAAGTCCCAGAATTTTAATATATATACAAAACATAGGATAAATATTCCACTCGGACATGCTGTAGTATTTTGGCTATAACTTTTGCTATACATATTAAAATTAATTGATTCAGGTCTCAAAATTCAGATAACAAAAAGATCTACAACTTTTATGAAGAAGTCAGAATCAAAATCACACGTTTTCAATCTCAAAACTGAGTAACAAGATACGAAAATAAAACTGGAATCCTAGGACAGCATACAATTCTACCCATTTCATAGTTATTCATAACCCTGTCCCCTCTTACCTTAATGGAGGTTCCTAAAGTGGTTGAAAGTGTTGTATTATTGTCCTAGCTTCAGATCAAGAGTGAACTTGATGGAGAAAGTGAAAGAAAATAAGAGAGAGACTTCACTAACTTTAACTTGTTCTAAGAATTCAGACTTGGGAACAAGATGTAGTGTTGATTTAATAATGCAAATGACAAGTGGGGGACAAGATTTTCATAATGGGATTGTAGTGGGATGTTAGGTGCATGAATTATGGTGATAATGGAGGTTTTAGGTGAGAAAAATGAGCTGGATTGTTGACCATTTCCGTAGCCTACATAATGTAGTTTGTTTGATTGAAGTAAATATCAATTCTGACACTGTTTTGGTATTTTAGGCATATCTTTCTCATATCTTAATGGATTTTAACAAATGTGGTCTTGTTGGAAAGCTAAGACAACTAGAAACAACTTTGTAGTTTACCACTTTTTCAAATTCGGACTCTAACAAGGTATTAAAATATGTACAAGATGATATGATTGAAGTAAAATATCAATTCTGACACTGTTTCGGTATTTTGGGCATATCTCTCTCATATCTTAATGGAATTTAACAAATTTGGTCTTGTTGGAAAGATAAGAAAAAGAGGAACAACTTTTTAGTTAACCATATTTCCAAATTCAGACTCTAACTAACAATTAGAATATGTACAAGATGACGCATTTTGAGTGGAGTATGTGGCAATTTGATGAGAGTAATTGGAAAAGCCAAGGAAATTAATAACTAAGGAAATAGGTAATAAATTATTTGATTAACTTTTACCAAAGGTATAAAGTTAAAATTATTTACCATGGTAAAAGGTTAAATTGAAGATGTTGTCCTAACCAAAAATTTATGTAGAAAGTTGAGATAAAATAGATAATATCATTGATGGTCTAAATCAAAATGATTATACATGAGAATAGAATTTTTAGGATGTTACAATTCTCCCACCCTTATAAAAATTTCATCCTCGAAATTTAACATAACGCACTCCTCAGTGAAACAATTCTGGGTATTGCGTCTTCATAGCATCCTCACGCTCCCAAGTCAGAGTTACATCATTCCCTTGTTTCCATGCAACCTTCACTAATGGTACGTTCTTGTTTCTCAGGTGTTTAATCGACCTTTCTATGATCTGTGTGGGTTCTGTAGGGATGGTCAAATTTTCTCTAACTTCAACATTATCATTAGCAATCACATGAGTGGGGTCTTGTACATACTTCCTCAATTGTGATACATGAAACACATTGTGCAAATTTGCAAGATGAGGAGGAAGTGCAATCTGATACGCCACTGTACCAATCCTCTTTAGAATTTCATATGGTCCAATAAACCTTGGACTCAACTTTTTACTCTTCAATGCTCGGCCAATCCCCTTGTGAGGTGAAACCTTCAAAAATACATGATCACCAACTTGGAATTCAAGTGGTTTCCTCCTTTTATCATAATAGTGCTTCTGTCTATCTTGGGATGCCTTCATCTTCTCTCTGATTACTTCTATTTGTTCAGTAGTCTGCTGCACAATTTCAGGTCCTAACGCCAAACTTTCACCAGTTTCTAACCAACAAAGGGGCGTTCGACACTTTCTACCATACAATGCTTCAAATGGAGCCATACCAATACTGCTATGGTAACTGTTGTTATACGTGAATTCAATCAGTGGAAGAAATTGCTCCCAACTACCACCATGCTCAAGTACACAAGATCGTAGTAAGTCTTCCAAACTTTGTATGGTATGCTCTGACTGTCCATCTGTTTGAGGATGATAAGCTGAACTTAATCGGAGTCTTGAACCCAACTCCTGATGCAAGCTTCCCCAGAATCGGGATGTGAACCTCGGATCTCTATCTGACACAATACTGGATGGTACACCATGAAGTCTCACGATCTCTTTCACATATAATTGTGCCAACTTTTGTAGAGAATTCTTCATATTCATCGGAAGGAAGTGAGCAGACTTAGTCAATCTGTCTACAATAACCCAGATTGCATCATTTCCTGAACGTGTTCTTGGTAATCCTGACACAAAGTCCATTGAAATGTTATCCCATTTCCAGACAGGAATCTCCAATGGTTGTAGTTCACCAGATGGCTTCTGATGTTCCACTTTGGCTTTTTGACACACCAGACATGAAGACACATATTCAGCTATTTCTTTCTTCATCCTTGGCCACCAAAAGCTTTTCTTCAGATCTTGATACATCTTAGTTGATCCAGGATGAATGCTCAACATACTTTTATGCGCTTCTTCTAGGATTGTCCTTCTCAGATCAACATCATCTGGTACATAAATTCTACTTTTGATTCTCCAAATTCCATCTGATCCTTCTTGTAATCCCATATCCTTTCCATTCGCCTGTAACTCTCTCAACTCCTGTAGTTGCAAGTCCTCTGTCTGCATTTCACCTATCAGCTTCAGAAAATCATTGGTTATTTTCAAAGTTCCCAAAGTCATACTTTTTGAAGATTTCATCTCCACACCCAAGTTCATGTCTCTGAATTGTTCTATCATCTCCATCTCTTTTATCATCAAAGATGCCATATGAATGGACTTTCGGCTAAGTGCATCTGCCACCACATTTGCTTTTCCTGGATGGTACTTCAAATCAAAATCATAATCTTTAAGAAACTCCATCCATCTTCGCTGCCTCATGTTTAATTCCTTTTGATCGAACAAATACTTCAAGCTCTTGTGGTCACTGAACACTTCAAACTTGACTCCATACAAATGGTGTCTCCAGATTTTCAAAGCAAATACCACCGCTGCCAATTCTAGATCATGTGTCGGGTAGTTCATTTCATGTGGTCTCAACTGTCTAGAAGCATAGGCAACCACCTTCCGTTGCTGCATCAAAACACAACCTAAGCCCATCTTAGAAGCATCGCAATAAACCACAAAGTCTTCTTGTGGATTAGGCAAAGTTAAAACTGGAGCAGATGTAAGCTTCAATTTTAGTTCTTGGAAACTTTCTTCACATTCTGGCGTCCAAAAAAAGGGTTGATTCTTCCGGGTCAGACGAGTCATTGGTAGGGCAATTCGAGAAAACCCCTCAATGAATCTCCGATAATATCCGGTTAATCCTAAGAAGCTTCGTATCTCAGTGACTGAAGTAGGTCTCTCCCAGTTTATTACAGCTTCTATTTTAGAAGGATCCACAGACACTCCTTTGCTTGAGATTACATGGCCTAGGAACTTTACCTCTTCCAACCAGAATTCACATTTAGACAACTTAGCATACAACTGCTTCTCTTTTAGGATCTGCAATACCACTCGAAGATGTTTTTCATGTTCCTCCCATGTCTTGGAATAAATTAGAATGTCATCAATGAAGATAATAACAAACTGATCCAAGTATGAATGAAACACTCGATTCATGTAATCCATGAAAACAGCTGGGGTATTGGTTACTCCGAAAGGCATCACAAGATACTCGTAATGACCATAGCGTGTTCTAAATGCCGTCTTTGGAATATCCTCAGACTTGACACGAATCTGATGATAACCTGATCGTAGATCAATTTTAGAAAATACTACAGCATCTCTCAATTGATCTATCAAATCATCAATTCTGGGCAAAGGATATCTATTCTTCACCGTCAATTTATTCAACTGACGATAATCTACACATAATCTCATGCTTCCATCTTTCTTCTTGACAAGTAATACTGGCGCTCCCCATGGTGACACACTGGGCCTGATGAAATGCTTCTCCAACAACTCCTCAATTTGCTTCTTTAGTTCTGCCAGTTCAATAGGTGACATATGATATGGGGCCTTAGATACTGGTTCTGCTCCTGGAATTAAATCAATTGAGAATTCTATCTCACGTTCTGGAGGTAAACTCGAGACATCCTCAGGAAATACTTCAGGGAATTCAGAAACAACTGGTATCTCGATCTCTTTAGATTCTCCATCTCCTTGTGGAAAAGTAAACAAGGCAAATAATTGGCTTTCACCTTGTAAGGCAAAGAGTTTGAGATTAACGGAAGTAAGATTTTCTTCTGATGGAAATATCACAGTTTTGTTATGACAGTCCACCAAGACTCGATTTGCCGATAACCAGTCCATCCCTAGGATTACTTCCAGATCCTTCAAAGGTAAACAAACAAGATCTACTAGAAAGTTTTTACCTTCTATAAGCATAGAACATTCGTTACACACCTTAGTAGTCCTAAGTTGTGTACCGGTGGGAGTGGAAACAATCAGATCATATGTCATAGGCTTCACAGGTAATTGAAGGCGTCTAACACACTCATCAGAAATGAAAGAATGTGTAGCACCAGAATCAAATAACACAAATAAAATTGTACCATTGATCTCACACTTACTTTGTATGAGGTCATCAGCTTGGTCTGCCTCTGAACCGCTGATGGCAAAGACTCTCCCAGTTGTTGGCTATAACCTCTGGTCTGTTGACTCCCTTTTCAGTCTTTGAGGTTGAGCAGCTCGCGTATTTTCTCCACGACCTCCTTGATAGTTAGAGCCTCTTTGATTATTCATAGTGTTGTTGTCGTTTTGACGGTTCTGAGGGCAATTTGGACTGATGTGTCCTTTCTGATTACATCGAAAGCAAGTGACATCTTCAAGACGTCTGTTACAATCACGTACATGATGATTACCTCCGCACTTAAGACACCTCATATTGTTGCGTCTCTCTGAAGATGATGATGATGATCCTCCCTTGAAACGTCTTGGATAGAACGATCCTCTTCTTTTGAAATCAACTGAATGAGGTTTCAGTTGTCTATTGGCCTTTTCATGTGCCAGTCTGGCTTGGTGATTTTCTTCAAAAATTCTGCATTTGTTGATTAGAATAGGAAAACTCTGAATTTCTTGGTACCCTATCGCCTCTTTGATTTCCAGATTCAGCCCGTTCTCAAATTTAACACATTTTGATTCTTCGGCACCAGCCTGTTGAAAAGGAGGGTAAAAGAGAGATAGTTCTTCAAACTTTGCAGCATATTCTCCAACATACATTAAGCCTTGTTTCAGCTCCATAAATTCCAGCTCTTTATGGCTTTTCACACTTGCTGGAAAATATTTCTCTAGGAAACAGTCTTTGAAGTTGACCCAGTTCAATGGTCTATCAGTTTCAATCATACGAGTTCTGGCATGTATCCACCATTTTTCTGCTTCCTCAACCATCATGTAAGTGGCACACTCCACCTTTTCAAATTCTGTGCAGGGCAAGGCTCGGAAAATGTGCTCCATTTCCTTAACCCATAGGTACGCTACCTCTGGATTGTAGCCTCCTTTGAATTGTGATGGCTTCCTTTTTAGGAAATGATCTAGCCCGTGAAGTCCACCAGCACTTCTTGGTTGATTTTGTCTTTCAATGGCTTCAGCCAAACGGTTGAAAGCAGCTGTCATATCGTTGTTGTTGTTGTTTCTTGCCATCCTACATTTGTAGTTTGGTTTATACTAATTCTAAGGGGAAATATGTCGTATATATATATATTATAACGTAACTATAAGTATTCTACAATTTATCAGATAAGTAATAAGTCATATAATATACATTTATCATATTATCAAGCAAGTAATCAAACAAGTCATTTTGCAATTTATCAGTCAGGCACAAGTCATATAGTACACACTTAACATATTATCAAACAAGTAATCAAACAATTCACGTAATATATCAAGAACAATACATGTTACATCAATTGGTCCTGAATTTTTGAAAACGCTCTGATACCACCAATGTGACGTCCCGTGTAATTTTTTGAATAAATTTTTTGCGTTTTAAAAATCATTTTTGAAATTTGTAATAAGTCATGTAAAAGTTGATAAACGCGGATTATTATCATACTAGTCGCGAATAATAAAAGTCATGAAATATTTATATAGCGGAAACGATTTAGAAAAATATAGTACATGAAACATTATATTATTACAACCCATCAAATTAAAAATAAAGTCAAATTCCAAGCAATAATTCACGTAAACTCCATTCATGGCATCACTCTTCATTCTGTGTAGCATTCACTGTAAAAATTAATGTAAGAGTGAGACAGAATATAGAATAAATATAAAATAAATAAAATTGCACAAACACAACCAACAAGGTGTAATGATATGATGAATATGCCAAACAAGTTCATTTATAATTAATAAATCTTAAATTAGTTAAATGATGTCATGCTGGATCCATTAGGTTTGGTGGGAATACTGCAGTAAAAAGTCTCATAAAGACTCCAGTAGGAATTAGCATAACCATGAATCCCTACACCTTCATGGCTCCTGCGAAAATAAGTGCACAAGTAGGAATTAGCATAACCATGAATCCCTACACTTTCATGGCTCCTGCAGAAATAAGTATACCAGTAGGAATTTGCACAACCATGGATCCCTACACTTCCATGGTTCTTGTGAAAATAGGGCTTAAACTCATCATAGAGTAACCCCCCACCAGGGTAGGCAATCATGGAACCCCTAAATTCCATGGTGCGTCTAAATGCTTATGATGCATGAATGCCTTTAATTCTCTTTATCATTTAACATACCATGATATATCAATTTCCAAAACCACTTGGAAAACCACAAGTCCTCAAAGGACACATCATATATAATAATTTTCAGAATCATGGATTTACTGTTTCAACCACATATATCAATAACCGTAAGGCATTCATGTATATATATTAATTTAGTCATTCATAATTATTCACCACCAAAATACACAAACTGAATGATGCTCATTAGACACTCATAAACATTCATAATATTTCATAATCACTCAACAATTCAATAATAATTTGTTACCCATAGGGAAAATATCATTTTTATCCATAATAACCATTATAAGCAAATTTCAGCATTTCCAACAGCAACATACGTTAGTAAAACAGTCATAACATGAGCAAATCAAATCCTTTTCATGTGATTCCACTTTCTATAGCTCAATAACGTAAATATCTATAACTTTCATGAAGACCATAAATTCAAATTCTAAACAGAAACATCACTTATTCACAGAATACAAAACTGCCTCAAAGAGGATTTTTAAAACGTACACAGGTTAGTATTTTCAACGTTTCTCGGGATACAAAAACAATTTTGGCATGAAACTAGTTCTAAATTATTGTTAACACAAATATCTACAACTTTCATGAAGGCACCAACCACTAATTCTCACCACAAAATTCCCAGTTTTAAAAATAAGATTCGGATTTCATAGTTAACAGATTTTCAGTTTGAGCATACTTTAGTATTTTAGGTATAACGAGAGCTAAAGACATTCTTTTAACTTGAAACCACTTTCTATAGATCCATAACATAAATATATACAACTTTCATGAAGACATCATAGTCTAAAAATGTATGTATAATTCCCAGAATATTAATATATGCACAAAACATAAGACAAGTATTTCAATCGGACATGTTGTAGTATTTTGGCTATAACTCATGTTATACATATCATTTCATTGTTAACAGATTTTTAGTTTGAGCATACTTCAGTATTTTAGGCATAACTAGAGCTGCAAACATCCTTTTAACTTGAAACCACTTTCTATAGATCCATAACATAAATATATACAACTTTCATGAAGACATCAAGGTCTAAAAACGTATGTATAATTCCCAGAATATTCGTATATGCACAAAACACAAGATAAGTATTTCAATCGGACATGCTGTAGTATTTTGATCATAACGTATGTTATACATATCCAATTCAGTCGGTTCAGGTCTCAAAATTCTCATAACAAGAAGATCTACAACTTTGATGAAGACACCAATCACTAATTCTCACCACAAAGTTCCCAGTTTTAAAAAATAAAATACGTATCTCAAGTTAACAGATTTACAGCTTGGACATACTTCAGTATTTTAGGCATAACTCGAGCTACAAAAATCATTTTGACTTGAAACCACTTTCTACAGATCCATAACACAAATATCTACAACTTTTATGAAGACATCAAAGGCTGATTATGCATGTATAAGTCCCAGAATTTTAATATATATACAAAACATAGGATAAATATTCCACTCGGACATGCTGTAGTATTTTGGCTATAACTTTTGCTATACATATTAAAATTAATTGATTCAGGTCTCAAAATTCAGATAACAAAAAGATCTACAACCTTTCTGAATAAGTCAGAATCAAAATCACACCTTTTCAATCTCAAAACTGAGTAACAAGATACGAAAATAAAACTGGAATCCTAGGACAGCATACAATTCTACCCATTTCATAGTTATTCATAACCCTGTCCCCTCTTACCTTAATGGAAGTTCCTAAAGTGGTTGAAAGTGTTGTATTATTGTCCTAGCTTCAGATCAAGAGTGAACTTGATGGAGAAAGTGAAAGAAAATAAGAGAGAGACTTCACTAACTTTAACTTGTTCTAAGAATTCAAACTTGGGAACAAGATGTAGTGTTGATTTAATAATGCAAATGACAAGTGGGGGACAAGATTTTCATAATGGGATTGTAGTGGGATGTTAGGTGCATGAATTATGGTGATAATGGAGGTTTTAGGTGAGAAAAATGAGCTGGATTGTTGACCATTTCCGCAGCCTACATAATGTAGTTTGTTTGATTGAAGTAAATATCAATTCTGACACTGTTTTGGTATTTTAGGCATATCTCTCTCATATCTTAATGGATTTTAACAAATGTGGTCTTGTTGGAAAGCTAAGACAACGAGAAACAACTTTGTAGTTTAACACTTTTTCAAATTCGGACTCTAACAAGGTATTAAAATATGTACAAAATGATATGATTGAAGTAAAATATCAATTCTGACACTGTTTCGGTATTTTAGGCATATCTCTCTCATATCTTAATGGAATTTAACAAATTTGGTCTTGTTGGAAAGATAAGAAAAAGAGGAACAACTTTGTAGTTAACCATATTTCCAAATTCAGACTCTAACTAACAATTAGAATGTGTACAAGATGACGCATTTTGAGTGGAGTATGTGGCAATTTGATGAGAGTAATTGGAAAAGCCAGGGAAATTAATAACTAAGGAAATAGGTAATAAATTATTTGATTAACTTTTACCAAAGGTATAAAGTTAAAATTATTTACCAT
The DNA here is from genome assembly GCA_037962975.1 of Clitoria ternatea. Classification (NCBI taxonomy): domain Eukaryota; kingdom Viridiplantae; phylum Streptophyta; class Magnoliopsida; order Fabales; family Fabaceae; genus Clitoria; species Clitoria ternatea. The sequence continues at coordinate 2,880,968 of CM075673.1, read as the reverse complement.
GGTAAAAGGTTAAATTGAAGATGTTGTCCTAACCAAAAATTTATGTAGAAAGTTGAGATAAAATAGATAATATCATTGATGGTCTAAATCAAAATGATTATACATGAGAATAGAATTTTTAGGATGTTACATGAGTGATCTCCACTGTACCAAGTGTATGCTCTAGAGGTTTTTCTTCTTCAAAATATTTTCATGATGCGAAATGCATTTATCTTATCAATTGATTCCTTAAGTATCTTATGTATTTCCAGTCTCATCATATCATTCTCAAGTTCTTTGAATTCCATCAATTATTTAAACCTTGTAAAATATTCGTTTATTATTTTTAGAAATATATCTATTATATATATTCTTTCATAAAGAGTAAAATAATATATTCTTTATGTAATTACGCATAATTTAGATGTTAACAATGTATAATAATAATAAAACTAATAATAATGATAACAATATTAAGTTTGACAATAAATAATGATAATAATAGAATAAGAATGATAATTATAATTTACCAATAACTTAAAAAAATAGTGAAGATTAGTTTCCAATTGAAAATTCAAGTGAAAAACACTAAAAACAGAGTTTTCCGAGTGGAACAGGGGTAAATCCGAGTGAAATAGGTATGATTCCGAGTGGAATCATACAGAGAAGGGTTCTCCAAGCGATCTGGCTAAATATCCGAGTGAAATGACACTGGAAAGCTGTTTTTCCGACGGAAATAAGCTTGGATTCGAGTGAAAATGAAATGGAATGCTGTTTTCCGACTGGAACAGCTTGAATCCGAGTGAAAAATGAGTTTTCCGCATGAGATAGCTATGAATCCGAGTGAAATAAACTGAGCGGAGTTTTCTAACTGAAATTAATAGGTTTTCCGAGTGAAACAGAAGCTAAAAAAATGATTTTCTTAATTAATTATCTTGAATTCTGAGTGAAACACATTTCTGAGTGAATTAAAATATAAATCCGTGTGAAGTCAGTAGGAAAATGGTTCCCTGAGTAGCATTGTCTGTAAATTCGAGTGAAAATGAGTCTCTAAGTGAAATAAAGTATAATTCCGAGTGGTATTCAGTCAAAAAGGAGTTTTCTGAGTGAAATTAATTATTTCTTGAGTAAATTCTGACTGAAAGGAGTTTGATACGTGAAATAATTATAAATCCGAGTAGAATCATACTGATGAGTTTTTCTGAGTGAAATTAAGGTGTTTATCGAGTTAAAATCACTGGAAAAAGGTTTTCATGAGTGAAGCTACTTAAATTCTGAGTGAAAATGAGTTCCTGAGTGAAATCAAGTATGATTCCGAGTGGAATCAGTATGAAAAGAGTTCTGTCTGAATGCAATAAAACAAATCCGAGTAAAATAACTGCTTGCTGAGTAAAATAAAGTGTTTGCCGAGTGAAATAAGACTGGGAAGCTACTGTCCGAGAGCACTAGAGTGTTTCCGAGTGAATTTACTGAAAAAGAAAAGGTTCTGAGTAAAAGATAAATATATTTTCTGAGTGAAATTAAGACAAGTTCCGAGTGAGATAATTTAAGAAAGAGATTTCCGAGTAAAATAAGACTTAGAAGATGCTGTCCGAGAGAAATAAACTAGAAAAAGTTCTCTGAGTGAAATTAGGTTGTTTACCGAGTGAAAAATTGTTCTATCATAAGAAATACATTCAGTTAAGGTTGAATCCGATTGAAACTAAGCAAAACCGAGTTGTTATAGATGTAAAACCGGTCGGATTAACATAAAACAGAACCTGTTATCATTAAATCCATCTTCTATTCATAATTTTTCACTGGAAATCACACGGTACCCATGATTCTTAGTATTTTCAGTCCAATAAGTTCATATCATTTCACAATTTAACAGAGTATATGCACTTAGTAACAATATATATATATATATATATATATATATATATATATACAAATAATAACAATTAAAGCATTTAATTCATACAACACTGAATCTGTCCTGGAAAGGGGAGGAAACAAATTCCTTAACCCTTTCCTTCACTCGGTTTTCCCACAGAGCACCCAAGAATATACCCCCTTACCTCAATGAAGTTCCTGGATGGAAAGAAAAAGGTTCCCTTCACTGTCTTGCTTCAAATCCGAGTGAGAGAGAAAAGAAATTGATAGAGAGAGAGCTTGCAGGAAGAGAAAATGATAACAGAAGTTTGTCTGTGGTTATGTTTCGTGTATGTGTGTTCTTAGAGACATAGTACTGGGCTAAATAATGAGAGTTAGTGGGAAGCTAAGTGGAAACATTGGTTGGAGAATTAGGTGAAATAATGGAGCCTTTTGACTCCTTTCACAGTCATCTTTGCATTTGATTGGAATAAAATATATAAAGTTATTATAATGGAGGCAACTTTCTCCTGTAATTGGTTCGTTGTGCCAATCATTCTTGGTTTTATATGATTAAGTGGGCTGATCACTAGCTGAAGTGGAAATTAAAAGGTGTTCGGTGTTGGAGGACTTGAAGAGGTCGGTATTGCATGCATGAGGGCGGTGTTGAGTGTGAGGGCGGTATTGAATGAAGGCGGTGTGGAATGTGAGGGCGGAGTGCAATGTGAGGGCGGAGTGCAGTATGAGGGCGTACTAAGAGAGGGCGGTATGGAGTGGGCGGTATTGAGTGTGAAGTAGGGAAGGACGGTGTGTGTGAAGGAGTTAAGGACACCGTCTGTGGAAAGAGGGCGGTGTTGTGATGAACACCGGCTCAGAGCTGTCCGGTGTGAACTCCTAATGTAAGGACGGATCTAGTAGCCATCCGGTGTGCACATATGCTCATTCGGTGTGATGTAAGTAAGCAAATCTTTTCTTACTTCAGCCATCCGATGTGACATAGAAGACATCGGATGGTTAATGACATCGGATCGCTTGAGCGAAACCCGATTTGCTTGAGCGAATCAGCCAATCTTCGCTCGGAATACTTCTTGCCTCATTCGGATTCTCTTCACTCGAACTTACTCAGAAGATACCTCACTCAGAAGAGGAGTCATACCTATAGACTCACTCGGAAATGGTTCAGCCTCTCTATATTTCTCTCGGAATAGCTCCTTCCACTTTCTTCCACTCGGTTTACTAATCATACACTTATGAAACCATTCGAAATACTTCCATAACACGTTCCACTCGGTAAGAAGCATCAAATCAACATAAACATGAGTATTTAAGCTTTCTTTCACTCGGAATACTTCAATCAGAGTAGTCTCCTTCAGAAAAGGAAGCATTCGACTCGGAACCGAGCATTTCTAAAGTGTTTTGACTCGGATTTTCACCCAGAAGTGATTCTTTTGAACACTCTTCACTCAGAATTGCCTCTCAGGTCAGGACTCCACTCGGTGATAGCCTTCTCAGTCATGTTTTACTCGGAAAACATGATACTGACTCGGAATTCTCTCCTTCACTCGGAATTTCTAATCCTTCACTCGGAATTCTTCTCTGTCACTCGGAACAGAGCCCTTTTCACTTGGTTTTTGCATAATTTCACTAATGGTCCATATAAATTCTATTATTATGTGCAAAAATGACATTTTTGAGATACTATAGACCATCAACAGGGTATATATTGACTTATTCTTGCTTACAAACCTTCCATAATTAAAATTTACAAGGGTAAAATCGCTTCTAAAAAGAGGGATGTTACAAGCTACCTAGTGGTCAAGTAGGACCCAGTGGTTGAGGTGGAAAGTCAAGTAGGACTCGGTGGACCAAGCAGGGTTCACGGGGTGTCAAGTAGGACCCCCAGCTGAAAGCCGATCCTTTTAGTATCCGGATACTAGGCGTCGAATTAATACGAGAGTCAGTTGTGTTATTCGATGTATTGTTAACATTGTGTAATGATATGAATGTGTTTTATGATGAGTGTTCATTATGATTGGCAAATTGGAGATAAAGAATTGGAATTAAATTCTTGATTGGTAAATGGAAATTGAGGACAAGAGGTAAGATGAATGGTACAAGCTAAAACTAGTAAATATGTGCCTTGTTCTTAAATTGTTATTCTACATTAATTATGATACCAAACACTCACCCTTGCTGTTGTTTCTTTAATTTTAGTAACCAGTGACAGGGAGGAGGTTGAAGCCCCGGAGATGCGTCAAGCGGAGAATTGATGCCAAGGAGCTAAGGGAATTATGCAATGAACTATGGGTGTAATGTGTGTTGTGATTTATGTATGTTAAGTTTAGATGTTGTTGATGTGTGTGTAGTTAATTTGGTATATTATCACCATGATCATGAATGTGATGGATAATGAGTAGAATCTGGATATTATTTGATGAGGTTATAAATTCATGATGAAGATATGAACTCACATTGATGAAGTAGTATGGTGTTGATGCCAATATGAGCAATGTTAATTTTATGTTTATGGTCAACTTTCCTCCATGACTCAATGAGGTAAAGGATAAGTCTGCAATGCTTGATGATGTTAGATTTAATGAATGAATGTGTGTATGTGTGTTTGTACCATTTTATGGAACATGTGAAATGATGATGATTTCAGATTATAGGTATGGCATGAATGATAGTGAATATAATGTTGTTGATGATGAATTTAATGAAAGAATTAAGTAAATTTTAAGTCCTAGCATTTCATGTAGTTGGGAGAATTTGTATATGAATGATGAAGAAAGATGATGTATTAGTAAGGGGTTAAATTGGTAGAAAATAATAATTCAGGTGTAAAGATAAGAGGACTTTCGTTTCTACATCACTCCTGCATAACTCGCTCAAGCGAGTGAGAATCTCGCTCAAGCGAGATTGTTTTGAAAACAGGGGAATTATCACTGGCCTGCACTCGCCTGAGCGGGTGACAATTTCGCCCAAGCGAGATTAATAAAAGTATCAGGGGTGGTCTCTGGACTAATTTCGCCCAAGCGAAAAGGAGGGCGCTCAAGCGAGGAGGTAAGGAATTCAACACTGGACAATTTTCGCCTAGGCGAGAGGTACCTCGCCCAAGCGAAAATGGGACAGTGAGCTTCTGTGATTACTGGAGCCATCTCACTTAAGCGAGATATATTCCGCTCAAGCGAGATTGGTTACTGATGCAAAATTGTTTCCTCGCTCAAGCGCTTCGCTGGTTCGCTCAGGGAGATTCTTTGTACTTCGCTTAAGCGAGATAGGTCTTGCTCAAGCGAAGCGAATCCCTGATGCCCAATTGTCTTCCTCGCTCAGTATGTCCCAGTTTCGCCCAAGCGTACTCACGCTGTCTCGCTCAAGCGAATATGATCTCGCTTGAGCGAGTGGCAACTTGATTCACATACTTGCGTTGTTTCCAATAGATTTAGCATTTCGCTTAGACGTTGGTGGCTCGCTCAAGCGAGAGGCCCTGGTCCTATTATCCTTCTTTTTGTTTCATTTAATTAATTTCCTTTTTCTCACTTTAATTATTTGATTTATTTATTACTGTTTATTATTTTAAATATGTTTAGTAAAAATCAATATGATTTTGAATTAGGACTTAATTAATTATTATTGATCGCAAAAAATTTATTGAGAAATTTACTTGAATGAATAAAAATAAATGTAAATCGACCTAGGATGTCACAGGTGGTATCAGAGCGGTTCTTTCTAGAGCCGGGTGAATGGGTAGTGTTAGAGGATTGTTTGAGTCCCATGTCGGACTATTTTTATATTGTATTGCAATTGTTTATGTGTTATTTAAGTTGTAACAGGTCAACTTGGCATCATTTCCCTTGGCACTCTGGTGGCATTATGTTATATATATGTATGAGGTAAATGCCCTATCCCTGATAGATCATTGGTTATTAATGGTGATGTGTTTGGTTATCGTATAATTGTTTTATGGCTGAGAAAACTAGTTTTGGTGGGAGGAGATGACCTCTCCTTAAAATTTTTGCAAATGATGAATAGGATTGAATCTAGTCCACCCTATAAATATTAGGCGAGGTAGGACAAAGATGAAACACACGAATGACAGATTGAATTGGAAATGATATTTAAAGTAAGCATATATATATATGTGTGTGCGTATTGAAGTGGACATCTACAAATGGGTATAACTCATAAAGGTTAACTCTTGTAGTGAAATGAGAATGGTAAGTGTGTTGGTAGCTATAAGTTTGTTTGAATACTGAAGTTTGATAATGCATAGAATGAAATAAGTTGATGAATGCCCTAATACAATTATTCTTAGGAAGGGTGAATTCCCTATATCCTTCCACCTTGTATGAACGATGATAGATGTTAGTTGCTTATTTTTGGTGTTGAATCTACTTGATGGACAATACGAAAACCCTCAAGATGAAGGAATGAGTTGTAATAATAAACTGTCTTGTATTGAGTTTAAAGTTAGAGAGCAATTGGTGGTATGTTAATAGCGTTGAGTAAGTAACAAAAAACGTAAATGTATTAGTGGTATGAGTAAACAGAAAGGGTTTATGAATAAATCGAGAGATGATGGTTGGACGTAGTTTAAGAGATTAGGTGCAACGGTACTTGTAATTAAAGAATGTTGATTTTATGAAGCTGGAGGATAGAGGATTGAATGGATGAATGATAATGTAATGTGAATTAGCAACATTGTGGTAAGGTTAACTTTTTAGGGGGGGTGAACCTCCTATACTGCTTTTATGAAGCAGATTTAATTAAATACTATCGGTATGTCATATTCACATTGTAAGACGATTGATTAATGGATATTAAGAGAAATTAGGAGTAATTGATGAATGATGGTGTAAGAATGCCTGTACAAGTTGAAGGTAATAGAAGAAGAGTGGCTGGTAATAATTTTTAGTGATATAATTGGCGAGGCGATATTTTACTCAGGAAAGGACTAGAAGGATGTATTATATGAATGATGGTCAAGTGAAGTATATGTACACTGGACTGTTACGTACATGATAATAGAAGTAGTGATTGGATGACACTAAAAGGAAGTGACTAAAAGGTAATTAAGCAGATAGATAATGAGGATGAAGAGAAGTTTTACCTAGTCGTTTGGGCTTTACATTGATATTAGTGTTACATGGGAATCATAGCAGCTGGCCACCGTGGGTTCCTTTTAACACTAATTCAATATAGAGTTACCAATAGATATAGGGAAATGCATTATGATGTGAACAGTTTGCATATCAATCGATGATGTGAATAGTTGGACTGTATACCCGACTTTCACATGACTTAACTACAGAGTGTTAAACTCCTGAGACTGATCACCTCAGGTAGTTGCACTGGTAGTCGAGATCGTGTGGAGTCGAGGAGACAAACATATTGTAGCCAATCTTGGGTGATCAAATTTAGAAAAGAGAAATGTATGGTTCGTATTTCTGAAATTGGTAAATGATTAGAAATGAGCAACAAATAGAGATGAGGTTTGGTAACTGACGAATAATGAGTATAGAAAAATAAATATTGTGGCATGGTAGTTATTATGAATTATTGCTAGATTTATTTTAAAGAAAGGAGGACCTTAAAAGGAAATTGGATAGCTAGAGTCCCTCCTAAGGTACACTTAGTGAGGAATTGATGAAGTATCGATAGGAATTAAGGAAATAAGATAAACCAAAGGAGAGTCCGGTTGTGTGGCCGAGAAAATGCGAATTAGGTTTCCAAACTGTGAAGCAATGCTTGACTTCTGCACTGGTACTTACACTACTTAATATGATGAAGGAGTTTGTAGTATATTGTGAAGCATCTAAGTTTGGTTTAGGATGTGTGTTGATGCTGGATGACAGATAGATTGCCTATGCTTTAAGACAATTGAGACCACATGAACAGAATCACCCCACTCATGAATTGGAGCTTGCAGCAGTGGTATTTACATTAAAAATCTAGCGTCATTATTTACAGGGTTGTTGTTTTGTGGTATTTAGTAACCCTAAGAGTTGAAATACTTATTCGATCAGAAAGAGTTAAACATGAGACAGAGGAGATGAGTGGAATATCTGAAAGAGTATGATTTTGATTTGAAGTACCATCTTGGGAAAGAAAATATTGTGACTGATGCCTTAAGTAGAAATGTATTACATGCAGCTTTCTTGATGGGTAAAGAACAAGAATTGTTGGGAAAATTTTGTGATATGAATATTGGGGGTTGTTATGAATGCCCCAAATCAAATGATAGTTGGAATGCTGAAGATCTCCAATGAGCCTTCGGAATGTTTAGCTGTAGCACAAGAGGACGATGAAGAGTTGCTGAAATTGCTTGACACTCAAGCAAAAGGCAAGGATATAAAATTTACCAGAGGCAACGATGGAATTTGGCGGTTCAGAAACCGAGTTGTGGTGCCTGCAAAAGGCGATTTCAGACAAGTCGTGTTAGCTGAAGCACATAGAAGTTCTTTTAGCATTCATCCTGGTGTTACAAAAATGTACCATGATTTGAAGAGAAAGTTCTGGTGGCCAGGCATGACACGAGCAATCATAGCGTATGTAAGATCTAGTGTGATATGTCAGAAATATAAGGCTGAACATCAGGAAACCCCAGGTTTACTTCAACCTCCGGAGATTCCAATATGGAAATGGGAAAGTATCATGATGGATTTTGTATCTGGGTTATCTCCTACCCGTTCTGGTTGTAATGCAATACGAGTGATTATGGACAGGTTGATCAAGAGTGCTCACTTATTGGCTATGAACATGAAATGGTCATTGGATTGATAGGCTAGATTGTACATCACTGAAATTGTACGGTTGCATGGCGTGCCTCCAAGTATTGTTTCAAACCGCGACCCTCGATTCACTTCCAGATTCTGGAAAGTTTACAGCAGGAATTAGGTACTAAGCTAAGACTGAATTCTGCTTAACATCCTCAAACCGATGGTCAATTTGAGCGTACAATTCAGACCTTAGAAGATATGCGTAGAGCATGCGTACTAGAGCAAGGTGGCTCATGGGAAAGATACTTGTCATTAGTGAAATTCACTTATAACAACAATCATCATAGTAATATTGGTATAGCTCCATATGAATATTTATATGGTAGACGGTGTCGTACACCTTTATGTTGGAATGAAGATAGAGATGCAATCCATTTGGGGCCCGAGTTAATTCAAGGAATGAATGACCAGGTGGTAAGAATTCGTGAAAAGATGAAAGATTGCACAAGACTGTCAGAAAAGCTACTATGATAATCGTCATAGGTCACTTGAGTTTCAGGCGGGAGATTGGGTATTCCTAAAGGTTTCACCTACCCAAGGTGTAGGTCGGATACTGAAGAGTCATAAGTTTAACCCGAAGTATATTAGACCCTATCAGATATTGGAACGAATTGGTGAAGTAACATACAGATTGAATTTTCCCTGTGCATTGACAAATATTCGCGATGTATTCCATGTTTCGCAATTAAAAGCATATATTCCCTGTGATTCGATGGTTGTACCTGAAGGTTTCATTGAGTTAAAGGGAGATTTAACTGGGGAGGTAGCACTTACTTGCATTGAAGGGTATCAAGCTAAACGATTGAGACACAAAGAAGTACAATTAGTAAAAGTGAAGCGAGAGAATATAAATGGAGTGAATTATACATGGGAATTGGAGCCTGACATGAGGCGGTTGTACCCCAATCTTTTTCAATGAGGTACGTTGATTTCGGGGACGAAATCCCTTTTTAGGGGGGGTGGATGTAACATCCCTAATATTTTAGAAAAATTTTAATTGACGGAAAGTATTAATAATTGCCCAACTAGATTTATTGAGATTTTGGGTATTATTATTAAAATACAATTGTAAATAATTAAATGTTGTGGAAATAAATAAAATTATTTAGCGATTAATTAAAAAAAGGATTAAATGAAGGTAATTAGAAGAAGGTAAATTTAGAAGTTACCGATGGGGTGAAAGGTAAAGACTTAATTAAAATCTTAAAGAAATTATAAAAGAAATAAGAAAATGACCATTTTGCCCCTGAGTTTTAATTAATGAAAATTCACCTTCTTCTCCCTCACTTCACGCCAGCATCTTCTTCCTCTTTTTCTTCTCCCTCATTGCCGTATGTTGCATGCCTCAAGGGAAGGCTCGTTTCGCGTCGAAACTTCGAGATAACTACGTTTTAGAGACCGTGGCTTCGAGGTGAGTTTAATGAACCCTTTAAATTAAGTTTTCTCATCTCTTTCGTTTTCTCCGTTAAACCGAAGGGTCGTGCATGGAGGGGTAAGCTTCCGTTTCCTACTCCTCTAGTGTGTAGAAGCTTGAAAAATGGTCTTTAGAGTAATGAGGGTGGTTTAACGTTGACGGGTTTTGCGTTTCGACCTCCGTAGGTAACGAAACAGTCGTCGGAGGATCGAACGGTGAAGTGGGTGTTGATTTCGAATGTAGGACGTTGGACATAGCGTTGAGAGAACGCCAATCTCATCAAGAACGAGTCGTCGGAGCTCGAAATCAAGGTAAGGGGGTGTTCGGGTTATAATTAATTAGAATGAGTAAATATAATTGAATTGAATCATTGAATTAAATATGGAACTAATGAGAATATATAAGTAATGATAATTGTATGTGTATGAATGGAAGTTGTGTATGATTTGTGATGATTATGAGCACAATGTGAATTGAATGGTGATGAGTTGTTGAGTATAGTGGCATTGTGATGACGGGCTTGACAAGTAGGTCGCCCAATTGATGAGTATGCGTTTTGTTGCTGGCCACTTGCAGTATGATATGTGAAATATGAATATACATGTGCGATTATATGGTGTAGGACGGCCGACGGTATGTGCAGCCCCTCGTTTCTGGCTCCCGTGGTGTTTATGCCCAGTTGAGCTACCTAGTGGTCAAGTAGGACCCAGTGGTTGAGGCGGAAAGTCAAGTAGGACTCGGTGGACCAAGCAGGGTTCACGGGGTGTCAAGTAGGACCCCCAGCTGAAGGCCGATCCTTTTAGTATCCGGATACTAGGCGTCGAATTAATACGAGAGTCAGTTGTGTTATTCGATGTATTGTTAACATTGTGTAATGATATGAATGTGTTTTATGATGAGTGTTCATTGTGATTGGCAAATTGGAGATAAAGAATTGGAATTAAATTCTTGATTGGTAAATGGAAATTGAGGACAAGAGGTAAGATGAATGGTACAAGCTAAAACTAGTAAATATGTGCCTTGTTCTTAAATTGTTATTCTACATTAATTATGATACCAAACACTCACCCTTGCTGTTGTTTCTTTAATTTTAGTAACCAGTGACAGGGAGGAGGTTGAAGCCCCGGAGATGCGTCAAGCAGAGAATTGATGCCAAGGAGCTAAGGGAATTATGCAATGAACTATGGGTGTAATGTGTGTTGTGATTTATGTATGTTAAGTTTAGATGTTGTTGATGTGTGTGTAGTTAATTTGGTATATTATCACCATGATCATGAATGTGATGGATAATGAGTAGAATCTGGATATTATTTGATGAGGTTATAAATTCATGATGAAGATATGAACTCACATTGATGGAGTAGTATGGTGTTGATGCCAATGTGAGCAATGTTAATTTTATGTTTATGGTCAACTTTCCTCCATGACTCAATGAGGTAAAGGATAAGTCTGCAATGCTTGATGATGTTAGATTTAATGAATGAATGTGTGTATGTGTGTTTGTACCATTTTATGGAACATGTGAAATGATGATGATTTCAGATTATAGGTATGGCATGAATGATAGTGAATATAATGTTGTTGATGATGAATTTAATGAAAGAATTAAGTAAATTTTAAGTCCTAGCATTTCATGTAGTTGGGAGAATTTGTATATGAATGATGAAGAAAGATGATGTATTAGTAAGGGGTTAAATTGGTAGAAAGTAATAATTCAGGTGTAAAGCTAAGAGGACTTTCGTTTCTGCATCACTCCTGCATAACTCGCTCAAGCGAGTGAGAATCTCGCTCAAGCGAGATTGTTTTGAAAACAGGGGAATTGTCACTGGCCTGCACTCGCCCGAACGGGTGACAATTTCGCCCAAGCGAGATTAATAAAAGTATCAGGGGTGGTCTCTGGACTAATTTCGCCCAAGCGAAAAGGAGGGCGCTCAAGCGAGGAGGTAAGGAATTCAACACTGGACAATTTTCGCCCAGGCGAGAGGTACCTCGCCCAAGCGAAAATGGGACAGTGAGCTTCTGTGATTACTGGAGCCATCTCACTTAAGCGAGATATATTCCGCTCAAGCGAGATTGGTTACTGATGCAAAATTGTTTCCTCGCTCAAGCGCTTCGCTGGTTCGCTCAGGGAGATTCTTTGTACTTCGCTTAAGCGAGATAGGTCTCGCTCAAGCGAAGCGAACCCCTGATGCCCAATTATCTTCCTCGCTCAGTATGTCCCAGTTTCGCCCAAGCGTACTCACGTTGTCTCGCTCAAGCGAATATAATCTCGCTTGAGCGAGTGACAACTTGATTCACATACTTGCGTTGTTTCCAATAGATTTAGCATTTCGCTTAGACGTTGGTGGCTAGCTCAAGCGAGAGGCCCTGGTCCTATTATCCTTCTTTTTGTTTCATTTAATAAATTTCCTTTTTCTCACTTTAATTATTTGATTTATTTATTACTGTTTATTATTTTAAATATGTTTAGTGAAAATCAATATGATTTTGAATTATGACTTAATTAATTATTATTGATCGCGAAAAATTTATTGTGAAATTTACTTGAATGAATAAAAATAAATGTAAATCGACCTAGGATGTCACAGTAGTTAAGAAATTGTTTCTTCATGTATTAGATTATTAGTTCAAATTTCATCGAAAGCATTGTACTTTTATTTAATTAAATAAAATATGAAAAGGAAAAAATTACAAATAAAAATCTTCTTTTTTTCATTTTGTTCTCATTTTAAATTTATATATTTTTAAGAAAACAACAAATTAAATAAAAATTTAATAAAATTGAAATAAATAAAGTTAATGACCAATGCTGAGTTTATGAATAGACATATAAAATATATATTAATACGTAAATAATTTAAAACATATACATTGCAAAAAAAAAATAGTTTTTAATCATGATATTACATATATACAAAATATAATTAAAAGAATTGTAAGGTTGATCTAATGATTATAAAAAAAATTAAGAAGAAAAAGAAAAAGAGGAGTTACAAGTTTAAATCCATTTATTTTATGTTTAATTCAATTTTAATAAGATTCCATTGGTTAAAGTGAAAAAAAGGTTATCCATATTTGGTTCAATTTTTTAAATAAAAGTGAGATAGATTTTAATCCAATAATTTTAGAGAGAAAAACAAAAAATGAGAGGAAATAAATGTTAGTTGATGAAATTTGTTTCATCTCCAAAAATGAATGAATTTGAAAATCATTTGTTAAAATTCTTTTCCTCCCTTCACCTCTCACCTCACCTTTTCTTCTTTCCCTTTCATTAAAATCTTTTTTCTTTGTTTCCCTTCACTTAACTGTAAAACGGTATATAAATTATTATGTCATGTTATAATGCGTTATTTGATGGGGGTAATACAATAAGATGAAACAAAAAATTCCCACAAATAATTAGTTAATTCAAATGGTATATGTTTAATGTTTATATAAATATAGTTTGGAGTTTAAATATTATAACTGAAAAAAACTATATTATAATAGTTAAACTCAATGAATATTTCCAACAAAATTATTTTCCACCATAAAGACTTATGATTAAAAAAATAATAATAGCAAAATATTACTATTATTATTGCCTTAAACAATGAATAGTAATACAGTGTGTTTTTTAAATAATTTTGTCCACCCCTCTTATGGTATCCTCTTTTTTTTTTCACAGGTTTTGATTACTAAATCAACAATTAAGTTTTCAAAAATTGACACATAAACACACAGTATTAATCATATAATTATTTGTCACAAATTTTTAGAACTCTATCAGTTATAATAGTTCTAAATACAAAATAAATTAATGTAGCTTACACCATTGTTTTGTGTTAGAGTAGAATATGATTAGAGTTTATATTTATTTAGGTACATATACATATGATACAATTTTATATTAACATTTCATAAAATATAATTATTTTAAACCGTATAAATATGGATTTATTTGAATATAAAATTAAAGAGTTTTGCAACTTACAAAATAAATAAGTCTATAATTGCAATTTTCTCATTCCCTCTTCTATTATGTTTATGTACGAAATCAATCTATACTAATAATTAGTTTACATGATCTGCTTGGTTTTATGAAAAGAAAGAAAGTGATTTTAGTAAATAGGATATGAAATAAGAGGAACATATTTTAATGAAATATTTTTTTGGTTTCCCTTCAAATGTACCAGGAAACTTAATCTAAATATCCTAATTAAGTGACCTAACAAAATAAAATTGTATATATTTTTTTATAAGTTATAACATCAAATAATAATCTCATGGCAACATTGAAAAATAAAACACGTGAGCAAAAACTAAAAGAAATCAATAAAATAAGAAATAATAAACAAGTGAAATTACAACATAAATAAGAAAGCAACCAAATATTTTATTAATAAATTATACACCAAAAAAATTGTGTATCATAAGAAAATTAATAAGTTTTAATTTTTCAGGGTGTGAATAGACATGTAATTTCAAAATAGGTACCAATACATTATTTTAAGAAAAAAATATTAAAAGTAACATTATTTTACAATTATATTTTTAAAAATATTTTTTTGAATTTAATAAAAGTATATTACCACTGTAAACATGTTTTTAGATTATTATCAAATGATAAATTGTCATTTTAATGTGAAAAAAATGTTAATTTTAATACAAACTATTTTAATATATATTGAATGTATCAAGGTAAATATGCGTATTTTTTTTGGTATACTATATGCGTATTTTTTTGTTTTCATAAATTGGTTGTTTAGTTGGGTTGTTAGCCCAGATAATCTGAAAAAAGATATGGGTTTTTTTGGTAACTGGGCCAGATACTAACACACAGTCCATATATTTTTTTCCACAAAAAAAAAAAGTTAAAGACGGTGCGTTTCAAGTAAAACCGCTGCGGTTGGAAATTCCCGCTTTGGTGTTGTAAAACCCTAACCGCATTGCTTCTGAGTAGGCATTGCTCTGCGATGGCGATGAAAACCGTTGAAGAAGACGACGTTGGTATCTGCTGCTACATTTCCAACCTCCCTGGTTTCCGTGGAATTTTGAAGCAAAGGTCTCTCTTTCTCTCTCTTCATTTTCTACATCGCTGCACCAACAAGAACACCATTTAGTATATATATCATTTTGATACAAGCTGAACTATTATTCAACAGATGACGCTGATTCATTTGAGTTTAATCCAGGTATTCTGACTTTATCGTTAACGAAGTAGACAGAGATGAAACAGTTGTTCAATTGTCCTCGCTTGATACCCCTCAAAAGGAGCCAAAGGTTTAATTGATTTGAGTTCGTTAATAATTCCATTTACACTTATTTTTTTAATTCACTTATTCTGGTCTGTAACATCCGTAGAGTCAATATCCAAGGGATTGTTTGCTTTGGCTGTCGAAAGCATCTTCGTGGTTTAAAAGAATGTTTAGAAACTACTCTTGACCTCGACTTCTATCTAATATCTTACATTTTCTGCTGGTATCAGAGTGTTCAGGAAACAGATGGAACTGTTGCCCAATTCTCCTCACTCGATGCCCCTGAAGAGGAGCAAAAGGTCCAACAATCTCGGTTAATTACTAACTCCATTTTCACTTTCCCCCTTTTTAAAAAATTAATATATGAATTTGTTTGCTTGTTTCAGAGTGTTGAGGAGAATGCAACAAACACATCCGACACTGCAGTTTTAAGTTATGCATCTCAAATCGAATCCTTCAAGTGTATTGCTGGGGCTACTGATGTGGCCAATTTGGAAGAATTTATTAGTAAAATTAATGCTGGTGGAGAAGTAAGTGTTTCTCCTATTGTTCTGTCTCCAGAATCTGATAAAGGCCGTCGAAAGGTTAGCGCGAGTTTTGTGGCTTATTTTGTTCTTTGTTGGATTTGGGAGGCGCATGAAAACATGTCTAAATCCGTGGGCACTTTGATATTTGGTCAAAGTGGGTGTCTCACTCACTTGTTACATTATTTTGAAAAGTTTTTAGCGGAAATTATTTATTTATTTATTTATTCTTTTTGATTAACAAACTGAGTATCAAATTGAATCCTTTTGATCCTTCATTTGTTTATTTAGCCTGCCTTGTTTTTCAACACCTGGCCACTATAATTTGCTTTTACAACCAGTTGAATTCATACAGACGAGATTGGTTTGATTCTGTTATTGTGGCAGGCGTGATAAAACCATTTTATTTTATTTTATTTTTGCAAATTCAAAACATTATAAATATCTTACAGTTCTTAAATCCTTCAGGCAATTCATAATTTCATAAAGGAAAACTTTAAGTTCCTTGTCACTGACACTGTTGATGGGCCTGATGCATCATCAAAATGCATTCGTGTAAGATTGAATTCTAACGAGGCCAACAAGAAAGGCAGAAACTCAAAGAAACGCAAAGAAAGAGATGGTAAACCCTTTGATAGCAGAGGTTCAGAAGATTGGCCAGAAAGTGTTGGCAAGTTCCTTAGGTGAGGTTGCTTGGCATTTTCTTTTATAAATTATAAATTAAGCAATGCTCATTGTATTCCATTTGAGAGCAATCAATAAGATCATTTTGTTAACTAGCTGTAGGATTATGTAGAAGAAGATCCCTTTTACAATGTTGAATATCAGAAAGGATTGGGATTTATGACAACTTTAGTTGTGTATTTTCATTCAAAACATTATCAGGAAGTGATTGGCACTATTTGTTTCATTTTAATTTGGTCCTGTCATATTCCCATTTTCTTACTGCATTTCTCAAGTTGCTCATTCTTATCAAGCTGAATGTTTCTACTGATGCAATTTCAAGGTTTCATCTTTATAAGGAGAACAAAGATACTCAGGAAGCCTTGGAGGTTATTGGAAAAATGCTTGGCATCCAGGTATGTCTTGTTCATTGTTGTATGCATTCTAAAGTCATTTCAATGGACCGAAGTGAAGTTTTGTTTTCTGATAATTCATTAGGTTCTTGTATGGGTTAATTTCCTTTTTACTGGTTATTAGTATGCATGTTGAAACATATCTGACAATTGAATCTATTTTCTATATTTTTTTGAATTTATGAATCCTTTACTTAACATAATTAAGATTGTGTATCAATGTATTATGTACAATAGTAATATACTGTTCTTTGGTTGGAGAGGAAGGGAGGAGGATGGAAAATAATAGTAATATACTACTGTGTGTTTTTTTATTGGCAATAGTAATATACTCATATTCTTAGTTAGGTTTATTAATGGAGAGAATAAATAAAACCTCACAGATAGTTTTATCAGTACTTCCAAGTTCCAACCAAGTTTGTTGGAATTGTTATTATGCTTGTAGGATTATGTAGTCCTATGAGTTTTCATCCAATTCCATGCTCAGTTAAAGATAGAATGGCAAACCTGTAGGATTGTAGCAAGATTGTCAGGGAAGATTGTGGAACTGTGAAATTGGTGAACTTAAGTCAGTTACAGAACTGCAATTTTGTGGGTCAGGCTGTATAACCTGGAAAAGAAAAGCCCTATTTCATGAAATTTTTTTGCCCCAAAACAAAATCTTCTGTTTCTTCTCAAGGCAATATTGAACCTTCTCCCCTCTTATTTTGATTTAATATGAAGCCATCTTTCTTTTTTCTCTGCTGTGTTGAGTTTTGACTTTGTTAGGCCCTGTACTCTCTCATCTCTGTTCTGTCCATTCCCTGTTTTCTTAGTCATTAAATTTCTTTTTTCATTGGTGTGGGTTGTGGCTGGCTATTGAGTCATTCGGAGTTGGCAAAGAATATTTTTTTGGGGTACTAGAACCCTGAAATTTATGTTATTTTAATACATGCAAATAAATAAAGTTTTAATTTTTAATTGCAATTTGAGTCAATATTAGTCATGGTTTTAATGTTATTTTATTATTTTTGTAAGTTTAAATGAATATATTCATTTGAATATATTTTTAATATTTTTAGTAGGATCTTATGATCTGTGATCCAACGAATTTATGTATTCTCCTTTCTACTTCCAATCCTAGGTAAGATCTCAATTTTGACAACCCTGAATCTGACAATTATAAACCGGTTAAATTCACCCATCATTGGAGAGGAGGCAAAAATGAGTGGGGAGGGATGTTAGCCCCCTCATTCTTCCTTTCCTACTCTCCTAATTTCTAAATGATCCAAAATGAGATAAAATTAAAAAATCCCTACCTTCCATTACCCTCATACCAAACTCAATGTTAGTTTCAGCATGAAGACTAAAGAACTTGGGTATCAATATGATTATTTCTTATAACCACGTAACTTTTACTGCTCATAAAATATGATTTGGTGTAAGATATTGTGGTTCCCCTAAGATGCACTGTCAACTATTCAAATATACATTTGGTGAGTACTTGTTTGTACTTGCATTTTATTCCTCATCTATGTCCTTGCTGCAGCTTTAAAGTTATTTTCAATGACTGATGGAAATGAAATTGGGTTCTGTTTGTATTACGTCTTACATGCTCCTGAAACTCCCCCCTATCTGCTCATATTATTCTTGATTTCTGGACAAGATTATTGAATTTTTCCGCTTATCCATGTTAACCAACAGCCAAGGTCATTTGGATTTGCGGGTACAAAGGACAAACGTGCTGTCACAACCCAAAGGGTGATAAATTTTCACATTACTTTTTATTTTGTGTTGAACAATGTTATTGCCTTCATTTTCTGGTATTAGTATTACTCTTTTTTTAAAGACAAGGTACTTTAATTGGTTTAGTTTTCATTTTGTTTGCAGGTTACTGTTTATAAGCAGCAAGCAAGTAGGCTAGCTTCTCTTAACAGGAGATTGTTTGGTATTAGAGTGGGTGATTTCTGGTATGTGATTGAATTTTGAGGGCTTGATGTTCCTATTTATCTGTTTTTTGATGAACGATGGCTATAAATGTGCTATTGTCCAGTTATGTTAAGGAAGGACTTTGTCTTGGCCAGCTATGGGGAAATCGATTTACAATCACATTGCGGTGAGGGTCTTATCTATGCATGAATTTCAATTTTCCTTTGTTGAACTAGTATCTTTTGCAATCAGGGTTATCTATAGTTGTTGATGTAAATGCAGCTTTATATTAGTATCCGTAGCCATGACATATTTTCTCAGAGATGTTTTTGCAGATTCTGAAAATACCATAAAAGCATCTGCTGATGCCTTGGGAAGGCATGGCTTCATTAACTATTTTGGTCTACAGGTACATTCTAAACCACTCTCTTCCCCTCTCTGTGTCTCCTTTTCCTCTTTGAATTTGTCTTGCTTGTGGTTGTTAAGATAACATACAATTGGATAGCTACCTTTTGCTAGTCCTAGATTAACCTGCCTACATTATTGCAGTCATCTATGCGTGACAAAGCTTTTAAAACTCCCTTTTCCTGATGATTTTATATTTTGTAAGTTTCTTTCCTGGTTAAATATCTGCCATGCAGCACACACCTGTGTAGGTTTTGCCAATTGACCCCACACATGGTGTAAGTGTCAACTTGTTTCCTTTCATTTAATGATAATTGAAGTTTGATACAGATCTTCCTGAACAACTTGGGGTTGGGGGGGGGGGGGGATGTAGGACTGGGCCTGCCGTGTGTACTATTTGGAACTGACATGCAATTGGATGCTTCATGAACCCATTGAATCAGAACATCATCAATCAATTCATACTATTTATAATTTTCTAGTTATATTTTTATGAGTCATCAGTCAGACCATATTTGAAAAGGGATCTGTTGGAGTTTCATCGTCTCCAACACTTGCTGTCCTGTGTGTTTGTAGTATATGTTTTGCTTTGTGTTTTTTTGAATGACGTACATACGTTGTCTAAAAAATTACTCTGAACTTTTTAAAATTTCAGCCTGACAACAGTTTTGTTTCACTTTGGTGGTGGCTAAACAAGCTTAAACACGTTGGAAAAGATTCCAACTTCATATTCCCCCTTTCTTGATGAGAAATTTTTTTATTTAAATTCTTTGAAGTGTAAAACTTGCATCAAAATGGGAAGTCTTGTTTTACATTATGTCTCGTTCTGGTATTGCTCAGTTCTGAAACATTTCAAAACAAAATAACATGCTATTAGTGTTAGAGTGACTATTTTAGCAGTTATGTTCTTTTTCTCTTTTTGCTTCAACTTACATGTATATGAATGTGAATGTGCTCACTATTCAGCGTTTTGGAAGTGGTTCGGTGCCAACTCACCTTATTGGAGCTGCATTACTTCGAGGAGAGTGGAAACTTGCTATAGATATGATCCTTGATCCAAGAGACCATGATATCCTTTTAATTGTTTTTATAACATATAATTAATAATGTCTTAATATATTAATTGTGTGCTGATTATTGAAAATAGCGTATTGATTGCCTTTGTTATCGATAACATTGTTATACAAAGAGATGATATAGCAAAGGCACGCAATTATTACAAAAAAAGTAATGATGTTGTCGGGACACTTAAGCAGTTGCCTCGATATTTAGTTGCTGAAAGGGCTGTGGTAAGCTTCAAATGAAAATGATTTTACACTTAAATTTGGTGTGACATTGAAACTGTTTTTCTGGTTTACTCTATCATAATTTGTCAACAAATCTTCTGCAGCTGCAAAGTTTAAAAAAGTCACCTGGAAACTACCTACAGGCTTTGAAAAGTATTCCACGGACTTTGAGAATGATGTGAGTATAATTATCTGATAATATGGGTATGCTTTAGATGGTTGGCTAAAGTGTTTTTTCACTGCTAAGCAGTGTGAATTTTTCTTAGTTGGAGTATCCATGTAGTATGGAAGTTCTTTTCACCCTATGCATCTATTTTAATTGTTCTTGATTGAAGAATACAAAATGTTTTCTTTTACATATTTGGACTTTTACACTGTTCCTTTTATTTCTCTACATTACAATTTAAAAACATACCCCAGTTCAATTTAAACTTACATTGAATTCCACATAATTTTACGTGAAATTTTGGTACACATCTGAGTTCATGTGTATTCCTTTGAGTTTGACCTTGTTTATATTTGCTTATCTTGTTTTCTGAAAGGCTTATAATGATTTTTTTTAAGATCAAGAGTGAAATTTTGGCCAAAAAGCTTTTTTTAAGCGTAGGATATTGAAAACCAAACATGCAGAAGGATTATTATGAGATTGCAGATTACAAGTCTGTTGTCAAGCCAGAATTAATTTCCATTTATTTTTATCTGTTCTATTACTTTTTGCTCAGGTATGTACATAGTTACCAAAGTTATTTGTGGAACCATGCAGCAAGCAAGAGGGTGCAAAAATATGGTAAGTTTTGGTTTGTAATAAATTTATAGATTTTCCTTACTTTCTCTAGCAATGAACTTGTAATGTCACATCTCCCGATATCCTTGCTTCATTTGATTCTGATTCTACTATATACCAATACAATCCTTACCATGAACTATCATCATTATTATGATAGTTGTAGTCAAAATATTAATTTACCACATCAACATCCATCTCTTTATATAGAACACTCTTAAGTCTTAACTGACTCACAAGAATTAACAAAGTTTGTTAATTCACTTCAAGTCATTATTACATTGCAGTTGTTAACGATTTGTATTAGTTTTTTAAAATTATCCTTATAATTATTGCTACTATCATCTTACTCTCTTTTCGCCTAATTAATTTTTCTTTATTTAATGACTTTATTTTGATTTTGATTATTCATTTTTTTTCATCTCCCTCAATTATCAGTAGGGAGAGAAATGGTTTATCTCAAAATATGGCATGTTTATTGTTTTCTTATTACCAATAAGTTGTTGAGAAGTAATAATTGATGGTGCTGAAATTTTGGAGGGGGTTCTTATAAAAGGCACAAATAAATTTCTCAAGAAGGTAGTATTTAGTTTTAATATGATTCTACTGTGTTGTAGGATCCAGTCATGTAGTATTAGGAGACTTGGTATACTGTAAAGACAATCCTACTGAAGAAGTTGCAGAGCTTGCTGAATCTGAATATGTTGATGATGGCTGCAATGATAGGGATGATTCTAATAACGGAGATGAAGTTTCAAGAGATATTCATTATGTTAAGGTATGATTTTGGCCCAAGCAGTGATGGATCTCAAAAAATTATCTTTAGGGGCCCTCAATAATTAAGTGATATGTACAAAGTTTAAAATTATAACAATAGTATATAAAATGCCACAAATTCACTTATCTAAAAACAAATCCTTTATCTTTTAAAATTATGTTTTGGAGGGGGACTATGACCACCTCCCGCTCCGAAGAAGCTCCACTGCATGTGTGACGTCCAACGTCATTTTACCTTTATTTATATCCGTTTAATTGTTTTTTACAATAAATTTTTCGCGTTTAATAATAATTAATTAGGTCCTAATGTAAAATAACATTTATTTTCCTTAAGCATACTCAAAATAATAAACAATAGTAAATAAATCAAATAATAAAATGGAATTAATTAAAATAAAGAAAAAGGTCAGGGGTCATTCGCTTGAGCGAGACCCTGATTCGCTTAAGCGAAATCAGTGAAGGCCGCTTGAGCGAGTTCCTACTCGCTTGAGCGAGTTGCGAGACTTGCAAAGAAAATTCACTAACAATTCATAGTCTTTTACAAAGAAAACAAGCAATATCCCTAAGGTGTTCCTTCAAGCGCAGCCGCATCTGGAGTCTCTACACTCGGCGTGTTCCTTCATTCGAAGCCAGAACCTTCCTTCACTCGGAAATGGTCCTCTCGGTCATTCCTCACTCGGAAACATCTTAACCTTCTTTCACTCGGAAGTGGTTCTCTCGATCATGCCTCGGAAGGGGCGAGGGATATTCGCTTGAGCAAAAACAATCCAGAATCTAATCCTATGGCCCTCGCTCGAGCGAGGTTCAATCCGCTCGGGCGAAAATCATCCAGTAGCCATATTCACCTAATTCATGCATGTCTCGCTTGAGCGAGAATGGTCCCCGCTTGAGCGAGATTAGGCCAGAGGCCACATTACTGACATAGAGCACTCTCGCTTGAGCGAGTTATGTAGTACATGCGTGGAAAACTTAAAATTTTCACACAATCAACATGCCTAAACATTTATATGTACTATTTAGCCTAACCTGGCCATTTACAATCTCGCTTGAGCGAGTTATGCAGTACATGCGTGGAAAACTTAAAATTTTCACACAATCAGCATGCCTAAACATTTATATGTACTATTTAGCCTAACCTGGCCATTTACACATACACTCATCAATCATATTTCTAATTCATCAAATGCATCATAATTAAATCCATCATTCATTTGCCACATCATCTAATTACTAACAATGCACACATATAATTTTCATCAATCACTCTTCACATGAACAAACAAGGCCTGGTCATAACAATGATATTGGCTCCATGCCAATATACGTCCAATTCATGGAGATTAGCATAGCCATCAACACTTCACTATTTCATCATCATAAATTTATATCCTCATCAAATAACATTCAGATTCTACTCATTATCCATTACATTCATGACCATGGTGACAATATTCCAGATTAACTCAACACACATAGGCAACATCTAGGCATAACATACGTGAAACACAATACACATTACACATATAGTTCATTTCATAATTTCCTTAGCTCCTTGGCATCAATCCTCCGCTTGGCGCACCTCCGGAGCTTCAACCTCCTCCCTGTCACTGGTTACTAAATTGAAAGAAAACCATAGCAAGGGTGAGTGTTTGGTATCATAATTAATCTAGAACGGTAATGAAATAACAAGATACATGTTTACTAATTCTACATTAGGTAATTAGTCCTGCATTTTATCATCAACCTATACTTACCAATTATAAACTCCATTCAAATTCATTATCCTCAAAATGCAAATCACAATCAACAAATATAATAGAGCACATCATCACACAATGCTAATAATTTTATCAACTATCACCACTGACTCTCACATAAAATCGACGCCTAGTATCTGGATACTAAAGGATCGACTTTCAGCTGGGGGTCCAACTTGACACCCCGTGAACCCTGCTTGGTCCACCGAGTCCTGCTTGACTCTCCACCTCAACCACTGGGTCCTACTTGACCACTGGGTAGCTCAACTGGGCACAAAAACCACGGGAGCCAGAAACGAAGGGCTATACATACCGTCGGCCGTCCCACACCACATAATCACACATGTATATATCACATTCCTCATATCATAGATCAAGTGGCCATCAATAACAAATCATACTCATCAAATAGGCGACCTACTTGTCAAGCCCGTCATCACAACGCCACCATACACATCGGTCTATCACAATGTACAACGCTTTAATCTCATAATCATCATAAATCATACACAATTCACATTCATACATCCATACACATACAATTATCATCTAGTAATCTTTCTTACCGTTTTAATACTTAGTTCGATGACCCGAACCCAACATACGCACCTATTTTAATTAATTACAACCCGAACACCCCCCTTACCTCAATTCCGAGCTCCGACGACTCGTTCTTGATGTCGACTGCGTTCTCTAAACGCTGCGTTCAAGGTCCTACCTCCGAGTTCAACACCCGCTTTGCTAATCGGTCCTCCGACGTTCGTTGCGTTACCTACGGAGGTCGAAACACCAAAACCCATTAACGTTATATTACCCTCATTGTTCCAATTATCGTTTTCAAGCTCACATGCACTAAAGGAGTAGAAAACAAGGCCTCCTTCCACCATGCATGGCCGTCGGCTAGAGAGAGAAAGTGAAGAGGGAGGAAGATAACTCAATTTAAAGGGTCCATTAAACTCATCTCGAAGCCACGATCTCAGAAACGTAGTTATTTTGAAGTTTCGACGCGAAACGGGCCTCCCCTTGAGGCATGCAAATCACGGCCGTGTGAGGGAGAAGGAGAAGAGGAAGAAGACGC
Organism: Clitoria ternatea; assembly: GCA_037962975.1. NCBI lineage: Eukaryota > Viridiplantae > Streptophyta > Magnoliopsida > Fabales > Fabaceae > Clitoria > Clitoria ternatea. The sequence goes on along the minus strand of CM075673.1, from coordinate 2,856,110 downwards.
TGGCGTGAAGAAGATGAGGAAGAAGAAGAAAGATTGTCATTTTAAGGCATCAAGGGCAAAGCTATCCTTTCCCTCTTTCATTTATAATTTCTTTAAAAGTTTTAATTAAACTTTTACCTTTTACCTCCCATCGGTAACTTCTAAATTTACCTCCTTCTAATTTCACCTCATTTAACCTTTTATAATTAATCAATCAAATAAATTTACTTATTCCCACCATATTTAATTATCTATAATTGCATTTATATTAATAATAATTCCCAAAATCTCAATAAATCCAGTTGGGCAATTATTAATATTTTTCGCCAATTAAAATTTTGCTAAAATCTTAAGGATGTTACAGCATGGCCCAAGGTTCTTATCAAAAACACTAGTGAACCATTTTTTCTCAACTGAATGGATAGTACTTCCATCTAATTCTAGGTTTAGGAACCTTTTTTTTTTATGTCAATCATCATCAGAAGGTGGTAAGTGTGAAATTTATTCTTTTTAAATAGAAAATGATTCTTATTTGGGAGAAACCTGTGGATGTTCTAACATAAGCTTTGACAATTTAAAGTAAACTTTTTCATATGGCAGGTTGTGAATGCTGAAGATCTTAATTCAGGTTGTTACACTATTGATGATGTCATCCTTCCTATGCCAGGGTAAGCATGACCAGTTATTGCTGCTAAGATTCTTTGATCCATATGACTCAGATCCTTTATTAATACTACCTCCGGTTCCAAATATAAGCAAATTTTAGTGGAATTTTTTGGTCCCTTAATATAAGCAAAATTAGACTTTCCCAATGTCATTAAATGCTTGTTTACCAAATATGTCCTCATCATATATATTTCCAAGGCCACTAATTCTTTATGTAATAAATGATACTAAGGGTATTTTAGAAAATTAAATCAAATATGTGGTAACATTAATGCAAATAACTACCTCCAACTACTATTCTTAATATGTGTAAAGTTAGGTATATTTGCTTATATTTGGAACCGGAGGTAGTATTTAGTTTTCCATTGTATATCTTTTTCTTCTTGCATCTCTCTTCATATATATGGGGAAGGTCAGTCTTGACATTTATATATTCACTATCTTGCAGTTCCCGAGTAAATTATCCAACCAATGATGTTGCCATAGTATATCAAGATTTGGCAAAGAAAGTACGTGTCAATTTGGCCTCTTGCACTTTCAATGTTCTGAATTTGTATTATATGTATTGCTTAGGACTTGGGAGTGATATCCAAGGTGCTAAGATAGAACGTCATTTCAAGTATTTTACTTATGAACAAAAGTCAAAAGTGATCTATATTGATATGCATTCGGGGTACTTGGGTGAATAGGTTTATTTCATGACAAAGGAAATTAAAATGTTACCCCATCTCAGATTCGTTTTATTGTGTCAAACTGGAAATAGTCCTTTGGTGGCAAAATAAAGAATGCTCTCTTAAATTTGAGATGGTTGATTTTTAAGTTAGTTATGCCTTAGCACACAAACCTAAAGGTCCTGTTTTATGTTTTAATTAAGAGTAATGTTCAGTAGTTGACAATTCTCTACTCTTTTTCCCGTGCCCCTTCTCTTACTTACTTCTAATATCTGTTTTGGTTGCTATCCTAGCCTTTTTGCAACCCTTTTTACTGTTATTATTCCTTGCATTGTTATTTTTCTCGTAAATAGTAACCTGTTTTTTGTACTGGTCAGGATGGAATCAGTTTAACCGAGAGCGTGCATAAAGTGAAGTATGTGATAAGAATAGCAACTTAAATCTTGATGAGTCCAATTCTACATTCATCTCTATCTTAGTCTTTTGTTTGTCCTGCCAGTTCTCTTACCCTAGTTTATTCCTACTTTTATTAGGGAATTCTCAATAACTAGTATGACTGGAAGTTACAGGAGGGTTTTCCAGAAACCAATTAACTTTGAGTGGTACATATCTATGACTGTCCACTTGATTACATATTTTATTTGTTTTTGTTTTTGCATGTGGTTCACTTATTCAATAACGTTGTCATGCCTGCAATTGCAGGGAATTACTTACATATGCTGATAACAACAAACCATTGGCAGAGACAGATTTAGACAGAATTAACAAGTCTAAACCTATAAACGATGTCGAACCAAATGGTTCATCAAATGGGAAAAAGGAAGAAACCACTGATTGCACGAGAGAATTGGAGAGCTCTGATGATGTTCCAAAGGTTGAGACTGATCATAATGAGATTGCAGTTGAAGAAGTAATAATACCAAATAGTGAGTCAGTCAGTGTCCCGGGCTCTCAAGATTCCCATATTGCTCTCAAATTGAGCTTTACTCTTCCCGCGTCATGTTATGCAACAATGGCCATAAGGGAGCTGCTGAAGACTTCCACATCTGTAAGTAGTCTATTTGAAAAGTCATGTCCGTTAATAGATATGTTCAAATTCGTCTTGTTTGGATAAAACTTTCAGCATTAGTAAATATTTAGTGAAACCTACCAATTATTTGGCATATAGAAACTGACTGAGTAAATGTGGATCAGTTAACCACGTTGTAGGTTTGTGTTCATATAAATTATTTTATTTCAATGCTGTTGCAGGTTGCGTATCACAAGACATTAAACCGGAAGTAAGCATGCAGCTAGCCTTTCAGCATTTGTTTCTTCTGGAGAAATTTGATTTTTATAGGAGGGAACCGTGCAAAGAAAAGTTTCAGCTCACATGTTACTAGTTCTCAGTTGATGTTATAATATCTTATATCTTGTTGGAAGAGATAGAACAAAATCCTCTGTCGAGTACCCTTTCAAGCTCATCCTATCATTACTCTTATCCCATCAGCTTTTAACGTTTCTGAGCAACCTGATTCTCTGTAGGAAAAAAAAACTTCATTCTCTTTTTTTATTATACTCGAAGCAGTTATAAAAATAAAATCTTAAGCAACGTGAAAACTTGTTATTTAAATAATTAGTTTAAATTCGATCATAATAATCTAGAATGGTAAAACCAGTGGAATAAATTTGTAGTGCTTTAAAAAGTATACTACCTTGGACCAATGTATATACCCCCTACAATTAAGAGTGAGGTGATTACTAAATTATACTCCCTTAATAATGCAACAAGTTTGTTGGATTGAGGTAAGAATAGAATATTGAATGTGACTAAGAGAGCAAAATTCTTTAAGTTTGTGTGTTGATTAATATTAATAATGGGTTGATAACTGTTGGTGCACATTCAAGAATCAGGTAGGTGTGACTTATGGTTAATAGTTGTACATTCAAAAATTAAAGGTGCATTGGGACAGAAGGAGGCAAGAGATAGGGGCAAAACAAAATGAAAAAAAAAAGTGATTTTTAAAGAAAAAAACAGCCAAAATATTATTAAAGACAAAAAAAGAGAGAGAGAGAGGAAATAGTATGCCGGTGCAAGAATATAACTGTTAACGACTATAGAACTTGGTGTTTGAGTTTAAAATTTTAGAGTAAACTATTCAATTGCTCAATTTAGTAAGATTAACAGTTGATGTTAACATTTCAACATGCAATCTAAAGCTGAACTAGTGACAACTAATTTAAGGTTAATGGTTTAGGATCGTTTCGTTTGGTCTGAGATTAATTGAATGCATAATTTTATTTTCGCGTATATTGACGGTCACTGACACATAGTGTTGTGAGGTAGTAAATTTACAACTGTGGAAACGAACGATCATATATAGTGACAACACACGAGAGGCATATGGTTGCAATGCTAGTGGGTCCCACACTGTCTTTTAGTGTATGAGGCTCCTTCAGGCCCCCCACGCTTCTGTGGCCATACACTGTCTCACACAGACTCCTCTGTTCATGTTATATACAATTCCAAAATGCTATCAATATTAATTTTAAAAAACATAATTTCCTTATATACACAGAATATATAAATGAGCTCCCAAGCTCTTGGTGTGTAGCATTGTTATTAAAATTATATTTAATTAAATTATAAAAATTAATTTTTAATATTATTAAATTTATTTTTATTTTAATCATAATTTATTTGAACCGAAAAATTATCGATTGAATTATGTATTAGATGGTTAAAAGGGTCGCACGTGGTGGTGCACAAGAGCACTGAAGATTCCCATCCTTAAATCTTTGGTCCCACACTCTGTTTCATTTCACGTGTCCTGCCGTTCCTATGGCCGTTAATTACACCGTCAGCTACTCCATCCCCACACCCTTTTTTTATTATTATATTTATTTTTTCATTTCCATTTGTAACCACACACACTCCTTCACCTCGCGCGTGCTCACCAACATGCATAATTTTCATTGAAATACAAAAATAAAATAAGGTTATTAATTTGTAAGTAATTTATCGATATTGATTTGTGAGAGTGAGAGATTGTGAGTGTGATAAAGATGAGTTTGGATTTTGTTTGAAAAGGGTAAAAGAGTTGGACAAGTTTCAAATGAATTGAATATACCTTCAATGGCTAACGTGGTTCCATTCACTTCTCCAACCTCACACTATTACAACATTCAATTATATTTATGAATCAATTACTCTATCTTACGTTCACATTTTTTTTACATTTTGAATTTGACTTAGAATTTCAACTCTAAACACATATTTGTTTGTATAATCAAAAACTAAACAAAGCTGTATTTAAATGTGATTTTTTATGGTTATGATTTTATTAATAACAGACTGGTTATTAAATTGATAAAGACACCGGTTTAAACAAATTATGATCAAATCAGAGTTTAATCGCGATATATTTTGCCCATATTATAAGAAGGTTTAGGAGGTGGCCGGTGTGTTCACTTTCTCCTAAAAGGGTATCGGAAGGTTCATGCTACGACAATTTCCTTGATAAACTCGATAAAGAAGTTGTAAAGTTGGGTTTGATATGTAGCATTTTACAGTGTGTGAGCACAAACACAAACAACACAAAGGAAGAAAAGAAAAGAGAGATAGCAAATCCAACACACACAAACATGTTCGATGGAGCATCAGACCAGTTCCACCAATTCGTAGCACCAACAAGGTCCACTCCTCTTCATCATCATCATCATCACTTCTCTTTTCCTCTCCATTCCTCCTCCTCCTCTTCTTCTTCATCATCTTCTTCTTCATTCTTACCCTTTGATCCTTATAACCCTTCTCATCTCCAAACCAATCTCTTGCACTCTCCTCCTCCTTATACCCACAAACATGATAAGCAACCAAACACCACCAACATTAGTGAAGCAAGAGATCAAACACAATCACCCGATTCCACTTGGACTAGCGACGAAGTGCTTGCACTCTTCAGGATCAGATCCACCATGGAAAATTGGTTCCCTCAACTCACATGGGACCATGTCTCACGGTACTTCTTCACTCAATCATATACATGTGCTTTCAATATTTAAACCTCACTTTCTCTGCTTTAATTAACTCATTTCTTTTGTAACAACTCAATCAAATCCAATGAAAAATTAATGATATTTATACTTTTGTGGACATCCATTTTGTTAATTATCATTTGTTTCAAATAATTAATTAACCTTCATGTCATGTGCCAAACAAATTAACACACACGTGCACCAAAGGATTACATTACTTTGGTTTTTTTTGTTTGATACATCATATTCCAGCTAGATATCCTTGTGTGTAAATGACAGTGTTTATTCTACTGAACTTCAACATATCTGCATTTTTCCTTGTGACCCACCCAACTCAACTGAGACATGAAGTTGAAATTTTGAAGCAACTGCATTTTTTAGACCCAAATGGGTCGACAAAAGTTGAATGAAGCAATTAATTTTGTCTATTTAAGTGTTGAGGGAAGTACTATTGTGTTATTCTAAAATAAGAGATAATGCATGTGTGTGTGGTTGGTTTTGGACTATGTATTTATGATGTTTTGCAGTAAGCTAGCAGAGGTTGGGATTAAGAAGAGTGCTGAGAAGTGCAAGGAGAAGTTCGAGGATGAAAGTAGGTACTTCGACAACATTAATAACTACGGCAAGAACAATTACCGGTTCCTTAGTGAGCTCGAGGAGCTTTGTCAAGGTGATGATCAAAATCATCATGATCATGGTGGTGTGAGTCATGAAAAGACCCACCACCTAGGAGGAGACAACACGGGCCACATATTGGGAGAAAAAACAAGGGAAACTATTGAAGAACCATCGACCAAACAATGTTGTGATGGAAGTGGTGAGAATAATAAGGTGGTGGAAAAATCCAAGGAAAGGAAAAGGAAGAGGAGGGAGAGGTTTGAAATGTTCAAGGGTTTTTGTGAGAGTGTTGTGAACAAGATGATGGCTCAACAAGAGGAGATACACAAGAAGCTTCTAGAGGACATGGTGAAAAGGGATCAAGAGAAGTTTGCAAAGGAAGAAGAGTGGAAGAAGCAAGAGATGGATAAGATGAACAAGGAGCTCGAGATTATGGCACAAGAACAAGCCATTGCCGGTGATAGGCATGCCACCATCATTCAATTCTTAAAAAAATGTTCAACAATTCCCCCTTCAATTATAAGCCAAAATAGCAAGCACAAAAAAAGTGGTTTTTCTAGTCCAAATTGTCCACACCACATTCCTTCAAATTCTTCTTCTCCTTCCACAGTGTTGCACTCGCAAAACCCTAATGATAATACTGCTCCTACTAAAGAGATCAACAATGCTCTACCCTCTTCAAATATGATTCCAGATCATGATCAAAATGTTACAACTAAGTTGAGGGAAGATCAAAACCCTAGCTCAAGTGACACATTATTAATGCAAGTTCCTTCTTCTTCCAATTCATCTCCAGCTACCCACAACCCTAGTTCTAATTCTTCACTCAATAGCCAAAACAATATTCCAATATTATCGGAATCAAATTCAGTTTCTACATTTAAGGCTCCTAATGTTGAGAAAGAGGATGTAGGGAGAAGATGGCCAAGAGATGAAGTGTTGGCATTGATAAACCTTAGGTGCACAAGTGTGAGTAACAATGTTGAAGAGTGTAAGGAATTAGGGAACAATAATAATACTAAGGGTTCTCTTTGGGAGAGAATCTCACAAGGGATGTCAGAGTTGGGATACAAGAGAAGTGCAAAGAGGTGCAAAGAGAAATGGGAGAACATAAACAAGTACTTCAGAAAAACCAAGGATGTTAACAAGAAAAGGTCCCTTGATTCTAGGACCTGTCCTTATTTCCATCAACTCAGTTGTTTGTATAATGGCCAAGGTGGAAAACTTGTTGTCACACAATCTCAAAGACAAGGGAATAATGATCCAACCGCGAATTCAGGGTCTCATGAGTCTTCTCAAGTGGGGTCTGATGCTTTGATTCAGAATGCATGATCATGCAGGTCAGAAAGAAATTAAATTAATTAAGCATGCAATACCCCTCTTCCTCTGAATATTGTGAGATTAGTCTGAAATTATTATTCATTAATTTTGTCCAGTTTCTATGGCATAATAAGTTCCACTATTTTCCGTTCTTTTAATTTGGTGGGAGCACTTCTTTTATATATATATAAATTAACTGAATGTATATTTAAATTTTGGTGAGCACCACAGCTCACAGGATATATATATATATATATATATATATATATATATATATATATATATATATATATATTATGTTAGTTTGATTAATTATTGATTTTGATATATAACATTTTTCCCCTTCCTATAATTACTTGAAGTATGTATATTTCAAGGGGTGTGGGGTTATGATCCTTAGTATATACATTGGCTAATGATGGGGAGCACATTGTCCATGGAAATGCATGAGTAGAACACTCTAAAATCTGCTGGGACTAGCTAGCTAGAACTTAATTACAAAAGGGATAATATGTGCTTATATTTTGAGAGAATATATATAATTGAGATAAATGTATAATGAATGTGATAAAAGATATTAGAAATGTTAATTAATAGATATTAACACTGTTTAAAAATTGGGAGATTGTTTTAAAAAAAGTAAACTACTGTAAAAGGATTTACTAACTAGTGTGTTTCATCCAAATATATTGAAATTAAAATAGGTTATATATTATAGTTTAACCTTGCATTGCATGATGATCAATCAATAATATATATGCTTAATGCTTAATGATTAAACATAGCATAACTTAATATGTATATTTATTTTCATACATATATATATATATATATATGAAAATAAATCAAATAAGAATATGCATAATATCTAATTAATATCATCTTCAAAAATTGATGCTTTAGTAATAGAATTCTTTGTCATTTTTAAAGTGTGCACTGGAAATGATTAATTAATTAATTAAAAAGTAAAATATGAACTAAGTGACTATATATCCGAGTATTGATCAATATCGACAGCATGCTTAAGGTCTAAGGATACGAAGTTGATTTATTTATACAATAATTATATATAGTTTTGTTTAATTTGTTTTAATCAGAACCTTATTTATTACTTTGTTCCAAAACTCGAGTAAATATTATAATATATAAAATATAGAACTTACTCTTCACTTTACTTTGTTTCCAAATGCCAAATTCATCTAAATCCAAACGTTCTACTTTCCGACATTTTACACAATCAAACTGAAATTTGATAAATAAATAAAAAAGATACGTTGGTTCAACGATTTAATGGTGTGAAGAATCAATATTAACTATTAGATTTTTTTTATTTTTATAATTTTGTTTTTCCAACTAGATACAAAACAAATAATTATTCTCTTTTTATGATGGATTATTAACATAACATCATAAAAAATACATTTGGAGATGAATTTTATTTTCATAATGTTCTTAAATACTTCCTCTAGGCATATATATATATATATCTATATATATATATATATATATATATATATATATATATAAAATGAAGTTTACAATAAAACATTTAATCCTTTTTATAAGATGAGATTATATTTTTCATATAAAATTTATTGATTATTTATTTATATTTTTTAATTATAATCTTGATATTCTAAATGATACTAAATATACTTTCAATTATCACATTTATTTTTAGAAAAATCAATATATATAACTACCAACTAACTATTTCTATTAATTTTAATGATTTGTTTTATTTCACCTTATATTTAAGGATTGTTCTTCCGCATGTGCTTTCTCTAATTATACTTAATTAAGCTCGAGGGTTAAATGAAATATATTTGCATATCATGTTTTATGTTTTATTTTGATAAAACTATATTAAATTTGATAAAACTAATTATCTAAGTGAATGCTAGCATACATTTTGGTGCCAAAATCATTTTTCATTAGCGTTAAGCTCATCGGTGTCAAACAATTGAATTAGCTTCTAATATATATGTCATTAGAAAAAATCAATTGAAATATGTTATTAATGTAATATTATTGACCAATTAAATTGACATATCACAAGTTTGATTGTCTAATTCCTATATTAAAATTTATATTTAATTAATTGATAGTATGTTTTTTTTTACACGCGTGAATATATATAAGCTATTTTTTTTACATAAACTTAGAAAAATAACTGGTTTATTATTTCATGAAAGAGATTGATATATCATCAATCAAAGGATAAATTAAAATATTGTTCTAATTTAATCTTTAGTTTATAATTTTACAGCTTATAAGTGGAATTGAAATATATGAAATTATGTCATAAAAGAGAGTCTAACTACTTTAATTATCCTTTTAGTTTGTCTAACTACTTTAATTAAAATAACTTGAAGGATTTAAATATCTCTTAACCTTGAATCATGTAGTTTGAGAAGATCTTCCGAGTTTATAATTCAGTACAGGGTTAATATTTTTTTTCTTTCTAAATATCTGTATAAATATAAGAAATTTCAATTTAGACTTTTTTCCTGAGTGGAAAAAAAAAACACTTGGTGAGTGAAAAGTCCAGGAGATAACAAACCCATTTTTTTCTTAATTGCAGGAACATCAAACCTGAATAAAGATGAATCATTTAAAAAGAGAAAAATGATTTAATGATTAATTCAGTTTAATATATTATTACAAAATAAGAAGTATACGTACCAATGCACCTTTTTTTATCTTTCTTGTAAGACATATATATATATATATATATATATATATATATATATATATATATATATATAATGAAATTGTTAAAATTTGAATTATTAAACTACTAAAGAAATGTATTAACGTATAAAAATAGTCATTAACAAATAAGAAGTGATTATTAATTTAAATATATATTTGATATGTAGTTGGGGAAACAAAATTTATAAAAAAAAACATTGATGATTCATATTGATTATTCACATTGTTTGAGATAATTAAAACCTTATCTGACTGTAAAATTAAAAAACTTATTTTCACAAACTTCATTTAGGAGAAGGAAACGTCCAAGCAAAACCATTAGGGGGTGTTTGGTTTACAGTTGGGAAAACAAAATTGAGTTGAAGTAAAAATTTTAAAAGTTGATATTGATTTTTTACGCTGTTCGAGACAATCTAAACCCTAAACCCTAAAGATGAACAATCTTATGATGATAGAATTTTTCATTACAAGTAACCAGAAGAAGACTCAAGTGATGAAGATCCGATCAAAAACTGTGGGCCCAGTCATGAATGTATCTACAAGGACTGGAAAGACACATGCCTGAAAAGAATCCGAATCTTATCTCAAAGTCAAGATCAAGGAGCTTTTTGATCCTACGGGTCAACGGAGTTTTAATTGTTTAGAACGACGTGAAGAATTAATATTAACTTTTAAATTTTTCACTTCAACTCAATTTTATTTTCTCAACTGTAAACTAAACACCCTTTAAATTTTGGCTTCCAATTAACGGAAGTTTTTCTGTTGGAATCTTAAAATTAAATAGTTTTTTGGGAGGTAGTAGAGGGAGACACAGGTTATTAAACTGTGAGAGAGAAGCAAAGTGTTAATGTTGAGAGGAGGGTCCCATAATCTTGTCTTTTCCTTTTTGCAGTAGCAATCTGGCCCCACACATCTCTGCATTCATCTTTCTCTGTCACACACACTTCATCCCCATGTGCTCTCTCTCTCTCTCTCTCTCCTTCTCACTTTATTATTTGACTTTTTCTCACCAAAGTCAATTTGTAAGCACCTACATTTTTTTTTTGGGAAAATATTATACCATTACCAAGCAAACACATACTTCAACCTAGCCCACAGGGAAATAAGACTTGGGCCCTGTTCCATTATATTTGCGAGGCCCAACACATCAACTTTGTGATGGTACCTATAGATTGTTGAGCTTAATAAGAAACTCAGAAGAACAAATCCTTTTAAAGGTATGTTCGGTGTATAGTTGAGAAAACAAAGTTTAAAAAAAAGAAAAATCTAAATGTTAATAATATTGATCCTTCACGTTATTTGAGACAGTCAAAACTTCGTTTAACCGTAGAATATATTTTCTCCTACTTACAAACTCCGTTAGCAAGTCTATAACTTAAAAGCAAACACAGACTAAATCAATAGTTTCAACCAACTTGGTATGCCCAAACAGCTCAAAGTTGAGTAAATCAGTTGCATAGAATATGAAAGTTATTATATTGATTAAAAAAGATGATGGCCACAATAGGTAATTAAGTCCGACCACATTAACAAGCTTAGTTAACAACTAACCAACTCACTAATTAAATTAATAACAAACTAACTGACACCTATTAGTCTCTAACACAGGACTACAAATAAAATGAGAATACGCATGTAGAGGAGGAAGCAATATACTAATTCCATGATAGCAAGTTTAATTTATTCTTAAGACATTTAATTACTTCACATTTTAATTTGTACAAGTTTCAACTTCAACCTACCTAACCCTTTAGTACTGATAAAAATAGGTTTGGTCAAGTTAGGGTTTGTAGCAGGCATGAACGTAATTTGATACTTAATTAAGAAGTGCGACGTGTTACTTGTCATAGACCATATTTTAGACATAATTTGATCTATTTAGAAGTTTAATTTAGCCTTATATGATATGTAAAAATCTAATATATTAAATAAATCAATGAAGTTATCTTAAACAAACCAAAAGACTTTTTAAAAAATTAACTACCTACATAAAATATATATTTAATTATTAATTTTATGTATTAAAGATAATTTTAATAAGTTTTAGTTTTATAAACTAAGATTCATAAAAACTTTTATGTGTATTTATAAATTTTAATATATGAATTATAATTTATTTTATAAAATTATATATAAAATCTAAAAAAGGCTAGTATGATAAGTTAAAAAAGTTTTTTCAAAAGCCTAAATCCGGTTTCTTTAACTAAATAAATTTTTTAAAGAGTCTTAACTTGATGTTTTTATTAAATACATCAGATTAAATTAGACCAAGTATAAGTCTCCGATGAGTAATGACGTATTTCAATTCCTACATTTTTAGACTTTACTCATATGCTATCTATAAATATATAATTTTATATTTAATGTTTTTATTTGCTTGCATTAATAAAATTATTTTACACGTTCAAAAAGTGACATATCATAATGTCGTTAGAGTTGGTGTCACTCATCGTGATTCAGTTCTATAAAAGATATGCAGGACCCCAAAAAAAGCCCATTTGTAGGACAAAAATACTTGTAAACGATTATCTCAATATTAAATTTTGAGACCATGTTTCTAACTAATACTGTTACTGTAAAACATCTGAATACGTATTTCTCTGTTCATTCTAAAATTAGTTGAAAAATATATTATATTCCTAAGATATGTTGTTATGAGAAGCTATAATTTAGGCATAGAGAAATAAGAAAAATTTCCATTTTGGATGGAATGTCGCTTTCTCGAGTGGTACAGGAAGGAAGCTGACTGGTTGCTACTGAATCCAGTTTCTCAAATAAATATATGCAATGATTTTATAACTGACCGGTTATTGAACTGGTAAAAACACTGATTTAAACAAATTATAGTTAAAATGAAATCTAACCGTGATTGAATTAGTAATATAAAAGAATTGATGTAGATCGGTCACATAACCGATTCATGGTTCAACTGATTAGATCAACTGAACCGGTTTAATTTTGATATAAATGAATATATGTTTTTGTTTATTAATGAAGAATGAAAATACAGTTGCGTAGATGAAAAAATCTGTTTACAAGATAATCAAATTTTTATTGAATCAATTAATTTTTTTTTGTCAAACTATAATTCCCTAATTAGGCGCGTGGAAAGCTGTCCAATCCCACCGTCTTTAGATTTTATTTATTTATTTTTGAGATGTTACGTTAGGTTTCCTTTCCATGCTTCTTCGATTCCCATTTATGCTTACTAAAATTAATAAATTAATTGAAAGTTTGTAGCTGATATATGAAATTGATAAATTAATTAATTAAATTAAAATCTATTTAGTAGATTGAAAAAGATATAATTTAAAAATAAATATGAATGATTTCTTTTAAAAATATATATATTAATGATGATAAAAATGTAAAAAGTAAAATAAATTAACAGCTTATAAATTCACAAGTTATTTCAATAAACCTCTTTTAAAAAATTTGTAAGTTACTAAAATATGTTTATTTATCAAGCATAGTTATTTTTCCTAACTAACTTTTGAGCTAGTAAAATAAGTTACAAATCAACCTAAATCATTACTCATGTCTTTGCTAAATATAGTGATAATTCCATAGAATGTTATGGGAAAAATATTTCATTTTGTTAATTAAATAAATACTTGAATAATTCCTTGCTTTAAAAATACTTTTACTATGAAAATGTCAAGCAGTTTAGCATTTTAATGCGTTATTTTAATTAATTGAGAATGACTTAATATATAAATTATATTTTTTTCCTAAGATGATAATGTATAGTATTATTGTTTTGTGAAAACAAATTATAATTTAAAAAAAAATCATACTTATTACATGAAAGATGGCTTGTCCCCATGGGGAAAAGATTGGATTCTTAAGGCACTTGTCCCAACCTGAAGCATACAATATCTTCATTTCAAAATTCTAAAACTAAATTAATAGTTCAATCAATATATAAGGATATACAAAAATATATACACACGAGTTAATATTATATATAAAAAACTAGTCATGGCACCCTCACATAACTTATATTAAGGGGCAATACTAAGGTTGTACCAAAAAGAAAATGTTTAATATTCGAACTTAAATACAAACTTTCTCTAATTAATTTTCTATCAGGTATAATGTTGCCAAGGTGAAATAAATCTAATTTACATACTATGACTTGAATTAATTCAGGAAGGGAATGTTAGAAAGCACATTATTATTTGGAATGTCGAGGTTTTGTAGGAGTTAGTCCCTAATAAGTTGTTTGTTAGGGTGATCTGACACCTTACAAGTGTTTAGGTTTATTTCAACAACTGAATAAGTGATATTTGAAATTGTAAGGTTTCAGGACATCCAAACCCGTTGTATAACTTTTATGTTATTATATGAAATGTGCTTGAGGTGTCATGTCCAAATCACAAGTGTTTAGGTTGGGCTTGTGAAGCATAATGGCTTAGAAACGATCCACATGCATTCTACTGCATATCTCCTTCATTTCTTAGAATTTTTGAGTGTCATCAATCCCGATAGGTTTTAATTTGTGTGATTATGCTTGTGTCAAAGTTTGATGTCATTTGGAGTTGAATTGGACAAGTTAGGAGACACAGAAGTTGTTCCAATGTGAGTTTCTACATAATTCTACAGAACATGCCTTTTGGTAATCTACTACGTAATCAATTATCAAAGGGTCCTACTTTTTTCCTTGTGCAGGTAATCAATTATCAGGTTTGTTAATCGATTACAAGATTACTTGGGCCCCTGTAATCGATTACAGTGTTGAATTTTAAGATTTTAATGGTTTTTAATTATGACAATCCTTATGTTTCAATTGTTTATCGTCAGGGACGTGTTAAACATGAAAAATTTACTCCATTTTACCAAACCCCAAGATAAACGTGTGAAACCTGTCACACTAGGACTTTATTTTTCTATTTTTTTATTTTTAGGTGGGCCAACTTGACTCATCACATGTTGGCTTGCATGAGGTTGCGAGTTAGGTGAGTCAGGCTACCCTTCCTGATTTTAAAAGGAGCTAAAAAAACTTAAACTTTACTCACCATTGAGCTGGGTTACGCTAGCCAGCTCACGAGATCTGACTTATTTTGATACATCTATTGATATGACTTTTAAGTAACAAAAAATACAATGCTAGTGAAGATATTTTAAGTTTTTATTAACAATAAAATTTATTATAGTAACAATAAAATGTATTAGATTAACATTTGATATAATATAATGTCAGTATAACTCAAATTTATATGAACAAAATTATTTATTAATGTAATTCATAAAATTATTAGAATAAATCTAAATAATTTATATTAACACTCTATAAGAAAAATCTTAAATTAACATGTGAAAATAAAACTAAAATTAAGGTATATTTAATGGTATAATGTTATAAAATGGATGAAATTGATATAGTGCCGACAGAGACCCATTTAACGAACCGCAATAAAACAAGTTGTTAGGAAACCAATCCCTTTTCAGTTGTTGAGTTGCACTTCATAAGTAACCCGAGTCTTGTGATTAATATTTTCACCAAAACACCGTTGAGATTAATTCAATGCAACTACAATTTCGGAATTCAATTCCTCACTTTTCGCTAAACCATTACCCTCTCTTTTTGGTATTATCCCCAAGTGCTTTGAACAAAGGTAAAAACACATAAATTATAATTAAATTGTTAAAACAAAGGTTTAAATACATAAAAATAAGAAGGTGTTTTAATTAAACGTAAAAACTTGTCATGTGATTTGAACAAATCATTTAATGTAACATATGAATGCATACTCAAGTCTCTTTCTAATGTCAACGTTTATAAATGCTCGTACATGGAATGGTATGCTGAATAATCCAATCAAAACAATGAAATGATAATGAACTTTTAGTCGCGAGTCACGGCAATGGTAAGTGGTAAATCAAAATCCAATGTTTGACAAATCTTAATTTTAATTTAGAATTTGCCATCAAATTATGCGCCGGATAATAAGGGGAAGAGGTTGTTAAGAATTATGATTCGGACAATAACATTTTTTCTTCCAAAAATTAATCTACCTAAAAATTTGAACAACCATTTAGTTTTCAATCCTTTAATTAGTGTTTTCGTGACATTTATTAATAGTACTTTGACTACAATAATGCTCTTAAGAATACAATTATTTTAATTCTATGCAACAAAAGAGAGGTCTGCGACTACTTCCTTAGGCTGCAGTGTGTTTTTTTTGATGTTTTTAGAATCGAGCCGGTCATTGAACCGGTGAAGGCACCGATTCATGAAAACCGTGTTAAAACCGAGGTTCAATCATGGTTCAACCGGTAGTATTAAAGAATTGACCCGGACTTATCACCTAAGCGGTTCAAGGTTCAACCGGTTGAACCAATCGAACTCGTTCAGTTTTGATAACAATGGTTTTTCCGGTTTGATACGTAATTAGGAAAATAAAGTTTAGAAAATAAAAAAATTTAAAAATTAATAATAATTTTTTACATTATTCGAGACAATCAAAACTTTATTTTAGATGTTTTTTTTCCTATTAGCTAATTCCGTTTGTAAGCTTCTAACGATTAAGTAAACACACGCTTAATCTATTAAAAAAGCCGGAATTATTATTTTATTATTTTTACGGATTTATAAGAATATAAATTTGATATTTGTATATAAATAATTACTTTAAATGACAACTACGCGGTTTTATATGTACAAAAAAAGAACTACCCTATTTTATCCAACCTGGAATGAAGATGACCATTCATTATATAAAGGCTTTATATATTCATATAAAATATTAGTAAGGTTTTATCTTTTTTGGAATTACAAAAACATAAACTAATCCCTAATCTTAACCAATCAATAAGAAATAAATGTGAGTGAAAAATAAAATTTTTAATTACAAATTTAAAGAATATTTTGACATACAGATTCTACTGTTTAATTACGAATAAGCTCATAGAAGAAGAGATCTGAAACGCACTAATCATTCATTAATCACTCTAAGTTTGACCCATCCATCATTTTCTCTTACTCACATGAACTACTTGTTGTTATAACTCTTTTGCATTGCAGTAACCAATTAGTGATCCCGGTTGCTCTAATAAATTGCAATGTAATTTGTCATTTTGTTTCTTTAAACCACAATGGCGAAAGAGCTTCTGCAGCTTCCTCTATTGTTGGTGCTGCTTCTTCTCCAACAACGGTGTCGTTTTCCACTTCCTCTGCCAATGCCGAAGCTCGCACTCTCAGATTCGCCTCTCCCCTCCACCTCCTGAATCTCTTCTATCCGTTCAACTCGTTCTTACCTCGTCGCAGGTACATTTTGCCTTTTTCAATGCTTTATTTGGTGTTTCTCAGGTTTTTCGTAGTTTTGGATTTCTTTGCGTTTTATGCGTTTACTTCCGTTTTACTATCGTGAAATTCTTGGTTTATAACTGCATTTTCTGTTCTGCATATTTCTTCAATGTTAGCTTGTTCACTATAAATCTAGGCGAAGAAGCAAATCTCACCACTGCTTCAGTGCCTCTGCAATTTTAATTTCTCTCGGTAACCGCCACTAATTATCATACCTGACTCTTCAATCTTAGTGTTTATGTCAATGTTATCGATAGTCAGCAGTTTCTTGTAATGTACAGTGTTGTGATACAATATCGTTATTGTAACCAGCATTATATCATTCCTAACTAGTTTTTTTAATTTAAATAAAATGAAGTAGGGATTATCGATCGTTGTAATTAGCTATATGGTTTTCTTGTTTACGAGAAAGGAGAAATTGAAAGTGTTTTACTTAATAGTAAATGTAAGTTTTAAGTAATTCACTGATAGTGTAGTCTTCCTTATCAATCATTTTCGTTACATTGCTTCTTATGCATCACCACGTTTCATTAATTGAGTAATTGTCTGCTTAACTTTGAAATTCGAATTATGGTTTAGTAGTCACGGTGTTTTCCTTTCTAGTTTTTTTTTTTAAAGGATCCAACGCGCTTGAACTTTTCACTCAGGAGAGGGAACTCTCTTGGTAATTGATGACATGGAGCAGTATGAAATTCTTGAGCAAATTGGGAAGGGTGCCTTTGGTTCTGCTCTTCTTGTGAAGCATAAACATGAGAGGAAAAAGTGAGAATTGAACCCACATTACCTTTTTCTTTTGAGCATCTGTATCTATTCATTTGTGCCTAGCAACCTTTTTCTTTTGAATTGTATAGATATGTGCTGAAGAAGATTCGCCTTGCCCGCCAAACTGAACGCTCTCGTAGGTCTGCACATCTGGAGGTTTGTGCTTTATTGTGTTTCAGCTTAAGTGAACTAAACATCTTGTTTTCTAAAAATTTCCCTTTCTGCTCTTGTGTTCCACTGCATGGTTCCTTCCTTCCGGATGCATTTTTGGTGGTGTAGAAATCTCTTTTTTTTTACTGGCCAAAAGAGAAGTTTCAAAGATTAATATGAGTAAAATGGATTTAGGATAAAAACTTAAACAACCTCTATTGGTTCAAAATTTTAAACACTATGTGATTGTGAAGTTATTTGGGGATATAATTCAGGATATTATTCATATTTTTTCTCTTCTGGTCTGCTTAGATGGAGCTTCTCTCCAAATTGAGAAACCCATTTATTGTAGAGTATAAAGATTCGTGGGTAGAAAAGGTATGTGATTCTTGACTTCTGCTTTTCTTTACCTCCTTAGTTAATTGGCTTCTACTAGGTGCTTGGCTCAACAAGCTTCCTTCGAAATTTAAAATTGCTAAGAAACCTGTGTACTTTTGTATAATAAAATCTTTCGAAGTGTTAACTCTAGGACTTTGTCTCACAGTATCAATTCAGTTATATGAAATTTTGTAAATGTAATTATTTTTCTTTCTTTTTTAATTTGTTGCAATTTACTGAATTGATATTAAATTCAATTTTATAATATATATATATATATATATATATATATTTATATATATAAACATAGAATTTCGTTAACCTCAACTCTAAGTGGTAACTTTTTATTGAGCATAAATACATTTATTTTTGTGATGGAATAGTTGCATTAATTCCAATAAAAAGTTACTACTTTGAGTGGTTTAAATTAACCCTTAGGGCTAAGGTTAACAAAACTCTTAAAAAAGTAAATAAATTGTGCATCGCACGGGATCAAAATCTATATATACATATATTCATTTTCCATAATGACAATAAATTAGTGTCAGCTTTGATGGACTAGTATGTATCTTCAATGAATATTCAAAAATTGGTGACTGAAAGACCAAGCTGTTGGTAAACTCACAGAAGAAAAGGCAATACTGGCCTGATATTTCATTCAACAATAAACTAATATAAATACAGCTTTTTGTAACTGCAAGTAACTGCAAAAGTAATGGACTCCCAAAACAATAACCACTAAATATAAACTGCATAACTGAACAATTAAAATAAATAATATTCCTAAAAACTTGGTCAAACATGTAACTGCTAAATAATTGCTGATGCACACATTTGCACACGTTCAACACTCCTCCTTGCATCAGTGATTAACAAGTCCAAGCTTCTCTCTTAGTGACTCAAACTTGTTTCTTGGAAGCGCTTTGGTGAAAATATCTGACAGTTGATCTTCAGTCTTGCAATACTTCAAGCACACTGCACCATCCCTTTGTACGTCTCTAAGGAAAAATAATTTGATGCTGAAATGTTTTGTTTTTCCATGAAAGACCGGATTTTTTGAGATGGCAATGGCTGCCTGGTTGTCCACCATTACTTCAGTAGTTGTCTCCTGTTCCAAGTGTAAATCAATTAATATTTTCCGTAGCCATAAGGCTTGATTTACTGCTGCTGTGGCTGCTATGAATTCAGCTTCAGCTGTTGACTGCGCAACAACTTCTTGTTTTTTTGAACTCCAAGAGAATATTCCTGATCCAAAACTGAAACAATAGCCTGAGGTGCTCTTCATGTCATCTAAAGATCCTCCCCAATCACTGTCAGAATAACCTTGTAACTTGAATTCTTGTGATTGACTGAACTTGATGCCAAAATTTAAAGTCCCCTTGACATATCTCAGCACTCTCTTTGCTGCCTTTAAATGAGATTGTTTGGCACAGTTCATAAATCTTGAAAGTACACTTATTGCATACAAGATATCTGGTCTTGTTGCTGTAAGGTACATCAAGCAACCAATTAAGCTTTTGTAGAGTGCTTCTTCCACTTGTTCTGAAACATCATTCTTGCATAACTTCTCCTTTTGACACATAGGAGTGTTCATACTTTTACAATTTTCCATGCTAAATTTCTTCAGGATCTCCTTTGCATACTTCCTTTGACTAATGAAAATTCCATCTTCATTTTGCTTAACCTCCATACCAAGGAAAAATGACATTTCTCCTAGGTCTGTCATCTCAAAAACTTGCAGCATATCATCCTTGAACTGCTGAATAAGTTCCTGATTGCTACCAGTAACAAGGAGATCATCAACATACAAAGAAATCACAACAGAATTGGCTTGATTACCTTTGATGTATAAAGTGGATTCACTAAGACTTTTAACAAATCCCAGTTTTGATAAGAATTCATCAATTCTGCTGTACCAGGCTCTTGGGGCCTGTTTCAAACCATACAAAGCCTTCTTTAATAGATAGACTTTGTCTTCATGTCCTTTCACAAAGAACCCTTCAGGTTGCTCAACAAAGATTTCTTCATCCAGAAATCCATTTAAAAAAGCTGACTTGACATCAAGTTGATAGATTTTCCATCCCTTTTGTGCTGCAATAGCTAGCAACATTCTAATGGTATCTTGCCTTGCAACTGGTGCAAATGTATCAAAATAATCTACTCCAAAAATTTGAGCATACCCTTTCACAACTAACCTTGCTTTGTACTTGTTGACTGAACCATCTGCGTTCAACTTTGTTTTGAACACCCATTTCACACCTATGACTCTCCTGTTTTCAGGCCTTTCAACGAGCTTCCAAGTTTGATTTTTTTCAATCATGAAAAACTCCTCCTGCATTGCAGCTCTCCACTTAGGATCTTCCACTGCTTCACAATAACCTGCAGGTTCTAGTACTGCTACATTACATCTGTCATAAATATCTGAGAGTAGTCGGGTGCCTCTTACAGGTGCATCATCAACTAGCTCATATTGATTTAGCAAAGGGTCAGCTATTTGACTATTTTCAGCATTATTCCAATTCCAGTGCTCATTCTCCATGAAGTGCACATCCCTGCTTATAAGAATTTTCCTTGTGTAAGGTTGAAAAACTCTATAAGCCTTGGATACTGAGCTATATCCCACAAAAATCCCAGGTTCAGCTTTCTTGTCTAGCTTGTCTCTCTTAATCTGTGGTACATAAGTGAAACACAAGCATCCAAACACTTTAAAATTTTTTAAGAAGGGTTTATAACCATACCAAGCTTCAAACGGAGTCTTCCCATCTACTGCTTTGGTGGGAAGTCTATTTAACAAAAATACTGCAGTGTTTGCAGCCTCTGCCCAATATTCCTTCGGTAGATCTTTCTCATGAAGCATACATCTCACCATTTCCATTATCGTCCGATTCTTCCTTTCACTAACCCCATTTTGTTGAGGGGTGTAAGGTGCTGTGAACTGATGCTCAATGCCTGCTTCTTCACAAAACATGGTAAATTGTCCTGAAGTGTACTCCTTCCCATTGTCAGACCGTAGAGCTTGAATCATGCAACCACTTTGCTTTTCGATCCATTGCTTAAATCTCCAAAATATACCTGCAACTTCGGACTTAGATTTGAGAAAGTAAATCCAGCACATTCGAGTGAAATCATCAATAAAGATGATATAATATTTACTCTCCTTAAGTGAAGGAGTCCTTTGAGGTCCAGCCAAATCAGTGTGGATCAGCTGTAGCTTCTCTGTTGCTCTCCAGGTTGCTTGTTTAAATGGTAATCTTGCTTGCTTTCCATATTGACAGGCCTCACAACTTGGTAACTCAGAATCCAAGTGAGGTAAGCCAAGAGCTAATTCCTTCCGTTGCAAATTCAACACTGCTTGACAACTTTCAATGGCTACAGTTCCTTTCCCTTCAGCAGTAATGAAAATACCATTACCAATTCTAACTTTTGATGTCTTTGATTTATCCAGTTCTCTGAAAAGTTCTTGATCGTGAGTCATGTGATTGGTACAACCACTGTCTACTAACCAACATTCAGTTGAGTTTTTGCTTATAACACATTTTGCTACAAACAATTGCTCTTCCTCTTGCTGGTCAGCAACTTGAGCCTCATTCTTCTGTTGAAAATTGCTTTTGCAGATTCTCTCATGATGTCCTAGCTTGTTACACTTTTCACACTGGACATCGGGTCTTCTCCAACATTTGAAAGGAGGATGACCCTTTTTTCCACAATGCTTGCAAGGAGGAAACTCTTTGTTCCTCTTTTCATTACTTTTGCTGGAACTGGCAGTTGCTTCTGAACCTTTTAAGCTCCTTTTGTAATTCTTCATTTTTTTCTTTTCTGCTGGGTTGATTTGCAGTTTGGCTTGTAATGCTCCTTCCACAAAAACTTCATCCCTCATTTTGCTCCTCTGCTCTTGGGCCTGCATAGCACTTACAAGTTCTGCCAAGGTGAGCTTTGACAGATCTTTAGTATTTTCTAGTGAGGTAATAGAAGCCTCAAATTTTTCAGGAACTGTCACCAATATTTTCTGAACTATTCTTGAATCAGAAAATTCAGTACCTAACAATCTTATCTTGTTTGCAATGCTAAGAAGTTTGTTAGAATACTCCTTGATGGTTTCAGACTCCTTCATCTTTTGCATCTCAAATTCTCTAACCAGATTCAGAACTTGCATTCCCTTGATCCTTTCATTTCCTTCATATTCATCCTTGAGAAAATTCCAGATTTTAAATGCTGAATTGATTGTCATGATTCTGGTGAAAATGTCTTGTGAGACAGCAGCAAATAATGTAGATCTCGCCTTCGATTTTCTAATTTTCCTCTCCTTGTGACTTTTAATTTGAGCCATAGTTGGATTGTTTGGTAAAGGAAGAACTTCGTAGTCTTCCTCAACAGCCTCCCAAAGATCATTTGCTTCCAGGTGTGCCTCCATTCTTGCTGCCCAGATGTGATAGTTATCACCATCAAACACAGGTGGTGCTATAGCTGTGTAAGGAGTGTCAGAATCCATTTTGAAAGGAGTTTGGTGGGTTACTCTCGGATTCCCTCACAGGTCCTTCTAAGAAGAAAGCTCTGATACCAATTGTTGGTAAACTCACAGAAGAAAAGGCAATACTGGCCTGATATTTCATTCAACAATAAACTAATATAAATACAGCTTTTTGTAACTGCAAGTAACTGCAAAAGTAATGGACTCCCAAAACAATAACCACTAAATATAAACTGCATAACTGAACAATTAAAATAAATAATATTCCTAAAAACTTGGTCAAACATGTAACTGCTAAATAATTGCTGATGCACACATTTGCACACGTTCAACACAAGCAATATAGTTTTGTTATTAGTTAAGATTAAAGTTAAATTTTTTTCTGATAATTATTTCAGCTATTTTGTCTCTTTCACTATAGTTTTGCTTTATTGATGATTGTTGATGGATGGCATATAGTCATAGTGACTAATCACAATTGTTTCATGCTGGTCTATTTTGACCTCCTTCTCAGGGTTGCTATGTGTGCATTATCATAGGTTATTGCGAGGGTGGAGACATGTAAGTCTCTTTTCTCTGAATTTCACTAGCTTATACCTTATGGTTTTATATTCTTTCACCTGGTTATTTAAATAGATTGAGTCTTTGATATTGTTTTAAATGCATTATTGATGAAACATAGGGCGGGAGCTATAAAGAAAGCTAATGGTGTTATATTTCCTGAGGAGGTTATGTCTGAATTATTTTTCCTTGAATAAACTAGGAAGTTTTACATACTCTTTTCCTTCGGTCAAGAATGTTCATCATGGAGTAAACTATATAATATTTAGATTTGGATATTTAAGATCTAAAAGGGTCATCTGTTTGCAGAAATTGTGTAAGTGGCTTGTTCAACTTCTTATGGCACTTGATTACTTGCACATGAACCATATTCTTCATCGTGATGTCAAGGTTAGCAACAGAGTCTTCTTTGTGCTTAGGGATAGCATTTCTACTGCCATATCAGTTCTGTCTAGCCATGTACTGATTAAAAAATCACATGTTTCTGTCAGTGTTCAAATATATTCTTGACAAAAGATCAGGACATACGTCTTGGTAAGTTATTCTACTGTTCCTTTAAATAAAACATAGATGGTTAAAATTTTGCTTACAAGTGATTAATGATGAATCAGGTGATTTTGGACTTGCCAAAATGTTGACATCAGATGATCTTACTTCCTCTGTAAGAAATATTCAATCTAGTAATTGAGTTTACCTTCTTGATTATAACTTTTATATGGTACTCATCAGCAAAAGTTAATGCTTGTAATTTAGGTTGTTGGAACTCCTAGCTACATGTGCCCTGAGCTGCTTGCTGATATACCTTATGGTTCTAAATCAGATATTTGGTCCTTGGGTAAGTACTCATGTATTATGGTTTTATGGTTATTTTTTTCCATAAACTTTTCTATTATCTGGTTCATTCTGTATTAAGGATCTCTGGATTTGGTTATTCAGGATGTTGTATATATGAAATGACCTCACTTAAGCCTGCATTCAAAGCATTTGTAAGTTTTCTTTATGTATATCTCGTCTTGGAGCATATTTCAAATTTTCATTGCTATGGTTGCATTACCAAATTTCAGTTTGTTATCAATCAAACACCAGTGTCTGCATATCAATTTGGCAATTATCACGTTGAGTTTGGTTCCTCTAAAGTGATGGATGGACTATTAAGGATAGGATAAATTGTGAAATTATAAACATTCAGTTAAAAATCTGTGCAGCAGATTTTAACAACTTCGTTGTTTGTTATACATGTCCATCTATACATGTAACTTATGACTATGAAGTTGTTAAATTCTACTCCATTAACTTTTAAATCTATGTTTTATACTCTGCATCTTATTCTCTAGTGTGCCCCGGCCCCCACTTTAAAAGAGCCAAGTTCCATTGTAATTACCTTGTTTGCTTATGCTTCTGTTTTCTGTGAACTGACCAGTACAATAAATCCTGAAATTTATTGTATCCGTGTCTCCATTTGATTTGGCATGTTTTGAACTTTATCATTTTTGTTATGACTTTCACAGTTGATTATCCTGAAAACTATTCCTGTCTACAGTTTTTCATATATCCTCTGCAAACCATGCTATTTATTAAGTTAAATAACCATCTTTCAATTTTTCCGAACAGGATATTCAAGCCCTGATTAACAAGATTAATAGGTCCATAGTGGCTCCGCTGCCAACAAAATATTCTGGTGCATTGTAAGTCATTGTTCTTTCATTGAGTAGTTACTTTGGCTAATACTGCTAGTTTCTAATTGCAGTGTCGTATCTTAATGCTGTTAAATTTAGTACTTTTTAACCTAGTGCCTGAAGTTGTTCTAAGCTAACTGCTGTAGGAATGCAAAAGCTCATAGAAAGTGAGGTTTATTGTAAACTTATAGCAATCAATTATATCATGAGCTCTACAAATTACAATTGTTACTAACAATATTTGATTTCACTTTTGGCAGTCGAGGTCTTGTTAAAAGCATGCTGCGGAAAAATCCAGAGCTTAGGCCTAGTGTATGTACAAATTTTCCTCTGACCTAGAATAATTCAATTGTTATGAAATGGTGCAGCATCTAGTACCATGTATTGTTTGCTTTGTGATTGAAACAATTGCAGAGACAGATACTTGGTACCTTTATTGATTTGATGATCGGTTTAATTTTTAAAACGGTGCCTTGCTTTATAAGTTCGTAGACAGCTTATGATATGATGTCAGTTGTGAGGTTCTTCTGTAATTATAACTTCTCTCTTTCTTCCATGTCCAGGCTGCGGAGCTACTTGGGCACCAACATCTCCAACCTTATGTTCTCAAGATCCATCTCAAAATTAATAGTCCCAGGCGAAGTACGTTGCCAGGTCATTGGCCAGAATCTGACTACATGAAAAAAACCAGGTTTTTGGAGCCAGAAGATGATGATGCTTCCATATCTAGGGACAAGTGGTGTTCATTCAACAATGATCGGGCTTTAAATCCTAGTGTATCTGGAGCAGAGCAACCCTCTCTGTGCTCTACGCGAGAAATAGATTGTACTTATGATCATTTGAACCAAAGATTAGGTGACCTATCTGTTGGAGACAACCATAATCTGAAATCAATACATAAGCCAGTTGTCTCTAGAACTTCTAGTAATGCCAAGGCTCCAAGACTCACTGTCACTGCATCAAAAGCTTCTGCCATCCCCAAGAAATCAATGGAACCCTCAAAGAATCATAAGGTGGTAAGGCAAGCTGGAGTCAATCGTGTTTTAATGTTTGCTACATGGTAATGTGGTTTATCATGAGACAGATTCAGCTCCTCTTAAGTGAGGAAATATGTAAAGTAAGAAAGTAGTGATTTATTCACTGTTGGTTTGAAATGAATTATGAGTTTAAGATACTTTATCCATAGTTCATTTCAAATAAACGATAGATGAATCCTCAGTTTCTCATTTTACAAATTTCTTCTCATTAGAGGAGTTAAATCTATCATGAAAAAACTAAAGCAAATCACTTGTGTTAAGTGGGAGGGTTTACAATGAATTTCTCTCACGTGTGTAAATGGTATTGTTCAACTTCAACTAAGAATTTTAGATGTCTGACTTTCTGAAGTTCATGGTTGCAGCTTCCTGTTTTACATAATATGAAACAACCTGTCCATACAACTCGCAGAGCATCATTGCCATTGCCAAGAAATTGTGCCATTCAGCAGCCTCCTCGTAGGCCCAGTATTGGTTTTATTAGCCATGTAAATTCACCTAATATTTCAGTTAACTCTCCCCGTATTGATAGGATAGCAGAGTTCCCATTAGCATCATACGAGGACCAACTGTTTCCCATCAGTAAAACTTCACCAACCTCGGTGCAAGGTTCCTCTAGCTCTCCTCCCCGTGGCAATGATTCAATTTTGATAGACAAATGCACAGTCAAGGTGTGTGATACAGCCTATGTTAGGCCAAGTTTTACAGATGCTTGGCAAGGAATCAAGCACACCATGTTCAAGGAAAAAGACAAGGACAAAAGTAGCTCATCTGATCAAAATGCAACTGCCGGAGCATCAAGCCACAACTCTTCCGATTTGCGCCGCCAACAGTTTGATACTTCATCATTCCAACAAAGGGCTGAGGCCTTAGAGGGGTTGCTTGAATTTAGTGCTAGATTACTACAGCAGGAAAGGTACGGGGAGCTTGGAGTTTTATTAAAACCGTTTGGGCCAGGGAAAGCCTCCCCTAGGGAAACTGCTATTTGGTTGAGCAAGAGTTTCAAAGAGAACACTCTGAAACGGGAACACTCCTCCTAAACTGCTGTAATATCTCTTATAGTCACGTATGTAGAGTTCGGTACCGCTTTCTTCTTACACTGTCAGTTAGACAGCTGATTTGAATAGGTAACAGCGTTTTCTCATTTACCCCCTTCTTTTTAACTTAATGAACAATATAACTCGAAACATTCTATCTGATGAATGAGAAAGGCAGATATTTTCCTGACATAACACTACCTACCTGGCCAAAAGAATTAAATTAAAATAATTAAGTTAAACATTTTCAAATTTCTCTTTCACTAATAACTATCGCACTGCCTTTTTCTTGAATTGAGTTACCCATGGCATCCTACCATACATAGTCCTTGCTTGTGCTGCTAGGCGGGTGATGAAATAGCAGCACTTGAACACAATGATACAAGCATTTTAAAATATAGTTGTAAATGACTTAAGCATCAAGGTCCAAGATTGAATTTTATTTTGTTCTGTAACCTATCGAGAGAATTCAATTGTAGGAATCAGTAGTAACCGTGCTGCTATCAAAGGAATCACGCTTGCCAAAAGAATCACGCTTGTTCTCCTTCATTGACCCATGAAGATTGATAACCCAATGGTCCAGGTTTCCATGATCGAAGCGTAATGAATTTGAGAATAAATTTTGTCTTGGACCATTCAATGGAGATTCCACAGACTTGCTTTTCTGCCTCAGTCCTTGTTTGGGTCGTTGTTTTGGTTCACTTTGAGACCTTGCTTTAGCCCTTGAAGATTCTGTCTTGTTCATGTAATTTGGTGACCATGATTGCCGGTGAGGCACTGAATGGGGCTGAGAAGTTGAAAAGGCCATTGCTGTTGGGTTAAATTCAGTCATAGGCCGGTACTTTCCTGGGCTGCTTGATTCTAAGATTCGAGTGTTTTTGTATTGATTTTCTCGTTTCAAAACCGGCTGATGCTTCGAATAGAATGTCATGGAATCATGCTCTCTGCTCTTAACACGTGAACCATCTACAGGGCCACTTTTGCTTTTCAAAGCCTCCAACATTTCTTCCAGACTCAAATCCTTTGAATCCTATGCATAATAGCCATGTTATAGGTATTATCTAGAATGCAACATAACAGAACAGGTAACTGAAAATTAGCCAAAAGCTTTACCAGGATGAATTTTCAACAGGATGTACATCTAATTTAAGTACTGTGGTTTTATTACTTAAATTATCATATTATGCTAATCTTCAGATGATAATAAGTTGATCACATTGAAATATTTTGCACAATCTGAATCTTACTATATATTCTTCTGCTATGAGTTCTTTGAAGAGTGAAATTTCTCCATGTTGTGGAGGCTGTTTTCCAATAAGATTTGTTTCCTCTGCCATCTGAATTCTGTTAATTCGGGCTCTAACTTGTATGGCCATCAATGCATGCATGCCACGCAGTGTAGCGGTTGTTTGTTTCCTTACAAGGTGACCCCTCACCAATGCTTGCAACTTGACTAATCCCCTTAAAGCATGCAATGCTTTCTTTGCCTGAAAATTTTCATGTAGCATTTTCATCAAACCTTGTCCAAATGTTTGATGAGGCCGGGAATGATATAAGAAAGAGGCTATTAAATTGTTATGACACAGCATTCTCTGACCATTTACATAAAAGATTTTGATGAATATAGACTATGGAGAGAAATTTATACTACCAAATACGAACGAAAGGCAGCCTGAATTTTTGTAGCAGCTGAGCTTTCAAATTCGGTGTCTTCAGAAACCTTAGCCAGTGCTGTTGGAAGAAGCCTTGGAATCTGAGTTTCCAACAAGGTTTGTATTTGCAGTTTGGCAGAATCGCCTGAGTTAAAAGATCTTGAAAATGCATGCCTTGCTACCTTGCCTGTTATTCTTCCACCTGTTAGCTTCCTCCCGAAGCTCCATCTGCGCTTCACTTTTGGACTCTCAACCTGATTAGCTGCCTTATTATCTGGGCTGATTGTATCAATCTTCTTGAATTTCTCCTCTTTCTTCCCTAGAAGGAAGTTTCTGATCCATTGACCCGCCTTTCCCATTTCTGTTTCTGTGTTTCCCCCACTTCCGAGACACCAGTTAATGGGACCTGGCAAACTAAACAATTCAGAAAGTCAAAGATGTTCCTATTGCTTGAACTATCCAGAAATGGAATTATATATACATAAGGGAGCAAATCTTTGTTCATATGTTAGTTTAGATGTTGTTACACATGCACTATATATACTGCATTCTTCTACAGTTCTACTAGAGTTCAGCACGACTTTTTCTGGGTTCTTGTGCTGCTATTTAACTTTTTATTACTGGCTTTGGCCTGCAATGCTTTCTCTGTTAAAGCCACATGCCACTTTCGTGGAGTTTCCTGAATATAATTCAGGAAACATTTCACTTCAATATTGCCTCAGCATGATGATCAAGAGCTGTAAAATTTTCTAACTAGAGTTCAGTTAAGTAATTTTTAGGGACCATGCTGTTAAAATTAAAAGATGATTTATTATCAGGGTCCACTGGCTATTTAGAGGAATACATTCAAATATTCAATGACAGTGCCTCTCTGTAGAAATAAGAAGGTAGAAAAAAGACTCAGTTCTGTATCCTTTGTCCGTTCCTTTCAGGCTTAATCCGGGATCCAAGGGCCATGCTTGGCTTGTACGCAACTGCCAAGGCTACAAAAATCTTAATTAATAAAATCAATTAAGATGGTAATTATTTTTTATATAAATGTCCTCAGTAGAAGATGATATCGGTATTTAATATACTCCAACTCAGCATCTACCATCTAGAAAGTTAAATGTTGGACAAAGATAAACTAACACAAATTCCTTAAATATGTTTGTTGACTTTGATTTCATCTCTATGCTGTTGTATTCTTTTTGGGTTTGGCTCTGAGTCAAGAAAATGCAGAGTTAACTACTCCGAAATTATAAGATTCCAAAAAAGAGAAAAACATCAGCAAAACAAAGGTGCAAAAAGTTATTAATTGGAGTCTGTCAGACTGCCTCATGACCACCCTAGTTGGACATGCCAACCAGGAACGATCCTCTACAGCTACGATTAGATATTCACGAGTGAGGTCTAATCTGCACCGTTAATCACGCTCTGATCATGCGGCTGTGCCTCATCAACCAGACTTTGGTCCTTGTCTCCTTTATTTGCAAGGAAGCAAGTAGTACGAGCCTATAGAACAGATCCTGTTCAAGTAAGGTCGTGCCCTGTTCTCTCTGCGTTGCTTTTATAAAGTTTTATGTTTTTATACAATACACCGATGTGGGACTATTTTCATATTTTTCATGTCATGTAGGCATCGTCCACTTGTTTGTAACATTTTGTTTTGACTATGCAAACCGCATGTGATGCTTAATGCCTACAATTCCTGTTAAAAAAGTAATTAGTTTGTCATGTTCCCCGCAAAATGCACAACAAAAGATTCCAAATGCCTTTGATGATTCTAAACCTTCAATTCAATATTCCTCTTAGGATTTGTATGCTAGTTAGTAATAGGAAAGTTCTCTTTAAGATCTGAGCATTGACTAGATATATAGGTCCCTCCCTACATAGCAAATGTATACACACTGCAGTGCAGATATTATAATTTATAACCTTTAATTGCAATTGTTCCAAAGTAAGTGATCCATGACATTGATTTGATCTGCAGCAGCAACAAATCAGAAAATCCATTTACTCCTGTTATTGTTGTTCTTGTTATTCAACACAAGCATGAATTGGTGCCGTGGGTTGACTTTTTTATAGTGATGGAGATGGTGTAATATATACATTTGCCTTAACGTATCTTACTCTAACATCAAACCAGCAGATTCAATAAAATATACATATAATACATCAAATTCAACAATTCAATCCAACAAAAGATGTAGACACAATCTCCCTATAAAAAATCGGTAGAAATATGTTCATTACATTTACATCACACTTCATAACTACGAGGCTTTTCTTTTCTTAAGACACCGAACTCTGCAAGATAGATATGGATTAGATTACTAAATTATTAGGAAAATATCATATTATGAATAATTAATATATATATATATATATAATTATTTGGATGATTATGTGGTTAAATTTTTTACTCGAATGACCATTATGGGTTGACTCATTTATTTACTGCCCAATGAACAATTCATGTTCTCATGTGACTAGACCAGGATAATTGTTACCGTATTAAATAGTTATTGGGTGTGTGAAACTAAGACCATCATATAAGAGTTGTTTCAGAGATCAATCAAGCATGAATTGTAGGTTTTCATAAGGTACACATTTAATGCTTGATTCATTCATAATAGAGATTGAATTGAATATGTTATTACTATATGTGTTGGAACAATTTTTCAAAGTAAGGGTGAACCAAAAGATGAACAACAATTTAGAGGACTTGATATGATCTTCTAGGCATGCAGAGCACTTTCCTAAAATCAGTATTTCGTCCCTATAGAGTGTGGGTATCACGAAATCCAATTTTGAGATACAAAGAAGATTCAACAACAATACCCACTCTTGTATTGTTGCAAAACAAGAACAAAGGATGAAAGAAATTTAATTTGTGTTTTTATTTCTGTGTTTTGAGTAATGCACTTGGATCCCTTTATAGAGATGTTGATCAGACATCTTCTGAATCAAAGGGACACAAATTTATGAATTGTTATAACTCTTCATGAAAGGTTGAGACTCTTTAAATTTACTGAAAAGGCGTGTAATTGATTACAACACAATGGTAATCAATTACACATTTTGAAAAGTCATACCATTTGGCATTACACCTTTGAAAAGTCATACCATTTGGCGTCTCAAAATTTGAAAAGTTACACAATCAGAGTTTTCACTCTTTGATAATCGATTACACACAATGGTAATCGATTATAAGAGAATTTAATTCTCAAATCTCAACAATCCTCCCCCATTTGAGAGTATTAAATAATTACTACATACAAATTTAAATTTAATATATACAATCTTACACGTAAATGAAAGTGTACATAGACTTGAACTTCCACTTAGTAGAGTATACATTCCAAGAAATCGTATTTTATTGGTATCGAAACGATTGAACCGATATAATACATAATGAAAACTTGAAGATACAACTACATATAAGATAAACTACATGTTCTTGTTGTACTTGACACAATAGGGCCATGCATCCATATTTATTAATAAGTGCATCAAAGTCATTGCCCCTTGACTTCTTGAAGCGGCCAAACTTCGCACTTACATAGGTTGATTTCTTAGGTAAAACATGTTCCTGCGATAAAACATAAATTCAAGAAATCAATTAAGAATTATTCAACCTCCTTACATCACAGGTCTAAAGCACCCTTGTGCTTTCAATCATCAAATAAGAGATTTAATCTTATTGAACTTAAGACTTAATGTCATATTAAGCGTCAAGTTAAGATTCCCTTACTAGTGATTAATTGTGGGCTCCATTCCAATTTCAATAGACATTCTAGAGATGGAATCTTTAGCTAATGCCTTTGTAAAACCATCAGCCAAATTAAACTTTGTTCGAACAAAATCAACGGTAATAATACCATCCTTGATAAGTCCTTGGACATAACTATGTCTCACACCTATATGTCTTGATTTTCCATTGTACACTTGACTATAAGCTTTAGCCAAAGTTGCAACATTGTCACAATGTATTGCTACAGGAGATATTGGTTTTTGTAACAGTGGTATTTTAAACATGAGATTCCTTAGCCATTCGGCTTCCTTTCCTGCTGAAGCTAGAGCTATAAATTCTGAAGCCATAGTGGAATCAGTAATGCAAGTTTGTTTCTTGGATGACCAAGAAATTGCTCCTCCTCCAAAGAGGAAAACCCAACCACTAGTAGAAGAGTGATCTTCTTGGTTTGTAATCCAACTTGCATCAGAATATCCTTCCAAAACTGAAGGATAGCCACTATATGTCAAACCATAATCAATAGTTTTCTTTAAGTACTTAAGTACTCGACGTACAGCTTGCCAATGTGATAAAATAGGGTTACTAGTATATCTACTTAGTTTACCTACCGCAAATGTGATATCTGGCCTTGTACTTGTCATTGCATACATCAAACATCCTATTACCCTTGCATATTCCAATTGTGAAATAGCCTTACCACCATTAGGTAATATCTTTAAACTTGGGTCCATAGGAGTTGAAACAAGAGAGCATTCAAAGTTATTAAACTTCTTGAGAACTTTCTCAATGTAATGTGATTGAGACAAGATAAGTTTCTCATTGTCTCTCTTAATTTTTATACCTAGGATGACATCAGCTTCTCCCATATCTTTCATGGAGAAATATGATGATAGAAATGTTTTGGTCAAATTTACTTGATCTAAATTTGTTCCAAAAATCAGCATGTCATCCACATACAAGCAAATTATGACACCATTACCTTTGTCATCAAATTTACTATACACACACTTGTCTGAATTGTTTATTTTGAAACCATTTGATAATACAACATCATCAAACTTTTGGTGCCATTGTTTTGGCGCTTGTTTTAATCCGTACAAGGATTTAATCAATTTACAGACCTTGTGTTCTTGGTTTTCCATAACAAAACCTTCAGGTTGTTTCATATACACTTCTTCTTCTAGTTCTCCATTTAAGAATGCAGTCTTGACATCCATTTGATGTATCACAAGTTTATGAATAGCAGCAAGTGCTATTAATAACCTTATAGTGGAGATTCTAGCCACAGGTGCATATGTATCGAAATAATCGATTCCAGGTTTTTGTCTAAACCCTTGTGCCACTAAACGTGCTTTAAACTTATCAATAGTTCCATCAGCTTTGATTTTCTTCTTGAAAATCCATTTACATCCTATTGGTTTACACTTAGGAGGTAAGTCAACCAAAATCCATGTGTTATTTCCCATGATGGATTCCATCTCATCATTAATTGCTTCTTTTCAGAAAGCAGCATCTTGAGACCTCATAGCCTCTTGATATGTCAATGGATCTTCTTCTATATTATAACAATATGAGAACTTTGTTAAGATAGAATCTCTTGTACCTTCAACTAAGTACACATGAAAATCTAGGCCAAAGGATTTTTCTTTTCTTGCCCTTTTACTTCTTCTAGGTTGTGATGTGGAAGCATCATTCTCATCTAGAGTTTGAACATTTGATCCTTGATTAATCAAGCTTTGATCCAATTCTTCAATATTGGTATTAGGAGTTAAATCCTTTGAATGAGGAATTGAAGAAAATCTCCTTTCATCAAAGATTGCATCTCTAGATTCTATGATTGAATGTAGTGACACATAATCATTTTGTCCTATTACATAGAACTTATAGGCTTTGCTATGTTCAGCATAACCTATAAAAATGCATTCAATTCCTCTTTCACCCAATTTCTTACGCTTGGGTTCCGGTATTTTTACAATTGCCCTACAACCCCAAACTTTGAGATAAGCCAAATTTGGCTTTCTTTTATACCAAAGCTCATACGGGGTTACCTCATTCCTTTTTATCGGAACTCGGTTTAGAATATAACAAGCCGTTAACATGGCTTCACCCCAAAATCCATCACTTAGACCAAAATAGGACAACATAGAATTAACCATTTCTTCCAAAGTCCTATTCTTTCTTTCTGCTATACCATTTTGTTGTGGTGTATATGCTGCAGTTGTTTCATGGATAATACCCACAGATTGAAAATAAATTGGATCATAATATTCACCACCTTTATCAGTTCTCAACTTTTTAATCTTAGTATTAAGTTACAATTCTACTTCATTTTTATAAACCTTAAACTTTTCTAAGGCTTCATTTTTAGTAACACAAAAGATAAACATAGCAAAAGCGTGTATGATCATCAATAAATGTTATCATATATTTCTTATTTCCTAATGAAGGTGTACTATGAAAATCACATAAATCACTATGTACTAATTCAAGCAAAGTTGAATTCCTTTCAATATTAGGAAAAGGTTTTCTTGTTATCTTTGTTAGCATGCATGTTCTACACTTTTCTATGTTCAAGTCAAATGGAGGAATCAGATCAAATTTAGACATAGAATGTAGTTTTCGATAATTAACATGTCCAAGACGAAAATGCCATAAAGAAGAATCATGATCAATAATATAAGCAGAATCAATAGCACCATTTGTTGTACTTAATTTAAACATATTATTATAGAGATATCCTAGACCAATAAATACACCACCTTTAGATAGTACAAACTTATCAGCTTCAAATACCGATTTATAACCTAATCGATTCAAGATTACTCCAGACACTAAATTTCTCCTTAATTCTGGAGCATATAGTACATCTCTTAATACAAGTGATTTTCCAGAACTAAGTAATAATTCTACTTGTCCACAACCTAGGACTTTAGCCATAGAATCATTTCCCATGTAAAGAACTTCTCCATTGTCACCTTCCTTCAAGGATTTGAATAGAGACCGATCTTTACACACGTGTCTTGAAGCTCCTGAATCGATCCACCAAGAATCATCAGTCTGCACACAGAAGATTTCAGAAACCATTTCCACAGAATTCAAATTAGAATTATGTGCAATTTGTGAAAAATTACCTTTCTTAGGTTGGTCTTGGCTAGAATTGCCTTGACCTTGCTTTCCACCATTCTTGGCCATTTTCCTTTTCCAAATTGTACAATCTCTTTTCATGTGACCGGAATTGCCACATATTCCCAACAAGTTGCTTGTTGATTTGCCTTACCAAATTTAGGCCTCTTGTTCCTACTTCCTTTATTGAAATTAAGGGGCCTTTCTTGAACTTTGGTATTGCCTTTGATTTCTCATCTTCCACCATATTAATTGTGGACAAATTAGGATTGCTAGAATCCTTATTACCATCTTGTAGACGGATTCCTTCTTCAATTCGAAGATGTGTTGCCAATTGTTCAACACTTATATCATCCTTGTTGTACTTTAAAGAATTTCTCACATCTTTCCAATTGGGTGGTAATTTATCAATTATAGAAGAAACAATAAAAGTCTCATCCATAGCAATATTATGTTGCCTAAAACTTCCAAGGATTCTTTGGATTTCATGGAATTGTTCCATTATAGGTCTAGCATCACTCATCTTATAATTATTAAAATTACTAACAAGGAATTTCTTACTTGATGCATCTTCAGAAATGTATTTGCCTTCAAGTTGATCCCACAATTCTTTGGCCGATTCTACATATTGATACATATCGAATAATGCATCGGTCATGCCATTCAGAATGTGACCACGGCATATGTAATCATCATTCTCCCACTTGTGCCTCTTTCTTTATTCTTCCAAAGTTTCCTCTTCTCTCTCCTTTGGTTGTGGAGTGCTTAAAACATAGGCCACATTAAGGGCGAAGAGGAGGAAGTGCATCTTCTTTTGCCATCTACGAAAACCAATGCCTTCAAATTTGTCTAATTTGTGGAAATTTGTAGACATTTCACGGATTGTTGCCATCTTTCTTAGAAATACTGATTTTAGATTGTTGGAACAATTTTCCAAAGTAAGGGTGAACCAAAAGATGAACAACAATTTAGAGGACTTGATATGATCTTCTAGGCATGCAGAGCACTTTCCTAAAATCAGTATTTCGTCCCTATAGAGTGTGGGTATCACGAAATCCAATTTTGAGATACAAAGAAGATTCAACAACAATACTCACTCTTGTATTGTTGCAAAACAAGAACAAAGGAT
Organism: Clitoria ternatea; assembly: GCA_037962975.1. Classification (NCBI taxonomy): domain Eukaryota; kingdom Viridiplantae; phylum Streptophyta; class Magnoliopsida; order Fabales; family Fabaceae; genus Clitoria; species Clitoria ternatea. The sequence continues at coordinate 2,819,112 of CM075673.1, read as the reverse complement.
GAAAGAAATTTAATTTATGTTTTTATTTCTGTGTTTTGAGTAATGCACTTGGATCCCTTTATATAGATGTTGATCAGACATCTTCTGAATCAAAGGGACACAAATTTATAAATTGTTATAACTCTTCATGAAAGGTTGAGACTCTTTAAATTTACTGAAAAGGCGTGTAATTGATTACAACACAATGGTAATCAATTACACATTTTGAAAAGTCATACCATTTGGCATTACACCTTTGAAAAGTCATACCATTTGACGTCTTAAAATTTGAAAAGTTACACAATCATAGTTTTCACTCTTTGATAATCGATTACACACAATGGTAATCGATTATCAGAGAATTTAATTCTCAAATCTCAACAATATGTTATAAGTTATTGTGTAACTTAATTCAGCAATTTACATCAGAGCATTGGATTAATATGTACCATAGTTGTTCAAAATACCTTTCAATCGTGCGATTTCGTATCCTTATGGTTTTATGTATGTTTTCAAAATTAATCATTGAGGTTTTAATCCATTGTCATTCACGAACAACATATCAAAAATTCGTGTTTCATGAATTATAGAAAAAGAATTTTACTCTTTTTTTCGAAACTAAGAATCTTAAATTGGTTTCTCCCTAAATTCATCAAAATGAACGAGTATTCATCAGAACTAGTTTATGGGTTTAGTCCAATATTTGAAGGCGAACAAAATGAACCAAAAATCAAATCATGTTGTGACTTCTATTTGCGTCTAATAGGATTTGAACTATATGGTTTAACCTGATGCCCTTGCTGAAAATGACAAAGAAAATTTAGTTCACAGGTTGAAGAAATTTTTTTATGGATTGTATTAGGCTTCTAGGCAATGGTACTTGAGATTTGACAAAATCACTTCTTTTGTCTTTAAGGAACCGTTTTATTTCTTAATGAGCTATTTCTTAGAAGAGTCTCAAACAAACACTTATAAATACTTTTATTACGGAAGCATAGTATGTTGCTTGTTATAAAGCAATTCGACAGGCCATGTGACTAAAGAATTTGATTTTTGGCTTCCACATTGTTAAAAGCATATCTAGACCACTTGTGATTTATTGCAATAATATTGGTATTGTACTTCTCTCTCAAAAAATAGAGTTCTACTCATTTGAAACACTTTGATATAAAAGTACTTGTAGTACTTGGGTTTTAGTCTTAAACTGAATACATTGCTATAAAAAGCATGTTGGCAGATCCATTGACCAAAGGCTTGATTGTTAAAGCTTTTAAGAATCCTGTAGCTCATGTGAATTTAGTTAAGTCTTTTAATGTTTTGGGTTAGTGAAAGTTTTATTTTGTGTATTTGCTTATTGACATTATTGTCTAGTTTGTTAATGAGATATATATTTTATTGATGTCACTTTTATTGACATGTCTCTTAAAACATTGTTAAATATTCAGACATTTTGTGAAAATGATATTTATATTTTCTTTATCCATATTATGATTGAAATATAAGTATATTGTGTGCATGATATTCATCTTTATCAAATATACTTTTATAAACTATTGAGAATTTATTATTTCCTTGTGAACTGGTCTGAACCGGGGTCTAGGATCCGGTGTGGGACCAGCCACAAGAGTTTAGGTGTTTTAGGATTTACACACCGGTACAGTGGGTATCCGGTGTTATAATCTGATCTCTCAGTGGGAGAAACCGGCCTTGTTGTCCTGGAGATCCTTCACACCGACGTTTCGCGTTGAGAGGGGGCGAAAGGTGGTGCCACCTGCGAAGATTCTCCTACGGTCAAGTTAGAAGAGTGTATGAACTCAGTGAACACTCAAGCAATGCAATAGTAAAAAAGTGAGTTAGGACAATGTCACCTTGCATGTGTTTTAGATCATGCTATTTATAGTTGAACGTAGGAAATGAATCGTTGGATGCAAGTGGGCCCATTGGCTCTGATAGCGTGTGAAGTGTGTCAATCAAGGTGGCTCAGTACTCAGAGTGTGTCAGGGGGTAGGTCAATTATCAGAGTACGATCCTGTGATAAGGATGGAGGACAATCACTTTTTCGCATATTTCGCTGACACATGTACTTACTCTCTGAGGTAATTGACATTGACACATTCCGCTATGCAGGGTATCTTCGCTGATAAGCTATAAGGAACTCTTATCTCACAGTGACCCTGAAGCAAACGGTTATCGACGTGAAATGAGAACGAATAAAGCATCCGTTGTAGCGAGGACGAATAGAACGTCTGATGGAATGAGAACGGATGAAAGTACAACGGATATCCGGTGTGGCATCGTCTGAACTGTGACACCGGTTTCCCTCCTTAGAGGTCATTCTGACGTCATAACATTGGGGACCGGTATCCAGACCGGATCACCTTGGTAATAATTAATAATTTGTTGCAATGGTATTTATAGTATACTTATTAATTTAATAATATTAGATATTTTATAATTATTAATTTTAATTATATGGGTTAATATTATTATAATAAAACAATATCATATTAGTAATTATAATATATGTATATATATATATATATATATATATATATATAATCATTTATTTATTTAGATGGGTTATGTGGTTGTATTTTTAGTCTAAATAGTTCATGATGAGTTGACTTATTCATTTAGTGTCTAATGAATAATTTATACTTTCATCTGATCAAAACCAAAATATCTATTATATTATTAAATAGTTACTACGTGGAAGATCATCACAGAAAAAAGAAAGTATTCTCATTTCGAAAATTAACCAGAAATAAATTTCCTAAAGAATACATTTAATACTTGATTGATTAATAATAATAGAGATTGAATTCATCACCCTATAAGTTATTGTGTAAATTAATTCCGCATATTTTGCATTGCGGAAACGATGAGTGTGCGCGTGTGATTGGAACATACATATACACGTTTAAAGTTAGAGAAGTCAAGTTAATACTGAAAAGCAAAATTATGCCAATATGATTTTATTAGATTTTCTAAGAGATGAAATTAAAATTTTTCAATAGCACACGTATGCTTGCTCAAGTCATCGAGAGAGAGAAAAAGAAAAATACATATCCTTCTCCATCTAGACAGTGAAAAAAAGAAAATAAACATTTAAAGATGATAGATTAGAAATTACACTAGAAAAGTATACTACATGAGTTTGATATCGGTCTAGATTTCTATAAAATAATCAAAATGTGATAGAACATATCTAGTATGTCCAATCCTGCAAAACCATGCAATAATTTAGTATGGACGCCTCACGTCTCGTAGTCTCAATATTGGATCAATAAATATCTGATATTGTATTGAGGCTGTGGGAAGTACTGGGGGCATGTCAGTCAAAACCTGTAGAGATGTCAGGAATGTCTGTATTGTGTTAGTTTTCCTTATCTTTTATAGAAAAGTCCTGACACATGGTATGACAAAAATGATCATCACCTATCTCTGATAAATATCACATTAGAGTGTTTATACATGTGACATTCTATTTCATCCCAACGACATAAGATATATGCGGTTGTTGAACTTGATTACATCAAAACCATGAGATGTCCACTGAAATCAATGATACAACACCAAATTTTTACCGAATTAGTGTAATATACAAAAATTGTAACTTGTTACCCATACTTGAAAAACTATCTCTCATATTAGACTAGTTTGGGATTTTATAAATTTACATTTTGACTTCTTAAATCATTTTTCAGGGCTTTAATTTTTATGCACAATAATTGTGAAGGCTAAAATAAGGTTTTTTTTTTATGTAACAAGACTAAAATAAGCCTCAAGAAAAAGGCTAAACCCAATAAAACAAAGCTAGAAGGTGGATAGGTTTGTTAGCAGCATTATGGGCTTCAGAAAGCCGAGAGCGTTGGATCCAAAAACAAATGCGAAAAGCTCTGGGAAGATGTTGGGCCCTTAATTAATTTTTTCTAGCATTCTCACTTTCTCTTATTTAACTATGTGGAGATTAATATATTCAGAAATATAATTAATTTTGTTAGTTTTTATAGAATGATTAATTATTTTTATTTTATATTTATCTCTTTGCTATTTATAATTGTTAACTTTTTTTTTACTTTTAATATTACTGAAAGTATTATTAAAAAATAATAATTAACGCTCTCTTAAAATTTTAAATAAATAATTAATACTTTTAAAAATTTAAATGGATAATTAAATAATTTTTTTATCTAACAATTAAATAAAAATGGAGGGAGTAACATATTTTTCTAACTAAAATTTATGATTCTTGACAAAAAAAAACTAAATTAAAATTTATGATTTTTTTCCCGACTAACATACGATTATTTTTACCATAACATATTTTTCTAATTAAAGATTACACCGACTCACCGGAAATCAAATTTGGAAATAATCATTCATTAACTCAAATACATAGATGAATTAAATTAGAAAAAATTGGCAAGAAATTTGATATAAATAAAATTAGAAATAGACAATCAAACAAATAAAATGATAGTGAAAACTATTATTATCAAAATCGTACTTGTTCAACCAGTTTAATCGTAAATTGGTATTTTCACCGGTTTAATTTAATTAGCAATTCGGTTATGGAAACATTAGTCACCACAACCCGCCATATTTTCATGATTCAAAACAGAATTGATAGAAAAATCAGAAGAATCATATATATTGAAAGTTGAATCAAACCCAAATCCTCTTCTGATCATTTTCCCTCTCCTTTTCTTCGTGTTCAGATCTCTGTTATTGGCTCTCGTGACAATGCTTTACATGTTGCTGATTTCTTAGGTACCTAAATCCTCTCCTTCTCATGATCTACTAATTTTGCAAATGATTCTATTTCTTATATGTTTATAGTAAGAGAACTTCAATGATTAGGTATTCTTGGATCTGATTCTTTCGAGGCCTCCAATTCAAGGTGATACTGAACTTGTTACCTATTTTTTCTTGCACTCATCTTATAGTTTTGAATTCACGTTAGAAGCAAAACAATTCATTCTAGAAAGTATTAAAACCACAAAAATCAGTAAAACACACTTTCAATGAAGTTTTTGATTCATGCACATTAAACAGAACTTATTCGCAGCAAAAGCAATGAATATCCTAATTATACACAACACAGAAATTGGTGCTGCAATCAACACAAGGTTATAATTGGTATCATTATTCCTCTGAAAACAAAATAATACACAGAAATTACGATTCAGAGAAGCAATAATTTAGCATTGAATCTCTCTCTCTCTCTCACACACACACACACTCACTTGTTCCTGACTTCAACACCGGACTTGCCAGCGATGATGACAGAGGTAGCCATGTTCAAGAATAATCCATGTTCCACTACACCTTCAAGAGCCGAAATTTCAGCGCCAGCAGCCAAAGAATCCTTAATTGGAGTCTTGAAGTACAAATCCACAATGTAATTGGAATTATCGGTGACATAGGGTTTCCCATTCTCCTCCAATCTTAACTTCGCCTCAACCCCTTCTTCCTTGAATAGATCCCTAAGCCTAACCAAATTGTACTTCCAGCAGAACTGAACCACCTCCACCGGCATCGCCAACCCACTCCCGCCTAGTCCGTCGACTAATTTGGTGTCGTCCACGACCACCACGAACTTGTCGGAGGCGGCCTCCACCATCTTCTCGCGGAGGAGGGCGCCGCCGCGGCCTTTGACAAGGTTGAGGTCGGGGTCGACCTCGTCGGCCCCGTCGATGGCGAGATCTAGGCGGGGGTGGTCGTCGAGGACGGAGAGGGGGATACCGAGGGAGCGGGCCTGTTCCTCGGTGCGTTTGGAGGTGGGGACGCCAACGATGTCGGTGAGTTGACCGGAGGAAAGGAGGTGACCGAGCTTGGAGACGACGAAGGCGGCGGTGGAGCCGGTGCCGAGGCCGAGGACCATGCCGCTCTTGACGTAGTCGACGGCCTTGTCGGCGGCGAGTTTTTTGAGGTCGTCTTGGGTGAGTGTAATTGCTCGGATGGAGAGAGGGGCGCGCGGTTTAAGGGAGCCAGGGGTGCGTAGGGTAAGGCGCGTGGAGGCGTTGTGGTGTGCGGATGAGAGATACCTTGGTGATGGAAGGGATAAGGAAGATGCCATTGACATTGTTGAATATTGATTGATGATTCTTCAAACAAAACAAAACAAAATTATGTTTATGTTTATGATTTATGTGTGTGATTCTCACCCTAAGTCTCAAGTGTAGAAGAAGAGAGAAACTTTCTTCAATTCTATCTCCTTTCCTTTCTACCGTTGGTTGCTGATTACTCAACTCATGCCAACCACACCCAAGGTTTGTTTGTTTGTTTGTTTATTTCTGTTGTTTGGCCCCTTTTTCTTTTATTTATTAAATATGATAATGGATATTCCTTTTATAACAAACACCTTCCTACTATGGTCACCACCAACTCATTCACCTACCTTTTCTTTTTCTTCACCAGTTCTAAATTCCTAGGCACAAAACTATTAATTTAAATAGACAAAATTTCTAGTTCCTCTCTTATTCTTCTTGTTGCCAGTGCCATTACTTTGTTTTGTACCTTTTTAATTAATAATATTTTGTGTGATGTTACTAACCTTCAGAAAAAGTTTTTGATGTTACTAAATATGATTCATTTGGTGTATTTTAATTGGTAGTTATTGTAAAAGCATTTACACTGATTAGATAGCAAAATAAAGTATTAGTAGTACTCATTATTTGCACTTTTTCCTTGCTTTTGTATTTTAATTAGAGGTGTCAAAATATATTGTTTTATATAACTTTCACATAATCTGTCATGAATCACAGTCTTCTAAAATTGAATCTTGAGTATTGACTGTACATGATCCTGTTCTTTATTCTATTTTTATAGTTAGATGATAGAAAAGATCAAGATTGTGATACTCATTTTGCATTATTTTCTACTTGGTTCAGGCTTTAGGATATATTTAAATACATACCTTAACTAAAAATTTATTTAAAGTGAATTTGATTATAAAACTTGTTAAAATAAATTAAAAATAATTTTATTTTATTTAATATATTTTAATCCTGTTTGAACCAAACATAATAATTATAAACGGTAAAATTTTTCTATCAAGATTTAATTTATATTGATCAGGTATACCATAAATTTTATATGATTCTACAGCCTCCTTTCTGCAAAAGAGGTCACCAGTAAAATTTGTAGGTCTTCGCTTTTCTAGTATGATCTGCCTCAACGCACCAATAGGAAGCAAGTACAAAATAATTTAAAAAATGGTTTAACAAGTTTTCTGTTTTAATTTGATTGATAAGGAATTACTGTTGTTATTATTATGATCATCATGATTATATTCGGATTTTTTAAAATTTATTGAATAATTGTTTATATAAATCTAGAAAAGATAACCTTTGAAATTCCAAACTTAGATATCTTGAATTAATTACACCATAATGCAAATAATAATATATAATACATTTGATTAAAACTGAAGATCATGTTAACCATTAAAAACTCAAAATCAAGTTCCTGTTGAAATTTAACAAACAAAACACCATCCCACTGTATGAACATCCAAGTCAAAAAAATTACAAATAGCTTCAATCACAACATATATAAAGCATTACTGAGAAATTAGCATCCCTAGTTGAATATCTAAATTCTAAAACTTAGCAAGTCTTCATTCCCTTTTCATTCTTCAATTGGTACCATCCTCCTCCAAGATAAGCCTCATGTTTCCTTTCAGCACTGCCTCTGCTTATTGAGCAACCAAAAGACTTCCCATTATCATTTATCATCAACTATGTCTATGTTTATATGATCTTTATTATGCAGAAGAAACATCTTGACAAAGGATTTTGAAAGTTGCTGTAAACAAAACAAAATATAGAGTTCATGAAAGAAATATACCAATGGCTTTTGTTAAGTGCCACATTCTTAAGAAATTTCACGAGCTAGCAGGATCGACATATATTTGATTAGGTATATTTTGATTTGTACTAGCAAATTCAATCAATTCATCATCATTTGCTACCATGTTGAACCTCATCCACTAGAATCATTGCCAATATCAAAGCATAAGACATTTATTCATCAATAATTTATAAAAGGATGAAGATAGTAATAACATTTAATGGGAATTACGGACTCGTCAACATTACATTGCACGATATTAATTAAATTTGATTGATAGTTCCGATTATTGATCAAGTTTGGGAGAGGGAGGAAATTATGCAGTATGATTTTTTATTTGAAAGATAAAATTTGATTGATTGATTGAAAAATGTAAAAATGGAGAAAATGAAAATGAAGGAGTATGTGTCTCGTGTCAGATTCCACTTTCAGAAACTATTTTTTAAAATATATTAATATTAAGATAAAATTAAGATTGTATAATAAATAGTCCATAAACCAATTTCATATGTAGTTAGGTTTTTTTTCCAGGTTTTATCTTATTATGCATACCAAATATTCACTTAAATTCGGTCACTATGAGTACAGAAACCAGTATCTAATAATGTGCATTAAAGAACAGATAAGATAAATGTTCATGATATCTTAAGTACCAAACGAGTTTTAAATGTTTTTAAAAACAAATTATGAAAAAATAAAAATAAGAGAGTTAAAAATTTTAAAAAAAAACAGGGTTAATTTTGAAGAATTTAGCTACATATTTTTATAAACTGCAAGGGGTTATAAACAGAAATAAATTTATAAGGGTTTACAAATTAATTGAACTACAGTACAAAAAAAATTAATTAAACTAAAAATAAAATTTCAATATGTACCTTACTAAAACACACGTCAATAAAATCTTTTTTCTTTTTTCTTGATAAAGAAAATCTTTTTCTTTATTCATATTAAAGAATTCTGCATAAAAAAATCAATTAACATCTATTTTATCCGGAAAATATGTAATATCTTGAAAATATTTTACTCCTCAATAAGTAGTAGTTAAATTTTAAAAGTTAAATTTTTATATTTGAAGTAATCAAAATAACTCTTATATATAAAATATTAATATATAATAAATATAATATTATTATATTATATATATATATAATATAACGTAATAGTATATATCCTAACGCAATCTTCTGGGAAAAAAACGAGTACTAATTGCGTTTATTAACATAAATAAAGATTTCACGCCGTTGGTTGTCTTGCATACTTGTTGTAAATCATAGAGAAGAATAATGGTTTCTCATAAAACCCTTCAAGAATTCTTCAAAGTTTTCTTGCCCAACACTGGTTCTACCCAACTGGTATGTTCTTTCTCGTTTGCAGTTCTTGTAATTTTCTTTGATTCTGTCTCTCTCTAGTGTCAAAGAATCATACAAAAACAAGGTATTCGAATTTTGTTATCAACAAATGTTAATTTTTGTTAGAAAAAAGGACTTGGGATTGACTCAACTTTTTTAAAGAAACTAGAAAAAGTTAACTTCTTCAAATTCTATAATCAAATTCATGAACCCTCCATTAGCATATTGATTCTAGTGCATGTAAATTAAGCTGATATACATATAGAGTGCATATCAAATGAGAATACATCCCATTATGGTGAGAACAACAGAATACCATATAACCATATATAAATAAAATTATCATGTGTTTATACTTTAATTTAGCATCTTCACTCACAACAATAAAATGTTCTCTTTTGATATTATATATATGAGGAATCAAATTGCACCGGTATAGAATATAAATTGTGTATAACGGAGAGTAACCACTAGGAACTTGTTATAATTGTTTCAGCAAATACCAAGATCTTTCACCAAGTTCTACAATGGAGCTACACCACGCAAGGCCACCCTTGTAGATCAAGACAGAAATTCTTGGGAAATTTACGTGGAGAAAATCGAGGAGCGGTTGATTTTTAAAAATGGGTGGCAGCAATTTGCTAAGGAGAAAGATTTAGAAGAAGGGGACTTCTTGGTTTTTCAGTATGATGGGAGTTCCGCGTTTGCAGTGAAGATATTTTCCAAAAATGGTTGCATAAAAGTAGCTGAACCTGCTACCTCTGGTGCAGTTGATCCCATTGTGATTTTAGATCAGAGTTGTACCATAAAGAAGCGAGGTCGTAAACGGAAAGATCCATCAAAAAATGAGAAATTAGTCTTAGAGGGTCGGTTGTGTCAACTATATATATATATATATATATATATATTTGTATTGTAATTGTAATTGTATTCAAATCTCATTGTTGTTATGCTGCTAAAGCTACACTAAGTGCTTCTTAATGCTTCACAGGTCCCTCTGAAGGAGCTTGCAGCAAATCAAAAAGAGCTTATGTAGAAAATGGTAACCACATCGAAATTAAACCTCGTCTGGCAAAGGGTTTTCCAGTCAAGGACCCTCATTTTGAGATAATATTTATTTCCTGGAAGCTGAGAGTGGTTAGTCATTTTATTCCAAGGAAATGCTACTAGTATAATTAATAGTACTAGTTAATTAAGTGCCTTGTTTGTGTAATTGGCACAGAATTGCATTTTCAGATTAGTGCATTATAAAAATGTAATTGGTGTTTGTGGGATGCAGGAACTTCCTGGAAAATTGATACAGAAATTGAACATCAAGCTGAACCCAAAGATGAATATAAGAGATGGGTATGGCAATATATGGCCGGTGGCCATCATCACCGAGAACAACCGTCAATTTTTCGGCGATGGGTGGTCCAATTTCCGGCAGCGGAACAATATTGAAAAGGGTTACAGATGTGATTTTCAGTTTGTTATTGACAAAGAAAATGTAGCCCATGAGCTACTTGTGAGCGTATATCCACCACCTTCAAAGACCCGGAGTAAAGCTTAGTGTAGCTCTGGACGAAGATTTTTTTTAGGTCTCTCAGCCCTGGTGACACTTCAAATTTTTAAAATAACCTTATAATTTGTTTATTTTTCTCCTCAAAATCAAGATTGATCTCACCTTTTGGTCGTGTATCCTAGTGTCATTCTTCCAAATTTTTATTTAAGGAGAATATATTTGAAATGTAAATTAATGATATTTTAAAAGTATACTTCATTAAAATTTACTTATATTTAAAATCCAAATAGAAAAGACTTTTAGAATTTAATCAAATGTCTCCCTACAGGAAAATAAATCCACACAATTTACAACAGCCTGCCAAAAGAAAAAGTCTAGCATTATACGGCAAGCCAATGGAGGAATTTAAAATCATATCCTTTCTTAATTATATTCAAAACGCAGACGTTATAGTTTAGATGATATACACCCATGGTGATGGGATTCCTCTTACAACTAAGACGAATTACAATCTTCATTTCTTGCATTGAGGAGAAATGTAGACATCAAAGAATTTACTCAACCGTGCTTGCAATTACCTATATTTCATAGAGTTTTTGCATAGAGGTCAATGCTACCAATTTGCAGCCTGGAAGTGGACTGAATATCTTTGACTGTCAGAAACCTAAACCTGCAAAGGCATCATTTTTGTGATTTGGTGAGAACAATAATATAAAGCAGATTAGGCATATGCCAATTAAGAGACAAAAAACAATCATAATTCACACAATCTACAGTTCTACACCATGAATAGGTGTTAGTTTCACCACTCAAATTTTTTGCTCGAAGTTCCTCCACTGTGCAAGGGTACATTACCTGAAAACATTACATGGAGAACTAGCAGAATTGATTAAGTATGTTTTGCGCTGGAAACGGTCTTCAAAGACCTGAGAGGTTTGCTTGTCCAAAACTTGCCAGCTGATCCCGTCATCACTGCTTCCTTCAAGAACCCTGAGAACATGACATATGCCAAAAAGTTCATGAATGTTCACATGCTTTATTAACTGAAGCTTGTGCGTGAGAACTCATTACCCAGCAAAAGAAAGGTTTACCAAAAACAATTCTACTAAAAAGAGACTACTCAATGAACATAATTACCAAAGAAAAAAAATTGGGATTTTAACAGCACATGCATTACTTTTATTTGGAGCAATGAAGTTTATTAGGACTAGAGAATGCCATAGGGTAAGGCAGAGTAACTAAACTACTACTCATTATTGAATAATGTAAGAAGAACCAGGAGTAAAAAAGTTTTCAGCAGATAACCCAAAGTTCATACCAGTCCATTGGATCCCTTTCTGGTGCATCATTGGCGGACATCAACTCATATGCTACAAGCTCAAACATCTTGTTACTAAATGTTCTATACACGAGCCAACAACCTACAAAGTCAAATAATAATGGTTAAAGATTCCATCCCAAAACCAATTGGTAATAGTTGGAGTGACCAAACAGATATTTAAACTATGCGAAATAATATGAGGCAGGTGATGTGCGACTTCCAACAATAATAATTAGTTGATATCAACATCGAGAGAGCAAGCAGTGTCTGCAACCTTACAATGAGGGTGGGCAGTCGTGATCAAACTTGATTAACTTTTAGCACTAGCATTTAAATTGGCACAGTGGCACTAGCATTTTGATTGAGAATGAAAATGTCCAAATATTATTTATTCCGAAAAACAGGTGCATCGCTCCTCACAGAGGAAGATAAGCAACCATGTATTCAGCAACAGAAATATTAAAAATAATAAGCAATCTCCTAAACCCGGGCCAAAAGGCCACTGACTTTACCCAACTTTCTTCTCCTCTTCCTCTCATGACCCTCTACCCCACCCCAGTAAACATTACGTATTCTTTCTCCAGGACCCCCTCCATTCAATTCCCACCAGCTGTGTATTTGGTTGTGCACAGGGTCTGCTACTGAACTTGGGCCCACTAGTGAACATTTTCCATAGCTTCCCCCCTCACATCCCTTCTCTGCCCCTTATTTCTCGAAACATGGACTTTACTTTCAGTGCCTAACACTACATAAGAATGCAAGCAAAGAATAACTCCTAAAAATGAGTGATTTAACATGGAATTATCAATGCAGAGAAACTAACTACAGTCAATATACCAAAAAAATTTAACATTTGACAAAGTGAGTGGTTTACAATCTATTTATTAAATTTGATGATTGTTAAGAACATATCACTGAGAAGATTGAAGGACTAAGGCAAAATACTTGCAAAGAAAAATACCAAGCCAAGTAGTCAACATATTACAAGTCAGTTAGATGTAGTTGGCAGAAATATCATCCAATTAGAAGTTAGAAGTTACAATAAATCGAAAATTACATCAAGATCAACATATACAATTTAAATACATAAGACATATACAGTATTTAGCAGAACTAGATGGTAGGTGACACACAACATGCCTTCTCTAATAGGAGTAAAAATCAAGCTATACTAGTTGATGAAACGAAGCAACATCATAATTAAGAAATTCAATATAACTATGTCTAAAGCTTGGACCACAATCTGAAATGAATTGAACTATAAATTCAATAAAATTATTTGATTGGTTACCTTTTGCTCCATTTGGTTCTTCCCATTTAGAAATTCGAGTTCCATCAAATGCTGATGTTGCCTGAAATTTAATAAAACAAGGACAACTTCATGGATGCTATAAGGAACAAGCACGGTAACCCTATAAAATAACCAGCTATCAACAAACTCACAATCCCAAAAGGTAACTCCTCTGCACTCGCAACGACTGAACCAGAATGTATTCGATTTGACTTCAGAAGTGGCAACAGCAACTTATCTTTCCCATAGTTTTCACACTTGTTAAGATTGTAAATCATGTCATCCAGAGTATCCAGCACAACAGGCAATGCTAGAGATGTTACTGTGGGGCAACCAGCCAAACAAATTTCAATCTTCCCATCAGTATTAACATTTTTCTCCAGTGAAAGAGCATTGAGTAAGTCATCAAAAGATGGCAACAATTTCTGAAATATTGGGTTTTTAAGAACTGAATCGATGGAGGTCCTTCTTGTTTTAAAGGGGGAATTGTGAAGATCCAACAGAATTCCTTTAGTGATCCTAAGTACTTCAATAGCTTCAGACTTTGTAAGTTCTTCCCCAATAAATTGATAAAGGACAGGGTGAAATGCATTATAAATCCTTGTCACATGCTCATCTACGCACAAACGAACTGGGCAAGCAGAAGAACTTAGATTATCAGAACCAATTTCTAATCTGGATTTGCGCCATTCCTCATCCCCACTTCTTCTTCCAGGTAATGAGATTGACCCATCATCTTCAGAATGTAAACTCCTCTCAATATGTTGGTTTTCTTCCAAATCACGGGCCTCAATAGTTGAAAGTAGTTGAGATGAAAAGCCTCTTCGAATTTCTCTTGTTATATCAGAGAGTGCAGATGACAACGAAGGCTCCGTAAGCAAAGTACGTCGAGATAGGACCTCAATTTTTTAAAAAGATACAAAAATTTGTTATCAATAATCAGCAATCAGGATCCTTATGCACATGAAAAAAGCTTTCATATGAAGAGAACAGAAGGAACTAAAGAATATAAATTGTAAAACCTACCTCATGCCACTTCCTTGTGTATCGTTTGGTGACATCATACACTCCATCTTTTGCTATGGCTATTACGTAATTTAATTTCTTGTTCCACCTATGCCACATTTGGAAGAGAAAAACGAAACAGGCAAGCAACATGGAAAGTTATAATAAGGACAAGGACAAGTACTTTCTCACAGTCAATTAAATGGATGAAAGCAATGCATGCAAAAAAGTGAAGAGGACTGCATAAATGACTAATATACCCTTTTTCATATAATAATGGCTTGTCATAGATTCCTTCACATGGGTCAAGATGCATCCATCTGTAAGTTCATAGGTCCTCAGAAACAAATACACTTTGACCAGAAATAGTTTTAACAGAAGATTATGATAACCAGCAGCTTTTTGGTCAATTTTACCTTTCTAACAATGGAGAGAAGCACTCTGTCCAAACATGATCTGTAAAGTCCAAGATCTGGAGATCAACCATAATAAGTGACAGAAAACTCATACCTCACAATATAAACAAGCAATTGTGCATCTTAGGTTGAAAATATATACGCAAAGAAAAGTTTATAAGCTAATATATTTCACTATATAAAATTTCCTAGACAAACCATAAGGACGCCAATACTCAATACCCAATTTCACTTAGTGAAAATGGCCCAATCATTCCATATACATCAATGAACACCAGTACCAAACTACCACACAGGGAAAAAGTGTTCCTGATAAGAAGGGAAGCTGACGTCAAGACTTGAATTTAGATTTACATGCTACAATCTATACCATGGCCATCTTATTCTTATAGATTACAATTTAATTTAGAATATAAAGCAAGTCTTTTGTTTTTCTACATGACTTATTGACTATGTTTGTTTTTATACAAGACTTATTGACTATGTATATGTGAATTAACATTTGAACACATTTTATTATTGTAAAACCCAAATTAGATGAGTTGCCAAAACACAAGACAAAACTGTCATGTAGAGATGTTAGACACATGACAATCAGCACTGCATTTATAATATCATCATACCACAAAGTAAGTACCTCATATTCAAAACCAGGTCTACACCATATACCTAAGCAATTAGCGATACAGAAAACTGATAAGTATCTACTCAACAGCAGCATAATAAACTTAGGAAAACAGCTAATTGAGGAGACTGAATTTCATCCAGTTACAAACCAGACGTGACTCGTAGCCAAAAGCGCGACAATAGAATGTAAAGCAGTTGGCCCATTCCCCACAGCGGCCCTTTCTTGTTTCCACAAGCTGCAAATTTAATGAGAATGGAGTATCCAACATAAATGTGATTGACATAGCAGTTGGCCCAGCATAAACAATAACAATTTGACACCAGTTGAATACCTTTATTGGATCATTGTACCGAGGGAAGCGAGTTGGTTTGGAGCAAAAGGTGCAGCTGGATTGTGGAAATATAAATATATAACAATATAAAAAGAAATGAGAAATTAATGCAAAAAATAGAAGCTAAAACCTATGAAGGTTTAAGATTAGTTTAAATGCATGACATCACAAGAAAATTAACACACACAGACACAGATATAAAGCGTACATTCAATGGTCATACCGATAAAGTTCCACCCTAGAAGCTCCATAACGAGTCTCAGAAGGAAGTGCAGAAGTCATGCCCTGGCCTACAGTTTTGTTGCCACAATCATCACATGGTGGTGAATTCACCCAACTATTAGATGAGAACAAGAAATAAAGAAGAAAAAAGATCAGCACAGTTGGCAAAAGAGAACAGGTATGCAGCTTAATTGGTGTCTTTCATGGTGACGAAATAAAAAATAAAACTCAGCTCAAACATTGCATTTGCTTGAATCATATTTGAGTTATATTATATCACATATTTGCCAACAAATTTATCAAGCAGAGACTTACGATCTGCTCCTTTCTGTCCTTATGGAGTTATTGGATGTCAAAACATTTGATTCATTTTTGTGTTGACTAAAAACAGAACAGCTAATATATTAACTAATCTAAACCTGAAGGATCGTTTGAACCAGAAAAGCAGCTGCAGCAGGAAAGCATGATCTTGTTCTACTTTTGATGGTTTGAAGTTCCCCTCCTGGAAAATGTTTATCAGACTTTTCGATCACAACAACAATAGCAGATTAAAAAAAGCTGTGCTTACAAAATGGAAACAGCATCACAAGCTCAAAGTCAAACCTCAACACATGGGGCTTGTAAAAATGAAGATAAAGAAAATTCCAGGGTGAATGAATTTCCATTATAGTTAGCATTGAGTTACAGTAAAAAAAACTTGGTTTAGAGTTAGTTAACACTTAACATGATATTGACATCCTCTAAAATGACATTACAGAGATATTTGTACTACGAATTAAGATGTCACTCAAAAGAGAGATATACATGATCTTACCTTGGCCAAAGAGACCAAAGCTTTCTCCTCCAGCTCTTCCACAGGAACCGATTTCCGAGCAGCCTCCTGGCGAGTTGCATCCTCGTACTACAAGGATAGCAAATCAATCAACACATGGAATAGGATCAATTATGACATAATAATATTCATAAGGACAATAGGAAAGCCAGATTCTTCTACTGATCCTCTCATGCAACCAATTAGAGTTTATCTACTTTACTTTAAGACTAATAGCCTATTTGGTTTCCAATTGGGGTTCCCAAACGTATTTGGCTATAAGTCAATTTTTCATCTATTGGCCAAGAGGAGTTGGATGGTGACAGCTTACAAATCAAAACTGATGATTGGTTGATGTCTTAAACATAACTCCGTTTCTGTAATTGGGTTACTAAACAGGCACACACTTGCTTTCACATGCTATTATGCAGCATCATAAACCAAATATCTATTGGAGCTTATTCAGAACAAATAAAAAAAATAAAAAAGATATCAAAGTGAATAAGGTGAAAAATACCATGAGGACTTGACTAACGTAAGGCCGTATTCTACTCTGAAATTGTTGAGTGCCTTCAGTCACCATATACTGCTGCAACATAAGCGCGTCCTCCTCTGCCTGGACACAATGCACACACAAACAGAAATAAAAAGGGGAAATTTTGAAAAGAAAAAACAAAATTGAAAGTTGAAAACATGAAAAGGAAAATTGGGTGAAACCTGCAAGAGTCTGGCCAATTCTTCATCTGATTTCAACAAATGGGCAGTGTTCGGTTCGGGTTCGGGTTCAGGCTCGGGTTCGTCGATGGAGACGAGTCGTAGTTGATCAGAAATGGCAACGAGATCAGAGTCAGTGGCGAGAGGGGTGTGATGTTCGGCTCCATAAATCTAAGGAATTAAGAAAAGAATGAAACTTGAGGGATGGGTATGTGAAAACTGAAAATAAGAGAGAGAAATGTGACCTTTTGTTGATGAGGTGGAACAGAAGTGAGGGAGTAGAGCTGGAATTGAAAAACCTGCAAAAGAGAGAAAGAAGAGAAGGGTGAGAATTAAAGCAGAGAGAGAGAGTGTTAAGAGGTGGCGCGTGTACTTGGAAGCCGTCGTCGGGGTCGTAATCGAGATCAAATTCAGAGTTGTTGTGAAACACCTGAAACCTTCTTCCCACCATTGTCTTTCTCTCAAATCATTCATCAAACACTGATCCTTTTTATTTATAATCACATCAAATGGAATCACAATTATCGTGGGTTACACGCTGTGGATAAACTACTAAACTAGCAAACGCTCATGTAAATGTCATAAGATGTTTTTCTTGTATTGTTTCTGTTTTCACCGTTATCTTGTTTTTTGGTTTTAAAAAAATTATAGAAATAAAATTATAATTTTGCAATTGATCCGGCCGGCCCCTTAAGTTGAGATTTCGTCTTGACCGTTCCAGAGGGTTAGCCGGTATCACAGGGTACTATCCGTACTGTAAAGGTATGTCATAAGAATCTTTCCTACACCGTCTATCCGAGGTTGCATCTAAGACACCGGATACTCTGCCCGCTCTCGTCTCTCCGTTACATATAACAATTTGCCTCAGTGTCACTGTAAGATGAGAAGAGTTATAATTTATTAGTATAGATACTCCGCATAGCGGAATGCGTCTATATCATTCGCTGAAAGGAGTAAGTACGATTACAGGCGTGATATACGGAAAAAGTGGATTATCCCTATCCCTGTGTCAGAGTCGTACACTGATTATTGGCCTACCCACTGTCACACTCTGAATACTGAGCCTACCCACTGTCACACTCTGAATACTGAGCCATCCTGATTGATACTTTGCACACGGCATCAGAACTTGTGAGCCCACTTGCGCATAACGATTCATTTTCCACGCTCAACTATAAATAGCATATTCCTCAACAGATGCAAGGTTACGTTGTTCTGACTCTCACCCTACTATTTCATTGCTCAAGTATTCTTTAAGTTCTTTCTCACTTTTCTAACTTGAGCGTCGGAAGATCCTTGCAGGTGACACCACCTTTCGCCCCCTGTCAACACGAAACTTTGGTTTGAAGGATCTCAAGGATAACGAGGCCGGCCTTTCCCACTGAAAGGACGGATTATAATACCGGATACTCACTGTACAAATACTCTACAACACACACTTTTGAGACTGGTTCCCACACCGGATTCTATACCCCGGTTCAGACCAATTCAGCAATTATTAATAATAATAATAATAATAATAATAATAATAATAATAATAATAATAATAATAATAAAAAACATTTTCATAAAAAGAATAAATATTTTCTCAGACCAACCAATATATTTTTAAATTTTTTAAGAGACTCAAAAATGAATCTTACCCATTCAATTACCCTGTGTTTGCATTGCATGTATCAAAAATAAAAATTACTTTGCATTTGTTGGGACGGCGAAAAAGACAATGATAACCAAAAGCAAAAAACTTTAGGGTGTTTTTAATAGATGAAAATTTGTGAGAATTAATTTATGGATAAATTATACAAACTTCAATGAGGTTTATATAAATGACAAAAATATGTGAAATTTGACACAAGGTAACCTTTTTTTTTTCGTCTGTGTAACTTTGCATTAACTTTGCTTCTCAAATCTCATGGACCTTGCTTTCTGTTGGGGTATTCATATATTCTTTTAATAATATTTCCAGCATCAAAACACACTTTGTAGTGCATGTTCTTTCTTACCATATGTTTTTGTGTTTCTCACGTCGTCAATGCTATTTTTTTTTCAGTTGGATCTGAATTCAGTGGGGGTGTTAATGCAATTTTACAATAAAAGATCATTGATTAGAGAATTATAATTTGGATTGGATTGGATAAAATATTTTTTTTAATTTAATCCCAATTAAAAATAGTCAATTTTGTAAACTTAAATAGTAAACAAATAATGAGTCATCAAATTATGTTTAAATTAATGAAAACACTAATAAACTTGTAAATACATCAAATATTAAGACATGTCTATGTTGTGAAGTAATTCAGAATCAGTTTATTAGTTTATTATGATTTAGTTGTTAGAATTTTGTCTATAAATGACTTTCATCAATGATTCAGTAAATAAAACCAAATTTGTGTCCTAGTCCTATACTTTGTTCTTTTAAGTTTCCAAATTTTTAGTTTCTACGGTCTCATGAAAAATAATAATTTTAAAAGTAAATTTTTAAAACTAATTAACTAATACAATTCATAAATATATAATGATATAAATATGAATTAAAAACTTATTTTGTGAATAAAATTATTTCTATATTTATATATAAAGATGTATTTGGATTTGATTCTTTTTTTTTTTTTTTTGGTCATAAGAGAGGATTCAATAATTAATAATATGGGCCCAAAGAAGGCCAAGGAGTACAAAGCAAACAGGCCAAGCAGAATATAACACTAATGCAAAAGCCTGCAGGTACAACATGGTTCCAAGCAACAGGGAAACACAGAGAAACACAGGGAACACATCGAAGCTCATCACTCATAATTTGCCTAGGGTCAGCTCTACGGGAAGAAGAAGACCCTAACCAAATTGCGGGGAGGAAGAGCCACACTGAAAAGGAAGGCCTAGGAAGGGGGAATCCATCGCTTATCATGGGCCAGAATTCTTCTCAGGTTTAGGGGCGGAGAAGTCCACCAAAAGCGCTCAAGATCACCAGACGCTGATAAATAGGCCACCGCGTGTGCCGCCTCATTAGCTTCCCTCCTTGTCCAGGTAAAACCGCATGATCGGAAAGATCCCCTTAGCAAGGTAACATCTTGAACAATTGGGTCCAAATCTCTACTCTGAATTTCCCCTCTGCATGCTTTAATTAAATTGAGGTTATCAGATTCGAAAAGAACCTCCTTTAATCCCAGGTTATGGGCCAGGATCATTCCTTCTCTTAAGGCCATTCCTTCAGCATGAAGAGCGGATGGAGCCCAAGTGATGGAAGTGTGACCAAAGGTGATGTCCCCCTGATGATCACGAATAATAATGCCAACGGAGCTTCTAGCAGATTCCTTCCAAGTAGCATCAACGTTAATCTTTAGCTTACCAGGGGGGGGAGGTCGCCATTTAAAAGGGAAATTTTGAAGAAATGGGTAAGAGAATTGAGCCGGCCTGCTTTGTATTGTACTGTAGAATTCTTCAATTGAAGCATGAATATCATTTAGGCTCTGAACAGGATTTGGTTTTATATGCTGGAAAATTGCTTTGTTCCTAGAAAGCCAGATTTGCCATAATGTATAGAATAACTTAGAAATGAGGTACTGAGTATCCTCCTGTTTTGTGATGAATAAATTGATTTTTCCAGCCAACCACTGAGTGAATGAGCTAACATCTTCATCCCTAGGTCTGCATTGCAAATTAGATCCAAACCATAGAGGGATGGTCCAATTACAGTGAAGAAAAACATGTTCCACAGTCTCTTCCTCCTCTGAGCAAATAGGGCACAGAGATTCATAAATAATTTTTTTCTTAGCAAGATTGGATTTGATTGGTAGGAGGTTATGACAGAGTTTCCAAATAAACATTTGGATCTTCTTAGGGACCATGGCCTTCCAAATCATTTTCCAAAGGGACATTTGAGGGGAGTAGGATGAAGAGGGTCCCTGATCAGCATCATCATTCATTTGTTTAATGGCTCTGTAGCCAGACTTCACAGTGTAGCAACCATTCTTTGTATAGGGCCATCTTAAACAATCTGCACCTGGTGTAATTCTTATAGGAGTTTGAACAGCAGGTAGCCAGAATTGTTGGGGAAGGATTTGACAAATTTTTGAAACATCCCAGGTTTTGGTGGACTGGTTAATCAGGCAAGAAAGGTATACTTCCGAATCGTTTTGATTTTCAGGGGGCTGGAAACACATTGAACCATTCCATAGCCACCTGTGCTTAAACACAGAAATTAGTTTACCATCACCAACCGTCCATTGGCCTAGCTTAATAAGAATATCCCTTCCCTGTAAGAGGCTATGCCAAATCCAAGAACAGTTTCTCCTTTTGGGCTGAGTGAGAAAGGATGAGGCTGGATAATACTTTCCTTTTAAGATCTGTACCCAAATTGCATCAGGATTTTCCAGAACCCTCCAAGCTTGCTTAGTTAGATAGGCTGAATTCAGACAATACATCTCTTTAAAACCCAATCCACCTGAGAACTTACTGGTAGTGACCTGATTCCAACTCCTCCAATGGATACCCTTTGAACCTTTTCCTTTGGCCCACCAGAAATTAGAGATAATAGAATTGATACACTTGACTAAGGTTATTGGAAACCTTATCAAGGACATAGTATAGGAGGGGATAGCTTGTAAGATAGACTTAATAAGGACCTCTTTACCTGCTTGATTAAGGAGCATCTCTTTCCAACCTTCAATTCTAGAGAGTATTTTTTGTTTCACCCAGGAAAGGGTTTTTTTCTTAGACCTTCCCCAGCCCGTAGGAAAACCAAGGTAGCTCCCTACTTCATTTGACTGTACTATTTGGAGTATGGCTGAAATTTGAATTCTTTTAGCAGGTGGGACCTGACAGCCAAAGATGATCCGGGACTTAGCAACATTAATTTTTTGTCCAGAAGCTTTAGTGTAGGTATTTAGGATCTTCAAAATGGCATACGAATCTGCTTCGGTTGCCTTTGCGAGAATCATTACATCATCTGCAAACAACAAATGGGTCAGTTTAGGACAGTTTGGGGTAAGGAGCATACCTGATAGGGTCCCTTCCCCTATTGATCTGGAGAGTAGAAAGGATAATGCCTCAGCTGCCATGATGAAGAGGTAAGGAGATAGAGGATCTCCTTGCCTGAGCCCCCTCTGAGGATTAATGGTAGGGCCCCTTGTACCATTCAGGCTAATTTTATAGGAGACAGAGGAAACAAGAGCCATACTTAAAGAAATCCAGTGAGGGGAAAACCCAAAGGAAACAAGAATCTGTTTAAGAAAATCCCAATTAAGCCTATCATAGGCTTTACTCATGTCTAATTTAATAGCCATATGGTCCTTAGAAAAAGGGGTTTTGCTTTTAAGGGAGTGAAAGATCTCCTGACCAACAGTGATATTGTCCTGAATCAATCTACCTTTAATGAAAGCAGATTGGTGAGGAGAGATAATAGTGGGGAGGAAGGGTTTGAGCCTAAGTTGCATGATTTTGGCAATGACTTTAGGGACAAAATTACAGCAACTTATAGGACGAAATTGAGACACCATTTCAGGATTTGGAACTTTGGGGACCAAGGAAATGAGGGTTTCATTGATCTGAGGGTTAAGAATAGCAGTATTAAAAAAGGATTTAATGGCTAAGCACACCGATTCATTAACAGTTTCCCAATTTCTATGGTAGAATAAGCCATTAAGACCATCAGGACCAGGGGCTTTATGCGGGGGGAGAGCTCTAACTGCCTTCTCAATTTCCTCATCATTTAAAGGAGCAATAAGGGCATCATTCATAGCATCAGACACTTTTTTTGGAAAGTCCTTAAGGCACTCTTGTACATTGACAGCTTCTTCACTTTTGTAGATATCCTGGAAATAATTGGTCACCATGTTCATCACTTTATCCTGCCCCTCAATCCAAATACCATTTTCATCTTGCAGCCTTGTAATACGATTTCTGGCCCTTCTCTGGATAGTGGATGCATGAAAGAATCTAGTATTAGAGTCACCCCATTTGAGCCAATGAACTCTAGATCTTTGGAACCAGTAAATCTCTTCCCTCTCCTTGACTTTATCAATCTGTTGTTGAGTTTCTACAATCTGATTCCTATCAGCTTCAGAATTTCCCTTATTAATAAGATTCTGCAACTTGTATTGGAGTCTTGCAATTTCAATATCAGCTCTTTTGAAGGTTTCCCTATGCCATTGCTGAAGGTAGTTGGAACATTGAGAATGGTGCTGAATTAACTGATCCCAGGGGTTGTCTTTAATATCAGCTTTAAGCCATCCTTCCTTAACAACATTCAGGCAATCTGGATGCTCAGCCCAGAAGGCCTCAAATTTAAAATAAGGATAGCTAGTTTTGGCCGGGCAAAGGTCCAGGAATAAAGGGGAGTGATCAGATGAGACAGGAGAGAGAGCTGTGCACAGGCCATGGGGGAAGGTTTCCAGGGAGTGAACATTGGCAAAGAGTCTGTCTATTTTCTCTTTTGTAATTCTTCCATTTCTGGGGTTGCTAATCCAAGTAAATTGGCAGCCCTTAGTTGGAACATCAATCAGGTTATGACTTTGAATTACCTCCCTAAACAGAGTAATTCTGTTAGGACAAGGAGGAATGTGGCTAAATTTGTCACTGTCATTGAGGCACTCATTGAAATCTCCCATGAGAAACCAACCAGAATCCGGGGGAACAATTAGATTTTTAAGTTTTGTCCAAAAAACTTTTCTTTCAGTAAAAACAGGGGGGGCATAAACAAACGTACAGTACGCTTTAATATTAGATGCCACAAAAGTTACAACAGAGTGAATAACGTTAAGATTGGCCTCAATGACTTTTACAGTAAGGGAAGAATCCCACAAAATAGCTAAACCACCAGAGAGGCCAACAGAACTTACAACATAACTGAAATTATAGCCTAACTTTCTTCTAATAACTTCCATTCGATCCACGCTTGCTTTAGTTTCCATAACAAAAATCAGAGACAGCTTCAGTTTATCTTTTAGGGACTTAAGCTCCCTCACTGTCGCAGGTGAAGCAATCCCACGACAGTTCCAGCTTAACAGCTTCATGACTGAGTTGGGGGCATGATTTGGCCCGCCTCCTCGGCCTTGGTAGAATCCTGGAAGATATTAGAGCCATACTGGTCAATATGTAAGCTTTGGAATTCTGAGTCTGTCAATTGCAGTTGTCTCCTTTTGCGACTGAATGAACCATCTTTATCTTCTCTGTTTCTTTTAAGGTTTAGCAACACCTGTATTCCTTCACTTAAGGCTAATTCATATGGGGAAGGGATAGAGGCAGAGGGTTTAGGAGGAGAATCCTCAGGGAGCTCCACGAAATAAGTAGGGAATGGTTTGGATAAGAGGTTAACAGCATTGGGAAAAGGTTGGGTATTAGGTGGAGATGCAGTATTGGTAGAATGTGAGGCTGTATTTAGGTTAAGAGGGGTAGATATCTTACAGGTCGGGTCTTGATCAGTGAGATTATGAGAGAGAAGGTGTGGGTTGGTCTTTGGGAGAGCTAAATGGAAGGGAGGGTCTGAAAATTGAGGTATTTCGGTTTGTGGAGTAGCAGTTGGAGGTTTGAGCTTTGGTTCATTATTTTTGGGAAATGGACAGGAGAGAGAGTCTGATGGGACATGGACAGAAGAGGTGAGGCTGTTGTTTAGAGATTTTCTGCTTTCAGTAGCAGAGCCTCCTCCATCTTGAGCTGTGTTTTTCCCATTACTACTCAGAATAGGCTTATCACCACCTAACTCCATCTTACTGCTACTTCCCTCAGGAGTCTTTTCTGTCAGATTAGTAGGTTCACTAACTTCCCCTTCCTCTCTGTTACTGACCTTTTCAGCACGGTTATCAAAGTCAGCTTGACAGCTCATCGTCTTCTTCCCTATCTCCTTCTGTGCTCCAATACTAGCCCAGCCATGGCTCGTTAAGTTTGTCAATGGTTTAGCTGGAGGGACCGAGAGGTGAGGTCCAAACTTAGATTTTCCCTCTTCAAAATTTGATTTCTCCTTGGGCACTTTACAGTTTTTGAAATCCTGCCCAATAATACCACAATTATAGCATAAGTCTTGAAGCCTCTCATATCTTAGCAATATAGGAATCAGCTGATCATCACTTCCTGGAAAAATAGACCAGGCAAAAGAGGAGAAGCAATGTTTATCAGGACTCTAATACGAAGGAAGCTCCTAAGAATGGTTCCCCCTACAATAGGATTCTCAACCTCCAATGGCACCCCAATCTTTTTACCTATTTTAACAGCATTTTCAGAGGTAAAGAATTCCAAAGGAAGATTATGAATCTGAACCCAGAAGGGGATTTTAAAGAAATCCACCTTACTCAAGGATTGTTGGGGCTCACATTCTTGAAGGCTTAGAAGGTGACCCATCACATGCCAAGGGCTTCGGTCCAGGATTACTTTAGCCACTCCATTCTGTTTGCATTTTATCATGATAGTGTTGTTGCCTATTTCAGTAAAAAGAAACTCACCCATTTTTTTCCAGGACGCCTCTAGAGTTTTTTGGATGGATATAAAACTGACCTTTTTTGCTGACATTAATCTACCTATCAAGGAGTTTTCATATAACAGCTTAAGTTGTTGTTTGTTAGACTCAAGCTCAACTATAGTCTCATCCCAAACCCCGGTTTTATTTATGTGTTGCAGGATCCTATCCCTGGACTCACTCATACTGATCACTGGAGAGAGGCACAAAGAAAGCAAGGAGCAGAAAAGGAGCAAGAAGAAAAAAGAAGGGACAGAAAGGAGAGATACAGAAAAGGACCAAGAAAAGGAAAGAAGAATAAGGGAAAGGAAACACAACAAAGGACAGGCAGCCAAAACACTCCCCTAACACTCCCAAAACAATAGAGTGAGAAGACCACTATGGTAACCCCATTACCAACACAACCTCAATGGTTTGGGAGCAACATCCTCCCACTGCTGCCTCGTTAGACAGAGAATCGTCCTTTCTTTCTTATTTGGATTTGATTCAATCCATTATGATTTTTAGATAATTCACTTTTCAGTTATTTTTGTTGGTCCCCAATCCACAAGAGTCCTTTGGGTTTCTTTTTGGGCCTTTTAAGCCTTGGCCCATTGGGGTTAATGCTGAATTAAGTGTTGGGCTAATGAGTGGTCAGGAAGAGTTCTCTCCAAGGAATTAGGGAGGTTCTTACTTTTAACTATATTTGATAAAAGAAAAATAAAATCAAACCATGGTTTAGAAATGGGATATTTCGATTGAATATTTTGACACTATTGAGGTTAAATGATGAGGAATGTCAATTTCTAACAATTTTTAGGTTGTATGTTATTTCTATAAAATTTCGGGGTTTGTGTCATTTACTCTTCTCTTTTTTTTTTTTATCATATATGAATGAAAATGATTATAATAAATTGTAACTTAAGAAACTATTGTATTATGATGCACAACCTGGAGATAACATACAATAGATTTGAGTGGGGAGAAAAAAGATGGGGAAAGAAAATAAAGAGAAGAAAAAGCACATATAATGAATAAAGAGAAAAAGATGAGGAAAAATACATAATAATACTTTTTTATTTGGTTGAAGAGAAAATAAAGAGAAAAGTTGATTTTTTTAAAAAAATTATTTCTCTTTTTTTTCTTTGATTCAAATTTCAAAAATTTTCTCTCATATTTTCTATTGATCTAAACACAGTCATAAAGTAGTTGCATCATTTAATATAATTTAATTTCCACCCAAAATCTCACTCTTCATGCTGAAACATATATATATATATATATATATATATATATATATATATATACATATAGCACTACAAGAATTATCGGGTTGGAAAAAACTCATGCAACAACAAAAAAAAAAATTACTCACATTTCAGCCATTTTTGTGTGGGAGTCATTTGCTATGCCAAAAAGCATATAGCTCTACAAGGGGAAAAAAAGGGTTTTGCATGAGGAGCAAACTCACTCAATAATTAAAAATACTGACACTACAACCAAATTTTCATGTTATCTTCTTTCCTATAATTTTGAAATAGGTTTTGAAATTGAACTATAATATGGAAAATTGGTTGTTAATTACTAGTAAAATAGCTTTTTATCTCTCTCCCTCTCAACCTCAATCTGTTTTTCTTTTTATTCATTCTTAGAAGTTCAAGTATCATGATAAACATTATTTACATATGTTTTTAGGCCTTTTATTTGACAAAAATTCTAATGCATTATTTTTTCAATTATAACAATTTTTAAGATTGGACCCCTCTTTAACCATGAGTTTTAAGTTAGGTGCCTCTTGAATTTAAAAACAATAGTTTAAAGTTTGATCTTCAACTTTTATGAATGAAAAACACCTTGTGATGAAATTGCTAACATTTTATGCCTTGACATTTAAGACAAATAATTAATCTTATGACTACATATTACGAGATATCTCAAGAGGTCCAAAGTACAATTTTAATCTCTTTAATTTTAGTTATTTGTATTTAGCCTTCATAACTTTTGAATCTTCAAATTATGATTCTTACTTCAAATTAAATTACAGTAATTAACAAAATAACGATAATTAAATTGTGTTATATGATTAATATGTATAGATTAATAAAAGGAAAGTATAAAGTATTAAACAGAAAAAGGCAAAACATCTAACATGCAGTATAAGAAATGCATCACTTTCGGTTTGGTATACACGAGTGTTGTATAACTACGAGGGTTCACATTATTGTCCAGAGACATAAATAAAGCTACCTAACACCTAACACTACCGTCATTTCTAACTCCCAACTGACAACTGTCACCTTAAAACTAACGGTCTTCATTATTTCCACTTCATCTCCTACTTCACTTATATATATTAACATAACATGCTTCTAATGGTATTTTTAATTTAGAACAAAACACATTGTTTATGTTTTGTGTCTCCTTAGCACACATTCAATCTAGACATGTCCAACTCTAAGGTAACCCTCCACTCAAAACTAACGGCTGTGTCCAGCAAACCCGTTAGTTCGGGTAAGACACATACCCTCTCAGATTTGGACAGTGCCATGGCTTTTCACACTCTTCACATCATAATATACTACAACAACCAAGACAATTTTTTTGTGTCATCTGATTTGAGCCATTTGAGGGAATCTTTGTCTAAGGTTCTTACCTCGTACCCGACCATGACGGGTCGATTGGCCACGGGGGTGGATGGTAACTGGGAAGTTAAGTGCAATGATGCAGGTGTTCGTGTCATCATTGCCACTGTGGATACCACCCTTCATCAATGGCTCTCCTCTGCCTCTGCATCACAAGAGAAACTTCTAACTGCTTGGGATGATATGCCGCATGATCCCTCTACTTGGTCACCCTTTCGAATTCAGGTAACACCTTCACTCTCCTTATAAAACATTCTTATTATATTTTCATATCTATTCTCAAATCTTATCTCTTTCAATCAAATCATGCTTGGTGAATGTTCTGTTTTGGATTGTATTATGGAGTCTAACATTTACTGACTTGCTCTCCTCAATGTCTTTTTGTTGTAATGGACACTCCTGGTACGTTTTCAATACAACTTATTCAACCAATTTTATGATCAAATGTACAGCAGAAACTTTCACATACAATTAATTTATTACAATAAACCCTCAGCTCAACTGCTTTCTATGGAATAAGGTATAACTAGAAGGGATGGCGGTTAAATGTTTGTTGCAGATAAACAGCTTCGAAGGAGGAGGTGTGGCGATAGGACTGAGTTGTAATCACATGCTAGCTGATTTCAGTTTCTTAGCATCATTCTTCAAATCATGGACAGAAACTCACCGCCACTTGCCCATTACCTACCCTCCTTCATTCACTCCACTTCTAAATCACTCCCTCCCTCCCTACGAGACCACAACAAAACAACCACCAACCTCTCCACCAAAAATGGCCACAACCACTTTCAAGTTTTCCAGTTCAACCATCAAACAATGCCTCTCTAAAGTCCATCAAACGTGTCCAAATGCCACACCATTTGACTTCCTCGCCGCTTTGTTTTGGTCTCGCATTGCTCTCTTAAAGCCTTCAACAAATCACCACCAAACTCACTCTCTAACCCTCTGCACAGACTTCAGGAGCCTCCTAAAAGCACCACTCCCCATTGGGTATTTCGGCAATGCCTTACATTTTTCAACGGTTTCACAGAAAATGGAAAACATGATGGACAGTGACCAACTAGGAGACACGGTTAGTTTAGTGCATGAGCACTTAGCAGGGCTTGCAGAGGAAGAAATCTGGTCTGCAATAGAAGGTGGAAAGAAGTTGAAGTCACCGAGTTGCATGTATGGTAATGAGTTAACATGTGTTTGCATGGAGCATTTGATGGATGAGGCGAATGATGAGTCGTTGCTGTATGCAGCAAAGTTCGGGAATAATGAGAGGCCAGCTCATGTTACTTGTCAAGTTGGGAATGTGAGGGGTGAAGGTTTGATAATTGTGATGCCTTCAAATGAAGGAGGTGTTGCAAGGAATGTGTTGGTGATGCTGGTAGAGGAAGAACTTGCTGAACTAAGCAAAGATGAAGTTGTATTGCAGCTGGAGCCAACTGTGGTTCTTGCTGGTTGTGGGGTGGTGGACCATTGATTGATCTTCTGCTGGTGAAATTTATGTTTGGCTACTTGTCTATGGATGCATGGTGGTTGTTACTGCTAGACTTGGACCACAGATATGGATAATAAAGTTTACATGTGTGAGGATGTGGCAGGACCAGCTCCAATCTGTGTTGTGTAAATGTGAGATAATTAATAAGTGGGGGATGTGCGCTATAAACTCCCAATTTCCAAGTGCCCAGTGTGAGTGAATTGTGATATGAGATACCTGGTTTATTTATTCATTTTTTTAGTAAATAAAATTGTTTTACTTCAATTCCTGTAGTAGTTATTAGGCTCCACTTGTTTTAAGAAGTTTTAAAATCGATTTCAGTAAAATTAATTTTCAACCATTTGAAATAATTGATATATATATATATATATATATATATATATATATATATATATCTAAATTAGTCATTATAATTTAACTACTTAGCAAGATTGACTATGATTAATATAAAAAAATTAGTAATGATGATAAATTTTAAAATAAGTTGTATTAAGAAAAATTAATTATATATGAACTAATTTTTAATATGTTAATAAACTGAAAAGTGTTTAAACATGTATCATATTTATATTTAAATTGAACAAGATTACCATAAATATAAATTTTTCAATCAGATTTTAACAAAATTACATTCCAAATACTCCAGTTCAAAACTACCTTAGCTAGAAAAAATGAATAATCCTCTACCAATTAATATTGATAGCTTGTTAGTAGTTGGTGTGGTTGATGTGTTTGACAACCAAAAAAAATTTCATCTGACAACCGTAGTGTCCTGCCCTCTAGCATTCTACTCATGCACAACAGACAACACCAACAATCTTTTTGTACAGCTGACAACAAATATTCAGTGACAGATAAATTGAGTTTGAGGCTTTGAACTCTGAGAAATAATCAGTGGAACATTTATTGAACTAATGAACAGTGACTTGAACAAATGGACGATATGGCTTCAGTTCAGATCTCACTGTCCCTGTCTCATCATTTAACAGAACGTGCTTCAAACAGAGATTTATTATTTATATAACAAGCACTTATACCACAACCAACATACAACATATTTTTCTCTCTACCTCTCTCATCACCTTTATTATATCATCACTCTTATCTCAGATTTCTCTTTTTTTCTCTAGAACATGTTTTGCTTGTTATTGCATAGCACCAATAGCAACTAGTTTTATTTAGATGCGATTACATTTGAGAGGCATGCAAAGAGAACCAAAACCAGGTAAAGATCTGAGCTGCCTCTAAGGTGCGTAAATGGTATTCAGCTATGGTTTTGGTGGAGTATTAGCAAACTTCCATGAACATCTAACAAATGTATCAGTTGTCCGATCCCCCACCATCTCAGATTCTGGTATGGCATCTGTAATCTCCGTCAAATCATCTTTGCTGAGCTTCACTTCCAATGAACCGATATTAATATCCAGATTTTTTATCTTAGTTGTTCCTACAACATATGAGAGGGTCCGAAAACGTTTAATTTGCTGGCAAAAATAATTAATATTTGAAAATGTTAATACTAGAAATGTTTTAGGTGACATGAAGGGGGTTTGCACATATATGTCAGAGAACTCATGATTGTTGGTTCTAGCAGATAGTATTTGCCTCCCTCCCTATATATCTTAATTAGAGTCAACCTCCAAGTTAGTCTCAAGATTGTATAGGTCAAGTATTTTTAGTCCATGATTTAGTCTCTCATTTTAAAGAACGACATTCAATTTACTGACTTTCAGTATAAATGATAACAAAAATTATAGTACAAAAAGATTGAAAAAAATTCATTTTTATAATCTTAAGGACTGATTTGGCATTTTTGATAACTTATGGACTGAAATGCCCAACCTATACAATTTTTCTTCCAAGTATTATTCACAAATCACAAGTAATTTTCAAAGATAAATAAGTTGATGCAGGTATGGAAAATCACTCACCAGGGATGGGTACAACATCATCTCCTTGATGGTTAATCCATGCCAGAGCGAGTTGAGAAGATGTGCACCTATACTTCTCTGCCAACTTCTCTAGCCTAAAATATAAGATTTTGCTCTTGTCAAAGTTCTCCCCTTGTAACCTTGGTTGAACAGCCTGGTGAAAACAGATGTCAGTGAACATAGAACAAGGCCAATGGTAAGCAGAAAGAAAGGATCAAGTCCACACCAGAAAACTGTCTGCAGGTACACTTTCAATGACAGCCTTTCCACCAAAAAACCCTCGGCCAAGGGGACTGTATGGTACTATTCCAATTCCAAGTTCTCTGTTAGTGTTACCACAAAAGTCATTTAATTAATATCCATGAAAGATATCAAGAAGCATCAAGTCAGGAAGTGAAAGAAATTAATAACTTGGTGATGTAAACACAACTCAAAACGGTTCCAATTCTAACACGTAAAAGTAAAACTACTGGACCAAAACAAGGGTATGTTGCTGTCATTTGTGAATCTATAAAAGGTAAAATTAAAATACCAAGGTGGAGAGTGATGATGTTTTTTAACTTAACTCTATCCTCAAGAAATGTCTATGACCCTGAAAACACAAACAAACCCTCTAAACAAAAACTAGCTCAACTTAATCTTTACTTTTCAATGAAATAACAGTTAAAAACTTTTATACATATTTGAACTGCACAATCATAGACAGCATCAAATTCTCCAAAGAAACAAATTTTACGTTAGAGAGACATGTGTGTACCTGCAAAGTGGAACAATATCTTCCTCAATTTCACGAGTCCAAAGGGACCACTCCATTTGAACAGCAGTAATGGGATGAACAGCATGAGCTCTCCTAATTGTGTCGGGACTAGCTTCAGATAAACCTATGTACCTTATCTTCCCCTCTTGGACCAGCTTTTTAAGCTCCCCCATCTGTCATTCAATTCAATTCAAAGAAAACCAAAAGTAACAGCAAATCAAAGACACACACATCATCTTCAAATCAGTAAGAGAAAAGTGTTAATTTGGTGGTGGCAGCACTAACAGTGTCCTCAATGGGTACTGTGGTGTCAATACGGTGCTGATAATAGAGATCAATGTAGTCAACACCAAGGCGATGTAGACTAGCCTCACAACAGGATCTAACATATTCAGGAGAACCCTTCACTATCACATTGTTTGATTCTATTTTCACAATCCCAAACTTTGTGGCAATCTGAATTTGATCTCGAGGCAAGCCCTTCAGCGCCTAAGAGTCAATCAAAACATTAGTTAGTTAGTTACATCTTTCATTGTTCTAATGTAATAATGTTGTTTGTTCCATTCCATACCAAAACAAAAAATTTTAACTCCTGACCACGAATTCATGGCACAAATGTGAGGACCTAAGAGTGAATACCTTGATAAACGTTTATAGAATTTTGAGTCACGCATGTCACAAACTCTCGGGACAAAATTCATCTAAACTTTTGTATTAAATAAAAAAAGGAAAAGAAGTAACCTTTCCAAGCAAAACTTCATTAGTATTGGCTCCATAAAAATCTGCAGTGTCAAAGAAGGTGATCCCTTTGTTGAAGGCGTGTTTGATCAAAGAGATGGCAAGTTCTTGGGGAACAGGATCGTTGTAGACTCCAGAGAGGCCCATACAACCATAGCCCAACTTGGAAACCTTGCAACAAGGAACCAGTACATTTGAATGAATCCAACAACATACATACATACATACAAACTACAAATTACTTACCTCCAGGCCCTGCCTTCCAAGCTTCACTCGACCAATACCTCCCATTTTACTCTTTCTTTCTCTAACCAAACTCAAACAATTATGTCTCTGTTAATGTGGTTGGTGAACCTACCTCTCTCAACTTAATTCTGCCACTACCGTTAAATATACAATCAAATATAATAGGACAAATGTACTTATATATTATGCAATCAAATATAATGGGATAAAAGTATATTCATTGAATGTTATCCAAAGTTATACAATTATATAGCCACCCACATACACATTCGCAAGCTTACCAATGAATCTCAGGAATATTACTTTTATAAGGTTGAATGCGCTGTCCACCATCTCAATTTTATCTTTAATTTATTTGTGATTAATCAATTTTATTTTTAAACTACTGAAATGAAATTATAAATTTTAATGTATCTTTTTGTCCATTAAGTTAATCTTTATCATTAGGCCGTTAACTTTTTATCTGGTTAAATGTTACGCGATGTGTTATCTTTCAATGAATTATGAGTCATGTTATGTATCTTTCAATGAATTGGTCATCTTACAAAATATTGTCTTGCATAATTGTGCTTAAGCTTGAGAATTTGTGGTATTAAATCCTTTACATTCTGATAAATTCACAGTTACCCTTAATAAAAATAACAAAACATTATATAACTAATGGAGAATGCTTTGAGATAAAATTTGTTGTTGTGACTGGAGAGTCCCTCCAAACTGATGTTTTGTTCGTTGTATAGTTCTTTCTTCTTCTTTTTCAGGTTTTCCAGTCTTCTTTCTTTTATTGAACTGCTTATCCTCCTGATCTATATTTTCCTCCATTCTCAAGAAATTATTCTTCTAAAAGGAAATTCCTGTTACTATGATGATTAACTGTAAATTTTAGCTGTATGTTTACAGTTGCATATCTCATATATATATATATATTTCAACAGGCTTTGCATGTTCTGCTGGGGAGAAATTGAAGAATGAGGAGTGCTAAGAAAACACACTCCACTACACTTTTTTAGACACACCCTCTTTTATTGGCTGAAATTTATGAGGAAGTGTGAAATCATGAGCGGGACTTGATCAATGTGAAGTGAGCCCGTATAATTTCATACTTCTAAATAAATTTTGGCCAATAATAGAGGTTATGTTCCTAACATTTCCCATTGAAGTATTTCATAATAAAATTGGTATCTGACTTGGTCCTTATCATTGTTTAAGTAATAACTTTAGGATGGACTATTGTGCTTGAATTGCAGGCTAGACCCTTGTTTAAAGATCGAAGAAAATTTTCACAAATGGTGGATCCAATGCTCCAAGGTCAATATCCTCCAAGAGGGCTATACTATACCAGGCCCTTGCTATTGCAGCGATGTGTGTTCACAAGCAGGCTAATATGCACCAGTCATAGCTGATATTGTCACAGCTCTCTGTCTTACCTTGCTTCACAAAAATATGATTCCAATTCACAAACTGTTCAAAGCTCTCGCCTTGCTCCTGCAACTCCTCCTAGAACTAGGAGGGGGCAATGAGATGGAGCTCAATGTTTGGTGCATATAAAATAGTCTGGAGAAAACTTTAAATATCTTATTTTATGACCTTCTCAACATGCTTCAAATATATTATAGGTTTATAGATGTTAATATATCACTTGCCTTTTGGTGGTGTTCTCTCAGTTCATAGCATAGTAGCAAAAAAAAATTATGGAATTTTTGTTCCACTTTTGGTGCTCAAAACTGCTCCCTTTTCTGTTTGGAGCTAAGATAGTATTCCACCTTTTTTCTTCTTGAAATTTTAATCAAGGGCAAATTGCTGGATTCATAATACATGTGGCTTCTGTGATGACTATTGCATATGTAGTTATGGCACTATTCCATCGTGTGAAGGAGTTTACAGACTGGCGATGCAACTTGCATTTAGCTTTTTTGATTTGCATAATTGCACATGAAACGTCTTTTTCATAGCCCAATTCTGATCATCAGAACATACATAGTGGTTCTCCCTAGAATCTGCTAATTTTAAGGTTGGTATTACCTTTTGTGTTCACCGATTTACAACAAATGAATGCAGCAACATTGTTAATATAAAGCCAGTCCTGGAAAGTTGGAACGTGATTTAAGAGATTTGGTGACAAGATTTCCTAAAAGACTAACATGATAACGTGTGAAACCTTGATAATCTGAGGAAGGTTAATTCAATTATTTACAAAACTAAGTAATATTTTAGTAAAATTAAAGTGAATGATAGTTGAATAGGGCGATTAAGGATGAGAGAACTTTATAGTTGCGAGTGATCCAAACACGCTGTGAGTAAGGGCAATGATAACTGATGTACAACCTAAAGGAAATTCAAAATATAATAATATGATAAAATGACGTTCGTTACACATGAGCATGATAAACAGCAGTAATAACAGATGAATAAAAGAAAAAAGCTACAAGGCACACATACAAATTTGCGAATCCTGTACAGTACATAGATTCATAGTCCAAATTGATTCGATTTTTGGACAAAATATTATTTGATCTAATTATATAATTAAGTTACAATTTTAATTTAGTTGAAATGTATGATTACATCTTATTCGATCCAATCAGATCAAATACAGTCTAAATTGATCAATTTTTCAGGATTTTTAGTAAATTAAATATAAAATATATAATTATAGTCCAATAAAATCAACAATAACTATTTCAAAAATATAATTATTATTATATTAAATTTTAATGTAATTATAAAATTACAAATCATTATATACTTAGAGTCTTTATAATCTCACTTAAAGTTCAAATCATGTATGTAAATTAGTAAGATAATATAAATATAGTAGTAATATATTGAAGTGTGGTTCAATTTTCAAAGGTAGGTCCGAAAACCAATCTGAACCGTATACATATAAGGTTTTTTTTTTATTTCAGTTTAATTAATTTTATGCTATTTTAGATTGTTTAAATGATTTTTTTTTCGGGATAGAATGATGAATACAATATACTATGAGTATGGAATATAATTTTTTATCTGTTTAAAGGGGATGAGGTTGTCAAGATTAGGGTTGGAATCCTAAACTTAATATTTCATGTCCACATCAATGATAAAGCTCCGTCATTTTGCGGATGACAACGACTTTATGATAATATTAAAAATTTATAAATATAAAATTTGTTGTGAGAAGTTGAATATTATATATATATATATATATATATATATATATATATATATATATATGTGTGTGTGTGTTATTGTAAATTAATATCGTAAGAAGATATTATTTTCGTTAGTATACATATTGTTGTTAACATTTTAATAACATAGTCTCTCATAATTGGTTTATGTTTGTTGATCATGCTCTAAATAAGAACTTGTTATTATTTAGAATATGATACTTAAAGGTATTTTTATTCTTTTGTGTAAAATTACTTATAACATTGAAAGTGTTTTTTTGAAAGATCGAATCTATGGGGGAACCTAAATCAATGTATCATTCAAGGATTAGTCGGTATGAGGATATTATTAAAAAAAATCCAAAAAAGAACTTTAATTGTAGCATTATCTAACTATTTTTTTTATAATGTAACTTATATTTTTAGTTGTATTATTTATTATTTATGACCATCACTATTAGAAATTATGTAATTAGTGTCTTAAGCATAACGTTTACTTTTGTGGGCACTATGCTGTGTCAAACATTTTAAAGATAGTGTTCCAATACAATACATATAGTGGTTGTTGTGTCCGACTAACACCGCTACAAAAAGGAGAAAGATGAAAAGTGAAAGAGGGAAAACTTTGGAGAAGTCAAATGTGTAGTTCTGTGACTATTAACTATGTTACAAGTTAGTATTCTAATTTTAGTTTAACTCAATTTAATAGTTTAAGGATTGGAAGTATCTCAATCTTAACCTTTTATATGTGAAATTTCACAATTTATTTAATGACATAAAATTATTTATCATTAACTAGTTAAATTTCTTCACCTTTGTTAATGAAATTAGACAACTTTGAAATTACAGATCAAATCATAAACTTCGAATTCCACGTTGAAAATTAAAAGATATTAATTGGCTAGATAACTAGATATACCTAGCCAATTAAAAGCATTGCAACATTATACATTCCTGATACCTAAATATTATTATCACAAAAATGAAACCAACCAAATCAAAGATAGCCCAAAATACGAAATTGTTTCACTACGAAAACATTGCACACAGGGACATCTCTCTTTATTCAATAATATATATGCCATCCAAATCCATATTCCAATGTTCATTGCTGACCCTGCACCACAAAATTAATGAAGATTAAAAAGGTGTATAGTAAGACTCCAAGTCTAACCCTTTGATACATGTAAGATTTTGTATAGTACCAAAATCCGTTTTTTGAAATTCTCAATAAATGCCTTAGGATCAAGCTTCGTCTGTGTATAAGCATCAATCTTATCCAGCTCCTGCAAAGAAATAAAAAAAATCAACTAGTTCTGAGACCCCCTAAACAAGAAATTATAGGATATATTCTTCTTCAACACAAAAGCAAGAGTCACCCTTAAGCCAGAGAATAAGCTAGGATCATAGTTAAATAGTGCTTGCATTATACCTCAATATATGCTGCTAGATTAGGCCTCCCTGCTGTAAGGTCATGGTTATACACCTCAGGCATTATTATTAGGAACCTTTCAAGAAATGGAGCAAAGGCAATATCCACCTGATTGATGGTTTGGTTACCATGATTCATAAAAGATTAAGGGAATGAATTGATAGTATTTCTTTTTACATATAGAAAAACCATCTGATTGAGTTCAAACTCACCAAACTAAATTGACCAAGGAAAAAAGGCCCCTCGTTGAATTTGCCTAGGGCACTCTCAAGGTAATCAAAAGAAGCACCTGAATCCAAATATATCAATGTTTAATTAATCAATTAATTTTCTCATCAATATCACTCAATCTCTTAAATTTATCAATTTCCCGATCTTACTAGTTTTTTGTACAGGATCTCCTTTGAATGTAGAGTAAGCATCCTTGGTCAACTCATCAATACGAGCTAACAATTCCTCACCAAATTCCCTCTTTGCTGGGTCCTATATAAAAAACAAACAAACAAACATAATGTATAAAAATCACTCCACTAATCCACTTACGTAAAGTTCCCAAGTCTCTTTCTCATTTTTTTGACATTGCAGTTACAAGAGAGTTTGTGGAGCATACGATAGTATGCATTTCTTACACTTGGAAAGAGAGATGGCCCTTCAAAGTTGGCATCAATATATTTGATCAGGTCAAGACTTTCACCAATAACCTTTCCATTGTGCTCCAGTGATGGTACCTATATGACAAAAGAAGCATAACAACTAAGCAAGTATAGAAAATAACTATATATACAATGAAAAGCACCAAGTTTCCCACCTTATTTGGAGGGTAGACTTTCTCCTTATACCAAGCAGGCCTATCTGCTAGATCGATAGGAACCAATTTGATGTTGTCTTGTAGCCTCTAAAACATTGATCACTAGTCAAGAAACATATAAATGAAAATATATATAATCAAAGAAGCTCGAACAAGGGAACCAGAAAGTAGAAACAACCTTGTAATTCCTAGTGGTCCATACACGTTGTGCATATGGGCATGTATAGCAGATGTACAACCTAAAAACAAAAAATTAACCACACACTTTGTTATTGTTTTTATTTTTATTTTTTGTATAAATGTAACTTATTATATACAATGTTGATCATGATGATTAATTCACTTGTTGATTTGTAGAGATCAAAATGCATGATATGAAACTGACACACACTTTGTTATTGTGGTCATAGTGAAAGAATATTGCAGATTTGCACCTTGTGGTTCCATCAAAAAGTGAAGGTGGGTCGGAGGAGGAAGTCAACGCAGGAGTGAGAACTTCTTGCACAACTCTAGTAGTGAGTTACAAAGAAACAATAAATGTTAGATAAAAAGGAAATAATATATTAATTGCTGATTCAGGAAAAATTACAGTGGAATGGAAATATGCAGAAATCTCATACGAAGTTGCCATATGTTATTCTGCTGCAAATTAATGAATGGAAGCTGAAATTAAGATGTGAATGATGGATGAATGATCCTTAATTGTTTCTTTTATATATGGACTTCGTTTTATGTCAGCAGTGACGTAGATGGTAAGAGAATGCAGAAAATAAATAAATAAACGAATGAGAAACTTTGAATCCTTGACTAGCATTGTATATTAATGTTGCGGTCTTTGAGGAAGAAAGAAATTCTTTAAAAAGAAACGGTGGAAATTCCACTCATTAGTATATAAGTACATATTTTAATTTACTTCTTATGAATAAATAATTATTTAGTTTTGTGAACTTCTGGAGAGAATTTATTATAATGATATATTATTATTTTTCATAACTAATCTCAGTCAAATATGTATCATATATAATAAAAAAATATAAGTTTAATCATGTTATTATGTTATGATTAATTAATTTGTTTGAGTAGATATATCTCTTGTTTGATCAATTCTTCTGAGTATAATATATAGAAATAAAATTTAATATGATTCAAACTCAATACCATATATTTAACTATAAGAAGAACTCATTTGATTGTAAATGGAGATTACTTAAATGGAGTTTGGGTGTATGAAAAAATCATTCTACCTTAAACGATATAAAAGATTAATATTAACTTTTAAATTTCTTCTGTTTCTAAATCGCATTACCCAATTACTAACCAAAGAGATACTAAGTCTTTGCCAATTGATCGTCTACGTGCTCGGTAATTGGATATTTAATAATGAATAAAACTAAGAATGAAATTAAATAATTCCTCCCCTTAAAATGCAGTCAACATTAGATTTTGTTTTATTTTATCTTAGTTTAAACAATTTAAATAATAAAATAAGTTATAAGTTTTTTTTTATTTCTACACATGTTTCTTTGTAATTTATATTTCGTCAGATTTAAATATTCCTAAATATTTTAGAAATATTTAAATTTGATCATTATCATTAGTAATATTTTATGAACTATTGACTTGACTAACAAATGTCTTGACCCGTAACATTGCTCACATGGTCCTTGGTCAACATATAACAAAAAAATCACCAAAGAATAAAGTTGAAATTAACACTTTTAAAATATTAGGGAATATGGGCTAAGACCTAAAAAATTGCTAACCATTAAATCTAAATAGAGAACACATTAATAACAAATTTTATATAAATTTGGTAGTTTACAAACTATAAACATCGTATTATAATTTAGTTTCACTTTTGTTTATTTAGGTAAAATTAACTTAAAGTTAAAATTTGATAAGTTAGTTAATGATATTAGAGTGTTTGTTGAAGCTAATTATTTCAGTAGTTGAAAAATATAAAAAATATAATTAATTATTTAACAAAATTTATTTTATATATATATATATAATTTGTAGCTTTGAGATATTTTAATTAATGTTAAGATTAATAAAATAATATTTAATGTCTTTTTTTCCTTCATAACAACAAAATTTCATGAAATATATAAATAAATAACTAACAGAAGAAAGGGAAAGTGCATACTCTATAAAAATAGAAGAGAAAGCGAATGCACGACATGTTTTGTATTAGGTTTTCTAGAAATAAAATAAATATTTAATTTTAAAAAATAAAATAAAAAGTCGCAAAGTAATTATTAAAAATATGTATCGACAATAAAATAAAAAAATATTTCAACTAATAGCTAAAATTAAAAATTATTACTTAAAGTAGTATTTTAAAAAACAATATTAACTAGATAAAAATGACATTTTAATTATTTATCTAAACACTTCTAATTTTCACTTTTGTAACATTTTAAATTTCAGTTTTCAACATAAACTTAATTAAGATATCTGTACAATTTTAATCTCCCAGCTTTTAATTATGTAAATTTAGTAGTGTTAAATTTGAGTCCCTTTGTCAATTTATCTCCATCAAACTATTGATGGAAATTTTACATGTATTAAGATGTATCCCTTATTATATCGGAAATTTTACCAAAGTGATGGTTCTTTTTTACAAAAAAACAAAAAGGATTTGGTTAAACTTTTAGTAGATAGATTAAATTCATACACTTTCAAAATATGCAAACTGTTAACTTTGAGTATAATACAAACACACAAAACCCTATAAAATTATTCTAAGAAATTAAAATTGTATTTAGGCAAAAAAACGTCACTTGAATTTCAAACTTCGATGTTATTTCTATAATCAGTCGAAAGGAAAGAATAATGAATCTTCGATTCAGGTTCAAGGTGACGTGAAATTAACTGTATTTGTCTAAGATTGTGGGGAATTGAAATTCTCTTCATTCTTAAAAAAGGAAAAAAGGTAGTATGGACACTCCTCCATCAAAAGTAACTAAATTTACACAATTCAAAGTTGAGAGAATAAAATTATATCAACATCTTTTTTTTTTACATATAAATAAAATAAAATTACAGCAATATCACAGTTGAGAAATTAAAACTACAATATCGTTGCTGGTGCTTAATTTGTTATACCATCAAATTTGAACACAAACGTTACATGTGCATAAAGCTAGAACACCAATGATTCAACATAACTTTATTTAATTTATTGTATTATGACACACTGTTACAAAATATATTATCACAAACTGGGACTTTTGGCCATGGTGCACCTCACTTTATTGGCTTGTCTCACCAATATACATATTCTCTGTGTGTTTACTGACCCTGCATAATATATGGTATAATATTTAAGTTTAACAAAAAAACTTAAAAGAGTTTTGGAATCAATTGTAGTGATTGAAAAAATTCTGATGAGTAATGTTATATAGTACCAAGAAGCGTTTTTTGATGAAGTTAACAAACTCTTGGGGATCAAGCAGCTTTGTTTGCTTGTAAGCATCATTATTGTTCAGTTCCTGCAAAAACATATTTAAACAAGTCAGTAAATTGGCTATATCTACAAGCAATTATATTATTTATGATTATCAAATTAATGACCCAAATAAAATTAGATTTTTTTAACTCATTTAAAAAAAGTCTCTATAATTTTAGGTTATATCACTTTATTTGCGTGATCCACAAAAGTCACACATATATATTATTACTTGCATGACTCGTAAAAATCATACATATATATTATTAAGATGACATGTAACACACAAATTATGTGTATTCCTAATTTTCACTTAGTTGATGATATTAAGTAAATTTATGATTTTTTTCCTTTAGATACAAATACCTAAACTTTATAATGACTTCACTCTTCTCTTCTTAGTATAAGTATTTTTTTTTTGAAAAAAAAATGTCTAAAAAATATTTTAAAAAAATTGCCGTCTATATAAACCTTTGAATTTATATATGGTTGGATTAGGATTTTCAATTTCAAAGGTCGAATAATAACCAAAGTTTTTAAGTCTATTGTAAAGTTTGTTACCAACATGGACTAATCTAAATAGGATCAAACTGCTTAAATTGTCAGTTATATTTATGATCGATTTCTCATAATTAAAGGTGGATATATACATATGGATTCTTAGTTTTACCTATTTTCACAAAATTTTTAAGAAAAGTATCTCAATTAAAATTAAAATTCAGAACACACTTACAAAAGTATCTTAATTAGAGATGAATTGTAAATTTATTTTAGTTTTATTATTAATGCTAAGTAAGAGAGTCGGGAAGTATCATAAAATACCTTAATCCATGTGGCTAGTTTAGGTCTTCCAGCTGTGATATCATGCTTATACACCTCTGAGAAGACAATTTGAAACCTCTCAAAAAATGGAATGTAGACAATATCCACCTGATAATTAGCATCATATATTTATTTAATTTGGTTTCAAAAAGAAAAACAATAATTTCACATGTCAACTACATCATCAAAAATGACTTGCTAAATTAATCACTTTGACTTTCTACTTTCTAGTATTCTAAATTTTCAACTCACCAAACTAAATTCACCAAGGAAGAATGGCCCATCATCAAATTTCCCAAGAGCATTCTCCACATAGTCAAATGAAGCACCTGATTCAAAGGACCCATTTTAAACAACACATTCTATATATGTATATCTTAACCATCACATATTCTGAACAAAGAAACAAAACTTAATTCTTACTGGTTAGAGTTATGGGATCGCCTTTGAATGAACCAAACACATCTTTAGTAAGAGTATCAACATACTTTATCAGCTCTTCACCATATTCCTTCTTGACAGCATCCTGAAAAAAAAATATTATTTTTAACATCATTACCCTCATTGATATGTAGAGAGAATAGACTATTGGAAGA
Organism: Clitoria ternatea; assembly: GCA_037962975.1. Taxonomy (NCBI): domain Eukaryota; kingdom Viridiplantae; phylum Streptophyta; class Magnoliopsida; order Fabales; family Fabaceae; genus Clitoria; species Clitoria ternatea. Next base: position 2,775,207 of record CM075673.1, on the reverse strand, counting down.
GAGAAGTTTTTTATTTTTTATGTTTAGAAATTAATATTTTCATTCTTACAGTAGGAAATAGTGATGGTCCTTCAAAATTTGCATCTATATATTTTATTAAGTCAATGCTTTCTGCTAAAACCTTTCCATCATGCTCAAGAGATGGCACCTGCATAATACAATACAATACCAGAAAATAAAATCAACAACCGAACAAATCAACAAATTAATATGAATGATTATTTAATTTTCTCAGGATTACACACCTTATTTTCCGGGTGAACCTTCTCTTTATACCAAGCAGGTTTGTTCATGAGGTCAATAGGAACCAATTTGATCTTCTCTTGCAGTCCCTGGTGTTTAAAATATATTCATCAGCAAAACACATGAATGAGTGAACAAATACTTTAAACTAAGAGAAAACAACCTTTTGGTTCCTTGTGATCCATACGCGTTGTGCAAATGGGCATGAATAACTCAAGTACAGCCTGATAAAGAGAAAAACAGTGAAATTAATATGAAAATTTATATATATGGGCACACAAAGTTGCGAAGCTCAAAGCAAAACCATTTTTTTTTTGTAAACAAAACAAATCAATTACATAAACATAGCACCAGAGGTTCTAAAGACGGATATAGAAAACATTAGCAGCCCATCAGTTTACAAGGGGCAAAGAACAGGTGTGGTAACACCCTAAGTATTTGCTTGGTTCTCATATAGGATTTTCCAACTGAGTTTAATCAGAAATAAGTTTTTCATCTAAAAAGTATTTCGAATAACATTTGAAATCAACACTAAATATTAGATGATGTTGTTTGTCAAATTCTATTTATATAACAAGTTATCATTTAAGACCAAGACAGAAACATAAAGAGCAGTGAAAGCTATGACAAAACCCGAAACAGAAATTAACCAACAAAAGACAGCAAATAGGCTATTACATCAGAGAACAAAGAAGCTTCTAAAAGCAAGAAAAACATAATGCAGAAAATGTTTATCAGTCAGCTTATTCCACTCCCATACACCAAACCACTTGTAGCAATTCTAAAAGGACTAAAACAGTTTTCCTTCAAGGATACACAGATAAGGTTAACACTTAAAACCAAACCAGTGAGGTAAAAGCTAAGATGAACCCACTAAGCACTAATTTCCGCAGCAGCAAAGGAGGTCAGCACCAGGGAGAAACAGAAAAACTAGTAAGACAGGACAGTAACAGACAACCAGAAATTCAAGACAGCAACAAATATCCAAAACCAAGACGGCACCAGAAAGAAATAAAATAAAATCAAGAATGCAAAACAAACAAAGAAGAACCTGGTTGTTCCATCAAAGAGAGGTGGTGGTTCAGAGGTGGCATTCAACGTGGGAGGACGAATTTCTTGCACACTTCTATATTATTAATTACATGACAACGTTAGATACGAAATTCGATTAATTTCATACAAATAGTAAAGAAAATTTTCAATTGACAATATGAATAAAAAGTATTTATTAATTCTTACGCAGATGCCATTGATCTAATGATCTTGGGAAATACGAGTGATCGGATATGATGGGTGTTTACTTGCAACATTCAATGCAACCATTGCTTAGTTTTTATATTAAGTTTTTAGTTCTGTGCAGGCGCCACCAATGACGACTTTATTGCCTTTAGTTTGAATTAACACTTTGTTAATGTTATATAATTCAACTTTATAAGCACTGTAATATTTTTTATGTGTATATTTTTCAAAGATAGTTATAGAATTTTATTATAGTTGAGACTTGTTCGGATAAGAATGTTTACTGAAAATTGAACATGTGTAATTTTTTCGATTCATTGATGTAAGTATTGTAATATTTAATAGAATGTCTTTCTATTTCGGAAAATATTTCTCTATCCATTGTTATGGCGAGGCATCAATTGGTAAGTTCCAGAAGCAACAGAGTCAACCACGGACCAAGTTTGCGGGGAGAATATCAAATTTGAATACTGAAGATTATTCCGTAAGCTAACTGAAGGATGATATAGAATATTAGTTGCATTATTTCTTTATTTGAGATGAAGGTTGAATCTTGAATTCTAAGGCTTTTGTGTGTGTTTCCTTTTGTTCTTGTGTTATATTGTCGAGTTTCATAGCGTATATTTAAATTGGTAAAAACAAGTTTGGCATCTACCAAGGTGTAGACACACCCATGAAAGTTAAAGAGTTCAGAAGAGGAGAGGAATAAAATAGTGCTCATGAAGAATTCATGCTATAGAAAAGAAAAATAGGTGAGTAAAAGTTAAAAATAGTTGAATATAAAATTAAAATAATTTAATAAGAAATAAACTGAAAATTACTTCAAACCAAGATAAAAATAATTTAATTTATATGGTTTTGAATTTTAAGAAGTTATTTATTTTATAATTATAATCATAACTACTTTACATACGAACAACAATAATAAAATAATAATATTAATAGTAATAATAAATCTTATGTGATAATGATGGTGGCAGTGGTAGGGTGGTAGCAACAATGGTGATAGTGGTCGTTGTGGTAATGGAGATGGCGATGATGACAATGTTGGTGATAATAGTGGTCGCGACAATAGAAAAGGTGGAAGGATGCTTGCGATGACAACAATGGTCGTGGTGAAGGTTATTGTCGTCAACGACAATGACACCATGTTGTGACGATACAATGGTGACGATGGAGAGGGTGGTGATAGTGGCAACGACAATGGATATGGTGGTGATAATAGTAGCAACGACAATGGTGGCGATGACAATAAAGGTTGTGGTGTTAGGGTGATGGTGGTGGTGACAATGTTAATGACAATTGTAACACCCCTATTTTTTTTTATATTAAAATTTTGAAGGAATTAAACTATGGTTCTTTAGAACTTTTTAATCTACGTATTATTTATGATTTTTTGGAATTTTTTGGAATTTTGGAATTTTTTAATAAAAATAATATTTTTTTAAATAATTTTAAATTCATATAAGTGACTTAAATTAAAAATACTTACAAGAAAGTGAATTGAAATTATAAGAAATTTTTTTAAAATCCGTTTCAAGTAGACTTATCTAAAAATTATCGGTTTGAGAAAAATCTTGATTTTTTCCAATCGTTAAAAAATTTGAAACGTATCAATAAATTTTTATTAACAGAAAATTTTAGATTTTTAAAATTTCAACTTTATATTACTTATTATAAAATTAGTGAGGACTGATATAATATCGCTAAATTTCAAAAAGGACTCATTTTGAATATTTAAAATATACCGAGTGAAGGGTTACTATTTGACTTAATAATTTTGCCGACAATTACTATGCAAAACACTGTGCATGTATGAAATTTTCAAAAGGTGCACAGTAACCTAGAATAAAAAATTCAAAAATGTATAGTACTTTTATATTAAAATAATGGAATGCATAGTAAATTTTTTTCCTATAAATACCGAAGGATTTCTTCTTTAGAATTCACAATTTCAGATTAAGTTTTCTTAATATAGTAGTGCTAGTGAGATAGTGGTGAAAGTGAGAGAGAGAAGAAAAGTTTTTAGAGAGAAGGTTCTGCCAAAATCCTAAGGTAAGAATACTTCTCTTTTATATTTTTTGGGTTATTTTTATATCGTTTTTAGAAATCTATTATTATACTAGAAATAATATTATTTTAAGTTACTATTCTGCATAGTAAACACTATTTTAATAGTAAATTACTATTTCAATAGTAAATTACTATTCAAATAGTAAATTACTATTTACTGTTACTATTCACGATTTACTATTTATTATTACTATTCACGTTTTACTATTTACTGTTACTATTCACGTTTTACTATTTACTATTACTATTCACGATTTACTATTCACTATTCACTATTCACTATTCACTATTCAAAATTTACCATTTCTGTTTTAAGTAGTAATCTTAATCTTCGTCTTATGCTTATACTGAAATAAGATTGGTATTAATATTTCTAGAAATCGGAGGCGCAAAGCAAATCCATTTTGGGTAACAATTCAAGGTAAGGGGGAGTGAGATAAGAGTATAATATGAAAAGACATAAGAATAATGGGAGGAGTCCCCTACTCCTTTTAAATCTGATAATATTATTATTTTAAAATATTAACTTTTTAACTTAAATTTTATAATAAATTTTAAATTAAATATCCGGTTTAACTAACTCTAACATACCTATGCAAAGACTTGGACCATTATGACCTATATGGACTGGACTATACCTATGCAAGGACTTGGACCATTATGACCCATATGGACTGAACTATACCTATGCAAGGACTGGATTATATGGACTTACATATACCTATACGAGGAATTGACCAAAAGGACTAAAATTGACTATATTAATAATCATTAAATTTTGTATTATGATATGTATTAATGATATTTAATTGATTTGATTATGATTGATTGATTGATGATATTTAGTTATGATTGATATTGTTTGATTTTGATTGATGATATTGTAATGTGGAGTTTGAGCATATAGCGAGCATGACGGAAAGCTAAAATTCAGTAAGAATTTCTTACCTTACTCTTTAAATTTTATTATCTTTTATTTCTTCTTAGAAATTATTTTTATTAACTTTATTTTCAATATTTAGAATAAAAAAATTAGTATTTATTTTAGAAAGAAAATATTTTATGAGAATTTATTTAATTAAATCTTGAGTTAAAGAAAAATTTTGTAATTTTAAGTATTTTTAGTTAATAATTATTCTCTTTTAATAAAACAAAATTTTTTGAAAGAAAATTATTTTATTTTTTCCAACTTAATAACTAAATATATTTGGAAATAATTGAGATTCCTAAATTTGATTTTGTTAAGATTTAATTTGAGAAAGATTATGTAAAGTTTTTTAGATATTTAAGGCTTAGAAACTCAATTTCAGTGAGATTCGAAAATTGTACCAAATTTATTTCTGTGGGACAGAAATTCAGAGAAAATGTACAGTTTATTGAAATGATGTTGTAAACCTTTAAGGGATTTAATAATTGAGTTTCTAAAAGCCTTAACCAACTCAATACGCGAGTAGTTCATGCATCATGAATCATTAAAGTGAAATGAAATAATATTGTCTAGGGACGGATTATAGAAACCGAGGATACATTAGAGGAGGCTTAATTACGAGCCTTGGGATGAGAGGGTGTGAAAGGGTGCTTCAGGGGACCTGGGGTAGCTCCCTAGTGTCGGGTACTTTCACAATAAAAACTTTCTCAATCTGACTAGTCTCTAAGTGTTTCCATGCCAGTTGAGCTGTTCATATTATTATTATCCGGACTTATGGAACAGTGTAAACTCCTGGTTGGCCCAGTGCAAATTAAAAATTTAAGGGCCCACATATATAGGTAAGTTATGATGAAGATATTGCATAACATTCATGCATTCATAATTGATTGTGTATGTGATTGTGATTGATATTATTATGTATTGGTTGTGAAAACCCTTTGTTGCTTATGTCTTATTCGGAAATATTATATTTTGTTTCTCACTCCTTTCTCCGTGTTTTTGTTTCACATGTTTTAAATTGATGGTTCAGAGGGAAGGATCGAAGAATATCGACAGTAAATATAGCACGTTCTAGAAAGGGAGCTCGGTATGAATACCGTGGTCCAATGAATAAATAATGTTAATAAGTAACTGCTTCTGGGCCATGGAGTTTACTCTCTTTCTTATAATGTTTAATATTTATTTCCGTTGGATGAATGTAAAATTACTTTATAAAGTTTTAATAATATTTGTGAGGTATTTCAGAAATAATGTATATAATTTATTCTGATAGTTTCTTTTTAACAATCATATCATTAAAAAAAAAATTTACGAGTTTTTCTAGAATTTATTAAGGTGTAACAGAGGGTGTTACAACAATGATGGTAGATGTAACACCCTCTGTTACACCTTAATAAATTCTAGAAAAATTCGTAATAATTTATTTTTTTTACTAAAGATATGTTTATTAAAAAGAAACTATCGGAATAAATTATATACATTATTTCTGAAATACCTCAATATTATTAAAACTTTATAAAGTATTTGTACATTCATCCGAAGAAAATAAACATTAAACATTATAAGAAAGAGAGGAAACTCCATGGCCCAAGAGCAGTTGCCTAGTGACATTATTTATTCATTGGACCACGGTATTCATACCGAGCTCCCTTTCTAGAACGTGCTATATATACTGTCAATGTTCTTCGATCCTTCCCTCTATACGAACCATTAATTTAAAACATATGAAACAAAAACATAGAGAAAGGAGTGAGAAACAGAATATAATATTCCCAAATGGGACATAAGCAATAAATGGTTTTCACAAACTAGTATAATAATATCAATCACAATCACAAGCACAATCAATTTATGAATGTATGAATGATATGTCATATCTTCATCATAACTTATCTATATATGTGGGCCCCTTAAATTTTAATTTGCACTGGGCCAACCAGGAGTTTACACTGTTCCATAATTCCGGATAATAATAACATGAACAGCTCAACTGACATGGAAACACTTAGAGACTAGTCAGATTGAAAAGGTTTTTATTGTGAAAGTACCCGACACTAGGGAGCTACCCCAGGTCCCCTGAAGCACCCTTTCACACCCTCTCATCCCAAGGCTCACAATTAAGTCTCCTCTAATGTATCCTCGGTTTCTATAATCCGTCCCCAGACAATATCATTTTGTTTCTCTTCAATGATTCATGATGCATGAACTACTCGCGTATTTAGTTGGTTAAGGCTTTTAGAAACTCAATTATATTATCAGGGCCTACGAATCGCGACATAGCCACCCCAGTAAACTGTACTTTTTCAACTTCTCAAATACGCACATAGAATTTTAGTACAGTTCCTTTTCAAATCACAAATCAAATCTCCTTATAAATTTGAGTTTCAAAGCCTTAAATATATTTCACAACCTTTTTTAGAAAGTTTATAGGTCAATTCAAAATCAATTTCTAAAAACTCGAATTTGGAATTATCAATCTTTAAAACCTTAGTATTTGAAAATTTTGTATAATATTTTTATACATTTAAATAATATGTATATATATGTATATATTAAAATATTAGTAAAAAATTTATTTTTATAAAATAATTTCTTTTTCTTTTTCTTTTTAATAAACTAACTAAAAAAATCTAAATTTTAGTAAAGATATATACATATATATTAAAATATAAAAGAGATTTCTAAAAACTTATGTAGTTTTATTGAAATCTAAGAAATTTCTTAAAAGTAATTTGAATAAATATGAATAAGTAAATAAAGAAGTAGGAGATAAGTAAATTCTTACTGGATTTTAGCTTTCCGTCATGCTTGCTATATGCTCAAACTCCACAGTACAAGATTATCAATCATAATCAAACATTGTCAATCACAATCAAACATCATAAAACATAAATAAATATTAACAATCATAATCAAATCAAATAATTAAGCATCAGTTATAAATATAATAATTTTAAAATTCAATGGTTATTTAAATTAATAAAGTTTGTTTTAAGTTCTATGGTCAATTTCTCGCACAGGTCTATGTAAATCCAAGATAGTCCAGTCCTTGCATAGGTCTAGTTCAGTCCATATAGGTCATAAATAGTCTAAGTCCTTGCATAGGTTCAGTCAAGTTCGTAATAGTTCAAGTCCTTGCATAGGTTCAATCCAGTCCGCATAGGTCATAATAGTTCAAGTTCTTAAATATTTTAGATATTAAGTTACACAAGATGCTTAATTTATTAATAACAATTATTATAAATTTTAAGTTAAAAGTTATTATTTTAAAATAATAATATTGTTATGTTTAAAAGGAGTAGGGGACTCCTCCCAATATTCTTATGTATTTTCATATTATATCTTTAATCTCACCCCCCTTACCTTGATTTGCTACCAAAAGTGAATTCGCTCTGCGCCTCCAAGTTCTAACAAAATATTAATACTAACTTATTTTAGTATAAGCTTAAGATGAAAATTAAGATTGCTATCAGAATGATAAATAGTAAATATGTATAGTAATAATAAATAGTAACAGTAAATGGTAAGTCATTAATAGTAACGGTAAATAGTAATTTTTGAATAGTAATAGTAAATAGTAAATTGTGAATAGTAACTTTTTGAATAGTAGTGGTAAATGGTAAATCATGAACAATAACAGTGAATAGTAAATTTTGAATAGTAACGATAAATAGTAAATTTTGAATAGTAATGGTAAATAGTAAAAATAACACAGTGGTAAATTATTTTTACTATAGTAACTTATTCATAATAGTACTAGTATATCAATGGTTTAAGAGTGCTTAAAAAATAAACTAAAATTATAAAAAGAATATAGAAGAAAGTTATTACCTTACACCTCCAGCAGAACTTCTTTTTACCAAAAGAATTTACTCCCCACTAATTTCTTACGCACTATCTCTCTAGATTCTCTCTCTAATTTTTGGTGTGGAAATGTTGTAAATGAGCCATCTATTTATAGGAAGAAAATTTTACTATTTAAGATTATTTAATTATTTATTTTACTATTCATGATGTAAGCGATGATGTAAGCAATGATGATGTAAGCGATGATGTCAGTAATGACATTTTGGTTATTAGATGAAAGGTTAAGGGTATTTTTGTCATTCTCAAAAAAAATAAATAATAAAAAAAAATAAAAAAAAATAAGAAAATAAGAAAATTATAAAAAATTATAAATTATATAACAATCAAAAAGTTCTAAAGAACTATAATCAAATTCCTTTGAAATTTTATTTTAAATAAGAAATAACGAAATTAGGGGTGTTACAGTAGAAGTTGTTGTCATGGTGATGGTAGTGGTAGTTATGGTTGTGGCAACGGTGGTAGTGGTTAGTGGAAACGACAATAGTGATGATGATGCAGACAATGATAATGGTAAGATGGTGGTGATTGTAACAATGGTGATAGGGTGATGGTGGTTGTGATGATGGTGATGGTGGTTGTGGGGTAGGGTGAAAGTGCAATGATAATGATAATGATGATAACTGTAACGATGATAATGATGATAGTGGTAATGATGGATAACTAATGTTAAAAGTCTATAAAACAAAAAACAAGTTTTTGTTATTTTTAAAAATAACTAAAACCTATTTTAAAAATGAGTAAAAATTCACTTTAGCATACTTTTTACCGAATAAATTTTATTTTCAAATTCATTTAAAAAAAAACTAGAATTCGTAACTACCATAAACAAACGTTTAAAAATTAAAACGTAAATTATTCAAAATTATATAAAACCTATATATTTATTTATTTAACTAGTTCATGAAACATGAACTGATCTATATTTGAGTTAAGTTCAATTGATTATAATTTCACAGGCTCTTGATTTTTAATTTTTAATGTTAGTTCTACTCATTTAATTTGTGAATCAAGATTGTCAAACGTTCAAGTGTTAAACCAATTCCATCGAATCAATATAATGTATCCTGCATTGAACTTCTATAAAATTAGTTCAGTTGAATTTCAGCCTTACTTTGTGGTACAATCAATACAAAAAACGATTCCCTACGTTGAATCAAAGAAAATTGCCTACTCGTAAAGGTGAAAATCATTATAATAAGCCAGTTTCCGTGTGGTGTAAAGAAATGTTAATTATTATCATGTAACACCATTAGTAAAGAAAATTAAGCCTTGGTAATTAGTACTAATATTAATACAACAACAAAGCCACCATCTTAAACTGAGAAATCAAAGTAACTACAACACACCATTCTCAAACTGAAAAAAACTATTCCATAAATGTAAATAAATCTTTATTAATTGATTATATATATATATATAACACAAGCATAGGAGCATCTCATGTTCACCGTTAAGCCTGCAGTGAGGATGAACACATATAAACTGTTAGCAAACCAGCAAAAAGCATAACAAGACAGCAGAAATGCACAAATTTTCAAATTAGTAAAATAATCTAAGTTTTAAGAGTGGCTTTAGTTTACAGTACCAAAAACTTTTTCTTGAAAGCTTCTAAATACTCGTTCCTGTCTACTTTTGTCTGCTTGTAACCATCAATCTTATTTGCCTCCTGCAAAGAAAAATTCACAAAAAAAAAATTAAGAATAAATAAAAATTATGAATCAGTAAATCTAAAAAGCAATAAGAATTAAGGGGTCATTCAGGTCTTTCTTTCAAATAGATTATTAATCCCATTTCCACTTAATAAGACAAATTACATATCAATATATCATATCTGAAAAGAATTCTCAATATACACAGAAACTTAAAATATAATATTTCTTTAATATTCTAATAAAGAGATAAAATATCAAATCATGTTTTATAAATGATATAATATTCATAGCAGAAACAAATTATAATTATCTTATGAAAATTTGTAAATGATTACTTATGTTTCTTTCTTTATGTTGGGAAAATTGGTTGACTGAGGCGTGTGGAATCACATTGTCCTTAAGGGTTTATGCGCCTAAGGCGTGACCCCCAGGATACAGCAGTCCTTCTGTGCAATACAGAAGCAGAACTCGCAAAAGGTAGAATTTTCGATGTAAACCCAGAACAGAAAGTATCTCTTAAAATTAGGCAAGTCAGATGTGATTTTTCTAATAAAGGAAAATAAATATAGCGGAAATAAATTGGTCAATTAAATCCCGTTAATGATAAAGACGTTACGGAATAAATAATTTAAACGAGAATTAATTGCCACATTTAATTATAGTAACCGCATCAGATATTATTTTCCATTTAAAATGCAAATCATAACTTCTGATTTTAATAAATGATTAAAAACTTTTAAAATATAAATAAAATTTCTAACAATCCCCCACATATTTCAAAAGTTTTTTTTAAAAAAAATTAGGTTTACATCATAGTGCAAATGCATCAGATCTGGTGTCTTCTGGACTATGACCAAACCCTAGACAAATAAACTTAACTTACAGTGAATTGGTGAAGCAAAGCTTCTATGAACCAAAATCACTTTAATGTAAGATAGCGGTCTACCTATCACATTACACTTCGCGACTCTTTTTGCTGTTTTCGCTGTTTTGCGCGAATAGGCCTTGCGCGTGCCTGGTGATTCATGAGTGTTCTAGAAATTTCGCCATTTAATTTCATAGGAGCGGCCTCACTCCACACTCACATAGGTGTTTCCATCAAGTGTATAACGCACTTTTATACACCACCCATAAGGGATATGAAAATCATTAAAAGCTTTTAAGCTTAACCATCATTCAGTGCAGTCTAGCACTTCTCACATACACCATAGGAAGAGAAAAATAAAAGAGTGCTAGCAAGACTAACTAAGTGACTTGTTATTACCCATATGAACCTTCTTCATGGGATCTCCAATCACCAAGGTTGGGTTCCCATCACTGTTAGTTACAAAAGTCTCATTCCCCTCGGTGTTTGACTCACTAGTTTTTCACTTTGTAAGTCTCAAGATCAAAATAATCTTTGATCCATGATTTGTAGCTACGTTACTTAATTATAATATACATGTACATGTCTCAATATAAATATTGTTATTTGTTTTTGCCTATTGGCACAATATACGCTTATTAGCCTTAAAATTTACCAAGTAAAACAATAACTTGGCCTCCATTTTTAATTTAGATGACTCAAGTCTACTTAGATAAATTCTAAGTGACAACTCCTTTTGAGGGTAAAATAAATTCACGTAGGAATTTATTCTTGAAAAAATTATTCATCATTGTGTCATTAAAATACAATGGAACACATAATATCAAAATTTATTTATGATAACTCTGTCAAGAATAAAATAAATTCATTTATGAATTTATTCTCATTTAAATTATTGGATTCAATCAACATCATATTTGCATCATCATATCATTAGTATGATGGAAATCTTTTCATATCTCATTAAAATTAAATCCAATAATCTTCCTATAATTTGGACACTTGTATTAGACAACAAAATCATTTTTTTAATGTCACCTATCATAAGGGATCTTATTAGAGCACTGGCTGCAAGAGCAAATATGGTGCAGGCCAGGAACAAAAATAAGAGGTATGATAACAAAAAGTCCTTTGATCATTTTCCTGCTAGACAACTTAATTCTGCTAATCCCACTGCCTTCAAAAAGAAGGGTTTTTGCTTTGTGTGTGGTAAGCCAGGTCACCATGCTCCGGCATGTAGATACAGGAAGAGAAACGATATTCCTCCTAAGCCAAGAGTTAATTTGGCTGAAGGAGATGACAATGATGTTATTGTTGCGGTTGTTTCTCAAGCCTTAATTGTGGCCAATGTGAGTAAATAGGTGGTAGACTCTGGGGCTACCAAGCACATATGTGTGAACCGTGATTTGTTTACCTCCTACAAAGTTGTGGGGGAAGGAGAAGAATTTGTGTATCTCGGTGATTCTCGAAAGGCCGATGTCCTTGGTAAAGGGAAAGTTTTTCTCAAACTCACATCTGGAAAGACCTTGGCACTTAATGATGTGCTTCATGTACCTTGTATTAGAACAAATTTAATTTCTGTTGCTCTTTTGGGAAAAGTAGGAATTAAGGTTTCTTTTGAGTCTGATAAGATCATCATGACCAAAAATGATGTTTTTGTTGGAAAAGGATATTATGATCATGGACTCTTTGTTTTGAATATTTCTACTGATAATAATAATGTTTCATCTTCTGCGTATATTGTTGATTCGTATGATTTGTGGCATGCTAGACTAGGACATGTTAGTTTTAAATATTTGAAAAAATTACGTGATGATGGTATGATCTCCGATTTTCAACATGCGAATTTAAACAAATGTGATATATGTGTTGAATAAAAAATAACGAAAAAATCATGTTTTCCTATGAACCGTGAGTCTGAGTTACTTTCGTTAATTCATTCCGATTTAGGTGATTTAAAACAAGCTGTAACTAGAGGTGGTAAAAAATATTATGTGACTTTTATTGATGATTTTTCAAGATACACTAAGATTTATTTAATTAAAAATAAAGACGAAGCTTTTGATATGTTTTTAATTTATAAAGCCGAAGTGGAAAATCAATTAAATAAAAAAATTAAAAGGGTAAGGTCTGATAGAGGAGGTGAGTATATTCTTTTTAATGATTTTTGTGAAAAAGAAGGGATAATACATGAAATAACTCCACCATATTCACCTGAGTCTAATGGTGTAGCTGAAAGAAAAAATAGGACTCTAAAAGAAATGATGAATGCTTTGCTTGTCTCTTTATCTATACCCAATAATCTTTGGGGAGAAGCTATATTGTCTACATGTCATATACAAAATAGGATTCCTTATAAACATTCTGGTAAAACACCTTATGAATTATGGAAAGGTTATAAGCCTAACTTAGATTATCTAAAAGTGTGGGGGTGTTTAGCTAAAGTAATGTTGCCTGATCCTAAAAAGAAAAAGATAAGATCTAAGACTTGTGATTGTATGTTTATTGGTTATGCTCAAAATAGCGCTGCCTATCGGTTTTTAGTTGTGAAAAGCGATATTATTGCATGTAATTCTATCATTGAGACTAAAAATGCTGAGTTTTTTGAGCATATATTTCCTATGTATATTGATCGTGTTTCTTGTGAACCTGTTGTTGATATTGAAAATATTTCTAGTTCACAAATGAATGAACCTATTAATATTTCTAGTGAACCTTTGTGTGATGCCTCTGAAAAACCATATGAAGAATTAAGAAGAAGTAAGAGACAAAGAAAAGAAACATCTTTTGGAAATGATTTTTATACCTATCTGGTTAACAATGAACCATTAAATTTTAATGAAGCAATTTCTTCTTCTGATGCTGTATTTTGGAAAGAAGCGATTAAAATTGAATTAGACTCTATTTTAAAAAATAAAACCTGGACTTTAGTAGATTTACCTCTGGGAGCCAAACCTATTGGCTGTAAATGGATTTTTAAAAGAAAATATTTTCCTGATGGATCAGTTGATAAATATAAAGCCCGTTTAGTAGCTAAAGGTTTTACTCAAAAACAAAATATTGATTATTTTGATACTTTTGCTCCCGTAACCAGGATTGCTTCTATAAGAGTTTTAATCGCTTTAGCATCCATTTATAAACTTGTTATTCATCAAATGGATGTAAAAACTGTTTTTTTAAATGGTGATTTAGAAGAAGAAATTTATATGGTTCAACCAGAAGGTTGTGTGGTTTCTGGTCAAGAAACTAAGGTTTGTAAACTTCTTAAATCTTTATATGGATTAAAACAAGCACCAAAACAGTGGCATGAAAAATTTGATAGTGTATTAACTAGAAATGGGTTCTCTTATTCAGAAGTTGACAAGTGTGTATATACAAAAGTAGAAAATGGTGAATGTGTGATTGTATGCTTATACGTGGATGACATACTTATTTTTGGTACAAATGATGATATAGTAATTAATACAAAACAATTTCTTGCTAACAATTTCGATATGAAAGACATGGGTGAGGCAAGTGTTATCTTGGGTGTTAAAATCATAAGGAAGGATAATAATATAATGCTCTCTCAAGAACATTATATTGAGAAACTTCTTCGGAAGTTTGAATATTTTGAGTCAAAACCAGTGAGTACTCCTTATGATGGCAACACTCAATTAAAGAAAAATAGAGGAGAACCTGTGTCTCAATCCAAACATGCTCAAATTATTGGGAGCCTATTACATTTAATGAATTATTCGAGACCTGACATAGCATATGTTGTGGGCAGATTGAGTAGATATACTCATAATCCTAATAATGAGCATTGGGTTGCTTTAGCAAGATTAATGAAATATTTGAGAGGTACCATGAATTATGGTATATTATATAATGGATATCCCGCAGTATTAGAAGGATACTGTGATGCCAACTGGATCTCAGATTCAGATGAGACAAAATCCACTAGTGGTTATGTGTTTACACTAGGTGGTGGTGCTGTTACTTGGAGATCAGTCAAACAAAATATTATTGCAAGATCTACTATGGAGTCAGAGTTTATTGCTCTAGAATTGGCTGGTAGTGAGGCTGAGTGGTTAAGAAACTTCTTAGCAGATATTCCATTAGGAATAAAACTAACACCTTCAATATTTATGCATTGTGATAGTCAATCGGCGATAGCCATTGCTAAAAATAAATCTTACAATGGTAAGAACAGACACATCCGTTTGAGACACGATGTGGTAAAGCAGCTGCTAAATAATGGAATAATATCCATAGAGTATGTGAAGTCAGAAGTGAATTTGGCTAATCCTCTAACAAAACCTTTGGGAAGAAAGGTTGTTTATGAAACATCGAGGGGAATGGGACTTGAGCCTACAATAAAATTAACAATGATGGGAACCCAACCTTTGTGATTGGAGATCCCATGAAGAAGGTTCATATGGGTAATAACAAGTCGTTGTTAATCCTCTAGCACTATTTCTTCCTCCATTCCTATGATGTGTGAAGTGCTAGGCTACAAAGAACGAGAGGTTAATTATTAAATTTTAATGATTTTCATATCCCTTATGGGTGGTGTATAAAATGTAGGATACACTTGATGAAGTCACCTATATGAGTGTCAAGTGAGGCCGCTTGCATGAGATTCAGGCAAATCTCTAAAGCACTCATGAATTACCAGGCACGCGCACGGCCTATTCGCGCAAAACGGTGAAAACAGCTAAAAGAGTCGAGAAGTGAAATGTGATAGGTAAACCGCTATCTTACATTAAAGTGATTTTGGTTCATAGAAGCTTTGCTTCACCAAAATTACTGTAAGTTAAGTTTATCTGTCTAGGGTCTGGTTCATAGTCCTAAAGACACCAGATCTGATGCATTTGCATAATGATGTAAACCGGATATATAATTTTTTTTTTAAATTAAAAAAATAAAAATAAAAGAAACTTTTGAAATATGTGGGGGATTGTTGGAAAATTTGCTTATTTCAAAAGTTTCTAGTCCCACATTGCTTGGACAACATTTCTCTTAAGGCTTTATATATAGAAAGAGAATTTATGGTGGTAAACAAGATAGAAAGGAAGTGGGCTCGCGCGCAAGTTACTTTGGGCCGAAATATGTGTTTCATGTGCAAATCTGATGATTTGCCCCCCTGCGCGCACGATGATATATGTCGTTCCTTTTTATCACTTAAATTCTTTTTCTTTAATTTGAATTTTAAATTTGAAAAGCCTATCTGAGAAAGTCATTTATTGGGGCGTTTAATTTTAGAACGTTACGATTTGTTTTTAAAGGGTATATCGTACCAGGTTATCTGATTAATTCTGGTTAATAAGTATGATTAATATTTTGAATTTTGTAACGTCTCATTAACACGGAATTAATCAGTTTAATGTTATGTTTATGATATTAAAAACAAATCGGTATACGTTTTTGTGTATAATATATGTCTTTCCGGGTTTACACAAGATACACGCTTAACCTTTTGCTAGTTCTGCTCCTGTTCTATTCAGACGGACTGTTGTATCCTGGGGGTCACGCGCTACGCGAACAAACCCTTAAGCCCAGTGTGCTTCTCACACGCCTCAGTCTTACATTTTCTCTAACAATTCAATCTTAATTCTGCTATTTTTTTAAAATCTTAAGGGTTTATTTCCCGTTTAAAAGTGGCGCAACCAAAGTGATCAATGGTAACCGAAAGTGACACTGTTAGTTTGGCTCCATACTTTGTATGTCAAGTAAGTACATTTTATATCTTATGTCCTGGTAGTAAATCAAGAAAGCTCTCATGACTTTAATCTTCTAACATGCTCATTTGTTTTATAATCCGATAAGTTGTGCTTGATTTTTAAATATATTTTTTTTAAAAAAATAAAATAAATAAAAGTAATTTGGGATGAATATAAAGAGGTTATAGATTTATGTCTGATTGTTGATGGACTTAACATTTTTTTTTGTGATACATATATAAAAAAATGGATAATTGGTCTGTTAAGTTTGTTTTTAGCATACTGTTACTAGTCCTAATCTAATTAAAAAGTGTAGAAAAATATTTTTATGCAATTGTATGCTATTTTGTGAAAGCTATATTAATGATTAAAATAGAATGCTATATTTGAGAAAAAAAATGGAAAAGTCCACTAGTTGTTATATATACTTGCACTATTTGAATGGATGAAATGTTATATCAATGATGATCCGGTCTCAATACCGGTATCCGATCTGCAAGACGTATTTCAACGTCTTTATCAAGACATCTACATGTAACCGGTGTCATCGGTATACATCCGGACTGTAATTCCGTATCAGGCGTTCTCCCTATACCGGTTGTTCAGGATAACGCCATGACATCGGACAACACACACGTCACTATACAAAAGACAAGGATCATTGCTACAGGGATCGATCAATAAATCCCCTGCACTACGAGCCAAATTCTGCTCACGGGGATGGTCAACTTGTTCCCTAATCCTAGTCTATATTCTCCATGCTCAATATAAAATAGCCACTTGACCCAATCATGCTGGTAAGTGCGCAATAAAATAATGCTAATGGGAGTTAGTGGTTCCCCACTAACGAGTCCTCGTAAAACGAGCCAATCAGGTATATGAACTCATTTCATTAATGAAGTGGAGGATCTTCAACTGATTTGACGAACAATTACTCTCTGAAATACATTCCTTACTTGGAATATCATCACTAACTTGAGCGTCGGAGAATCTTTGCAGGTGACACCACCATTCGCCCATTTCAACGCGTTAGGTCGGTGTGAAGGACCTCCAGGACGCCCAATCCGCTCTCCTCACTCAAGGACAACGGATACTTACACCGGATACCCATACATCCGGTCTCCTATACGGTATTTACATACTGTTTGTGATTGACTTGAGTCCGGATCTCTAGACCCCGGTTCAGGATAGATCATTGGCACGCCCGGTGGGACACGTTAAAGTTATTCCCACTTCTCGTTTAAGAAGTCTGATCTCTTATTATGGAAGGCAATGGGAGAAACCAACCAGATGGGCACGTGGAAGACATCACTGCCCACGAACAACCAGTGAACAGGCACTTAGCTCTCGAGTCGCCTGTGGAAAGTTCAAGAAGAATGGTGCAGGTTTCAGCACTAAATCTAAAGGATGAGATGATAAGAAAGTTGATGGAGGAACTGATGGAATTGAAACGTGAAAGAAAGAGCGTGGAGGAGAGAGCCATGTCTTTGATCAAGGGGACACATCACACAACCGAGGGAGAAAAATCCTCTACCCCCCAGTATTCAAATATCCCCACATTTGAAGGGAAGGAACAGATCCACGATTCTGATAAGAGAGTTGTTAAAGGGAAGAGGAGGCTGATGACAGCCTCTCCAGTAACTTATAAGCTCACAGTTCCTTTTTCAAGGAGACTTATGAGTGTACGCATCCCTAAGCACCTACAGACTACTCAACCTCTCTCTATAGAAAAATACAATGGTGAAACTGATCCTACTAAGCATCTTGATGCTTATACACTCGAAGTCATGTACCTGGGGGCAGATGAAGATGTCATGTACAGGATGTTCCCTCGGACTCTTGTTGATGATGCCCTTAGCTGGTTCAAGAAGCTACCATCAGGTTCCATTGACTCATGGGAAGAAATGGCAACAGTGTTTATGGACCACTTTGTCATTTCCAGTGATATTCCCAGAACATCTCATACCTTAGCTCAGATTAGGCAGGGGGAACATGAAACTCTCAAGGATTTCTTGAAGAGGTTTCACAAGGAAGCAGCTGCTGTTCCAAACTTGGTAGAAGCACTACGATTGCACATAGCAATAGAAGCTTTGCAACCGAGCTCTGCTTTTGCCCTGTCGTTGGCAAAGAATCCTCCAGTGAATTTTGAAGAATTCAGGAGGAAAGCATCCAAGTATGTGAGCATTGAAATACACTTGGAAGCAACAGTGGCGAGAGGGAAATCCCCCACGTTACAACGGAGTGATAAGAGCAGATCCAGATCGGATCCCATGGAAAGACCGTGCCGTGGCGATGCCTTCGATAGCTCAGCTCCACAGCGTTAAGCAGAACGGATGCATGCATTCGACAATTATGCTCCATTAAATTCTGAACGATCTCAAATTCTTAGGGAGATCGGATGTCCAACCCTTATTGCGTACGGGGTCAGGACTCCGCCCCAACTTCGCAAACAGGGTGACCCTCGGAAATACTGCGAATTCCATGAGCAAGAGGGCCATTCAACAGACGAATGTCAGGCTCTGATGAATACTATTGAGACCCTGATCCGAGAGGGTAAACTCAAACAATACCTTACTTAGGTTTTTCTCGATCGGGTTTTACCAAGAAGGTCTAATGAGTCATAACCCTGACTCATCTCTCTTTCTCTCTTTTGTAATTCATAATTAATGAAATACTCTAAATGATTCACCCATTGTCTTTATGATTTTATTTGATGCACAACACTGTTGTGACAAGATACTTTCAGGACGGATGATCCTAACAATGTATCCGCTGTTAGCGATGAACCTCTTCGAAGGTACAACTGGGTGAACCACCCCATTCGAAGGCCCAGATTGTAGGATTAAACCGAACTCTGGGTACGGTTAGTAAGTTTGGCTGAACACCGGTGAAGGCTCGGATTGTAGGATTGAACCGAACTCCGAGTACGATTAGTAGGTTTGGCCGAACGTCGGTGAAGGCCCAGATTATAGGATTAAACCGAACTCTGGGTACGGTTAGTAAGTTTGGCTGAATACCGGTGAAGGCTCGGATTGTAGGATTGAACCGAACTCCGAGTACGACTAGTAGGTTTGGCCGAACGTCGGTGAAGACCTGAGTTGTAGGATTAAACCGAACCTCAGGAAATGGGTTGTAGGATTGAACCGAATCCCATTCTAAGAACGGTAAAAGGGTAGAACCCAACACCGTATTGAAGGCTTGGGTGCAGTAAGCTGGTTCTTCTTCAAGACCACGCTGAACCCCAAGTAACGGGCGCAGTAGGTTCAGGATTAGCCCTGATCTGAACCCCGTGTTGAAGGCTCGGATTGTAGGATTAAACCAAACTCTGAGTACGCTTAGTAGGATTGACCGAACGTCGGTGAAGAATCGTCATGGGGTAAAACCAAAGACCGATTGAAGAACGGTTAGTAGGATTAAACCGAACACCAAATACGACATGGATTGTAGGATCAAACCGAACTCCAAACACAACAAGTAAGTTATACTGAACTCCAAATTAATGCTCTCTTTTGAAGTTCTTTATTTGGAAGTTTTATAGCTTTAAATTCTGAGTCATCAATTCTTCAATTGAAACCTGACTCATAAACTCCGACACAAAAATAATTCATTCAGGTACGCCACAGTCTTAGGCACATTCACCCGAAACCTTTCAGTCGGAAATATTTACATTCGAAATTACCAAATAGAGGAATTTCTATCCGAAGTCCTCACTCTTAAGAACTCTCACGTGAAAGTATCACTCAGAGTTCGTTCAGAGTACTGATCACCTAATAATACTGGGGGACAGCATCAACAGTTTAACGAATATCTTGAGGAATGAACTCTTGATGAAACGATCTCACAATCATTCCCCTTCAAGATTAGCATTACAAGCCGTTCTCATGACAATGACATGTTTACCCATAACGGCTTTTCTCATTATGATATTTACGACCAAAAGGCCTGACTTTCAAGAGGCAAGATACGCTTCCTACCAGGCTTTTATATCAAATTATCCATACTTGACAAAAAAGATACTCTATCTTTCCTGCCGAATCGAGTCTTTGGCTATCAAAATGCCTATGCATGAAAACGATAGTTATACGTCTCTATCCGTTCTCCATCTTGCATGTAAACATCCGGAATGAAGGTTCTACGTCCATACCTGATCTTCACTACTTAAGTCCGGAACGATTCAATACACATGCAATCCCTCTATTAAAGCTGTTTTCTACTAAACGTACTACGATCATACAGCTCATATAAGCAAATCTACTAATTCCTCACATCAGCTAGGGGGCTAGTAGAGTACTACTGATATCTGATTTTGGATACGAAAATTGAACACTCAATCCATACGATTGGAAAAATGTCTCCAGGACGGATGATCTCAATCACCTATTCTGTGATTCGATGATGTAACTCCTGGTACGAATAATTCCAATCATCTCCCCAGGACTGATGATCTCAATCACCTATTCTGTGATTCGATGATGTAACTCCTGGTACGAACAATTCCCATCATCATACTTATGATGGAAGCTTTTGAAAATTGAGAAGCATTCACACAATTTGTACTCCTACGATTGAAAAAATGTCTCCAGGACGGATTATCTCAATCACTTAATCTGTGATCTGACGATGTAACTCTTGGCGTTGTGTACTTTTCCAGAACGGATAATCTCAATCACTCATTATGTGATCTGACGATGTAACTCCTGACGTTGTGTACTTGACCAGGACGGATGATCTCAATCACCTATTCTGTGATCTGACGATGTAACTCCTGGCGCCGTACACATCCCAAGGACGGATGATCTCAATCACCTATTATGTGATCTGACGATATAACTCCTGGTGTCGTACACATCCCCAAGACGGACGATCTCAATCACCTATAAAGTGATTCGATGATATAACTCCTGATACAAACAATCCCCATCATCATTCTTATGATGGAAGATTTTGAAAGTTAATCCGCACTTTCGCTCTCAAGTGGTACTCTCCCAGGACGGATACTCTTTATCACCTATTCTGTGGTACAATGATGTAACTCCTGGCATAGACAAACTCCCATCATCATCCTTATGATGGAAGGCTCAAACTCCCATCATCATCCTTATGATGGAAGGCTCAAACACCACTTTCTTACACCTGTGCAGTTCCCCAAACTCGGAACAATACTCTCACAATGGACGACATCGTTCTCTCCAGTGAGAGTAACACAAATTAATAATAGTCATCCGTCCTGTTACACCACTTTTGTTAACAACGGATCGGCTCTTTCTCTCCCCAAAGGAATTAAGGATCATGCCCTAAAGACAGGCACCTTCTTCTTAACACGCACTTGGGGACATGTATATATATTTATCCGTTCTAAATCCATTTGTTGTTTAATCTTCCGAGGCAATGATTTCAATTCGACCTCAAGGTTAATTATACAGAACAGATTAACAACGACTTAAATATACATGAAATGTTGAAGACAAATTTCTTAAATGAAGTTTATTCATAAAGGACGAAATTACATAATTGTTCAAAACCGGAGTTGATCCCGGTACACAACTTTACATATAAATGAAAACAAGACTACGAGGGAGGAACCTGCTCTTCAGCTTTCTGTGCCTCCTCAGCATCAGGCTCTTGTGTCCCTTCCTTTGGGACTTCCTCAGGAATATCCCCTTCGGGAACCTCGGTTCCTTCCACAGATGAAGGAACCTCAGACGTAGGAAAGACGAAATCCGGTCCCATACTTTGACCCTCAGGATGAGGAGGCAAACCGTATAAGGACGTCGGAGGATCTTCATGACGACTATCAACCACTGCGACTAACTTTCCTCCATGGAATTCATAGAACGGATCCATTCCATGGAATTCATAGAACGGATCCTTTAATCTGAGAACGGTTCTTTGCAAATAATAATAAATGCCAAGGAACTGTTATACGCGTAAGCTTACCGATATTCAGACCTCTCGCAGGTTGAGTAGCTTATGTGAACAACCACTCAGTCCCTCACACAAGCTAGGGGACATATGATCCGGTCTCAATACCGGTATCCGATCTGCAAGACGTATTTCAACGTCTTTATCAAGACATCTACGTGTAACCGGTGTCATCGGTATACATCCGGACTGTAATTCCGTATCAGGCGTTCTCCCTATACCGGTTGTTCAGGATAACGCCATGACACCGGACAACACACACGTCACTGTACAAAAGACAAGGATCATTGCTACAGGGATCGATCAATAAATCCTCTGCACTACGAGCCAAATTCTGCTCACGGGGATGGTCAACTTGTTCCCTAATCCTAGTCTATATTCTCCATGCTCAATATAAAATAGCCACTTGACCCAATCATGCTGGTAAGTGCGTAATAAAATAATGCTAATGGGAGTTAGTGGTTCCCCACTAACGAGTCCTCGTAAAACGAGCCAATCAGGTATATGAACTCATTTCATTAATGAAGTGGAGGATCTTCAACTGATTTGACGAACAATTACTCTCTGAAATACATTCCTTACTTGGAATATCATCACTGACTTGAGCGTCGGAGAATCTTTGCAGGTGACACCACCATTCGCCCATTTCAACGCGTTAGGTCGGTGTGAAGGACCTCCAGGACGCCCAATCCGCTCTCCTCACTCAAGGACAACGGATACTTACACCGGATACCCATACATCCGGTCTCCTATACGGTATTTACATACTGTTTGTGATTGACTTGAGTCCGGATCTCTAGACCCCGGTTCAGGATAGATCAAATGATATTTGATGATTTACATAATTACATTCAAAGCAAATAATTTTGAAAAATTATGATGCATTATATTTGCTAAAATTTATATAATTAAAAAATGTATTAAACTCAAAATTTGAGCTTTGGTATATTAAATACTAAGAGTGGTATATTGGTTAGTTTTATGTTGTGATGTTATGTTGGTCTTGTCTCTATTTCTTTCATTGTGACCATTAACGTGGTGGTGATATATTGCATAAGGCTTATTGAAATTTGTATACCTGGCGAAAATTCTTTAAATTTGTGTGCCTGTCGTCGTGAGTAACAGGGATGAATACATTTTTTTAAAAAAAAATCCTAATAACTTTTTATTGCAATTTAATATGCATAACTTGTTACATTTGTGTAACTTTCTAGTCATGATGAGTGTTTTCTACACTAATTATTATTGTTATGAACAGATATAAAAAAAATGTATTATTCCTTTTTAAGATGATGATGAAATCTATTTTTGTTTTCCTTGTTATATTTAATAATTGTATTATTAATTGTTAAAAAAATGGGTGAACTACTTGATATATGAATATCATGATGTTGAAACTATGGTTGAAACTTAATTTGAATATATTATGTGTGATCCATGACATATATGTATATGCTAAATATTGAGTTATTGTTTTTGCTAAAAATTTTTGCTCAAATTTATAAGAGACTTGATTTTTTTTATTGCATTTTAACCATTGAAAATTGATAGCTAAAAATGTTTTGTTATGGGAGTTTTTGTAATTTGTGATATGCATGATATTTAATGTGTTTACTAAAAAAAAAGGACAAAGATGATGATGAGTCTATGATGATTTGTGAAATTAAACCCTTAAGATTGTTGGGAAAATTGGTTGACTGAGGCGTGTGGAATCACACTGTCCTTAAGGGTTTATGCGCCTAAGGCGTGACCCCCCAGGATACAGCAGTCCTTCTGTGCAATACAGGAAGCAGAACTCGCAAAAGGTAGAATTTTCGATGTAAACCCAGAACGGAAAGTATCTCTTAAAATTAGGCAAGTCAGATGTGATTTTTCTAATAAAGAAAAATAAATATAGCGGAAATAAATTGGTCAATTAAATCCCGTTAATGATAAAGACGTTACGGAATAAATAATTTAAACGGGAATTAATTGCCACATTTAATTATAGTAACCGCATCAGATATTATTTTCCATTTAAAATGCAAATCGTAACTTCTGCTTTTAATAAATGATTAAAAACTTTTAAAATATAAATAAAATTTCTAACACTTTATGTGTGTGTATATACCTACCTCAATCCATGTGGCAAGTTTGGGCCTTCCTGCTGTGATGTCATGCTTAAAAATTTCAGGGAAGATAATTTGGAACCTCTCAAGAAATGAAACATAGGCAATATCCGCCTGATAATAACCACGGTTTATAAATCATCAGAATCTTGGAAAACAAATGTATACACATATCATGATTCATACATGTTTGCTTATGCTATAACAATGTCCATTTGATTTCCCTCCTATGTGGTTGAATCAGAGTGCAGAGATTGCAGAAATGAATGAATATAGTTGCTCTTAGTGGCCAAGTTTATGAAATTTCAAGACTGCCAAATAGTAGTTTAGTTAAACTCACCAAACTAAATTGGCCAAGGAAGAACGGTCCATCATCAAATTTACTAAGAGCACTCTCCAAGTAATCAAAAGCAGCACCTGGTTCAAATAACCATTTTTAAAACCATCTAGTTCTGCTCCTCATTGTATCTTTTCTCTGACTCAGAAACTTAAATTCTTACTTGTTTCTTGTACAGTATCACCTTTCAATGAAGAGTATATGCCATTGGTGAATGTGTCAACATAGGATATCAACTGCTCACCGTATTCTCTCTTGGCAGGATCCTGCAAATTTTTTCCTCTCAGCATAACTTATCTTCAATAGGGAAAAATGGGTGGCATTTGCAATGAAGTAAACTCTCAAGTTTAAGGATAAATCCAATAGAGAAAAATAACATACAAAAGATGGATAATTTGAATTTTTTTAAATCTTAGGAACTAAAATACATTATCTGACTAATTTAACAGTTTACTCATTCTGAATGAATAGTATATAGTATATAGTATATACAGTTCTTACACTAGGAAACAGAGGTGTCCCTTCAAAGTTGGCATCTATATATCTGATCAAATCAAGACTTTCTCCCAATACCTTGCCATTGTGCTCCAAAGAAGGCACCTGTAAGATTAACATAAGAAAAACATGTGATGATATATCAAGCACACCAAATAACTCTCTCTGGTTAAAGTACACACACACACACACCTTATTCTTAGGGTAAACTTTCTCCTTATACCAAGAAGGCCTGTTTTTAAGGTCAATAGGAACCAATTGGATCTGATCTTGCAGTCCCTTCATTTCACAAATCAATCAATAACATACAATACAAATGTGAGACAAGGCTTTCATTGGTATTAATTTCTAATAAGAAACTAGATTTTCTAGCAGAAGAACTTGAAAAATGAAAGAAAAGGACATAGGAAATAGGAATGAAAACAACCTTACAGTTCCTAGCAATCCATGCACGTTGTGCATAAGGGCACATATAGCAAATGTACAGCCTAAAAATTAAGACAATCCAAATGACATTATACTCTAAGAAGCAAAATTAATGGACAATAGAGATGATTAATTTGGATTAATGGAAGACAATAAATGTTAATTATGCTACCTCGTTGTTCCATCAAAAAATGGGAGTGGTTCGGAGATGGAAGTTAATAAACAAAAAGGAACATAAGCTTAGAAAAGGTGAAATTGTCAAATTACTAAATAAACACTAATTAAGGATGATTTTTTTGTTTTATATATATAATGCAGTGGAATATATTATCATACGAAGTTGCCATTGATATATACTATATCTTTCTCTTGATCTCAAACAAAAAGTGATGAAATGACTAATTGTATATATGTAGCAAATATAGAATGGATCCCACATTGAAGAGCATCGTGATGAATTCATAGGACATAATTTGCACTGTGAAGGTTGACGTTGCAAGCAGTGACGAAATTATTGTTTTGCATACTGTTGTGGCGGCAACATACATTGCGTTTGAGATTTGCTGTATACCACTCAAATTAGTTAATTAAAATTGTTTATTAAAACTCACTGTTTTAGAAATCTTTTTCCCCCCTAAACCTTCTTTTTTTTAACTTTGAATTCTATAATTTTTTTCCTTTTATTTAATATTTTCCTTCATTTTTTTCATTGTTTTCAACTTCAAATTTTAATCTCAATTTTAAATTTTAACAAAACATCGTACTATTTTTGGTAACATTTTTTATATGACACACAAAACTTTAAACTAATTAAAAGATTATAAAAGCAGTTACATTTTTTGTTTGAAAAATATTTCTATTATTTAAATCTTCTTTCCATTTGAATTCTTGTATTTTTATTTTTTTTTATTTTTTTAATACTCTCTTTCACGTTTTCAGTTTGAAATTTAAGTTTGAATTTAAAATTTTTGAAAAACTACAAAGTAATTACTTTGTAACTGATTTGTTGTAATATCCCAATTATTAAAATTAATTAATTGCGCTATATAAAATTAATAAATAAATTATTTGAGTATTGGTGAATTAAATTAAATTGATTCAGAAATTTTAATTAGTGATGAGATTAAACTAATTAATTAAAATTGATTAACTAAGAAATTAGTTTTAAACTAAATTGTGATGTTGATATGTTGTAAATTATGAAACTAGATGTTGATATATTGTGAGAACTGTTGATTTTATTGATGAGGAGTAATATGATGAAATAGGGTTATTATGGATTGAGAAAGTGAATCATGATGTGACTAGAAGAGAAGTGATTGAGATGCCTGAGTGGCATTCATGTGGTCCCCGAGTGATGGTCGGTGTGCCAGGACGTTGTGATGGTCGTTGTGTCGGGACATTGTGTTATGACATTGTCCCAGGGTGATGTTAAATATATATGTTATGCCCAAGTGTTGTGAATGTAGGGTGAAATGGCGTTAAGACAAAGCAATGTTGAACTATATGACCATGTACAGGTGACTGTTGTGTGTAAACGTAGGCCTTGAGCCTTGATGAATTATATTGAATAATTGTGGTAGACTTAGATCCGATTGGTAGATATGGCTGGTAATGAGATAGGAAGGTGATGTATAGTTTGGAGTTTGAATTGACAAATTCAATTACCTAAGATCATGTTTTAAGAAGGGAAATGACTAATTGAGTTAACTGCATAGGTGATTTTGAGTTCCAGTGGGATTTAAAGTTCCCGAAAAGTGTCAATGGATCCCTAGACATATTTGAAACTTGTGTGTGAAATGAGATCGCCATTTAGATGAGGTTTGATAAAGTTTTGGTATGGGAATTGAGTGAAAATAACTTAAATGTATTTTTCTGCATAACTTCACGATATGGAGGAATTTTTTAGCATAAAGTGCAACAACAGGTCTGAAATGAGTTGTAGATAGTGCATGTAAATTTTCGTAGCATTTAAAGGTCAAAGTCAGGAGTTGCAGAAGTTGGGTCGAAAGCTAAAATCTACATAAAAATTGCATCTGTATTGATGGTAATTGATTACTAGCTTTTTTTAGGAACTACGTCTCGTCTAGGCCTAGGCTAAATTAACTCTTGCGTTCTTCACTAAAGTTGTAGATAATTGAGTTACAAACATTTTCTCTTTTAATTCACCTATAACGGAGGTCCACGGCTTAAGTTATGCCTAAAATACTATAAAGTGTCCATGTTAAAAATTGTATGCAAAACGGTTTTACATTTTCATGAATTGAGTGATTTTAGAGGCATAATTAGCATTTGACCCTTTCTTAACATTTGTAGATAATTGAGTTGTGGAGGTGTACCAATTGAATTCACCTCAATTAAAGTTTTATAGCTCCCGTTACATATAAGTTTTTCATCTAAAAAGTATTTCGAATAACATTTGAAATCAACACTAAATATTAGATGATGTTGTTTGTCAAATTCTATTTATATAACAAGTTATCATTTAAGACCAAGACAGAAACATAAAGAGCAGTGAAAGCTATGACAAAACCCGAAACAGAAATTAACCAACAAAAGACAGCAAATAGGCTATTACATCAGAGAACAAAGAAGCTTCTAAAAGCAAGAAAAACATAATGCAGAAAATGTTTATCAGTCAGCTTATTCCACTCCCATACACCAAACCACTTGTAGCAATTCTAAAAGGACTAAAACAGTTTTCCTTCAAGGATACACAGATAAGGTTAACACTTAAAACCAAACCAGTGAGGTAAAAGCTAAGATGAACCCACTAAGCACTAATTTCCGCAGCAGCAAAGGAGGTCAGCACCAGGGAGAAACAGAAAAACTAGTAAGACAGGACAGTAACAGACAACCAGAAATTCAAGACAGCAACAAATATCCAAAACCAAGACGGCACCAGAAAGAAATAAAATAAAATCAAGAATGCAAAACAAACAAAGAAGAACCTGGTTGTTCCATCAAAGAGAGGTGGTGGTTCAGAGGTGGCATTCAACGTGGGAGGACGAATTTCTTGCACACTTCTATATTATTAATTACATGACAACGTTAGATACGAAATTCGATTAATTTCATACAAATAGTAAAGAAAATTTTCAATTGACAATATGAATAAAAAGTATTTATTAATTCTTACGCAGATGCCATTGATCTAATGATCTTGGGAAATACGAGTGATCGGATATGATGGGTGTTTACTTGCAACATTCAATGCAACCATTGCTTAGTTTTTATATTAAGTTTTTAGTTCTGTGCAGGCGCCACCAATGACGACTTTATTGCCTTTAGTTTGAATTAACACTTTGTTAATGTTATATAATTCAACTTTATAAGCACTGTAATATTTTTTATGTGTATATTTTTCAAAGATAGTTATAGAATTTTATTATAGTTGAGACTTGTTCGGATAAGAATGTTTACTGAAAATTGAACATGTGTAATTTTTTCGATTCATTGATGTAAGTATTGTAATATTTAATAGAATGTCTTTCTATTTCGGAAAATATTTCTCTATCCATTGTTATGGCGAGGCATCAATTGGTAAGTTCCAGAAGCAACAGAGTCAACCACGGACCAAGTTTGCGGGGAGAATATCAAATTTGAATACTGAAGATTATTCCATAAGCTAACTGAAGGATGATATAGAATATTAGTTGCATTATTTCTTTATTTGAGATGAACGTTGAATCTTGAATTCTAAGGCTTTTGTGTGTGTTTTCTTTTGTTCTTGTGTTATTGTCGAGTTTCATAGCGTAATCATTTATTATTTAAATTGGTAAAAACAAGTTTGGCATCTACCAAGGTGTAGACACGCCCATGAAAGTTAAAGAGTTGAGAAGAGGAGAGAAATAAAATAGTGCTCATGAAGAATTCATGCTATAGAAAAGAAAAATAGGTGAGTAAATGATAAAAATCGTTGAATATAAAATTAAAATAATTTAATAAGAAATAAACCATGATAAAAATAATTTAATTTATATGGTTTTGAATTTTAAAAAGTTGTTTATTTTATAATTATAATCATAATTATTTTACACACGAAAAACAATAATAAAATAATAATATTAATAGTAACAATAAATCTTTTGTAATAATGATGGTGGCAGTGGTAAGGTGGTAGCAACAATGGTGATGGTGGTCGTTGTGGTAGTGGCGATGGCAATGATGACAATGTTGATGATAATAGTGGTCGCAACAATACAAGGGGTGGAAGGGATGCTTGCGGTGACAACGATGGTCATGGTGAAGGTCATTGTCGTCAATGACAATAACACCATGTTGTGACGATACAATGATGATGATGGAGAGCGTGGTAAT
Source organism: Clitoria ternatea (assembly GCA_037962975.1). NCBI lineage: Eukaryota > Viridiplantae > Streptophyta > Magnoliopsida > Fabales > Fabaceae > Clitoria > Clitoria ternatea. The sequence goes on along the minus strand of CM075673.1, from coordinate 2,745,027 downwards.
AATGGCAACCATAATGAAGATGGTAGTGATAATGGTAGCAACGACAATGATGGCAATGACGATAACGATTGTGGTGGGGTGATGGTGGTGGTGACAATATTAATGACAATGATGGTAGTGATTGTTGTCACAATGATGGTGGTGGTAGTTATGGTTGTAGCAATAGTGCTAGTGGTTGTAAGGGTAATAGCAATAGTGGAAACGATAACAGTGATGATGATGCAGGTAGTGATGGTGGTAGGATGGTGGTGATTGTAACAATGGTGATGATGACGGTAATAGCAATGGTGGTAGGGTGATGGTGGTTGTGATGATGGTGATGGTAGCTGTGGGGTGAGGTGGAAGTGCAATGATAATAATAATGATGATAACTGTAACGATGACAATGATGGTAGTGGTAATAATAGACAACTAGTATTAAAAATTTATAAAACAAAAAACAAGTTTTTGTTGTTTTTAAAAAATAACTAAAACCTATTTTAAAAATGAGTAAAAACTCACTTTAACATACTTTTTACTGAATAAATTTTATTTTCAAATTCGCTTTTAAAAACAAAAAACTAGAACTCTTAGTGTAAAGAAATGTTAATTATTATCATGTAACACCATTAGAAAAGAAAATTAAGCCTTAGTAATTAGTACTAATATTGACACAACAACAAAGCAAACTAATATTGACACAACAACAAAGCCACCATCTTAAACTGAGAAATCAAAGTAACTGCAACACACCATTCTTAAACTGAAAAAAACTATTCCATAAATGTAAATAAATCTTTATTAATTGATTAAACATATATATATATCTCTAACACGAGCATAGGAGCATCTCATGTTCACCGTTAAGCCTGCAGTGAGGATGAACACATATAAACTGTTAGTAAACCAGCAAAAAGCATAACAAGACAGCAACAATGCACAAATTTTCAAATTAGTAAAATAATCTAAGTTTTATGAGTGGATTTAGTTTACAGTACCAAAAACTTTTTCTTGAAAGCTTCTAAATACTCGTTCCTGTCTACTTTTGTCTGCTTGTAACCATCAATCTTATTTGCCTCCTGCAAAGAAAAATTCACAAAAAAAGATTAAAAATAAATAAATATTATGAATCAGTAAATCTAAAAAGCAATAAGAATTAAGGGGCCATTCAGGTCTTTCTTTCAAATACATTATTAATTCCATTTCCACTTTATAAGACAAATTAAATATCAATATATCATATCTGGAAAGAATTCTCAATATACACAGAAACTTAAAATATAATAATTCTTTAATATTCTAATAAAGAGATAAAATATCAAATCATGTTTTATAAATGATATAATATTCATAGCAGAAACAAATTATAATTATCTTATGAAAATTTGTAAATGATTACTTATGTTTCTTTCTTTATATATATATACATATATACCTACCTCAATCCATGTGGCAAGTTTGGGCCTGCTGTGATGTCATGCTTAAAAATTTCAGGGAAGATAATTTGGAACCTCTCAAGAAATGTCAACCTGATAATAACCACGGTTTATAAATCATCAGCATCTTGGAAAACAAATGTATACACATATCATGATTCATACATGTTTGCTTATGCGATAACAATGTCCATTTGATTTCCCTCCTATGTGGTTGAATCAGAGTAATGAATGAATAAATGAATATAGTTGCTCTTAGTGGCCAAGTTTATGAAATTTCAAGACTTGCCAAATAGTAGTTTAGTTAAACTCACCAAACTAAATTGGCCAAGGAAGAACGGTCCATCATCAAATTTACCAAGAGCATTCTCCAAGTAATCAAAAGCAGCACCTGGTTCAAATAATCATTTTTAAAACCATCTAGTTCTGCTCCTCATTGTATCTTTTTTCTGACTCAGAAACTTAAATTCTTACTTGTTTCTTGTACAGTATCTCCTTTCAATGAAGAGTATATGCCATTGGTGAATGTGTGAACATAGGATATCAACTGCTCACCTTATTCTCTCTTGGCAGGATCCTGAAAATTTTCCCTTCAGCATAACTTATCTTCAATAGGGAAAAATGGGTGGCATTTGCAATGAAGTAAACTCTCAAGTTTAAGGATAAATCCAATAGAGAAAAATAACAAACAAAAGATGGATAATTTGAATTTTTTTAAATCTTAGGAACTAAAATACATTATCTGACTAATTTAACAGTTTACTCATTCTGAATGAATAGTATATAGTATATAGTATATACAGTTCTTACACTAGGAAACAGAGGTGTCCCTTCAAAGTTGGCATCTATATATCTGATCAAATCAAGACTTTCTCCCAATACCTTGCCATTGTGCTCCAAAGAAGGCACCTGTAAGATTAACATAAGAAAAACATGTGATGATATATCAAGCACACCAAATAACTCTCTCTGGTTAAAGTACACACACACACACACCTTATTCTTAGGGTAAACTTTCTCCTTATACCAAGAAGGCCTGTTTTTAAGGTCAATAGGAACCAATTGGATCTGATCTTGCAGTCCCTTCATTTCACAAATCAATCAATAACATACAATACAAATGTGAGACAAGGCTTTCATTGGTATTAATTTCTAATAAGAAACTAGATTTTCTAGCAGAAGAACTTGAAAAATGAAAGAAAAGGACATAGGAAATAGGAATGAAAACAACCTTACAGTTCCTAGCAATCCATGCACGTTGTGCATAAGGGCACATATAGCAAATGTACAGCCTAAAAATTAAGACAATCCAAATGACATTATACTCTAAGAAGCAAAATTAATGGACAATAGAGATGATTAATTTGGATTAATGGAAGACAATAAATGTTAATTATGCTACCTCGTTGTTCCATCAAAAAATGGGAGTGGTTCGGAGATGGAAGTTAATAAACAAAAAGGAACATAAGCTTAGAAAAGGTGAAATTGTCAAATTACTAAATAAACACTAATTAAGGATGATTTTTTTGTTTTATATATATAATGCAGTGGAATATATTATCATACGAAGTTGCCATTGATATATACTATATCTTTCTCTTGATCTCAAACAAAAAGTGATGAAATGACTAATTGTATATATGTAGCAAATATAGAATGGATCCCACATTGAAGAGCATCGTGATGAATTCATAGGACATAATTTGCACTGTGAAGGTTGACGTTGCAAGCAGTGACGAAATTATTGTTTTGCATACTGTTGTGGCGGCAACATACATTGCGTTTGAGATTTGCTGTATACCACTCAAATTAGTTAATTAAAATTGTTTATTAAAACTCACTGTTTTAGAAATCTTTTTCCCCCCTAAACCTTCTTTTTTTTAACTTTGAATTCTATAATTTTTTTCCTTTTATTTAATATTTTCCTTCATTTTTTTCATTGTTTTCAACTTCAAATTTTAATCTCAATTTTAAATTTTAACAAAACATCGTACTATTTTTGGTAACATTTTTTATATGACACACAAAACTTTAAACTAATTAAAAGATTATAAAAGCAGTTACATTTTTTGTTTGAAAAATATTTCTATTATTTAAATCTTCTTTCCATTTGAATTCTTGTATTTTTATTTTTTTTTATTTTTTTAATACTCTCTTTCACGTTTTCAGTTTGAAATTTAAGTTTGAATTTAAAATTTTTGAAAAACTACAAAGTAATTACTTTGTAACTGATTTGTTGTAATATCCCAATTATTAAAATTAATTAATTGCGCTATATAAAATTAATAAATAAATTATTTGAGTATTGGTGAATTAAATTAAATTGATTCAGAAATTTTAATTAGTGATGAGATTAAACTAATTAATTAAAATTGATTAACTAAGAAATTAGTTTTAAACTAAATTGTGATGTTGATATATTGTAAATTATGTTGTAAATTATGAAACTAGATGTTGATATATCGTGAGAACTGTTGATTTTATTGATGAGGAGTAATATGATGAAATAGGGTTATTATGGATTGAGAAAGTGAATCATGATGTGACTAGAAGAGAAGTGATTGAGATGCCTGAGTGGCATTCATGTGGTCCCCGAGTGATGGTCGGTGTGCCAGGACCTTGTGATGGTCGTTGTGTCGGGACATTGTGTTATGACATTGTCCCAGGGTTATGTTGAATATATATGTTATGCCCAAGTGTTATGAATGTAGGGTGAAATGGCGTTAAAACAAAGCAATGTTGAACTATATGACCATGTACAGGTGACTGTTGTGTGTAAACGTAGGCCTTGAGCCTTGATGAATTATATTGAATAATTGTGGTAGACTTAGATCCGATTGGTAGATATGGCTGGTAATGAGATAGGAAGGTGATGTATAGTTTGGAGTTTGAATTGACAAATTCAATTACCTAAGATCATGTTTTAAGAAGGGAAATGACTAATTGAGTTAATTGCATAGGTGATTTTGAGTTCCAGTGGGATTTGAAGTTCCCGAAAAGTGTCAATGGATCCCTAGACATATTTGAAACTTGTGTGTGAAATGAGATCGCCATTTAGATGAGGTTTGATAAAGTTTTGGTATGGGAATTGAGTGAAAATAACTTAAATGTATTTTTCTGCATAACTTCACGATATGGAGGAATTTTTTAGCATAAAGTGCAACAACAGGTCTGAAATGAGTTGTAGATAGTGCATGTAAATTTTCGTAGCATTTAAAGGGCAAAGTCAGGAGTTGCAGAAGTTGGGTCGAAAGCTAAAATCTACATAAAAATTGCATCTGTATTGATGGTAATTGATTACTAGCTTTTTTTAGGAACTACGTCTCATCTAGGCCTAGGCTAAATTAACTCTTGCGTTCTTCACTAAAGTTGTAGATAATTGAGTTACAAACATTTTCTCTTTTAATTCACCTATAACGGAGGTCCACGGCTTAAGTTATGCCTAAAATACTATAAGGTGTCCATGTTAAAAATTGTATGCAAAACGGTTTTACATTTTCATGAATTGAGTGATTTTAGAGGCATAATTAGCATTCGACCATTTCTTAACATTTGTAGATAATTGAGTTGTGGAGGTGTACCAATTGGATTCACCTCAATTAAAGTTTTATAGCTCCCGTTACATATAAAATACTAAACGATAGTGGCATTCTAAATTTTTTTCTAAAAACTTCTTCATGTTATTCTTTGATTTTTTTATATGTGCTACATTATTTTAAGTAAACCCTACTAAATTAAGGTTAAAACCTCTAATTCAAATTAAATAAATGTAGTTGAATGTCACACACAATATTAAAAATTTATTACAATGAATTATAACTTACTCACTCGTGCAACCGCACAAGTAATGCAAAATTTGTATTTTTATTTTGTTTATACACAACTTGTAACCTTTTTTGAGGTATCATCTCAAATTTAATGAATTCATGTTTAAATTTTTTTTATAACAAAATATCATCAAATATATAAATATAAACAAAACTCACATCGTTCAAATATCATAATTCATATAATATTATTTGTAAAAGTTCAAGTTACATATTTTAATAAAAGATATATATATATATATATATATATATATATCGCATTATAATGTAAATATTACATTTTAATCTTTTATGTTTTTTAGGTTTTACGCTTTTTAAAATTAAATAAAGGTTTAATATTTTAAAATAATAAAAAATAGTATTAAAAATTATTAAAAATGTGAAAAGATAAAAAAGTAAAAAAGAATATTAGTTAGTAATTAAAATTAAAAAATATTATTTAAAGTATGGCTTCAATAAACACTATCAACTAACTAAAAACTCTATGCTTAATTTGAGTGGGTATGTAAAAAGGTTGTTGGATGTCATGGTGCTAATTAGTTTCCATGTCAAGACGTGTAGAACTATTACATGTTATAAAACAAATCTTGCCTAAGTTTCATAATACACACTCCTAATTTCTAAACATTTACACCATAATTTTTTAATAAGAAAAATTATATTTTTAATTCTTTAAATAATATCCTTAAAATTTTGGTTAATAAGACAAAAAAAAAATTGCAGGAGAACTTGGTGAGTGAAAATGAAGAGTGAATGATAGGACAAGTGTGATTGGGCTTTAGGGTAAGAATGTAATAAAAATGGACCTAGAGTCCAAATTGGAAATCCCTTATTTTTATTTGTTTTCAGAACGTAGCTACCTTGTCTCAATTTCAAAGGGTCCAATTACCAACTTCTCGGGTTCGCTCCCAAGCCCAATCACCGCCTCTTCCCAGATCTCACTCCGCTCCCACCCCCCACACACGGCACTTCCGATATACCTGGTACATCTCAAACCCTATCTCTCTCTTCCATTTCTTATCATTTCCTTCAATTCAATCCCAACTTCTCCTTTTTTTTTACTTTTTCAGATTTGATTTCTCGAATTCATAGTGTTTAATTCTGGGCTTACTGAAATAAATTTCTTTTCTTTAACTTAATTTTCGATGCATAATTTTCTATCACGTTGATTATCAATATGCTAGTTTTGAATTTGATTTCATCGTGGTTTTATTGGTTTATGCCATGTGAACCTCTGGGTACTGGGTAGTACCTTTTTTTGGTAAAAAAAAAAAAAGATTTTGATTGGACCTCTAAAACAAAGCTGTTGGGTTGTTTCTGATCATGGTACTATTCTTAATCGAGTTTTGGTAATCTTAGCTGAGTTTTTATTGGGAAACAGTTGCATCGGAAATAAAAATAATAATTAAATATAGTATTTTTTCAATGCTTAAACTCAATTCTGAGCACCGTTAACAAAATTATTATTGAATTTATCCATTATAACATTATAATATTATATTGAGCTGGGCTGACCCGACCCAAATGTGGGCCCAACGAGACTTTGGCCTTTGGCTTTGTTCTTCTTAACATGTTGAGAATGTAATATTGCTGCTACACGTGAGTGATATTAATTGGTGTCTTTTAAACTCTTACATGATGGAGTTAAAGTGAGGATGCTTATTGAAGTGTGTTAATGTACCGATTTATCCATTTGATATTATTAGTGTAACATATTTTTTGGACTTTTCCGCTCACTGAATGTTTTTAGTTTTCTTGCACATTGAACTTCACTTCTGTCTTGCATGCATTGGTCTATTGTTCACTTTGCATTCCAAAGGATTGGATGTATGTAATTGTTATTTTTCTTTTTACCCCTTCCACAATGTACTAGAGCGGGTTCGCATCTTGAATAAATTCCAGTGTTATGCATGACACTTCGATCGAGGTGTAAATTCCTCCTCCGACTTTCTACTGATGCAAATGTAGCCCCCACTTTGCACCTGCACTCTGCTGCTTAAATGCATGTTTTAACTTCATGCAATGAATGTTTACTTGTTTATGTTCATTAAATCCTGTATATTTTTTTATGGGAAGGATGACTCAATACCTCAAGCACCAGTGGTATAATTTTATCTTCATATATACTAATCTGTTATATACCTGCATGCATATAATGTTTCCTGATTTTAATTGAATTGTTTCTTCTGGGTAAAAAGCAGGAAGATACATGTCAAGATGGCTGCTCTTGAAGCAGACAAGGAGGTGGTGACCCCTGATGTAAAAAATGAGTCAATCAGTACTGACAAGATAGCAGCCCTTGAAGAAGACAAATTGGCGGTGATCCCTGATGTGAAAAATGAATCAACCCATGCTGATTCTCAAACTAAGAATGTTCTGTCAAATTCTGAAACTTTGTCTAAGAGTAATATAGAAAATTCCAAGTCTCAGTTGGACATGGATCCCTCCAATCCCAAAACAAAGCCCGACGAAGGACTTCCTGCATCTGAAACCCAGGTTACAGGTGGTGATGTGAAAGAGTTGGACAACACCAAAGAATCTCTGAACAAACTGGAGAATTCTGAATCACTACCAAACAACCAATTGGGCGCCACTGGGGCACCACACAGCAATCAGACTGTTGATTCAGAGGCAATGCTTGACAAACCATTGGTCAACTCTGAACTGCCAGGTGATGATCAGCTGGTTAGTTCTGAAGCTAATTTTGATAAGAAGCCTACCCCTACGGCACCATCCAGCAACCAGGAGATCAATTCCGAGGCACTTCCAAATGACAGTGTGGTAAATTCCAAAATTCAAACTAGTAATGATGTGGTTGTTTCTGAAACACAATGCAGCAATGAGGTGGTCGTATCTGAAACACAATGCAGAAATGAGGTGGTCATGTCTGAAACACAATGCAGCAATGAGGTGGTCATATCTGAAATACAGCACAGCCATGATGTGGTTATATCTGAAACACAGCACAGTGACAAGATGGTTGTATCTGAAGCACGTTGTGATCATGAGACGGTTTCATCTGAAACACAGCAAAGCAAAGAAGCAGTTGTGTCCAAAACACAACCCAGTGGTGAGGCGGTGTTGTCTGAAACACAATGCAGCACCCAAGTGATCAATTTCGAGGCACTTCCAGACAATACTATGGTAAATTCTAAAATTCAGACTAGTAATGATGTCAATGTGGTTGTATGTGAAACACGATGCAGCAATGAAGTGGTCATATCTGAAACACAGCACAGCCTTGAGATGGTTGGGTGTGAAACACAGCACAGTGACAAGTTGGTTGTATCTGAAGCACATGGTGATCATGAGACGGTTTCATCTGAAACACAGCAAAGCAAAGAATCAGTTGTGGCCAAAACACAACCAAGCAGTGAGGCAGTTGTATCTGAAACACAATGCAGCAATGAGGTGGTCATGTCTGAAACACACAGCCATGAGATGGTTGGATGTGAAACACAGCACGTTGACAAGTTGGTTGTATCTGAAGCACATTCTGATCATGAGGTGGTTTCATCTGAAATGCAGCAAAGCCATGAAGCAGTTGTGTCTGAAACACAACCCCGCTGTGAGGTGGTCATGTGTGATACACATCCAAGCAGTGAGGTGGTCATGTCAGATGTACAGACCAGCAATGAGATAGCTTTGTCTGACACACTTCCCGGCAATGAAGCTATCATGCATGAAGCACAGATCAGAAATGATGTGGTCATGTCTGATACTCTGCCTGAAAATGAGTTGGCCAACTCTACAACAGATCCCAACAATCAACTCTCTCATCCAGAAATTCTTCCTGATAATCATCAGTTCACCAATCATATGATTCATGAAGATCATCTGCCTCAACCTGAATCGCTGCCCTATTCTGAACCACCGACTAGCTCTGAACCTCTTGCAGACAGTCATCTGCCTGAGTATGATACGTTGCCCAACAATCATCTGAGCCATTCTGAGCCACTGGCCAACCATCAGCTAACTAACTCTGAAACACCATCACATGATCAGCTAGCCAATTCCCAAATGCTAATACCCTATGAGTTGGAAAATAGTGAAGCACTGCACAACAATCAGTTATTTTCTCAACCACACTATGAGATAGTGGACGCTAGCACACTTCCTAGCTACGAGATAGTGCATGCTGAAAATCTACCAAACCATGTGGAACACACATCTGAAATGCAGCCAACTAAAAGGAGGAAAAAGAAGTCTATAGTTTGGGAACACTTTACCATAGAAACAGTGAGTGCAGGATGTAGAAGGGCATGCTGCAAGCAGTGTAAGCAAAGTTTTGCCTATAGTACTGGTTCAAAAGTCGCTGGTACCAGCCACCTTAAACGACACATTGCTAAGGGGGCATGCATAGCACTTCTGCGTAGCCAAGATCAGAATCAATCAACTCCATATGTTCCGCGTTTAAGGGGAAGTAGTGCTGGCAATGCTAGCAGCACTCCAAAGCGACGTTATAGATCTCCTAGCAGTCCTTATATGATTCTTGATCAAGATCGTTGTCGTCATGAGATTGCTAGGATGATCATTATGCACGAGTACCCCCTTCACATGGTTGAGCATCCAGGATTTGTTGCATTTGTTCAAAATCTGCAGCCACAATTCAACACGGTGACCTTTAACACCGTTCAAGGAGACTGTGTTGCAACTTATCTGATGGAAAAGCAAAACCTTATGAAGTATATTGAGGGCTTACCAGGACGTGTTTGTTTGACACTGGATGTCTGGTCCTCGAGTCATTCTGTAGGGTATGTGTTTATTACTGGACATTTTGTGGATAATGAATGGGAGTTGCAGAGGAGAATTCTCAATGTTGTGATGGAACCATACCCTGATTCCGACTCTGCTATCAGCCACGCTGTTGCTGCTTGCCTTTCTGATTGGAATTTGGAGGGCAGGCTGTTTTCTATCACCTGTAATCGGGAACTGACTGAAGTTGCCCTTGAAAATCTCAGACCTTTACTCTCTGTGAAGAATCCACTTATCCTCAATGGTCAGTTGCTGATTGGAAATTGCATTGCCCGAACATTAAGCACTGTTGCAAATGATTTGTTGAGCTCTGCACAAGGCATAGTCAATAAAATTCGGGAAAGTGTAAAATATGTGAAGACTTCAGAATCAAATGAGGAAAAATTCCTGGAGCTAAAGCAGCAACTTCAGGTTGGTGAAAGGAGCCTTCTTATTGATGACCAAACTAAATGGAATACTACATATCAAATGTTGGTTGCAGCTCCTGAACTAAAAGAAATGTTTTCTTGTTTGGAAACTTCTGATCCCGATTACAAGGGAGCTCCGTCAATTCAAGATTGGAAGCTTGTCGAGACCCTTTGTACATACTTGAAACCCCTTTTTGATGCAGCTAATATTCTTACCACGATAACTCATCCCACTGCTATTGCCTTGTTTCATGAAGTTTGGAAATTGCGGCTGGATCTGTCTCGTGCTGTGGTGAATGAGGATCCCTTCATTAACAACCTAACTAAACTTATGCGAGAAAAGATTGATAAGTACTGGAGGGAATGCAGTCTGGTTTTGGTGGCTGCTGTTGTTATGGATCCACGTTTCAAGATGAAGCTTGTTGAATTCAGTTTCACAAAAATCTATGGTGAGGATGCTTATACATATATCAAGATAGTTGATGATGGAATTCATGAGCTGTTTCAAGAGTATGCAGCCCTTCCGCTGCCACTGACACCGGCTTATGCTGAAGAAGGAAGTGCTGGGAGCAATGTGTACACGGAGGGTTCCCAAGGAGGATCTTTTTTGTCAAATAATGGTCTTACAGATTTTGATGCCTACATCATGGAAACTAGTACCCAACAAAATAGGTCTGAATTGGACCAATATCTGGAAGAATCACTGCTGCCACGTGTTGCGGACTTTGATGTACTGGGTTGGTGGAAGCTAAACAAACACAAGTACCCTACTCTTTCAAAGATGGCTCGGGACATATTATGTATTCCAGTTTCTACTGTTTCTCCCGACTCTGTCTTCGATAAGAAAGGCAAAGAGATGGATCAGTATCGAAGTTCCCTGCGACCAGAGACAGTGGAGGCCCTTGTATGTGCCAAGGACTGGATGCAGTATGGAGCAGCTGAACACCCAATGCGCTTGTAAAAGTAGAATTTTTTTCATTTTAGGTTGTCCTCTGTAACATATGATGGTAGGTTCTGTTAGGCTGTATTTGTAACATTCAAGTGATTTTTCAGATAATTTATGTGAATGTATAATCTACTGATACTCTGGTTTTAGATTATAGAATAGAGATATGGTGATGCATCATTACAAATTTGCAAGTCGTATATACTATTGGAAAACAAAACCTCATCAACATTCAGTAGCTGCTGCTGATGGGTTTGAGCTGGTTTTGCCCCATTGGGCATCAAATATGCTTTTGGCTAGAACGTTTCAAATGAAAGGTTAAGGTATAACAGAATTTTGAAAATGATATCAATTCTCAAGTAGGTCCCAGAACTAAGTTGTTTACTAGGTTGTAGGTTCCATCTTGTTTAACATTTTGAATATGTTTCCCAGTTTAGTCAATAAAATTTAAAATTTTCGTAGGCTGCATATCAAGAGAACTCTTATTTTTCCTTTATTATATAGCCTTGGGTTGAACTTCTTTCTTTTTCGTGCTAGATAAGTATATGGAAGGAAGGACTAACTCTTCATTGTGAGGGAATCAGTATTGTCTTGTAGTCCTCTGTAATTTCATACTAGTTTTATTGTATTTTGGCAGATGTTGCCGTGGAAAAGGGTGCAATTTCTGTCAAATCCTCGTGGTTTTATTGACCTTGCAGTTAGCCATTGATTATTGATGTGAAGCATAATAAGAATGCAGTATATATAGTGCATGTGTAACAACATCTAAACTAACATATGAACAAAGATTTGCTCCCTTATGTATATATAATTCCATTTCTGGATAGTTCAAGCAATAGGAACATCTTTGACTTTCTGAATTGTTTAGTTTGCCAGGTCCCATTAACTGGTGTTTCGGAAGGGGGGGGAAACACAGAAACAGAAATGGGAAAGGCGAGTCAATGGATCAGAAACTTCCTTCTAGGGAAGAAAGAGGAGAAATTCAAGAAGACTGATACAATCAGCCCAGATAATAAGGCAGCTAATCAGGTTGAGAGTCCAAAAGTGAAGCGCAGATGGAGCTTCGGGAGGAAGCTAACAGGTGGAAGAATAACAGGCAAGGTAGCAAGGCATGCATTTTCAAGATCTTTTAACTCAGGCGATTCTGCCAAACTGCAAATACAAACCTTGTTGGAAACTCAGATTCCAAGGCTTCTTCCAACAGCACTGGCTAAGGTTTCTGAAGACACTGAATTTGAAAGCTCAGCTGCTACAAAAATTCAGGCTGCCTTTCGTTCGTATTTGGTAGTATAAATTTCTCTCTATAGTCTATATTCATCAAAATCTTTTATGTAAATGGTCAGAGAATGCTGTGTCATAACAATTTAATAGCCTCTTTCTTATATCATTCCCGGCCTCATCAAACATTTGGACAAGGTTTGATGAAAATGCTACATGAAAATTTTCAGGCAAAGAAAGCATTGCATGCTTTAAGGGGATTAGTCAAGTTGCAAGCATTGGTGAGGGGTCACCTTGTAAGGAAACAAACAACCGCTACACTGCGTGGCATGCATGCATTGATGGCCATACAAGTTAGAGCCCGAATTAACAGAATTCAGATGGCAGAGGAAACAAATCTTATTGGAAAACAGCCTCCACAACATGGAGAAATTTCACTCTTTAAAGAACTCATGGCAGAAGAATATATAGTAAGATTCAGATTGTGCAAAATATTTCAATGTTATCAACTTATTATCATCTGAAGATTAGCATAATATGATAATTTAAGTAATAAAACCACAGTACTTAAATTAGATGTACATCCTGTTGAAAATTCATCCTGGTAAAGCTTTTGGCTAATTTTCAGTTACCTGTTCTGTTATGTTGCATTCTAGATAATACCTATAACATGGCTATTATGCATAGGATTCAAAGGATTTGAGTCTGGAAGAAATGTTGGAGGCTTTGAAAAGCAAAAGTGGCCCTGTAGATGGTTCACGTGTTAAGAGCAGAGAGCATGATTCCATGACATTCTATTCGAAGCATCAGCCGGTTTTGAAACGAGAAAATCAATACAAAAACACTCGAATCTTAGAATCAAGCAGCCCAGGAAAGTACCGGCCTATGACTGAATTTAACCCAACAGCAATGGCCTTTTCAACTTCTCAGCCCCATTCAGTGCCTCACCGGCAATCATGGTCACCAAATTACATGAACAAGACAGAATCTTCAAGGGCTAAAGCAAGGTCTCAAAGTGAACCAAAACAACGACCCAAACAAGGACTGAGACAGAAAAGCAAGTCTGTGGAATCTCCATTGAATGGTCCAAGACAAAATTTATTCTCAAATTCATTACGCTTCGATCATGGAAACCTGGACCATTGGGTTATCAATCTTCATGGGTCAATGAAGGAGAACAAGCGTGATTCTTTTGGCAAGCGTGATTCCTTTGATAGCAGCACGGTTACTACTGATTCCTACAATTGAATTCTCTCGATAGGTTACAGAACAAAATAAAATTCAATCTTGGACCTTGATGCTTAAGTCATTTACAACTATATTTTAAAATGCTTGTATCATTGTGTTCAAGTGCTGCTATTTCATCACCCGCCTAGCAGCACAAGCAAGGACTATGTATGGTAGGATGCCATGGGTAACTCAATTCAAGAAAAAGGCAGTGCGATAGTTATTAGTGAAAGAGAAATTTGAAAATGTTTAACTTAATTATTTTAATTTAATTCTTTTGGCCAGGTAGGTAGTGTTATGTCAGGAAAATATCTGCCTTTCTCATTCATCAGATAGAATGTTTCGAGTTATATTGTTCATTAAGTTAAAAAGAAGGGGGTAAATGAGAAAACGCTGTTACCTATTCAAATCAGCTGTCTAACTGACAGTGTAAGAAGAAAGCGGTACCGAACTCTACATACGTGACTATAAGAGATATTACAGCAGTTTAGGAGGAGTGTTCCCGTTTCAGAGTGTTCTCTTTGAAACTCTTGCTCAACCAAATAGCAGTTTCCCTAGGGGAGGCTTTCCCTGGCCCAAACGGTTTTAATAAAACTCCAAGCTCCCCGTACCTTTCCTGCTGTAGTAATCTAGCACTAAATTCAAGCAACCCCTCTAAGGCCTCAGCCCTTTGTTGGAATGATGAAGTATCAAACTGTTGGCGGCGCAAATCGGAAGAGTTGTGGCTTGATGCTCCGGCAGTTGCATTTTGATCAGATGAGCTACTTTTGTCCTTGTCTTTTTCCTTGAACATGGTGTGCTTGATTCCTTGCCAAGCATCTGTAAAACTTGGCGTAACATAGGCTGTATCACACACCTTGACTGTGCATTTGTCTATCAAAATTGAATCATTGCCACGGGGAGGAGAGCTAGAGGAACCTTGCACCGAGGTTGGTGAAGTTTTACTGATGGGAAACAGTTGGTCCTCATATGATGCTAATGGGAACTCTGCTATCCTATCAATACGGGGAGAGTTAACTGAAATATTAGGTGAATTTACATGGCTAATAAAACCAATACTGGGCCTACGAGGAGGCTGCTGAATGGCACAATTTCTTGGCAATGGCAATGATGCTCTGCGTGTTGTATGGACAGGTTGTTTCATATTATGTAAAACAGGAAGCTGCAACCATGAACTTCAGAAAGTCAGACATCTAAAATTCTTAGTTGAAGTTGAACAATACCATTTACACACGTGAGAGAAATTCATTGTAAACCCTCCCACTTAACACAAGTGATTTGCTTTAGTTTTTTCATGATAGATTTAACTCCTCTAATGAGAAGAGATTTGTAAAATGAGAAACTGAGGATTCATCTATCGTTTATTTGAAATGAACTATGGATAAAGTATCTTAAACTCATAATTCATTTCAAACCAACAGTGAATAAATCAATACTTTCTTACTTTACATATTTCCTCACTTAAGAGGAGCTGAATCTGTCTCATGATAAACCACATTACCATGTAGCAAAGATTAAAACACGATTGACTCCAGCTTGCCTTACCACCTTATGATTCTTTGAGGGTTCCATTGATTTCTTGGGGATGGCAGAAGCTTTTGATGCAGTGACAGCGAGTCTTGGAGCCTTGGCATTACTAGAAGTTCTAGAGACAACTGGCTTATGTATTGATTTCAGATTATGGTTGTCTCCAACAGATAGGTCACCTAATCTTTGATTCAAATGATCATAAGTACAATCTATTTCTCGCGTAGAGCACAGAGAGGGTTACTCTGCTCCAGATACACTAGGATTTAAAGCCCGATCATTGTTGAATGAACACCACTTGTCCCTAGATATGGAAGCATCATCATCTTCTGGCTCCAAAAACCTGGTTTTTTTCATGTAGTCAGATTCTGGCCAATGACCTGGCAACGTACTTCGCCTGGGACTATTAATTTTGAGATGGATCTTGAGAACATAAGGTTGGAGATGTTGGTGCCCAAGTAGCTCCGCAGCCTGGACATGGAAGAAAGAGAGAAGTTATAATTACAGAAGAACCTCACAACTGACATCATATCATAAGCTGTCTACGAACTTATAAAGCAAGGCACTGTTTTAAAAATTAAACCGATCATCAAATCAATAAAGGTACCAAGTATCTGTCTCTGCAATTGTTTCAATCACAAAGCAAACAATACATGGTACTAGATGCTGCACCATTTCATAACAATTGAATTATTCTAGGTCAGAGGAAAATTTGTACATACACTAGGCCTAAGCTCTGGATTTTTCCACAGCATGCTTTTAACAAGACCTCGACTGCCAAAAGTGAAATCAAATATTGTTAGTAACAATTGTAATTTGTAGAGCTCATGATATAATTGATTGCTATAAGTTTACAATAAACCTCACTTTCTATGAGCTTTTGCATTCCTACAGCAGTTAGCTTAGAACAACTTCGGGCACTAGGTTAAAAAAGTACTAAATTTAACAGCATTAAGATACGACACTGCAATTAGAAACTAGCAGTACTCAATGAAAGAACAATGACTTACAATGCACCAGAATATTTTGTTGGCAGCGGAGCCACTATGGACCTATTAATCTTGTTAATCAGGGCTTGAATATCCTGTTCGGAAAAATTGAAAGATGGTTATTTAACTTAATAAATAGCATGGTTTGCAGAGGATATATGAAAAACTGTAGACAGGAGTAGTTTTCAGGATAATCAACTGTGAAAGTCATAACAATACTTCATAGGTTGAAGGAGTATTCACCTACTTGTAAGTTGTAAATCTCTTTTGAATATGGTATGTGAATTTCTTTGTGAATGATGATGTCATTGGTTTTGATTCAGTTTAAATAAAACTATTTTCCTTGCAAAAAGAAATTAATAAATCTGGTATAATTTATTTATTAAAAAAAATTGATGAAACCTTACACTGATATCAAATGAATATATTTTATGTCATGTAAATTAAAACAAAAAATAAAAAGTTAAATCATAAGAATTCATAGATGCCACCTATAATTATGCATCGAGCATTTACTTAAGAATTACTTGAGATTAAGTCCAAAACTTTATTTCATAAAAGAAAGACAGGTAAAATTGGTTCTCAACTTGGGGGTAATAGTTACCTGATTTGTTAAGCGGTTCTGATTATTAAGAGAAAGCTTCAAAAACGCATTTCTATACAAATCACTGGTTGCTGCTTAATACCAACGTTTGGAAGAGAATGATTTCTCTTGTTCTGTCTAGGTGAGTACAATTTTGTAACTGTCTAAATAGGTCAAGTGACGTGTAACTGTCTCTTTTTTCGCTTCAGTTTGCTCGTTCGAGGGGTGTTACGGTTGTGTTGCAAATCTGGCAAACTTCCAAGTTTGTCCCTCATCTTTCAATTCAATCCTTGGACCATCTAATATACAACCATCATCATCATCTTAATAATAATAATAATAACAACAGAGTCATAGCCCCACGCCACGATTGTCGCCTTTTGTACAACATATTTATTGTTCTGCAAACATGCAAGGGCTCATAGAAGCATCATTCTAGTATTCGTCTATGTCCAATTTCAAATCTACCTACTACCGTAATTGCACTTTATAAGGGATTCGTCCACAGCGTTGGGTTACAATTTTAGCTTAAATGACAAGTTCCATCCCCATTCACGTGATGTATAGTGTTGCATACAGACAGCAAAATGAATTCCGAACTGATAAGCCAGCTAGCACAAAGGAATTGGTAGAGGCTAGCGTACAAATTTTTACAATCATTGGTTTCTGGCTTTCAATCTGCTAGCGCGATGGAAGAACTTGCTTACTTTGTTCACGACCCAACAGCATTTAGCTTATGCCCATGATGACATAAAAACTACATGACTGACTTAAATTTCAGTTGTGGATGATTTTCATCATAACTGAAATTTCCTTGAATGATATCATCGCAGGTTGCAGTCTCCTGAGAATAATTAAGCAGAACAAATCAGCTATAAAGGTCTTTTAGTAACATATGCAATACTTGTCAAGCCCCTTCCCTTTATTTGTGCTTAACAATGACAAAATAATGGCACGAATTTTTTTTTATAGAATTCTCATGGTCTCTCACCCAGCTCGCCTTCCTCACAAATTAAAAAGGAAAAAGTGATAGGGATTGATGTAAGCTACTCAGTTTCCATAAGCACAGGCTACTTCTCTGTGCTTGGTATTAAAACCAAGAGAAAAAAAAACGCAACGCACATGGAATTGCAAAAGAATAACAATAATTAATTATATATAACATAACACAAAACCAAAGATACATCCTCCTCAATTTTCATAACTAGATACAAAGACTCCAGTTGACACATCGGTAATGATGGATCATTAATGACAACAATGGTAATTACAGTATCTAAATATTTAGAATTGGAGATTACCATGGCAAATAATCCAATCTTATGCTTAGCATCTGACAGTATCATCTTTGCTTTTCTGCAGCCTGCACACAGAAACAAGCCATGAAAAACAGGTAATATATAAAGTAACAGATGTTGCAAAAAGTATTGAGGCACTGGAACACAGATTATACAGAGCAGTTTACTCCTAAAAAATGAAGGAAATACATTCAGAACTGGTAGTGGTAATCCTGAAGTTTGGATAATTACACATAGTAAATCGTCAATCTCCTTTCAAGTCACTTATCAGAGTCCAAACAAGCCACTTTCAGGATACAATGAGCCTCATTACAATTTACAGTAGAACGTAGACTCTTGATAAAATTAAATTAGAAGCACTTGAGGTATAGGATTTTATCCATGAATAGCTCAATCATCCAAACATCACAAGTATACAATCAAATTTGAACTGGAATAGGCTTCATGCTATGCAAACTAAATTAAACTTTTAAAAAAACCAACAAAAAATCACAGCATTCCATTCCTGATGCCTCGATAACCATTTAACTATACAACTAACAAAAAAGACAACAGATTCTATCATTGGAAGCTAAAATTCAGGTGCAGGATTCGCCTCTTTAAATCTAAATCCTTAGTTCTTTCTTTCACATCATAACAGCATGAAAAATCATCAAAAATATATAAAACCTAAAAAACTCACCCCACATTACACAATAGTGCAAGTTATATCAAAATACCACCCCGAGTCAAAAATGCTGGAAGAAACACATGAGGAAGCCAAACTTAACTTTAATAAGATCCACTAACTCAACTTTAAAAAGTTCAAATTCAAATACAAAAATTGTCATAAGCGACGAAACTAAAAATCACAGACCTTTTGTAGTTTCTTCAAAACAGAATCCTCAAAAGCTTGATACCCAGCCCCTACCAAATTACTCATCCTATCAGTGTCACCAGACTTCGGAACACTTGAAGAATCAGCTGCCATTGCCGGCTTAAGAGGCAAGACAAGCAAGGGATTCGCAAGATGACCAATCACACTTCCTGTAGCAGCAACCTGAACGATGCCACAACACAAATTAACAAATCCACACATAAAACACCACGTGAATGTTTGATATCCAGTTCCCAAAATCAAGTAATCTAATAGTCACTATTGAACTGACATATCTTTCAAGAAATCTTCAAACTTCGTTTGACTAAGGGATTCTTCTTTAGTTTCCCAACCCATTTTCCACAACTGGATACCAGACAAACACGAAGTCTTCAAACAAAAACCATAAAATGAATGAACAAAACTCACAGCTCCTTCTTTAGTGGTCATAACCACGAGAGCAGAGCCTCTCTTCTTACTTCCCTTGATAACAACATCTTCCACTTCACCGAATTTCAAAAACAATTCCCTCAACTTATCAGCCGAATAACCCTCACCAACCTTCTCCCACGAAACCTTCAGAACCTTCTCTTGATCCAAACCAACACCACCACCGCCGCCACTAGCAGCGCTGTTTTTCTTGGCTTCTGAAAACGGTGCCGAACTTTTCGCATGCATAGCCCTAATTCTGGCAATCTCATCCTTAAGCTGTTTGGCAATTCTAGCCTCCTCTTCATGCTCTTTGACGAAGGGATCAGGGGCAGTAGCGTCGCGCTCTCGGCGTTCAAGATCGGAGACCATCTTACGGCGTTTTCCGTCACGCTGGGACTGGCGGAGTTCGCGTTCACGCTTGACGCGCAAGAGGTCGTCGAAGAGTTTGCGAGCCTTGTCGTCTTTGAGGATGTCATAGGAAGTGCGAAGCTGTTGAAAATTGGAAGCGGCGTTAGGATCATCAGGTCTCTTATCAGGGTGCAATTCCAGAGCCTTCAATTTGTATGCCTTTGTTATCTCTTTCTCTGTAAGCTTCGCACCTTCTTCTCCCGACGGTAAACCTAGCACCGCGTAGTGGTCAATTTCTGCTTCCATTTTGATTCTTCTTCCCGAAACGGTGATTGAGGACTCAAAACCCAAACCCTAACAGAGAAGGAGAAGGATAGGGTTCGAAGTGTGCTCTGCCTGTTTGGATGCAGAGGCGAAACGGAGTGGAGTTAACGGAACGGAAAAATTCTCCGTTAACTCAACGGCGTGGTGTTTGGTTTGTTGTACGTCTCCGTTCCCTCAACTTTTCCCCGGAATCTCCGTTGAGTGAACTCCGTTTGGCCAGAGGTACTTTCTGCTCCCTTCTGCAAACCCAGTTCGAAGGAAATGGCCACAATGCCCCCAGCTTTAGGTTAAAACAATGGGCAACGCAGAGCACCCCACACTTCGTCGAGCGCCGATTTTTGGAGAAGGAAGCCGTGCGATTTTTGTGGAAAGGAGGAAGCTTTGTTTGGCGTTGTGTACTCCGTCGCTGACAATCGAAGGGTAAGCCTCGATCCCTTCCTCTTTTCCTTCCTCTCCCTTCCTCTTTCCCTTCGTGTTTTACTGGTTTCTCTGTTGCTGGTTTCTGTGTTGTCTCTGTTGTGGGTTCTGATTGGGTGTGGGATCGGGGTGGGTTGAGGGCTTTGGGGTTGCGTTGAGGGGGTTTCTGGTTGGGATCGGGTTGAGGGTGGTTCCGTGGTGGGTCTGCGCGGGATTGGGTTTGTGCGCGATGGGGTTGTTTAGGCTCAGGGGTTGGGTTACGGGGTGGGGGTTGGGTTAGGGCTTAAAAACAGGCCTTCTTGGTATAAGGAGAAAGTTTACCCTAAGAATAAGGTGTGTGTGTGTGTGTGTATACTTTAACCAGAGAGAGTTATTTGGTGTGCTTGATAGATCATCACATGTTTTTCTTATGTTAATCTTATAGGTGCCTTCTTTGGAGCACAATGGCAAGGTTTTGGGAGAAAGTCTTGATTTGATCAGATATATAGATGCCAACTTTGAAGGGACACCTCTGTTTCCTAGTGTAAGAACTGTATATACTATATACTATATACTATATACTATTCATTCAGAATGAGTAAACTGTTAAATTAGTCAGATAATGTATTTTAGTTCCTAAGATTTTAAAAAATTCGAATTATCCATCTTTTGTATGTTATTTTTCTCTGTGGGATTTATACTTAAATTTGAGAGTTTACTTCATTGCAAATGCAACCCATTTTTCCCTATTGAAGATAAGTTATGCTGAAGGGAAAATTTTCAGGATCCTGCCAAGAGAGAATAAGGTGAGCAGTTGATATCCTATGTTCACACATTCACCAATGGCATATACTCTTCATTGAAAGGAGATTCTGTACAAGAAACAAGTAAGAATTTAAGTTTCTGAGTCAGAAAAAAGATACAATGAGCAGCAGAACTAGATGGTTTTAAAAATGATTATTTGAACCAGGTGCTGCTTTTGATTACTTGGAGAATGCTCTGGGTAAATTTGATGATGGACCGTTCTTCCTTGGCCAATTTAGTTTGGTGAGTTTAACTAAACTACTATTTGGCAAGTCTTGAAATTTCATAAACTTGGCCACTAAGAGCAACTATATTCATTCATTCATTACTCTGATTCAACCACATAGGAGGGAAATCAAATGGACATTGTTATCGCATAAGCAAACATGTATGAATCATGATATGTGTATACATTTGTTTTCCAAGATGCTGATGATTTATAAACCGTGGTTATTATCAGGTTGATATTGCCTATGTTTCATTTCTTGAGAGGTTCCAAATTATCTTCCCTGAAATTTTTAAGCATGACATCCAGGCCCAAACTTGCCACATGGATTGAGGTAGGTATATATGTATATATATATATAAAGAAAGAAACATAAGTAATCATTTACAAATTTTCATAAGATAATTATAATTTGTTTCTGCTATGAATATTATATCATTTATAAAACATGATTTGATATTTTATCTCTTTATTAGAATTGAACTGTTCTTTACAGGGGGTGTAAAGGTGTGATTGTCGAACAATTCAAAATGTACATGAAACGTAAAATCTGGTACAAGAAGGTGCTTATACAGATACAAATACGGAGTGCTCTTGTATGCTGGGCGTGGTATAGTGCACTCTATGGCGGTGTTGCAGTCCGCTTGGAATAGCTTCTTTTGCCCTGACACAATTGGTGGTTGTACCTGCAATTATTCTCCAACGCTCAAGTCAGTATTTTGGAATACTATTAGACTTAGAAAGCAAATCTGAGAGAATTATGCAAGTATGAGTGTAAGGTTCAGAATTAGGGGGCCCCCCTATACCTTTTTACTGAGGTTTATATACCTGTTACTGGTGCTCCATTATTGGTAGGACCCGTTCCTTGTTTTCTGGCATAATGCAAGAAAGGTAGTGGGTCCCTGTGTCGTTCACGAGCACCATCGCTGTAGTGGGTATTTCCACTTGCTTGGAAAGCGTTAATGCTTTATTATTTTATTCATTGTTCCCTTTTAAGCATGACAGCGTGATTCCCATTTTCAACCTCTCAAGACAGAGTCAATCTCGTGCCGGGGTTATAAGTATGGGCTCGCTACGCAATATAGGAAATTCAATATTCCGCCTATGGCTTGGCGGAGTAGTATACATTGGAAATACTTTATGCATGTGTATAAGATATTCAATATTTTCCACCTTGGCGGAGTAATAAGCTTTGGCGGAATAACGTGCCTTGGCGGAGTTACGTGCCCTGGCGGAGTTACATGCCATGGCGGAGTAACGTGCTTTGGCGGAGTTACGTGCCTTAGCGGAGTTGCATGCCTTGGCGGAGTAACGTGCCCTGGCGGTATGTACTCCGTATAAAAGTAATTATAAGGTATTTGAAACGTACTTCTCCTGTTCAAAATGCTGATCTGGCAAAGTATTAAAACCATGCTCTTGGGGGCCGGTGTTGGGGTCGGATCATCTGCCCCCTAGCTTGTTATAGTGACTGGCGGGGTCACTTTAATAAGCTATAACACTTAAGTTTAGCTTTTATAGGCATGGGTTTAGGCGGTGTTTGCTAGTTCCGAATTTGTGGACAAGTATCTTCATGCATTTATTGCTTTTGTCATTACCTGTCACGCCCGTCATTAAAGCGTCTTGAAACTGCGTTTTGCCGCTTCAATCTCATATTGCCACGTATGCCCTCGTAACGATTGCCATTCCAATGATGGGACATAAATACGTGGGATGGCAGTTGAGATATGTTTTCGAGGTTATTACCATGGGCCTTGGATTTTGAAAATACGGCCCAGGAAATTCCTGCCTTAAGATTCATCTATCGGTTTTAGAATTAAAGGAATCGTCAGTGAGATTCATCCAACGGCCATAAGCGCGTTTCTGAAATTTTTGGTGTTTCGCTTATTTCCCCCCAAGCCATGCCTATAAATAGGTAAACTCTTAGGAGGGGAAATGTTTTGCTTCATCTTCTTCTCTGCGCTTTCGTGTTAAAACTACCTTGTTAACGCTACTTTCTCGCGAGTCGTTTGTTGTTGCCAGTTCATTTTCTTCAGAGATTTTAAGGTAACTTTCTTCTTCCTCTGTTCTTTGTCTTTGTTGTTATTGGGTTGGTTCTGTTTTCTTTATATGTGTGTTTGTTGAAACGAGGATGAGAGAAAAAAAGTCAGAGTCGTGCTCTAGGGTTTCTGTTCACCCCATGTTTTCAGATATTGAGAGTG
This sequence comes from Clitoria ternatea, assembly GCA_037962975.1. Lineage (NCBI taxonomy): Eukaryota > Viridiplantae > Streptophyta > Magnoliopsida > Fabales > Fabaceae > Clitoria > Clitoria ternatea. Next base: position 2,721,251 of record CM075673.1, on the reverse strand, counting down.
AAGATGAGGCTTTCTATACTGGGAGGGATTCAACATTTTACAGCAGCATGGAGTGTTTTAGTAATGCTGTACATTCGTTTGTATCAGGAGGTACCCCTCAGATCGAAGTAAGAACAATGGCAGAATGTCAGAACGTTGTGTTACACGGGTTAGATTGGGTAAAGATGCTTGAAACTGATCCCTACTGTTGGGTTGAAGAGGACGTTAAGGAAGCTCATTCACGTCATGCGACGACGAGCGGTGGGGTAATGGAGTTATCAGTTCCTGTTTGGAAGGATGAAAGGTTTGAAAGGAGGTTCATCGTCCGTTCGCCCAAGACGTTTGAACGTATTTGCCATCGTCCTCAAGATGAGCGTACTTTATACATGTACGATATTTTGTTTACCCAGTTGGGTGTGCGATTTCCACTGAATAAATTCCAGATGGGCGTACTCAGGTTCCTGGATTGCGCCCCTTCTCAGCTGCACCCTAATGGTTGGGGGATAGTTCACAGCTTTGAAGTGCTGGCTGAACATCTGGAGTTTACCCTACTGTGGCGTTGTTCTTTGCTTTTTGCCGCATCATGAGGAGAGTGAATGTGAAAACTGGCGGCATGGGTTTTGTAACTCTTCGGGCGGAGCCAAAGATTGTAAATTTCAAGGCGTTTGCTGACTCCGCCAAAGAAGGCGGACTTCATTTTAGGATGAGCTTTGTAAAGGTTTCTGTTAGGAAGAACAAGTCCGTCTTCTGGCGGAGTAAGGAGGGAGTTGATAAATTCCCAGTAGCGTGGACTCACGAGCATTTCCTCCTAACCAAACAAGCTTACGAAGTTGAGGAGAGTGCCCTATCAGCTACCTCCGTGGAAGTACTCCGGACATTGAAGGAGTACAACTCCGTCCACAAGCAGATTTTGTGCCGAAGGCTGCTTGGGCGGGATGCTGAGGGATATTTAAGTAATGTTTTAAGACTTGTTGCTTGAATATTACTCCTGTTGTTTCCTGCAGCTTCTAATCGTATTTATATATGTTATTTTGCAGGAGAGATCGCTGAATTTCCTGGGATAGAGCGTATCAAGCAAATCCGCATGAGTCGCCAGGAAATTGATGCGGAAAACAACGTGCAGCCTCGGAGGAATTTGGCAGCAGCTCTGACGAGGACTCTTCCTTTTCCTGCATCCACTAATATAGTGATGTTGGAGGGTAGTGCAGGGCCCTCGGCAGTTGAGGTTGAAAGGCGATCTAAAAAACGCCAGGAACCTAAAGCTATCGAGGTAGAGGAAGAGGACCCCCAACCCTTGCAAAAGAGGAAGAATAAGGGCAAGGGGAAGGTAGGGGAAGGGGCATCGTCTGATGCTGCTATAGAAGTGGAAGACATTTCAGAGCCATCAGTTGTGGCTGTCACTGCTGAAGTGGGCGGTGTGGAGGGTGCCCTTGAAGAAGATGTTATGGGAGAGGAGACGGAGGGAATTCAAGCTTCTCCAGTTCGCCAAGCTGAGAGTCCTGCCCTGGACTTGACTGCTCGAGGAACAACAATTTTCCTCGTCAATGTTCCGGGGGAGCCATCTAGGCGATCCGTCTCTTTGCCTCTGGCGGGGTCTCGTCTGAACCCTTTCCTGTATTACACAAATGTGGGATCCCGCCAGTCAGAGAGGCGTGATCCGGACTTCATTCTCCGCCCAGACATCGACTTCGAGGACGTTGCAGATGCCACTGCTGCTGCAAGGTGGCATCTTGCTGAGATTGATGGTTTCCTTACTTCATTCTCCACAAGTAAGTGTTCTAATCCTTTCTCTTTAGTTTTGTTTTTAAATTTTTGATTTTTAGAAATAAATGTGGTTAGGATTAGGATTAGAAGACCATTGGAATTGATTGCTGTTAGGAATTAGAAATTGAATGGATATAATGTGGTTTGGAAAGGGGTTGCTACTGTGCAACCCCTGTTTTTTTTTTCAGTTCTGCGCAGCTCACGCGTAGCGTCCCACTGACGCATAGCGTGAGGATGAACTGTGAGCCCACGCGTAGCGTCCCACAGACGCGTAGCGTGGGCAGAACAGGCTGACGCATAGCGTCACACCACTCGTAGCGTCAGCCTCTGTTTTTAATTTTTGCAGAAAACTTGTTAACCCGACGATGGCGTCTCAACAGTTTGTTTCCACCACCGGGTTTGTTAATTGGCAGGCGCACCAATCATTTGTAGTTTTCAAAATTTAGATATCGTTCCACTGGGATTGAAAGTTCAATAACAACAGTAATTTTCTACTTACTATGGTAAATGTGAAGGAGGTTATAAATAAAAGAATGATTTATATACAATTTATACAATATTCACAGGATAGCATGATTGAGTGGTTCATAAGATAAAAGAAAATAAAATCTATCTAAAAAGACGAGTTGCAATCTAGAATAGGTAAGATACTTGAGATAAACACAGATAAACAAATTATGTTGGAAATTGGATCCCTAATCTAGAATAACAACGAGGAACTCAAGACATGCATATTTAATCATCAAGTTTCATGTCATTGCAGCTTAAAATCATTATAACCGATCCCTCGTGATATAAATTCTAAGAATTCACCGTAAAGTCCGATCCCTCGTGAGCTTTCTCAGTAAAAACTTGCATTAAGACCTGGCCTTATGGCAACAATAGTTAACAACCCCTATAGAATTGAGATACCAAGGGTATTCCAACTTTTTACTTTCGTCAAAACAAGTTTCAATACGGCATGAACAATCATTCTCCCGTTTGACATTCATACTAATAAAACAAGTTTCAATACACATGAAAATTATTCTCCTGTTTGATGTTCATATTAATAAAAGGTTAAAATACTAACATGGACTTGAATCATAAACATGCAGAGGTCGAATTCACATTATACTCAATAGATTAGTTCACCAATTCCAACATAAACAAATTAGTTACACATGGTAAAAGTAAAAACAACACTTACAGATTTTGACATTACGAAGACAATGGGAACTTCACGATACAATGATCACAATACACCGAAACACACTCAAGTATCTAGAAAACTATTCTAGAACTACAACTCACAAAATAAGTACTCAAAGTCGAGCACAAGAGAGAAAAGAAATGCTATGGAATGGGATTTATTCGATTGATGATGTGAATGGTGTTGGAAGGCCCTATTTATAGGGCTGAGCAAGGGTGCTGACGCTACGCGTCAGTGTGACGCTAAGCGTCAGGCCCATGACTCAGCTTCCATTAAACAGCTGATAATGGCCACTACAAATTATAAAAATTGATCATGCTTGGCCACTTGGACGTGCCTCCACTGTGTTTTGGCCATTTGTGCTGAGTGGGATGACCATTATTGGGTCAAAGCTGAGTGCTTGACCAAGTTGGAAATGGAGCCTACGCAGCATTGACGCTACGCGTGGCTAGGACGCGTAGCGTCAGCATCAAAAATAGTAGTTGATGCTACGCGTGGGATGAGGCTACGCGTCAGCTCCTCCAGTGTAATTTTCTCTTGATTTCTTAACTTTTTCACTGTAAAACTGGAGAAAATTGATCAAGGGCAGATTATTTCCAACAACATCCATTTATTGAATTTAAATCCTAATTTTCTAACAAATTAAACTAATTTTTATAATTTTTATGAAATTTTTGTTCAAGCTTTTATTGAAAATTTGAGGACTAACAAATACCCCCAACTTGAGACATTGCTCGTCCTCGAGCAAGAGAGAAAAATAAGAAAAAATAAAAATTTGGAATCAAATTTTTAAGTTAGTCCGAGAATTTACCACAAAAAATAATTACACAATTTAACTAATTTGTAATAATCAAAAATTGATATCAAATATAACAATGGTTTAATGATAAAATTATTTACAATATTTTATTAACAACCAAGCAGAATTTCAGGCTTACCTTACTGGTGTTTATCTCTACATAATAGGTAACCTGTTTCACTCAATCAATCATAAAATCAAACAAATTTAACTTTGTTTGTCATCTAATCAATGGTTATTTTTACAGAATTTAGTTCAGAAATCACAAGGTCTTTTCACGGGTTGTAATGAGGCTTGGTTTACAAGAATCAATGGTTTTTCTTGGAATTCAAAACCTGAAATCATAAAAGAGCATTTTATAATTCTTAGGCTTTCTCTTGACCCAAACTTCTCATTTTCTTTTATTGATGAAAAATAAATACCCCCAACTTGATTCTTTTCACTATTTTTGACTTTTCTTTTCCATATTATCTTTTTGAAAAGAATCAAGTTGCTTATTTTCACTCCCCATTTTTGTGAGAACACTCAAAATATTTTTCATTTATTTCAACTGCTCTTTTAATCAATCAAGTATAGGGAATGGTTAAAACAAATTTTGGTTTTAAGGGTACCAAAGAATTTTATTTTAGGCTCAAATTGGCTTGCAAAGGATAAAAGATTTTTTACCAAGGTAAGCTGTTTGGCCCAAGGTTTCGTTTCACCAATAAATGTGCCTTGATCATTTTCCCGAATTCTTTATACAACAACACAATCAGAGATTAAAGCAAAATCAATTCGAATTGAAAATATGTTGATTAAACCCTCAAGTGTTTAAAAAGATCTCTCAACTCACCGGGTTATTGAAATTTGCTTGATGGTTAATAAACTTATTGTAATTAAATTTATCAAAATTCCTAAGTTATAAAAAAATTGATAATTGATTTTTACAAGATTGGTTTTATTGTGTAAAAACTCTTAAGTGTATAAATTAACTTACTAACAAAAATTTGTTTGATTAAAAGATAAAAAAAAATTATTTTTGAATTATTTTTCGAAAAATAAGCAAAAACAATAATTATGTAAAAACACACCACGCAATAATGAAATACCATAATATAAAGTGTAAATGTAAATATAAATATAAACTAGAATCAACTATACTCAAAGTAAATGCAAAAAAAAAATAAGAAGATGGCATCATCAATCATCCATCTGATCATCATCCTACTCCTCCTCCTCATCATCACCATCGCCATCAGAGTCAACCTGTGCGCCAGAAGATCCATCAGTCTCAGGGTAGGTGGGTAAATCTCCGGGCCAAGCTACATGTGCTGCAAACTCAGTCGGGGTAACATAAGGTGCTCCCTCTCCCTGTAACCTGTACTGGTAAAATTCATCGTGAAGATGAATATAAGCTCTATGAGTGGCAGCCATCATCTGCATCATATGCTGATGCTCAAGTGATATCCGGGCAAAGCCTTGTGTGACAGCATCAGTAGATGGAGGCTGCACTGGTGGTCTTCTCCTCCTAGGTCGGGGCTGAGCCTCCTGCTCTAGTGGTGGAAGCTCGCACTGCTGCACAAAATAATCTCTGTTCATTAGAACTTTAGGGACTCTCCCTGAAGAACTAGTGAACTCTGGTGAAGGTACAATGACTCCTTGCCTCTTCAGTAAGGCAGATATGATGAGAGGAAAGGGAATGGGGTGATTCACTTTATACCCAAGGGCATAAAAGTGAATCTGCTCGGATATAAGCTCAGCAATATCAATGGTATGGCCCTGGAGGATAGAATAGAGAAGGCAACAACGATCAACTGGAAGAGATGAAAGGTGGGTGACAGGAGTGATATTATGAAGCATGAGGTGGGACCATGTCTGGGCTATGGGGGTCAGCTGGGTCTTTAGGAGGTTAGATGGACTCCTTCCAACCCTACTTAGGTTGAAAAAGATTCCATCCTTGCTCAAAAAATAAGCAACCTCCTCGAGGGAGTATCCTAACTCTCCCTCAACAGCAATCTTGTTTCTATTTTCTTTCCAGAAACAAGTGTCATCCTCGGGAGTAGGCTCCCAAGGGTTACCCAATAGGGTGCTGATGGTGTCCCGGTCATATGAGATATGCCGACCCCTCACCCAACTCGTCCGCTGCTGCCCTATGTTCGGTGCGTCCTGGCGAGTCCTGAAGGCATTTGCATAAAATTCCATCACTAAGATGGGGTCCCCCTCAGTAGGTAAAGAGAATAGAGGTCCCCATCTCCTCTGCTGCACTTTATCCTGAAGCTCAGGATAGTCTCCTACACTCAAATCAAGGACCCTCTCCCAGATAAGTCTCTGGCCCTTGATTTGATGAAACCGTGCCCATTTCGTATCAGTGTGAAATCTGGTGGGATCCCTCGGTCCTAACACCTCCTGTCCCTGAGGATCAGGATCCTCAGAGGTGGTGTCGACAGGATCCTCAGGTCCTGACACCACCTCTGAGGATCCTGATCCTCAGGGACAGGAGGTGTTAGGACCGAGGGATCCCACCAGATTTCGCACTGATGCGAAATGGGCACGGTTTCATCAAATCAAGGGCCAGAGACTTATCTGGGAGAGGGTCCTTGATTTGAGTGCAGGAGACTATCCTGAGCTTCAGGATAGAGTGCAGCAGAGGAGATGGGGACCTCTATTCTCTTTACCTACTGAGGGGGACCCCATCTTAGTGATGGAATTTTATGCAAATGCCTTCAGGACTCGCCAGGACGCACCGAACATAGGGCAGCAGCGGACGAGTTGGGTGAGGGGTCGGCATATCTCATATGACCGGGACACCATCAACACCCTATTGGGTAACCCTTGGGAGCCTACTCCCGAGGATGACACTTGTTTCTGGAAAGAAAACAGAAACAAGATTGCTGTTGAGGGAGAGTTAGGATACTCCCTCGAGGAGGTTGCTTATTTTTTGAGCAAGGATGGAATCTTTTTCAACCTAAGTAGGGTTGGAAGGAGTCCATCTAACCTCCTAAAGACCCAGCTGACCCCCATAGCCCAGGCATGGTCCCACCTCATGCTTCATAATATCACTCCTGTCACCCACCTTTCATCTCTTCCAGTTGATCGTTGTTGCCTTCTTTATTCTATCCTCCAGGGCCATACCATTGATATTGCTGACCTTATATCCGAGCAGATTCACTTTTATGCCCTTGGGTATAAAGTGAATTGCCCTATTCCCTTTCCTCTCATCATATCTGCCTTACTGAGGAGGCAGGGAGTCATTGTACCTTCACCAGAGTTCACTAGTTCTTCAGGGAGAGTCCCTAAAGTTCTAATGAACAGAGATTATTTTGTGCAGCAGTGCGAGCTTCCACCACTAGAGCAGGAGGCTCAGCCCCGACCTAGGAGGAGAAGACCACCAGTGCAGCCTCCATCTACTGATGCTGTCACACAGGGCTTTGCCCGGATATCACTTGAGCATCAGCATATGATGCAGATGATGGCTGCCACTCATAGAGCTTATATTCATCTTCACGATGAATTTTACCAGTACAGGTTACAGGGAGAGGGAGCACCTTATGTTACCCCGGCCGAGTTTGCAGCACATGTAGCTTGGCCCGGAGATTTACCCACCTACCCTGAGACTGGTGGATCTTCTGGCGCATAGGTTGACTCTGACGGCGATGGTGATGATGAGGAGGAGGAGCAGGATGATGATCAGATGGATGATTGATGATGCCATCTTCTTATGTTTTTTTTGCATTTACTTTGAGTATAGTTGATTCTAGTTTATATTTATATTTACATTTACACTTTATATTATGGTATTTCATTATTGCGTGGTGTGTTTTTACATAATTATTGTTTTTGCTTATTTTTCGAAAAATAATTCAAAAATAATTTTTTTTTTATCTTTTAATCAAACAAATTTTTGTTAGTAAGTTAATTTATACACTTAAGAGTTTTTACACAATAAAACCAATCTTGTAAAAATCAATTATCGATTTTTTTATAACTTAGGAATTTTGATAAATTTAATTACAATAAGTTTATTAACCATCAAGCAAATTTCAATAACCCGGTGAGTTGAGAGATCTTTTTAAACACTTGAGGGTTTAATCAACATATTTTCAATTCGAATTGATTTTACTTTAATCTCTGATTTGTGTTGTTGTACAGAGAATTTGGGAAAATGATCAAGGCACATTTATTGGTGAAACGAAACCTTGGGCCAAACAGCTTACCTTGGTAAAAAATCTTTTATCCTTTGCAAGCCAATTTGAGCCTAAAATAAAATTCTTTGGTACCCTTAAAACCTAAATTTGTTTTAACCATTCCCTATACTTGATTGATTAAAAGAGCAGTTGAAATAAATAAAAAATATTTTGAGTGTTCTCACAAAAATGGGGAGTGAACATAAGCAACTTGATTCTTTTCAAAAAGATAATATGGAAAAGAAAAGTCAAAAATAGTGAAAAGAATCAAGTTCGGGGTATTTATTTTTCATCAATAAAAGAAAATGAGAAGTTTGGGTCAAGAGAAAGCCTAAGAATTATAAAATTCTCTTTTATGATTTCAGGTTTTGAATTCCAAGAAAAACCATTAATTCTTGTAAACCAAGCCTCATTACAACCCGTGAAAAGACCTTGTAATTTCTGAACTAAATTCTGTAAAAATAACCATTGATTAGATGACAAACAAAGTTAAATTTGTTTGATCTTATGATTGATTGAGTGAAACAGGTTACCTATTATGTAGAGATAAACACCAGTAAGGTAAGCCTGAAATTCTACTTGGTTGTTAATAGAATATTGTAAATAATTTTATCATTAAACCATTGTTATATTTGATATCAATTTTTGATTATTACAAATTAGTTAAATTGTGTAATTATTTTTTGTGGTAAATTCTCGGACTAACTTAAAAATTTGATTCCAAATTTTTATTTTTTCTTATTTTTCTCTCTTGCTCGAGGACGAGCAATGTCTCAAGTTGGGGGTATTTGTTAGTCCTCAAATTTTCAATAAAAGCTTGAACAAAAATTTCATAAAAATTATAAAAATTAGTTTAATTTGTTAGAAAATTAGGATTTAAATTCAATAAATGGATGTTGTTGGAAATAATCTGCCCTTGATCAATTTTCTCCAGTTTTGCAGTGAAAAAGTTAAGAAATCAAGAGAAAATTACACTGGAGGAGCTGACGCGTAGCCTCATCCCACGCGTAGCATCAACTGCTATTTTTGATGCTGACGCTACGCGTCCTAGCCACGCGTAGCGTCAATGCTGCGTAGGCTCTATTTCCAACTTGGTCAAGCACTCAGCTTTGACCCAATAATGGTCATCCCACTCAGCACAAATGGCCAAAACACAGTAGAGGCACGTCCAAGTGGCCAAGCATGATCAATTTTTATAATTTGTAGTGGCCATTATCAGCTGTTTAATGGAAGCTGAGTCATGGGCCTGACGCTTAGCGTCACACTGACGCGTAGCGTCAGCACCCTTGCTCAGCCCTATAAATAGGGCCTTCCAACACCATTCACACCATCAATCGAATAAATCCCATTTCATAGCATTTCTTTTCTCTCTTGTGCTCGACTTTGAGTACTTATTTTGTGAGTTGTAGTTCTAGAATAGTTTTCTAGATACTTGAGTGTGTTTCGGTGTATTGTGATCATTGTATCGTGAAGTTCCCATTGTCTTCGTAATGTCAAAATCTGTAAGTGTTGTTTCTACTTTTACCATGTGTAACTAATTTGTTTATGTTGGAATTGGTGAACTAATCTATTGAGTATAATGTTGTGAATTCGACCTCTGCATGTTTATGATTCAAGTCCATGTTAGTATTTTAACCTTTTATTAATATGAACATCAAACGGGAGAATAATTTTCATGTGTATTGAAACTTGTTTTATTAGTATGAATGTCAAACGGGAGAATGATTGTTCATGCCGTATTGAAACTTGTTTTGACGAAAGTAAAAAGTTGGAATACCCTTGGTATCTCAATTTTATAGGGGTTGTTAACCATTGTTGCCATAAGGCCAGGTCTTAATGCAAGTTTTTACTGAGAAAGCTCACGAGGGATCGGACTTTACGGTGAATTCTTAGAATTTATATCACGAGGGATCAGTTATAATGATTTTAAGCTGCAATGACATGAAACTTGATGATTAAATATGCATGTCTTGAGTTCCTCGTTGTTATTCTAGATTAGGGATCCAATTTCCAACATAATTTGTTTATCTGTGTTTATCTCAAGTATCTTACCTATTCTAGATTGCAACTCGTCTTTTTAGATAGATTTTATTTTCTTTTATCTTATGAACCACTCAATCATGCTATCCTGTGAATATTGTATAAATTGTATATAAATCATTCTTTTATTTATAACCTCCTTCACATTTACCATAGTAAGTAGAAAATTACTGTTGTTATTGAACTTTCAATCCCAGTGGAACGATATCTAAATTTTGAAAACAACAAACGATTGGTGCGCTTGCCAATTAACAAACCCGGTGGTGGAAACGAACTGTTGAGACACCATCACCGGGTTAACACTTTTTGTCATGTATCTCTGAGTCTGAAGTCATACGTTCTCCTAATCGTCAAAGGAAAAATCCACAAAAAAAATTATACTTCATTTCCCTCTGGTTGAAGTGGCAATGACGATTGGGAAAACCTACGACTTTTGAGCTCGCATGAGTTTTAGAAATCCATGTTCCCCCCTTTTTTTAACTTGTATCAAATCCCTGGGAGGAACATTGGTCTTTAGGACTTGGTAATAACTGATTCCGTTCTTTGTCTTGATGTTCGCAGGGGACGATTCTGAATTTGTTGGTATTTCTAAGACAGTATGGAAATTAACATGGGACACAGTAATTGTGATATAGGGGTGACTGAATTAAAGAAGCTATTACACCTCAAGGCTAGAAAGATCAATACTGACAGTCTACAAGTGCTAGGGAAAAAACTGAGCTTGACACAAAAGATGACTTTCACAAGGAAGTATGGGAAGATCCTGAAACTCTTGGAGGTAGACGTCCAAACAGAAGTCATCACAGCTCTGGCTCAATTCTATGACCCACCTCTCCACTGTTTCACTTTTCAAGACTTTCAACTGGCACCCTTCATAGAAGAGTTTGAACAAATATTGGGGATGCCAATGGAAGGACAGATTCCTTATCATCATCTGGACTGTCATACATCAGTCACTTCTGTCGTTCGTATTTTGAAGGTCCATCCTGAAATGTTAAGAGGTGTACAAGTGAACAGAAACCAGATTCCCGGATTCACAAGGGAATTTCTGGAGAAACACATGCATATCCTGGCAGAGAAGGAAGAATGGGAAGCTTTCATGGATACCTTGGCTCTTACTATCTACGGAGTTGTCTTATTCCCAAACTTAGACAACTACGTGGATTATGATGCTATAGGTGTTTTCACCGCTCGCAAGCACAGACTGGAAAATCCCGTCACTGCAGTATTGGCCAATGTCTATTGCACCTTGGATTTCTGCCATACCCAAGGAGGAAAGAGGATTATTTGCTGTTTGCCTGTTCTGTATGTGTGGCTCACATCCCACGCTTTTCATCAGCTATGCAAAGCCGAGTATCCCATCTCTGATTTGAAATTATGTCAGTTGGCAATGAAGAATGGGCGCGAGTGGGCTAATCACCTTGTAGGCCTTACAGTAGAAAAAGTAAGATGGTGTCCTCAATGGCTAGAAGTTGAGTCCATCATTTACAGTTGTGGAGGATATCAAATGTTCCTCTGATGGGGACACAAGGTTGCATCAATTATAATTCTGTTATTGCTAAGCGGCAATTGGCTTATCCTCTACTTGGGCCGCCGGACGAAGCACTGCTTACTCCTTTCGTTGTGTATTATGCGAATGGGAGTTACACCTCCACTATTAGGGACATAGCCAATGCCTGGAAGAAGGTCCATAGGAGGGGCAAAGAACTAGGAGCACGAAGCCATGCTGTGAAAGTTGAATACTTAGATTGAGTGGTGAACAGAGTCTCCATCGTGAAATTGCCTTTCAAGGGCCCTTCATACCAACCTGTGGATACAGTTCCTCCGCCATGTATTATGGAGGACAAGGTTACCATATCACTAAGAGCCCAAATAGAAGAGCTGAAGGCAAGAAATCAAAAATTGGAAGAAGACCTCCTGAAGTGCCAACAAGAGTGCGCCCTCCATAGGAAAGAGAATTCCGAAGGAAGACATGCCATGGAAGAAATGCGAAAAAAGAGAAAGATTGATGAAGATTACAGAATAAAATAAGATCAATGCCTTCGAGCGGCCAATTCACAGTTAAAGACAAAAGGTCAACAGAACGATGCTGCATTGGTTGAAAAACAACTTTTGAAGGACATGCTGGCATAATCCAAAGAGAAAGGGAAGGAGACCTTGGTACAGAAAGAGATGTTGCAAACCCAGGTCCATCAATTGGAGCTACAACTTGAGGAAGTGATAAGTGCCTGTGAACAAGAGATAAACACAGAGCATAAGAGGGCCCTTGATGCTGAACGACGCTGCCAGGAGACTACACAGGCTCTGAGGGTAGAGTTGGCCCAAAGTGACGAAATCATTCATTCATGGATGGATCGTTTCGCTAAATTGGCTTACCTAGCCGATGGAGTTCTGGAAGATTTTCCTTCAATGCTGAAACAAGCCGAAGGCATGATTAATCCTCTGTCCACTCCCAAAGAGATATTATCATTTCTGAGCTATTGCCAGGAAAAACTTTGTAAAATGAGGGCCATGATTGCCCGAGCCAGGAGTGGTTGAAGTTTTTGTAATCTGAATCTTTCTAGCAACATTGTATCGTTTGAAAGAATAAAATAATGAAGCTCTTTTCATCTCCACAAGTTGTCTCATGTTAATTTCCAATATACTGTTATACCGAGTACTTTTGAACGCGACGTTCTGGGGAAAGGTTGAGGAATACGTGTCAAACTCGAAATTGTATCCCGCGTATCCCCATTTATTTTTCTTTTGTCTTCTTTAACTGTTCCCTTTATTTTTCTAACCATTTGTCGTGATTCTCACTCGACACTACGGGCAAGCACCCTTACGCGACCAGGCTTAAAAAGAAACTCATGGCCGACATGGAACAAGAAAATGAAAACTTACGAGCTGAGGTCAATCAATTGAAAGAACAAATGGCGAAAATGGCTAAGATGTTTGAAAGGAGGATCGCAGAAAGGGATTTTTTAGCGGAAGTTGAAAATGCTAGGCAGCAATCTCCCATTCTCCAACACGCTCAAGGTCATGCTGGGGAACCAAGCTCAAACCCTGCAGGACCTACCGTTACCGTTCGCCTTAGTAAGCCGAACCCTGCTCATGTTCGACAACACTCTTTTGTTGATAAAGAAGGGAATGTCGTACCCTTCCCACAGTATGGGTTACCTCCAGGCTATTACCCACCACTCCAAGAGGAGCCAGATTATCAGGAAGCAATCCTTCACGCGGCTCAACCAAACATCCCACCTGTTCGGAACCCTCAAACGATTCCGGTCCATACACAAGCTGAACAACCACAAGCTGCCCAAGCCACGGTTGGACACCAGGTCTCAATTCCGAATGAGAGCCCGGCACATGTTGACCGACCAGTCCGGAGCGCGAGTCATTATGTCGTTACAGGTCCAAGTACTGCCACTGCTGCTACCCAGGAAGGAAGATTAGAGTTCTTGGAAAGGCGTTTAAGGGAAATGGATGGAAGGAATCGATTTGGATTAGGCAGTGCTGCACAACTCTGCCTGATTCCCGACGTTGTTATCCCTCCCAAGTTCAAAACGCCTGAATTTGATAAGTATCGGGGGATGACATGTCCAAAAAACCATCTTACTATGTACTGCCGGAAGATGGCTTCGCATGCCTCCAATGACTCTCTGCTCATCCACTGTTTTTAAGATAGTTTGGCCGGAGCACCTCTGACCTGGTACAACCATCTTGAACGATCTCGTATACGCTGTTGGGAAGATCTGGCAGATGCTTTCATGCAACAGTACAAATATAATCTGGATATGGCGCCAGATAGAGTACAGTTGCAAACCATGTCCAAGAAAGATAACGAGACGTTCAAAGAATACGCCCAACGGTGGCGTGAAGTAGCAGCACAAGTTGACCCACCTCTGTCTGAGAAAGAGGTAATTTCGACATTTATTGACACACTCCAATTGCCATTCTACGAAAAGATGATTGGAAGTATTTCATCCCACTTCTCCGATATCGTCACTATCGGAGAAAGAATAGAGAATGGCCTCCGGACAGGGAAGATTCCCCGAGGTCCAGCTGGGGTTAATGCAGCAAGGAAACCCTCCCATGTGGAAGGGAGGAGAAGAGAGGGAAAGACTAACCTAATCTCCCATAATCAGAGAAGGAACCAGCCGAGGCCACCCACTCCGGTCACATTTCCATCAACCAATTATAATACACCACATCCATATGTGGCTGCCATTCAAACACCACATCCACCACATTTCCGCCCACCTGTCATGCGACCGCCTGCACCACTACAGGCACCATATCAACCACTACAAGCTCTGTACCAGCAGCCACAAATGAACCCGCCGAATCCAAATCAGAGAAGGCAAAACAACGACCGTGCCCCACCGCAATTTGATCCAATTCCCATCTCTTACACAGAGCTGCTCCCTTACCTCATCGAAAACACGATGGTAGTACCCTGCCCTCTAAAGCCACTTCAGCCGCCGTATCCTAGAGGGTATGACCCGAACGCACGGTGTGATTACCACGTCGGTGCACCGGGACATTCTACTGAGAACTGCTTGGCACTGAAGTTTAAGGTAAGGGACCTAATCTGGGCCGACTGGATAAGCTTTAAAGAAGGGAGCCCAAGTGTGACAACCAATCCCCTTCCAAATCATAAAGGACCGGATGTCAACGCCATAGAGGGGGATGAAGAATGCATTCCCAAAGTAGAAGACATCCAGATGCCTTTGGAAACAATACACTCCATATGCTGAAGGTGGGATTAATATAGGGGTCATGGGATGAAGAGCATAATGACCTCCAGTCCGCAAAACGAAGGGACTTCCAGGAAACCCTTCAAAGACTCATGAATGCTTGGGTCATACAGGTCTGTAGGCGCTGTGAAGGACAAATAAATATGGTACAGGGACACAGTAAGGTGCGAGTTCCGAAACCCCTGGTCGTATACTATAATAAGGATACGTCAGCGGCTTCGGCTCCTGCCAAGACTGTCTTTACAGTAAGGGCACCAACCCCTTTCCCCTTCCAGAGTTCTCACGCTGTGCCATGGAGGTACAATACAGATGTGGTTGTCACCAATCCCGAAGGAATCAACTCCATGCCATCCTCCTCTATTACAAATATAACCGGAGTAGGAAGAATAACACGAAGTGGAAGGGTATATACACCACCTGAACCTAAGCAAGGCAAGACTACCGGGGAAGGAAAAACTGGGAAAGAAGTAGCCTCTGGCGAAACAAAGGGGGCTGTGACTGAAGAGGAAGCCCAGGAATTCTTGAAGTTTATTCGCTATAGTGACTACCAGGTGTTGGACCAATTGAACCACACCCCTGCAAAAATTTCCCTGTTGTCTTTGCTAATGAGTTCCGAACCACATCGGAACACGTTGATGAAGGTGTTGAGCGAGGCGCACGTGAAGTATGATTTACCCGTCGAACAATTTGGGGGCATAGTGGGGCATATCGTTGCCAACAATTACTTGACCTTCACAGATGAGGAAGTACCTATTGAAGGAAGGGGGCACAACAAAGCCCTCCATATTTCTGTGAAATGTCGGGATTATATCCTGGCAAAAGTACTTGTGGATAATGGATCTTCTCTGAACGTCATGCCAAAATCCACATTGGCAAAACTGCCTTTCGATGGGACATACATGAGACCTAGCTCCATGGTTATGTGGGCTTTCGATGGGACACGTAGGGAAGTCATTGGAGAAATCGAATTGCCTATACAAATCAGACCCTGTACTTTCCAAGTACTCTTCCAAGTGATGGATATCGCACCCGCCTACAGCTGCTTATTAGGGCGACCATGGATCCATTCGGCGGGGGTGGTCCCCTCCACGCTGCATCAAAGACTAAAATTCATCATCGACAACAAGTTGGTGACTGTTTCTGGGGAGGAGGACCTTTTGGTCAGCAAACCCATATCCACACCATACATTGAGGCCATCGAGGAAGCCCTCGAAACATCCTTCCAAGCCTTGGAGATTGCCAATACTACAAGCGTTGTAAAGGTGTCTTTTCCAAACGTACCTCTAATGGTGACGCTGAACATGTTGCGGAAAAGGTATCAACCCGAAAAAGGATTAGGGCGGGATTTGGAAGGCAGAACCCAACCGGTGAGTCTCCCGAAAAATAAAAACAGATATGGTTTGGGATATAAGCCCACTGCGATGGATAAGAAAAGGGTTGAAGAGGAAAAGAAGGAGAGAAGAGTTGCTCGCCTTACTGGTCAAGAGATCAACGCCGCGAGAATCCCTATCTGCGATCTATATCAGAGCTTTAAGAGTGCCAGGGTGATGTATCCGGATCAAGTTGCCATGGTTGGGAATGAGCCTGACCTCAATGTGGAGTTGGTATATGCTTGCCATCCAAATCAAGAGCTGAGCAATTGGGAAGTCATGGAGTTCCCTACGACCATTAACATTCTATCAGAGTAATCACTGTATTTCATAATTTGGTGATCCCCTTGCCATGCCCAAGGCTCCGGGACCCATTTTGTAACAAGGGCAGAACTTGTTTATTTTATTTTCAAAAATCAATGAACACATTTTATTTCCCATCACCTCATCTTTGTGCATTCTCTGTTTCTTAAACCTTTCACTTGTTTGTCCTCTTTTCACTTTATAATATAATCCGAATGCAGATCTAAAAATGATTTCTCTGAGAACGACGAAAACCTAGATTTATTTCATGACCCTGTTTATCCAAATGATTACGTCTACGAGGAAAGTGAGGGAGACTTGGGACCCTCATCTGAATTGACGAGATTGTTGGAACAAGAGGATAAGGAGATCCGCCCACATCAGGAGGAAATTAAAATCATCAACCTTGGAGATGAAGGAGAAGATAAAATGATCAAGATAGGCACCTGCCTAAGCAAAAGCCGACAAAATGAATTAATTGAACTGCTCCAGGAATTTCAGGATGTGTTTGCTTGGTCGTATCAAGATATGCCAGGGTTGGATAACAGCATAGTGGAACATAGGTTGCCTCTGAAACCAAAATGTCCACCAATTAAGCAAAAGCTACGAAGAATGAAACCAGAAATGCTTCTCAAGATCAAGAAAGAGGTCAGAAAATAATTCGAAGCCGGTTTCTTGGCCGTAGCCAAATATCCACAATGGGTAGCCAACATAGTCCCGGTCCCGAAGAAGGATGGAAAAGTACGGATGTGTGTGGACTATCGAGATCTAAATAGGGCCAGCCCTAAGGACGATTTTCCTCTGCCACATATCAACATGCTGGTCGGTAACACAGCCCAACACTCCATCTTCTCTTTCATGGATGGTTTCTCCGGGTACAATCAGATTAAAATGGCGCCCGAAGACATGGAAAAAACCACGTTCGTCACTTTGTGGGGTACTTTTTGTTACAAAGTAATGTCCTTTGGTTTAAAGAACGCAGGGGCAACTTATCAGAGAGCAATGGTCACTTTATTCCACGGTATGATGCACAAAGAAATAGAGGTCTATGTGGATGACATCATTGCAAAATCCAGAACCGCAGAAGATCATGTCCGCGACTTAAGGAAATTGTTTGAACGGTTGAGAAGGTTTAAGCTTAGATTGAACCCTGCCAAGTGCACGTTTGGTGCAAGATCAGGCAAGCTGTTAGGTTTTATTGTAAGCGAGAAAGGAATTGAAGTGGATCCCGACAAGGTCAGGGCAATCCTAGAAATGCCACCTCCTTGCACAGAAAAAGAAGTCAGGGGGTTCTTGGGAAGATTAAACTACATCGCTCGGTTTATTTCACAATTGACATCAACCTGCGAACCAATTTTCAAGCTACTCCGCAAGAACCAACCGGGGCAATGGAACGAGGACTGCCAAACGGCTTTTGAGAAAATTAAGCAATACTTGAAAGAACCACCAATATTGATACCACCAACCCCTGGGAGACCACTGATTTTATACATGACGGTACTGGATGAGTCCATGGGCTGCGTATTAGGTCAGCACGATGAAACAGGGAAGAAAGAACATGCCATATATTACCTAAGCAAAAAGTTCACTGATTGCAAAATACGATATTCCGTATTAGAACGAACTTGTTGCGCGTTAGCATGGGCTGCGAAACGCTTAAGGCAATACATGTTGAGTCACACTACCTGGCTAGTCTCTAAGATGGATCCTATCAAGTATATCTTTGAGAAGCCAGCCCTGACCGGAAGGATCGCTCGATGGCAAGTGTTGCTAACTGAGTACGACATAACATATGTCACTCAAAAAGCCATAAAAGGGAGCGCTTTAGCTGACTACCTAGCCCATCAACCTATAAGTGATTACCAACCAATACCATTCGACTTCCCAGACGAGGATATTCTGGCATTATCCGACGAAAAAGAAGGCGGTAACAAAGACAAATGGATTTTAAGATTCGACGGAGCTTCTAATGCTTTAGGGCACGGAATTGGGGCCATTTTGATATCGCCAAAAAGAGAATTCATCCCTGTCTGCGCCAGGCTATGTTTCGACTGTACCAACAATGTCGCTGAATATGAGGCGTGCTCCTTAGGGATCCAAGCGGCATTAGATATGAAAGTAAAGACGCTGGAAGTCTACGGAGACTCTGCTTTAGTCGTTCACCAGTTGAAAGGTGAGTGGGAAACCAGAGATAGCAAGTTTCTCCCCTATCACGCCCATATTATGGAAATGATCAGAGATTTCGAAGAGATTTCTTTCCATCATGTTCCTCGGGAGGATAATCAGATGGCTGACGCTTTGGCCACTGTTGCTTCAATGTTCAAAGTGAACAATGACCATGACGTGCCCCTCATCGAGATAGAAAGGCGTCATGAGCCCGCATACTGCCAAGTAGTTAAGGAACAATCGGATGGAAAACCTTGGTATCACGATATCAAGAGGTATATCCAGAGTTAAGAATACTCTGACAATGCCACAGAAAACGATAAGAGAACCCTGCAACGGCTCGCCATAGGTTTCTTCTTAAATGGTGATGTGCTTTACAAGAGAAATTATGATTCTATCCTTCTTCGCTGCGTTGATACCGCTGAAGCAAATAGAATCATGAAGAATATCCACGAGGGATCTTTTGGAACCCACATCAATGGGCACGCCATGTCAAGGAAAATCTTGAGGGCTGGTTATTTTTGGATGACCATGGAAGCAGACTGCTTCGCCTATGCCCGGAGAAGTCATAAGTGCCAAATACATGCTGATCATATTCACATACCCCCGTCATCTCTAAATGTTTTGTCAGCACCATGGCCTTTCTCGATGTAGGGCATGGATGTCATTGGTCCCATTGAACTAAAGGCTTTAAACGGTCATCGTTTTATTTTGGTCGCCATTGATTACTTCACAAAATGGGTGGAAGCAGCTTCATACACTAATGTAACCAAGGGTGTTATTGTTAAATTCGTCAAGCGTGAGTTGATATGTCGGTACGGTCTACCGAGCCAAATCATCACAGACAATGGTACAAACCTGAACAACAAAATGATGAAAGAGCTTTGTGAGAGCTTTAAGATCTCCCACCATAATTCCTCTCCGTACCGCCCAAAAATGAATGGAGCGGTTGAGGCGGCAAACAAAAATATCAAAAAAATAGTACAGAAGATGGTGGTAACTTACAAAGACTGGAACGAAATGCTTCCCTTTGCTCTACACAGTTATCGTACCTCGGTCCGAACCTCGACTAGGGCAACTCCATTCTCTTTAGTTTATGGCATGGAAGCAGTCCTGCCTTTTAAAGTGGAGATTCCCTCCCTCCGAGTAATCATGGAAGCCAAACTGGTTGAGGCTGAATGGATCCAGACTCGACATGACCAACTAAATCTGATTGATAGTAAAAGACTGAATGCCCTCTGCCATGGCCAGTTATATCAAAAGCGTATGAAGTGAGCATTTGAAAAGAAAGTACGACCCCGACAGTTCCAAGAAGGAGACTTGGTGCTCAAGAAGCTTTTGTCGATGCATAAAGATCACCGGGGCAAATGGACTCCTAACTACGAAGGGCCGTATGTCGTGAAGAAGGCTTTTTCCGGAGGTGCTCTCATACTCGCCAACATGGATGGGGAAGATCTACTGATGCCTATAAACGCGGATGCAGTGAGAAGATACTACGCGTAAAAAAAAAAAGAAGGAGCTCGCTAGGTTGAAAACCTGAAAAGGCGACCTAGGCAAAAGTTAGAGTAAATGGTGGGGGTC
Source organism: Clitoria ternatea (assembly GCA_037962975.1). Classification (NCBI taxonomy): domain Eukaryota; kingdom Viridiplantae; phylum Streptophyta; class Magnoliopsida; order Fabales; family Fabaceae; genus Clitoria; species Clitoria ternatea. The sequence continues at coordinate 2,701,155 of CM075673.1, read as the reverse complement.
GAAGGTAGTCCAGACAAATTCACACCCTATAGATTCAACACTACAACGCCAATTTTCCAAGTCACAGACAAAAGGATGGGTCTAGAACGTCGAAGCCATTGTCGAGTCACGCCCTCGAAAGCAAAATCAGAAGATAAACAGGAAATCATGGAAAAGACCAGGAATCTCGTCGCTCTCAGGAAATCGATGGAGGATCTAAAAGGCCTTCCCTTCCATCCTTGCCATCAATTCCCCATACCTTGTCATATTTTTGCGTTATTATTGTCACCTGTACATATCTGTTGTTCATAAATAAAAAGGTTTCCTTTCTTCTCACATGTGTTCATGACTAGAATGAATAAGCAAGTTTTGCCTAAAAAGAATTTCTTAAAAAATGAGTTTTGAGAAGAACGAAAACATAAAGTTATGGGGAACGAAGTGGACACCATTGCCAGATCTTACCTAAAGCAAGCTCAACCAGCGCTGCGAAACAACCTCAATAAAGTCAGAAGTAATAATTATTTTGGCCATGAGTTACTTCAACGCCTGTCGCCAAGGGAGTCCGCCTGTAAGTTTTTAATTGGCTTCACGTTTTTTCTGTTAAAGGATAGTCAGGAACCGTGATCCCTAAGATGTGTAGTTGCCCAACTCTCTCTTTAGCAGATCTTCAGCATATCCTCAGTAAACCCCAAGTCCATTCTCTGTCACCAAAAGGGACATTTCCCCGAATCACCAAATTTTTTTTCCCGGTGGAACCATATTTGCCAAAGCTGGCACTGCCCAAATTTTCTTCCCCAATGGAGCCATAAAATTCCCAAATCCTTCCCCAGTGGAACCATATTTGCCAAAGCTGGCACTGGCCAAATTTTCTTCCCCAATGGAGCTATAAAATTCCCAAATCCTTCCCCAGTGGGACTACACTTCCCAGTCAACCCAAAACTGGGGCATCTCCCCAGATTCTTCTTTTGGTCAAGGGGCAGTTCCCCAAGATTTCATCCAATCATGTCAAACCGGGGCATCACCCCAGGGTTATTGTCTTTCATTCAAGGGACAGTTCCCTGAGATTCCATCAAATGTTGTCAAACTGGGGCATTACCCCAGGGTTATTGTCTTTCAATCAAAGGGCAGTTCCCCAAGATTCCTTCAAATCTTGCCAAACTGGGGCATCACCCCAGGTATATCCTCTCAATCAAGGGGTAGTTCCCCAACAACCCACAGTCATGTCAAAATGGGCCATTCCCCCAAATTCATTCTCTTGCATTCAAAAGGCAGTCATGACAACCGAGGGTGAAACCCAACCTTTACATTTCCTGCCAACAGTGAGTTAATTCGGACGAGACGTCCTGTTAGCTCCCCCAACCCTTATCTTCCTGTCTCCGATCAAATGGCACCCTTTACCTTCCTGTCGCCGATCAAATGGCACCCTTTATCCTCCAGTCGCCGATCAAATGGCACCCTTTACCTTCCTGTCGCCGATCAAATGGCACCCTTTACTTTCCTGTCGCCGATCAAATGGTACCCTTTATCTTCCTATCGCCGATCAAATGGCACCTTTTACCTTCCGGTCGCCGATCAAATGGCACCCTTTACCTTCCTATCGCCGATCAAATGGCACCTTTATCTTCCAGTCGCCGATCAAATGGCACCCTTTACCTTCCTGTCGCCGATCAAATGGCACCCTTTTACCTTCCTGTCGCCGATCAAATGGCACCCTTTACCTTCCTGTCGCCGATCAAATGGCACCCTTTACCTTCCTGTCACCGATCAAATGGCACCTTTTACCTTCCTGTCGCCGATCAAATGGCACTCTTTGTAACACCCTCGGTTAGATAAGACAAATCTTTCTATAGGTTCATCCTATTTAACTGAGAGTGTTAACAGTTTTTAGAAAAAGTGAATATTTTTTTTATAAATACTTGGCAGATCAGTGGAAGCAATATTGTATATATCACATAGTCATTCACAAACTGTAAGTAATTATACTCTTAACAGAATGGGGCACGCAGGCACCCTTAGATATTATACAGTCATCCGGTGTCTGATTATTAATCATAAATATTCTATTCTTAATGATTATTCACAACGGGTTCAGCGTATTGCTGATCTTCACACTCGGGTTCTTGAGTTTCTAATTCCTCTGAAAAATGTTCAACAGTAAGGGTGAGTATAACCCAAGACCCTGATTGGTTTATCCGGTGCGGACATAATCCAGTTAACATACAATGTCACATAGATCATACATTTAGCATATTTTTAACAATCAAGCATGTTGTCATCACATAATCGTATATTTAGCATGTTCACAATTATAACAATCAAGCATATTACCATGAAATAAATCATACATATAACATATTCACAATTATAACAATCAAATATGATGTAATGAATGCATGAGTTCGGATCCATTATGATTTATCTTTGATTAAGTCTCATGATGCATGTGGGCCCAAGAAATTATTTCTTCTTCTCTGGAATATCACCATTCTAATTCTCTAGAGCGATCAGGGTCCGCCCAAGCTCTGGTACAAATGAACTCATTGGTTCTCATCATTGATTTATATATATATTTGAGACTTGGATCCCTACGATCATGGTCACACTCCGTCATTTAGTCAAAGTACACCAGAATTATTCGTCTCACCCGGCTATCAGGGCGCGACTCTGATGCCATTGGGTTGTCGTTCCAGTTGTACTCCCAAGATTCTTCTACTGAGATCGAACGTGAGTGTCCTTCACTGTACCAAGTGTATGCTCTAGAGGTTTTTCTTCTTCAAAAATATTTTCATGATGCAAAATGCATTTATCTTATCAATTGATCCCTTGGGTATCTTATATATTTCCAGTCTCATCATATCATTTCCAAATTCTTTGGATTCTATCAATTATTTAAACATTGTAAGTATATCTATTATATATAGTATTTTCCATAAGGAGTAAAATAATTTATTCTTTATATAATTACGCATAATTAAAATGTTAACACGGTTTATAACAAGAAAACTACTGATAATAATAATATTAAGATTAATAATAATTAGGATAATAATAGAATAAGGATAATAATAATAATTATAACTTCTCATTAATTTAAAAAGTATCAAGAAGTAGTTTCTAAATGAAAATCCAAGTGAAAACCATTAAAAATAGAGTTTTCCGAGTGAAACAGGGGCAAATCCGAGTGAAATATGTATGATTTCGAGTGGAATCATACTGAGAAGGGTTCTCCAAACGTTCTGGTTAAAAATCCGAGTGAAATTGTACTGGGAGGCTGTTTTCCGACTGAAAGTTTAGGTACGAGTGAAAATGAACTGGAATGTTGTTTTCCGACTGGAATAGCTTGAATCCGAGTGAAAAATAAGTTTTTCCGCATGAGATAGCCATGAATCCGAGTGAAATAAACTGAGCAGAATATTCTAACTGAAATCAATAAGTAATCCGAGTGAAACAAAAGCTGAAAAATAATTTTCTTAACTAAATATCTTGAATTCTGAGTGAAACAAATTTCTGAGTGAATTAAAATATAAATCCGTGTGAGGTCAGTAGGGAAAATGGTTTCCTGAGTAGCATTGTTTGTAAATCCGAGTGAGAATGAGTCTCTAAGTGAAATAAAGTATATTTCCGAGTGGTATTCAGTCAAAAAGGAGTTTTCTGAGTGAAATGAAGGTGTTTACCGAGTGAAATCAACTGGAAAAGGTTTTCATGAGTTAAGCTACTTAAATTCTGAGTGAAAATGAGTTCCTGAGTGAAATCAAGTATGATTCCAAGTGGAATCAGTAGGAAAAGAGTTTCCTGAGTAAAAATAAGATATTTTCCGAGTGAAACATGAGTTTACCGAGTGAAATTAATTAAAAAGGGTTCTGTCTGAATAAGACACATGTGAATAAAGAAAATCCGAGTAAAATAATCCTGATTCCGAGTGGAATCAGGTTGGAAAAGGTCTTCTGGTGAGTTGACTTTATATACCGAGTTACATTAAGTTGAAAGGAGTTCTTTTAGTGAAAATAACTATTTGCTGAGTGAAATAAATTGTTTTGCCGAGTGAAATAAGGTTGGGAAGCTACTGTCCGAATAAAATATGATGTTTTCCGAGTGCAATAAGACTGGGAAGCTACTGTCTGAGTAAAATAGTGTGTTTCCGTGTGAATTTACTGAAAAAGAGTTTTGAATAAAAAGTAATTATATTTTCTGAGTGAAATTAAGTCAAGTTCCGAGTGAAATAATATAAGAAAGAGATTTCCGAGTAAAATAAGACTTGGGAGATGCTGTCCGAGAGAAATAGAGTGTTTTCCGAGTGAATTACTATGTTTTCCGAGTGCAATCAAATGGGAAGATACCATCCGAGTTGTTATAGGTGTAAAACCGGTCGGATTATCATAAAACATAACCTGTTATCATATTTGTTTCACTGGAAATCACACGGTACCCATGATTCTTAGTGTTTTCAATCCAATATTTCACAATTCATCACTGATAATATACACTCGGTAACAGATATATATAAATACATGCATATACAGATACAATTTAAAGCATTTAATTCATACACACTGAATCTGTCCTCCACTCGGTTTTCCCACAAGGCACCCAAGAATATACCCTCTTACCTCAATGAAGTTCCTGGAGGAGAAGAAAGAGGTTTCCTTCACTGTCCTGCTTCAAATCCGAGTGAAATGGAAGGGAAAAGAGAGAAAGAAACTTGCTGGGAAGGAGAGTGATGAAGAGTGTTTGGGTTGTGTGTGTGGTGTGAGTTCTGAGGACCTTGAGCTCGTTTAAATAGGGAGGAAGTGAGTGGGAAGACAAGTGGGAGACAGCTTTTCTGAGTGGTATGCTGAGTCAGTGCCCATTTCTGAGTGGTATGCTGAGTCAGTGACAATGGAAGGGTCACTAGGGATTAAACAAATATATATGCTGAGTCAGTGTCCATTTCTGGTCGTCCACCATCCATAATGCGCACGATTGGATTTAAATATCATTAAAAGACAAAATTGAAGTCAATACGCACTTCTGTCAGTGAATACCGAGTGAAATTACACTCGGTTAGGAGCTATTCCGACTGGAATTCTCACTTCCGAGTCAACAATTGCAAAGCTCGCTTGAGCGTGGCTTGCTCGCTTGAGCGTATCAGCCAATCCTCACTCGGCATTCCCATGAAACCGACTCATTTTTCCCATCATTCACTCGGTAATTCACCCCCCACACCGACTCCTAATTTGCTTGGCCTTTCACTCATAATTTTTAAAGTATCTAGTCGGATTTCTCCTCTCTAGGTCGGATTTCTTCTGGATTCAGTCGGATTCTCTTTACTCGGGATTTCCATTCGGTAAATAACCTATTTTTATTTATTTCACACTTTAACTAAATCATTCCTTAGCCAACTCAACATCAAATCACTTTTTACTCGGATTTCATAACACCTTAGGCTTACTCGGAAAAGGGTATCCATATTCATACAGTTTCCACTCAGAATTAAACACTTTCTCCACTCGGTCCACTCATATTTCTCCCTCAGTTTGAACCAAACTCTTCAACTATAATTTCAATCGAAGCCTATTAAGGTCATTACCTCTCGGAAAAGACACACACTTATGAGCCTTACCCGGACTTGGTCCAGTAGAGTACTTCTCACTCGGAAGAGGAGTCATACTCATAGACTTACTCGGAAATGGCCCTACCTACTACAATTCACTCGGAATGGGTTCTCAAATACCATTTTCCGCTCGGTATCTACTAAATTAGCATTATTCATTCATTACCACTCATATTCAAGCCAAGTAATGCTTTAACCATACAATATATATATATATATATATATATATATATATATATATATATATATCCACTCGGAATCCTTAACAATCACTATTTCATCCAACAATTCTTCCCAAATAATTTTCAACAACACATTCCAGTCGGTATAAAATACTTACAGGTATTCATTCTCTCGGAACTTCACATTATTTATTCGGGGTTCTCATTCAGACCTAATAAAGTCTTGCCTTTTTCACTCGGACTAGTTACTTCTTAATCAATCAGTATTTACCACTTAACAATTAAGTCCTTTACATTCAGGTTTACTCGGTTTTTCATCTCTTAACAACATAGAATTCTTCCTCACAATACATTTCATTCAGAATCCTTTCAGATCTATTTTCACTCGGAAATTGAGCAACAGAATATAAGCCTCACTTGGAAATACCTCTGCCCTATATATTCCACTCGGAATGAGCTTTTATCACTCTATATTCCACTCGGAATTGCATATTTGGGGTCATGCCCCTTAGGACAGGTTACACTGGATTCAGGTATGCTCTTACTCGAAACTCTACTACCAAAACACCACACTCGAAGATCTTTTTACTCGGAATGCTATAAGGATTGCCACTCGAAAAGAAGCAATTGGCAAGGTCTGACTCGGAAATGAGTCTCTCAAAGGTGTTTTCACTCGGAATATTCACCTGGAAGTGGTTCCCTTGAACCCACTTCACTCCAGCTGTCTCTGTGATCAAGAATCCACTCGGTAGTAACCTTCTTGGTCATATATTACTCGGATAACATAACCTTACACTCAGAATTTCATCCTTCAGTCGGAATTGCTAATCCTTCACTCGGAATTTCACTCTGTCACTCGGATCAGAGCCTATTTCACTCGGAATTTGCATAATTTCACTAATGGTCCATATAAATTCCATTATTATGTACAAAAATGACATTTCTGAGATACCACAGACTATCAACGGGGTGTATATTCACTTATTACTACTTACAGGCCTTCTAAACTTCAATTTTTTTACCAAATAAGACTGCTACTAAAAACAGGGATGTTACACTCTTTACCTTCCTGTCGCCAATCAAATGGCACCCTTTATCTTCCTGTCGCCGATCAAATGACACCCTTTACTTTCCTGTCGCCGATCAAATGGCACCCTTTATCTTCCTGTCGCCGATCAAATGGCACTTTTTACCTTCCTGTCGCCAATCAAATGGCACCCTTTACCTTCCTGTCGCCGATCAAATGGTACCTTTTACCTTCCTGTCGCCGATCAAATGGCACTCTTTTACCTTCCTGTCGCCGATCAAATGGCACCCTTTACCTTCCTGTCGCCGATCAAATGGCACATTTTACCTTTCTGTCGCCGATCAAATGGCATCCTTTACTCTCCTGTCGCCGATCAAATGGCACCCTTTACTTTCCTGTCGCCAATCAAATGGCACCTTTTACCTTCTTGTCGCCGATCAAATGGCACCCTTTACCTTCCTGTCGCCGATCAAATGGCACCTTTTACATTCCTGTCGCCGATCAAATGGCACTCTTTACCTTCCTGTCGCCGATCAAATGGCACCCTTTATCTTCCTGTCGCCGATCAAATGGCACCCTTTATCTTCCTATCGCCGATCAAATGGCACCTTTTACCTTCCTGTCACCGATCAAATAGCACCCTTTATCTTCCTGTCGCCGATCAAATGGCACCCTTTACCTTCCTGTCGCCGATCAAATGGCATCCTTTATCTTCCAGTCGCCGATCAAATGGCACCCTTTACTTTCCTGTCACCGAACGAGGCACCCTTCATCTCAATCAATTGAGAATGGATACTCAATCCCCTCGCCTCTTGTTAACTGAAAGACAGTCCTTATACTTCAAAGGATAATTCCCAGTTAACCACTCCTTGGGGCACTGCCCCACTTCTTTTTCCCATATTTAAGATTTTTTTTATAAAAAAAAAACGGTGTTGGTCCGATGTTAACACTAGGTAGATGAGTTTCTCTCTATTCCAGGACAAGGGTGGTGGCCCAAAGGACGGTGTCATGACCCCCAAATCGAATGAACTAGGCCCCGTGAATTAGGTCACAAGAGACGGTATCCTAGTGGTTACACTGGTTACTACCTTGGGTCGTAACAAACGGTGTCATGAAACCCACTTCGGATGAAATTGAGTTCATGGTTTGATTCGTGCGTTGCTAAGACCGATGTCATACACACTACACCGACCATTTCAAGGGTAATAGGCAGAAGTTAAGGACAGGGTGATTATGATGCACTAATCCGAGGTTCTGTGCTTTGCAAAAATGATGTTCGGATTAGACTGGCAAATAACAGGCAAAAATGAAGTCCCAATTCCAAGTACAAATTGATGATTAGACGGTGTTACTTCAAGTTGTTATCTTACATCGGTCATAAGTGAGATATACTTGGTATTTTTTGGGAGGGAGTTAAAAGACAAGCAAATATGGGAAAATTGCATTATATTAATGAGGGGCACTGAGGCCATTACAAAAGTTAGATTCCGGAGCCCATCCCGGAACAAGGCTAAGAAAAAAAGAAAAAAATTCCTAATTAGATGCTGGAGAGTCCGGTTTAGCAGAGGCTGTCCTCTCGGATTCCTCCGACACCGTCCTCAGCTCCATGCTCTGGCCCTCGGGGAGAGGCATCAGCTCATAAGGAATATCCTCAGGTTCCAAAGCCTGACCCCAGTTCATAGCATATAAGTGACCACCATGAAATTCATAGTAGACACCTATACCGTTCAGGTTAAGTTGTACAGCGGAATTCCGATGTACAACCTGACGAACGGCGGAGCTGAAAGTGACATCGGCCAATACCGAAAATTCAGCCAACTGCTCCTCAGTTTCCTTCCGCTCCCTCACCTGCTCTTCCTGCACATTGGCAAGCTTCTTGGCTAGCTCCTTGTTCTTCTTATCTACCTCGGCCTTTGCAGCCTTGGCTTGATCTAGTTAGGTCCGGAGAGCCTGGAGAGCGTCCTCTGAAGCTTTGCCCTTAGCCTCAGCAGCATCTGCCCTCCTGGAAACCGATGTGTAAGCCGCTGTGAGTTCGGACAGGTCTTCTTTGCTATTGACCAACTCCTGCTCCTTTTGGGTCAAGGCGGTCTGGGCCTCAACTCTCAAGGCCTCAGCTTTCTTCATCCGATCTAGGCATTCCTTAGCCTCAACACCAGAATAGTAGGAGTGGCCCAAAGAGCTGAGGACCCCGGCAGCCTCAACCAAATTAAAAATAGCTGCTTCGGCAGCAGATTGAGCCTCAAGAGCAGGAAGATCGGTTTTAAGCTTGAAGGGGATGTTGAACCGAGCCGGTGTCCCTCCAACATACTCCAAAAAATCCAAAAGACGGGAGTTGATGATGATGTCTTCTGGTTGAGACCGGTCCGGAGAAGTATTTACAGGACCGACCTGCTCCTCCCGTGGTGCCTCTACCTCGGTCACAACCCTTGAAGCCTTATGTTTTTTCTGCTTAGAGGTTGCGCCGGGGTTGGTCTTCCTTTTAACTGGGACCCTTTCGGCTGGCCCCAGAGTCATAGCCCCAACATTGTCAGCTGGGATGCTCACAACTTTGGCCGGTGTACGACGAGGAGTCACCCTGTTCTCCTGTTCAGCAGCAGCAGTGTTCCGGGCTTCGGCAGCCTCCCTCAGTTTTCTGAGAATGTCTATCCGAGCCATCTCACCCGAAAAAAGGGACGATGTTAGGACCGGTATGAGTATATCAAAAAAAAAGGGAAAAGGAAAAGTTGAACGGTATCTACCAAGGTAAGCATCTCGGCCCGACTCCGTCCCCAAAAGCTTCCTGCAGGAGATCCTGGCAAAGACGGAGTAACCCTTCAGAGCGTCCAGGACTTTCTTGGACTCAGTTGACAAAGTACTCTCACTGACGATGTAGGCGTTGCTTGTCAGGAGAAAGTGCTCATGAGTCCAACCGGTGTAGAACTTTCTGGAAAAATCAGAATTCTCCCAGAACACCGGCCTTCCTGCATTGACATCGACTTTGACATAGGAGTGTTTGAAGCTGACCCCGTCCGTCTTGGCCGATTCGGTGTAACTTTCGAAGTTAACCACCTTTGAGTCACAGCGGAGATTGATGAAGCCCAGACCCCCTCCAGCGTTACCCCGACGCATCACCCTGTAGTAAGTGAAAAAGAGGGCCACTGTAGGGACGAAGTGAAAGTACTCCCCAAGTACTTCCAAAGCCCTTACCAAGCCCCTGCCTTTGGGATGAAGTTGGCTGGGAGAGCAGTCCAAAAAACGGAGTACCCCCATCTCGAACTCCGTCAGTGGGAAGCGGACGCCTATCTTGGAGAAGACCATCTCATACATGAAGAGATTTCTCGACCCCGGTTGATGGCAGATTCTATCCGAGGTTAGGGGGCAGAATACAGTAAAGTCATTTTCATGCTCAACATCGGCGTGAACAACGACATCTTCAATGGTGACGTCGGCAACATCTTCAGCATACCGGGATACGATGGTCTTTGGGTCTTCATAAACCCAGAAGTAAGGATCCCTGGCCTTCTCAGCTAGCCAGTTAATCTGGTGTGCCAAGACATTCGTCTCAACGGGATCGGTGATCACAGCGGCGCCGGTAGAAGAGTTTTCAGAAGCCATTCGGACGGTGTGGCGAAGGAAGGGAATACAGCTGTAAAAAGCCACATCGTCAGTAAGATAGAGGTCGGCACTGCTGCCCCTCTCACTAGCAGTGCCCAAGTTAAAAGATGAGTCTGACGATGTGTCAAACCCCTCTGTTTCCCACAAAGGCAATATGGAGAAACGGTGTCTTGATGAGACGAACCGATGTGAAGCCCCTGAGGTTGCCTCACTACAGTTACTCAGACCTCGGCCCAAGACTCCACCCGGCTGACACCGGGATGTAATCGAAGGAGGACCTGATAGGACCTCAATGGAGTCACTGCTCGAACTGGTGTCCCCCATGACCTATCTATGAATTAAAATGAAGGGGATGACGGCTACCTGCTGAGGCGATGCGTGCAGTTCTTTTAGTACGGGCCAGGTTTGTGACACCAGAGAAGAATTGTAACACCAGAGGAGAATTTTAACACCGGAAGATTTGAACGTCGGAGAGGCAGCACTTCAATGTCAAGAAAGGAGTGAAAATGAGAGTCCCCCGAAGCTGCTTTTATAGAGTGGAGAAGTGAGCATCCAGAACTTTCCATATTCCGGCCCAAGGCCCATTAAAAGGGCCGACTTTTGGCATATCGGACCAAAGGCGTGAAATTTGAATTTTGAAAAGGACCAATTAGATGATGACACATAGAATGCTCAGTCATCTCCTGATAAGGGCCACGTGGAGGACACGTCAATTGGTTAACCAGCCACATCATCGAGTCCCACACCGGCTTTGGGTCCCACTTAGCCCCTACATCGGTGTTCGTATCTTTACTCCCTTTTTCACCTCGGAAATACGAAGATTCCGTATTTCTCTTGTGAAAAAAAGAGTAAAGAGGGGCATCTGTGAACACCTCTTTCAGTCCAGCCCAAATGGAAAGAGCACCGGTCCCATGGCATCCCGAAACAAGTTTCGACTGTTATAAATATGACACCGGTCTATTTGGGGAACACCAGACCAGTTGTTGGAGTTCTTTAGTGACCGATGTCATACACTTGACAACGGAAGGACAGGTCAGTCCGGCCCAAGTAAAATTTCTCGATCTAATGGGATGACTCAGATCGAAACATATGCACACCGGCTGAGACATTCGATCCGGACTAGGAGGAAGAACACCGCCCCTGTGATACGACATTGAAAAGGTTCAACCGGTGTGAAGATACAGTTCCAGGTTCCTGAGAGGCCACATCGGACCAGTTGGAATTCTGTCCAACCGGTGTCTTTAAAGGCCGATGTCACAAACTTGACCTCGGAAGGATAAGATCGGAGGTTTATACGCGCTGACCTGGAATTGCACTCCCTAAAAGTGGCAGACAGGGGGCGGAAATGGACAATTAAAAATACCCCACTGAACCACTGCTCCCCACGAACAGATAGTGGCCAGGGTTGCACCACTACGCGTATGGGTGAGTGGGAACTCTGGTTGTCCCAACCACTCAGCCCATGTTCTCAAGGCCCTATAAATGCCCCAAGCAAGGAAGCTCAAGGGGTTGGGGATCCCTCTCTTGGAAGAAAACTCTCCCAAATTCTCTCCGATTCCTCAAAACCTTCAAAGGACTTTCCCATCTGAAACCCGTGATCTGCCTAGATTATCATAAAAGGACCTCCAGTATTAGAAAACTTGAAGTTCTCCATTGTTCAGAGACTGTCCCTCACATCGAACCTACACCGTTCCTACGTCAAACCTACACCGTCCCAGTACAAAGTCATTGCCCTTTACTGTTTCCACACTGTACCTTACCAAGTCGCTGCCTTTACCAATCCTCGACATCGACCCTACACAGCGTCTGGGCACTTCCTCGCTTCGGATTAACTCATACCAACACCGGTCACATCCTTCAGTTTCCAGCATTTGAGTCCAACACCGGTCCAGTGTTTCTGTCAACGTGTAAGTCCAATACCGGTTTGACATCGTCGTTGCGCCTGACTCCAACACTGGTCCTGAGCCCTCCACACCGGTTCCTTTCTGTCCCTTATTTCTCTTATTTTCAATCATTTATTTCCTTGCCAGTTTGCTGTCCACAGTTATGATTTTCTGCGTAGCATAGTTTATACTGTCAGTGTTTACCCCTCCCTTTCCCCTAAAAAAAATAATAAAAAAAAATAATAAGTAATAAATTTTACACATGTTATATTTTCTAGTTTGAAAATCTTTTTTTAAACGGTGTCGTACGGGAGCACTCCCGTCTACACAACCACTTTAGGATTCGTACACGTGTGAAGCACTTCGCCTTGTGCGAAATCCCACCTCAATGACACTCATCATCATCTCCCGAGTCTTTTCCTAAAAGAACAACCCTCAGAACTACGTAACCTTGATTTCTTGATAATTCAAGAATACGTAGGAGCAGGAATTCAACTCCTGTCAGGCCCATCTTTCTTATTCCTTTTTGCTGATTTATTTCCTTACTTCCACGTTTCTTTCATAAATGTTTTCTTCTTGGTTACTTTCGTGAAAATCAATTTAGACGTGACGTCTTGTTGATTTCCCCCTAGTTTTTGCTCAAGCCTCGCAATAATTCATAGGGAAGGGATACTTAGGACGAGACGTCCTGCTTATCTCTTTCCTATCCCTGTCCCTTTTATTCGAGGATGTATAATTTAGGCGTGACGCCTTATTAGTATTCTTTTCCCCTCTCTGTCTCATATCGAAGTCGAGTTTAATTCGGATGAAACGTCTCGTTGACCTCGCTTCGACATTCTATGTTTGTACAAGTTCTCTCACTCCATTCCGTCGTTTTTAAATAAAAAAAGATACAACAATAAAAGGGAAGAAATAAAACATCTTTTGTAAGGCTATTTATGTTGCGCGTTTTCAATCTTGGTACTGTTTTTGACAGGTGATGTAGGGTGCTAATACCTTCCCTACTCGTAACCGACTCCCGAACTTGAATCTCATTTTTTAAATCGGTGCTTTCACTGAACTTAGTTTTTTCCCAATGTTTTTCCTACGGATAAAAACGTTGGTGGTGACTCCCTGTTTCAATCAGCCCATTCTTTCTTTCTCACCGCGCCGTCGCGATTCAGGTTGCGACACCCCTTAAGAATTTCAATGAATTGAATTCAGTAATGAGGCGGAGTAGCCTCTTAAGAATTTCAATGAATAGAATTCAGTAATGAGGCGGAGTAGCCTCTTAAGAATTTCAATGAATAGAATTCTGTAATGAGGCGGAGTAGCCCTTTAAGAATTTCAATGAATTGAATTCTGTAATGAGGCGGAGTAGCCTCTTAAGAATTTCAATGAAGTAGATTCTGTAATGAGGCGGAGTAGCCTCTTAAGAATTTCAATGAAGTGAATTCTGTAATGAGGCGGAGTAGCCTCTTAAGAATTTCAATGAAGTGAATTCTGTAATGAGGCGGAGTAGCCCCTTAAGAATTTTAATGAATTGAATTCTGTAATGAGGCGGAGTAGCCTCTTAAGAATTTCAATGAATAGAATTCTGTAATGAGGCGGAGTAGCCTCTTAAGAATTTCAATGAAGCACAATTTTCGCAAGTATTATACTTACTTGGACTTGTTGATAGTGCTTGAGTTTGTTGATTATGTACTCCGCGAAACATTGGCAGTTAGGCGGAGTCAAGTTTTGGATGGAGCGTTCATCCCTTTGAATTTGAATTGGAGTGTATCTCCTGATCAAGTGAAAATTGTTGAATCCAGGGTTGTTATAGTGCAGCATATAGTTGTGACACCAATCCTTTCCACAGGAATTTGGCTGGACCTTGGGGTCGGTATGGTGCAGCATATAGCTGTGACACCAATTCTTTCCACAGGAATTTGGCTGGACCTTGGGGTCGGTATGGTGCAGCATATAGCTGTGACACCAATTCTTTCCACAGGAAGCCTGCAGGACCTTGGGGTCAACATGGTGCAGCATATAGCTGTGACACCAATTCTTTCCACAGGAAGCCTGTAGGACCTTGGGGTCGGTATGGTGCAGCATATAGCTGTGACACCAATCCTTTCCACAGGAAGCCTGCAGGACCTTGGGGTCAATATGGTGCAGCATATAGCTGTGACACCAATTCTTTCCACAAGAAGCCTACAGGACCTTGGGGTCGGTATGGTGCAGCATATAGCTGTGACACCAATCCTTTCCCCCCAAGGAGTTTTTTAGACCTTGGGGTCGGTATGGTGCAACATATAGCTGTGACACCAATCCTTTTCCACCAAGGAGTTTTTTGGACCTTAGGGTCGGTATGGTGCAGCATATAGCTGTGACACCAATCCTTTCCCCCCAAGGAGTTTTTTGACTCCGTTTGTGAAGCTTTGTTGCACGTTGAATGTTCTTTATGGAATAAAGAGTTATGCCATTATGCTTCAATTGTTGGAGCCGGTGTCTTATCTACATGGAACAAGTTCTGCCATGGATAATTAACTGAAAGTTAGAATGAAGATTGAATGTAGGAAGGCATTTTATTAATGATGGAACTAAATAAGGAGCTGAGTTGGGATATGTCTCATCAGAACCTTTTCAAGGAAAGCACAGCTGGGAAAAACCTTGAGTTAGGAAGAAAAGAACATACCATGTTACCCAACTAGCTGTAATATATGTATAGATTTAAAATGTTCCATTTATTCCTGACCGGAGTGCCATCTAAGTTTTCTAGGCGGTATGTGCCTTTGCCCAGAATTTCGATGACTCGGTATGGACCTTCCCATGTTGGTGCCAATTTGTCTTGGTGTGCAAATTTGTTACCGATATTGGCCCTTCTCAAGACCAAATCTCCTTCTTTGAAAAGGCGTTCAGAAACACGTGTGTTATACCGTTTGGCGGCCTTTGCTTTACCAGCTTGGTCCCTCACAAAGGCTTCCTCTCTCAACTCCGCCAAGACCTCGAGTTCATGGGCGAGGTTTTGTTGATTGGCTTCTTCTTTGAAATGGAGGACTCGAGCTGAAGGGGCTGCCAATTCAATGGGAATAACAGCCTCGACTCTATATGTCAGCCGATATGGAGATTCATTTGTGGTGGAGTGAAGGGTTGTTCTATATGCCCATAGAACGTGGCATAATTGATTTGCCCAATCTCCCTTTGCTTCATCAAGGCGTTTCTTAAGGCCTTTCAAGATTTCTCTATTGACAACTTCAGCTTGGCCATTGGTTTGAGGATGTTCCACAGAAGAGAAAATCTACGTAATGCTGAGATTTTCCAGGAGTTCACTGAACTTACGATCTGTGAATTGGGTGCCATTATCAGTGACTATGCGTCCAGGGACTCCGAAACGTGCAATGATATTTTCGTATACGAATCTGCGAGTCCTGGCTGACGTAATGTGCACCACTGCCTCTGCTTCAATCCATTTGGTGAAGTAATCAACACCAACTATCAAGTATTTGATACCGCCGGGCGCAGTTGGGAATAGACCCAAGATATCCATGCCCCATTGATAGAAAGACCAAGGCGTTATTGAAGATGACATTTCTTCCGCCGGAGTATGGTGGAGATTTGCGAATCGTTGACATTGATCACACTTTTGAACATACGAGGCGGAGTCATGCTTCAGGGTGGGCCACCAGTACCCCGCCTTGAGTATTTTTCGCATAAGACTACGTGCCCCTGGATGGTGTCCACATTGCCCTTCATGGACTTCTTCTAATACAGCTTGCACCTCATTTTCGTTTATGCATATTAAGTAAGGAACAGAGATTCCTCGGCGGTATAACTGTCCGTCTAGGAGTGTATAGTAAGGTGCTTCTTTCTTTAGTTTCCGTCGCTCAAGATCATCCATGGGTAATTATCCATTAACAAGGTAACGAACTATCAGTGCTACCCAGGAATTGTCATCGAAAGAGCGGCTTTTAATCATACACGCTGAGGAAGGAAAGGAAATGCTTGGCTCCGCCAAGGTACTTTGTATAACCGTAGTTGTGTATCCTGCCTTCTTTGTGCTAGCCAACCTGTAGAGGATATCAGCGCGTGTATTTTCTTCACAGGGTACATGCTTGAAAGTGACTTCATCGAAGCGCTGCTTTAACTTATTGACGCAGTCTAGATATTGTTGTAGCAGAGGTTCTTTAGCCTGATACTCACCAAGAATTTATGAGATTACTAATTGAGAATCACTGCATAGGGTGACAGTTTTGGCCCCAATATCTTGTGCTGCTCTGAGTCCGGCCAAGCAGGCTTCATACTCCGCCTGATTGTTAGACGTAGTGAAGGTAAAGTGTAGTGAAATTTCAAGGTGTACCCCGTCATCACTTTCCACAACAATTCCTGCTCCACATCCTTTGCTATTTGAAGATCCATCAACGTATACTGTCCAATATGAATGATTTGCATCTGGGCTAGAGCCTGTTAATTCAACTACGAAGTCTGTTAGGACTTATGCCTTGATAGCAGTTCTTGGTTCTTAAGATATGTCGAATTCAGAGAGTTCTACAGCCTATTTGATCATTCTTCCAGCCAGGTCTGGTTTGAACAGTATAGTACGAAGTGGCAAGTCTGTGCGAATCAGGATAGGATGGGCATAGAAGTATGGTCTTAGGCGTCGTGAAGCCCAAACAACTGCAAGTGCTGCCTTTTCAATCTTCTGATAACGGCACTCTGCACCATGCAATGTTTTACCAGTGAAGTACACCGGTCGTTGGCCTTCAACTGTTTCCTTGACCAGAGCCACTGCCAAAGCTTCATCTGAAACAGACAAATAAATAATGAGTTGCTCACCTGGGCTTGGTTTTACCAGGATTAGAGGGCTGGCCAAGACATTTTTCAAGCTTTGGAAGGCCGCCTCTTGCTCTGGGCCCCAACTGAATTTCTTATCTTTTTTCAACATTTTGTATAAAGGGAGGGAGCGATGAGTCATCTTTGGCATGAATCATGCTAGAGCAGCAATTTTGCCATTGAGGGATTGTACCTCTTTCAATGTCTTGGGGCTCTGCAGCTCTTGAATTACACAACATTTATCGGGATTAGCCTCTATACCTCTTTGTGTTAACATGAAACCCAAAAATTTACCCCCAGGGACAGCAAACGTACACTTTAATGGGTTGAGTCTCATGTCGTATTGTTGTAGGCATTGAAAAATGAGGCGTAAATCTTCAACATGATCTCCTCCTTCAGGAGTCTTGGCAATAATATCATCAATATAAACTTCTACCAGCTTTGTGTGCATACCCTCAAAGACTTTGTTGATCATGCGCTGGTAGGTTGCCCCGGTGTTCTTTAACCCAAATGGCATGAAGTTGTAGCAAAAGACTCCTTTATCATTAACAAATGCTGTCTTATCTTGATCATTTTCACACATTGGAATTTGGTTGTAACCGGAGTAAGCATCCATAAAAGATAGATACTTGTATCCTGAAGAATCGTCAACCAATCTGTCAATTGTTGGGGAGAGGGTATGGATCCTTGGGACAACATTTATTCAAATCAACGTAGTCTATGCACATACGCCACTTGCCATTGGCTTTCTGTACCATGACCACGTTAGACAACCAGGAGGGGTAACGGAGTTCCCTGATGAACCCCGCCTTGAGAAGTTCCTCTGTTTGTTCGCAAGCAGCTTTTTGCTTAGCAGGACCCATACGCCGTTTCTTTTGTGCTACTGGCTTAGTTTCAGGATACGCCGCCAGGCGGTGACAACAAAAGTTGGGATCCATGCCAGGCATGTCTGCAGCGGTCCAAGCGAAGATTTCTTTATACTCATGGAGAAGTGCAATTAGTCTTGCCTCCATGTTAGCCTCAAGCTTGTCATTGATGTTTGTAATCTGTTCCGGGGTGCTACCCAAAACAATAGACTTGGAACCACCGTCAGGAGTTGGTTTCAAAGGGTTTAGTGGGTCTACAGAAGACTCCGCCCTGGGGTCAAGATCCACCAAATTGACGGACACCGCCACACTGCTCCCTTCATTCAACTTTCTTTTCTTAGACACGGCTTCAAGCTTCACCATGTTAAGACTCAAATTGTAGCAATAGCGAGCCATTTCTTGGTCACCCCTTACAGATAAGACTTGATTATCTTTGTCAATGAACTTGATTAACAAGTGGGGGGTTGAAACGATGGCTTCCATGGCATTCAGGGTAGGCCGCCCAATGATGCCATTGTACGGAGATTTCACATCGATGACAAGAATCCTGGATTTCACAGTCCTTGCTCCAGGTTCGCCATCAAAAGTAATCCTTGTGTCCAAGTAGCCTTTGGTGGGCTGTTTGGCACCATTAAAGGCTGTAAGGTCCTGCGTATATGGCTGTAAATCTGCATCAGTTAGTCCTATGCGTTTAAAACAGTCATAAAAGATAACGTCGCAGGAACTTCCCTGATCTATTAGGATGCGTTTTACATCCATATTAGTGATTACTGCAATAATCACCACTGCGTCATCTCCTTCAGGAATAGTAGGGCCAAAATCGTCGTCTGTGAAGGTTATAGGCGGAGTCTGAACCCCGTTCCTGAATGGGCGATATGCTTTGCTCTTGCCTTGCACAGACAAGATCATGCGATGATGATTTTTCCTGGCGGTGTTTAAGGGTCCGCCTCCGGTGAAGCCTCCAGCAATCATATCTACCACCTGCCTTTTGCCCCGCGATCTGGGTTCAGGGCTTAGCTCTCTTTGGGCGGACTCCAGAACAACATTCTTTTGTTTTTCTGTTGCCGCTGTGCGTTTTTGCTCCCGAGTGTTATCAGGATCAGGAGAACGATCACGAGATCTTTTCTCAAACTTCTCTGGCTCATCATGAGATTTACCCTTAAACAAATAATGTTTCAGTTTGCCTTCACGAATAAGCACCTCAATGGTGTTTTTGAGTTGCTTGCACTCCTCCGTGGTATGGCCAACTGATTCGTGGAACTCACAATATTTCTTTGGGTTCCCACCGCGTCTGATTGGAGGTGGACGTTGAATCCCATAAACGTTGAGGGTAATCCATCCTATTTCACGCAATATTTGTTCATATGTTGTGTTCAGGGATGCATAATGAGCGAAGTTGAACACACGTCTATCTTACTGTTTGAAGGGTTGGTTCCCTGCTTTGTCTTTCTGAGGGAACTTATCATTCCTGGATGATTTTTCCTTCTCTTTGTCATGGTGTTGAGTTACAATGGGTGGTTTACTGCGAGATGCAGTGGCTTCCAAGTGCATCTCAATACCCACATACTTGGATGCCTTTCTGCGAAATTCCTCCATAGTGGATGGAGGTCCTTTTGCCAATGACAAAGCAAAGGGTGATTTCGGTTGCATGGCCTCGATGAGGATATGTAATTGAATTGCTTCTGTCAGGTCAGGGACCATGGCTGCCTCTTTATAAAATCTCTTAAGGAAATCCTTTAGAGATTCTTTGTCACCTTGCTTGATCTGAGCCAAGGTATGGGAGGTTCTAGGCATATCCCTAGAGATTACAAAGTGGCTGCCAAAAGCTGTGGCCAAATCCTCCCATGAATCAATGGAACCTGAAGGTAAACTCTTGAACCAGCTAAGAGCTTCACCTGTGAGGGTTCTAGGGAACATTCTGCACATGACATCTTCCTCCGCACCTAAGAACATAGCTTCATAGATGTAAGCATCTAAATGCTTAGAAGGATCTGTCTCCCCAGTATATTTCCTTATGGAAATGGGTTGCATAGTTTGCAGATGTCTGGGGACATGCGCATTCATGAGTCTTTTGGAAAATGGGATACTCAACTTGTATCCCGAGGGGGATGTATTTGAAACGGCTCTCCTTCCCTCATAATGTTGAGCATTTTCCAGTGGAAGGCTTCGTTGCTCTTCCATGTAAGTAGGGATGCGAGAGTAATTTGGAGTACTCGATTCCTCCTGTGCATGCGATTCATGGCACGGTTGGTTTGCAGGACCCGCTTTCTCATGCATGGGATTCGCCTTTTCACGACGAAGCTCTGCAATTTCTTCTCTCAGCATTCTGATCATGTCATCTCTCGGATCTGGAGAGTCAACCTGCGTTGCCTTTTTGTGAGCATCGTTGTCAAAGTTGAGACGTCTAGGATTACGTGGATCCTCCATCTGCAGCTCTGGTCCTGGTCTTTCCATTAATGATGAACGTAACGGGAATTCCTCAAGGATTGTGGGATTACCAATTTTACAGGTCCCACTGGGCGTGCTAATGAACTGTTCTTTACAGGGGGTGTAAAGGTGTGATTGTCGAACAATTCAAAATGTACATGAAACGTAAAATCTGGTACAAGAAGGTGCTTATACAGATACAAATACGGAGTGCTCTTGTATGTTGGGCGTGGTATAGTGCACTCTATGGCAGTGTTGCAGTCCGCCTGGAATAGCTTCTTTTGCCCTGACACAATTGGTGGTTGTACCTGCAATTATTCTCCGACGCTCAAGTCAGTATTTTGGAATACTATTAGACTTAGAAAGCAAATCTAAGAGAATTATGCAAGTATGAGTGTAAGGTTCAGAATTAGGGGGCCCCCCTATACCTTTTTGCTGAGGTTTATATACCTGTTACTGGTGCTCCATTATTGGTAGGACTCGTTCCTTGTTTTTTGGCATAATGCAAGAAAGGTAGTGGGTCCCTGTGTCGTTCACGAGCACCATCGCTGTAGTGGGTATTTCCACTTGCTTGGAAAGCGTTAATGCTTTATTATTTTATTCATTGTTCCCTTTTATGCGTGACAGCGTGATTCCCATTTTCAACCTCTCAAGACAGAGTCAATCTCGTGCCGGGGTTATAAGTATGGGCTCGCTACGCAATATAGGAAATTCAATATTCCGCCTATGGCTTGGCGGAGTAGTATACATTGGAAATACTTTATGCATGTGTATAAGATATTCAATATTTTCCACCTTGGCGGAGTAATAAGCTTTGGCGGAATAACGTGCCTTGGCGGAGTTACATGCCCTGGCGGAGTTACATGTCATGGCGGAGTAACGTGCTTTGGCGGAGTTACGTGCCTTAGCGGAGTTGCATGCCTTGGCGGAGTAACGTGCCCTGGCGGTATGTACTCCGTATAAAAGTAATTATAAGGTATTTGAAACGTACTTCTCCTGTTCAAAATGCTGATCTGGCAAAGCATTAAAACCATGCTCTTGGGGGCCGGTGTTGGGACCGGATCAAGAATATTAAAGAATTATTATATTTTAAGTTTCTGTGTATATTGAGAATTCTTTCCAGATATGATATATTGATATTTAATTTGTCTTATAAAGTGGAAATGGAATTAATAATGTATTTGAAAGAAAAACCTGAATGGCCCCTTAATTCTTATTGCTTTTTAGATTTACTGATTCATAATATTTATTTATTTTTAATCTTTTTTTGTGAATTTTTCTTTGCAGGAGGCAAATAAGATTGATGGTTACAAGCAGACAAAAGTAGACAGGAACGAGTATTTAGAAGCTTTCAAGAAAAAGTTTTTGGTACTGTAAACTAAATCCACTCATAAAACTTAGATTATTTTACTAATTTGAAAATTTGTGCATTGTTGCTGTCTTGTTATGCTTTTTGCTGGTTTACTAACAGTTTATATGTGTTCATCCTCACTGCAGGCTTAACGGTGAACATGAGATGCTCCTATGCTCGTGTTAGAGATATATATATATATGTTTAATCAATTAATAAAGATTTATTTACATTTATGGAATAGTTTTTTTCAGTTTAAGAATGGTGTGTTGCAGTTACTTTGATTTCTCAGTTTAAGATGGTGGCTTTGTTGTTGTATCAATATTAGTACTAATTACTAAGGCTTAATTTTCTTTACTAATGGTGTTACATGATAATAATTAACATTACTTTACACTAAGAGTTCTAGTTTTTTGTTTTTAAAAACGAATTTGAAAATAAAATTTATTCAGTAAAAAGTATGTTAAAGTGAGTTTTTACTCATTTTTAAAATAGGTTTTAGTTATTTTTTAAAAACAATAAAAATTTGTTTTTTGTTTTATAAATTTTTAATACTAGTTGTCTATTATTACCACTACTATCATTGTCATCGTTACAGTTATCATCATTATCATTGCACTTCCACCCCACCCCACAGCTACCATCACCATCATCACAACCACCATCACCCTACCACCATTGTTATTACCGCCATCATCACCATTATCGTTTCCACTATTGCTATTACCCTTACAACCACTAGTACTATTGCTACAACCATAACTACCACCACTATCATCGTGACAACAATCACTACCATCATTGTCATAAAAAATTGAAGTCAAATATATAAATAAAAGTTCATGCATATTTCTCAAGGGAAAGGGAAAAAGTAAAACATTTAATGACATTATATATTTCCACCTTTTAAAATATTATATTATTAAGGTATATATATAAAGAAAAAAATGTTAAAGTCGAAGTTAAAAGTCCAAGATATCATTAACCATTATAAGAAAATGGTAATTCTATAAATATCTTTCAACTTCTAAAATAAAGTAGGAAAAGAGTGTAACTTTTAAAACTATTTATAATTATTATATTATATTATTTTATTTAAACAAATTAGAAGTTTTTTTTCATTGAGTTTTTTAGTTAATAAGCTAGGTTGAATTATAATAATAGTTTAATTTTTTTATAATAAGTATAACGTATACAATTTTTTTTCTAGAAATCAAATGTGTTATCTGTTTCAAATACTACCAATATAATATATAAATTTATTTTTGTGCTAATTTTTTCTTCTCGTTTAATGTAAATACCTATTTGTATAAAAATTAAATAAATTAATTATATTTCGGGGAAATGAATATTAAACGTTAAAATAAATAACAATATCAAATATGTTCTAAATATGAAATGTTTCCATAAAAAAAACTGAAAGAAAAGATAAAATATTAAAAGCGTAATTCCTAAAATGAAGTTCCTCTAAATTAAAATAAATTTATCTTTGAATTATGTACATAAATGCATTGCATCCGTGATGGTTAAGATTTGTTTTTTATGACCTGTAAATATGTGTTAAAAGGTAAATTAATAGTGTATAAATGAGGATCAAATATGAATTATTGAAAAAAAATAGTAATGATATTTAAAAACAATCAATTAAAATATATTGTCATGTATATGAATTATTTAATTTCATGCTCCTGTCATTTTATGACATTTATTGAAAATTTAAATTTAAAATTATATCATGTCTTTAGATATAGGTGATATATGACTACTGTTAACTAGTGTTATAAGGTGTTAGGTTAAGTCGGGGCATGCAGGATCCATTATATGGCAGGAATTGTACTGTAGTACCAACAACATACACATACAAGTAATTTATTTATCAATACACCGTACTGCCACTTGTTATGCTATCCAAAGCCATTCTTAATGACTACAGTTTCATACTCAATGAGGTTGTGGGCCGACTCTAAGATCTATAGACCTAAAGCATCTGAGTTCTCAATAGCCCACAGAGTCTTTGTTTAACACTGGAAGTCACCTCCTACCCGGGCCGACCACAAAAGTGTCGTGCATTCTCTTGGGCATCGCTATACACATAATGCATAAACATCTTATATTATACATCATCACATCATGATCAACCTCATTGTCATCACGTTCTCATAATTGTCTTCACCTTCACACCATTTCAACATCATGGATACATTCATGTTCATCACAAAAAAATATTTTCTTTAATTATACCATTTCATTACAATTCTCAACAACATATCAAGGTATCGTGGCCAATTCAAATATCAATCGCATTAATATTATTTCAATCATCCACATCAATATCAATCAACTAATTCCCTCATCAAAATCAATTCAATCACAATTCTCAATAATACCATGACATCATAACATCATCAATTAATTCAATCATTACAACATAATCATCTTTCTAATTAACATAACCTTAACAATTTCAATAATTCACATAAACTTCAATCATTCACAATCACTATTTATTTAAAGTTGCTTATTTATTACCCATATAATCAAAACATAAATACTTTTCTCCGTACCTTAAGAAAAGTACTCTAACACCATTGAGGATTTCACTTCCTTAACAAAGGTTGAAACTATACATCAATACATATATATTCAATTACTTAGCAATCCCTAATTAAGTTCAAATTTACTAGGTTAACGTAACCTAAGTTACCCAAACCTAACTAACTAAGAATTGTACCTAATTTATGAAAAAGGTTAAGTTACGTAACTACAACTTACCGAACGCAAGACCAAACGGTAAATGAAGAAGAGTTTTGATTTCTTCCAATTTTTCGTAAGGTTGAATTAGTTCTACAAGTTTGAAATAACAAAGGTTTTAGCTTGATTGCAAGAGATTGGAACAAGGCACGTAATGAGTTCTTAAAATCCTTACCTTAGGTTAGAATTTGAGAAGTGAAATCCTTCCCCATGGATGGTGATGCTCACGGTTTTAGAGGAAAAGGGAAGGAAAAGAATTGCTTTGTTTTGCTTGCCTTTAATGAGAAACAACGATGTGGATTGATGAAGAAATTGATAAAAATGGTGTGAAAATGAAATGGGTACGTCAAAAGAGTTTAAGTTAATTTATATTAAATAGAGGTAATTCGATGTTTTTAACTTTTAAAATTAGTTGATAATTTAATCTAAATTTTAACTTAATTAGTTGAATCTTATATTTTAACTAATCTTATTTAATTTCTATTAATTAATTTGTTAATTGGATATCATCAATTAACTATTAAATTTAATTCGGATTATCACAATAAGGATCAAATATAAAAAATAAAATAAAAGGAATGTGCTTACAGAGATGAGGATTTGGTTTGGTAATATGCAATTTGGAAAAGAAACAAATACATAGCACGAGAACTTCCCAGTGTCCACGGGAGAGTAACGAATCTCGTAACCATTCCATTTTCCTCAAACGCTCTTCGATTCTTCTTCTTTCAATGGCAACCCATACCACCGACAACAACCCACTACAAGAAAACCCTAACAAAACCCTAGACCCCGCCGCACCCAATCCCGACGCAGATCCAATCCCCGCCGCCAAAGACCCCGACGCCGCCGACTCCAAAACCACACCGCCAGATTCCGACGCTCCGCTTTCCGATGTTCAGAAGAAGATGCGCCGCGCCGAGCGATTTGGCATTTCCGTCCAGTTGTCCGAGAAAGAAAAACGCAATTCCCGAGCCGAAAGGTCTTTTTCCTTAATCTTAGGGTTCCATAATTTTTCACTAGTCTGCATTCAATCATCCCAATTATTTCCCTCTCTTCCCCATTTTTTTTTTATCGTTGTTTAGTTAAATTTTGTAATCAAGGTCTTCTCAATTGCTCATTTTCGTCTCTGCTTGCAGGTTTGGCACTGGGTCCACAACATCACAGGGACCAGAAGCGACAAAATCGGAAGAGCTAAAGAGGAAAGCTAGGGCGGAGAGGTTTTCGGTTTTGTCCCTTTCTGATATCATTATTAGGTTTTGCTTTTGGTCTTTGATTTTTTTCTCTGTTGCTGATCTCTTTATTTTGTACAGGTTTGGGATGCCTAGTCCTACTACAGCTGCTGATGAGGAAGCAAAGAAGAAAGCTCGCCTTGCTAGGTTTGCACCTGTTTCCAAGACTGATCCTTTGGAAGAAGACAAGAGGAAAGCAAGAGCACTTAGGTGGGTGCATTTCATATGGTTTCCATTTCATGTATAGAAGAATCGAGTATGCCTGGTGACTTATTAGGGCTTTTTGTTCTCTGTTAATCGAATGTGCATGGGGTCTTATCAGGGCTTTTTGTTATCTGTTAATCGAGTATGCATGGCGTCTTATTAGGTCTTTTTGTTCTCTGTTCCCAGGTTTTCAAATCCATCATCAACTTCTCTATCTGAAGTCAATGGTGAGGGGAAGATTGAACCGGTATGGCCCTTTGGTCACTTTTATTGCTTTGAGTTTTAGATAGATGGAAAAATTGTTTGCTTGTGTTGACTGTTCTGTTTGCTTGTGTTATAAACTAGAAGGCAGTTATTGCAGGCAAAGCAGGTGGAGGGACCTGAATGACAGCTCGTGGCTTTAAATGTAGGAAATTTTTTCTTGTAAGTCAATTATCTTTGGCTTTTGTCTGTTATCTTTTGCTTTTGGTAAATAACGTCTCTTTAATTTTGACCTTATTTGTGATGCTATTTTTCTTTGTTTTGTGACTTCCTTAATCTTTGTTTCTGCAGTTACAGTTTTTAGCAGTTCTAGATTTGCAGAGTGGCCTCCACACCTTTCTACTTTTCAACATATTAATCCCCCAGATACATCTTTCATTTGTTCGCTGATGTCTACCTCTAAGTCATGGAAGAGATTCAAGTTCTCAGAAGTTTGCTCTTGTCTTGTCTTAGTGCTGTCCTAATAGGTGAAAGAAATGTTTGGGGTAATTAGTAGCCATCTTCCGAGTTACTTATCTTAAAATCAGTAAAGATTTGAATTTTGGAATCTACAGCCTAAAATATTAACCAGAAGGTATGCAGGAAGGGACGAAGGTTTTTTATTTAAAAAAATCTTCCTTTGTTACCATTGCCATTCACCCATTTTCTCTAACCGATTGTTTGTGAAATGCCTGTTATCATTGTGCTAAAAGGTAATACCAGGTTGGTTTTGTTGATCCAACATCATGCTGATCCAGAATCTGTTATAGTTGGGGTAGATCTGTGTTGCTTAGTGTGTGTCTGAGGAGTGATTGTTAAATGATGAAATAGGCCCTCAAATATAGAATAGCTTGCATGAAGATTTAATCTTCCTTTTTAATGACTTATGTGTAACTTCTCTCTAATTGGAGAGAGAGAGAGAGAGAGAGTAAACATATAAAGATTGATAATGCCTTGTGCTTGCTATTGTTTTTCTTCACTCCTTTTGTCCATTGAGTTGTTCATGAATATATGTTTATGCTTTATTGCTTTGTTTCGAGTTCTACAGTGTTTAGATCTTATTGGAAAGTGGCTATAAAAGCACATTGCACTGATCATAAGCATGTTCCATGAAAAAGGATCAATAGAGACTATGTTTTGGTGCTTGTAGAGCTATTGAATTAGTATCAGGTTTGGTGTAGAGCTATTGTAGTGCTTTACTGGATCAGCAGGAATGTTGAAGCTTAAGCTCCTGGTATTATCTGCTGGCATTCATGAATGAGGGTGAATGATGGTAAGCTGAATGTTTCAAATGAAAACTATTTGTGGCTGAATTCTGTAAATGTTTTCAAAGTAGGTTCTAAAACTCAGTTTATTTCCAAGGCTGTAGCTTCTAATTTTTATCTTTGCTGTTATTTTTGGAAAAGTGAACCACCCTTTGAGGATGTTTAGTACTTAGTTTTCCGAATTAGAATTGTACATTTGTGGGTCTGGGTGTGGAGGTAACTCTACTATTTTTCCTTTTATATATTACCTTGTAATTTATTTTTAAGCATTTTGTTTGGACCAATGTTTGGAGAATGGAGATATCTTGTTTCTCGGGTTAACATCTAGCTAGTATATAAATGAATGCAAAGGCCTTTACTGTATGCAATACACATTTTAAGAAAATGACCACCGTAGTTTATGCAAATAATTTATTTTCCCTTTTTTATAAAAACTAATACTGGCAACATACTGATGCATTGATTTTTTAAGCCTCAATGTCTGCTAATAATAGTGAAGCGTTTGAGAAGTCGTGCTAATAGCATTTTCCTTCTATCAAATGCTTTTACACGTCCTCCGTGATAATGCCGTGAAAGAACGCTACAAGCAAAATATATGGGAGATTATGCTGCATAATGGCCTTGACCATAACCTGAAAATTTCCTTTTAATTAATCTGTCTCAAAACCTGTCAGGATGGGTTAGTTTGTTAAAAGATAGTTGCAATTTGGCCCTGATAGGTCACAGTGCAGGGATGGTATATATTGGTGCTAAGTTCATAGTTTAATATTATCGGCTAAACTGAAAAAATAGAAAATTTTTTTATGTAAACATAACATTGTATGTGATTCTCAATCTATTCTGTGATTTATAAGGCAAGTTTTTAATCAATTCGCTAATAACACTAGTTTGCAAGACTACCAACACATCCCACGTTTACCCCCTAGAAAAACCGCGTTACAGTACACTGCACGCTTAAAATAAGCTTGATTATTATTATTATTTTGTCAAGCGGCGTTTTTGAAGTAATAGTATTTTTTTTTGTCTCCAAGGGTTTGACTTGATGGAAATATGGTACAAACATTACCATAAAAAAAACAAGTCAGCAGCAATCCTCACGCGAACAAATTGAAAGACAAATTGCTTAACACAGCCTATTATGTTCCATTGCTCGAGTTTGAGCTATCAGTATGGTCTACACAAAACATTTTCGAATCTGTAGTCGCTTGGTTGCAGTGACAATTGCTTCATTTTTTAATCTATATTGGTAAACTGTTACGTTGTTCGTAAATTCAGCTATCAGCATAAATGTCATACTACTAGTGACTTCTTTTTCATTTCCCCTTGATAATTGGTTTAAAAAGAGTTACTCTTTGTATGAGAATCTTCTGGCTTCCAAACACAATCATAAACTGCTTAGGGTATGGTGGTTGTGGAAGTGAGGTGTTAACTTGTTATCTATCTATCTATCTGTTTTATACAACAGTGATGAAAATAGGCGTTAATGGAAGCCCACAGTTGTTTTCACTAATAATTGGCACCTCTGATGGAAAGAGGAGAACCCCAGAGAGAGGTATTATCAATCAGTTTGGGGTTCAGAAATACAACAATTACTGAAATATCATCATGGAAGTGTCTCCTCACTCCCTTTTCAATCTTTTGGAGGTCTGAGACTCTTATTTCTCTCTTCCTAGCTGCTTTCCGTAGTGCAGCTTTCACAAGCCGCCTAGCAATTCCCTGTACCATCATCAATCACCCACCATTAGTCACAATGCATTCTTCAATAACTTAATACATCCTTCAAAATGGACAAAAAGGAACCTTACATGGCGTGGATTATTGCTCACTATATTCACAGCCTCTTGGTTGCTAAGTTGCTCCCATAAACCATCGGAAGCAAAGATGATAAATTGATCTTCTGGATGTAGCTTATGCATTGATATTGATGGTTCATGACTAAGAATTGGCTTGAAGAATGGCTCAGGGAGTCTATACTTGTAAGGTAAAGGGTCCCTGTTAAATTCGGCTTTCTTCAGATATGCATCACCTATGGATCTTGAAACCTGCAAAGGCTAAATCTGTTAACTTTATACTGAACTAATAAATAGATGAAATGGTTTCAGGTAATATACAAGTTTAATATGTTGTTGTTGCTTGTGGCAACTCATAATTCTCCCCTACATATAATATCTTTTACTTATGTTTGACTCTTTATGCCTAGTGTGTATTTGGTTCTCTGTTGGGTCATAAATAAGTTTTTGATCAATTCATCATATGGAGTTTGAAGGTGCTTAAATGACGTGTTACATCAACATTGAATTTCTGTAACTAGGTTTCTAAACAAACTCTTTCAATTTGGTTCTAGACCTAATATAATGTTTGGTAACAAACACGAATGAATTTTAAAAGAAAAAAAGAAGAAATTTTAGATAAATAATCAATTTTTTCCTTCAATCTTCCTCAATATAATTAGGTGCTATGGATCTCTCAAATTTGTCTACCTGTATAATGCCTTTGACACGCCAAACGTTGTGTTTCATAACCACGATTTGTGAATCATAGGGGTGCTTTGACCGAAGTTCATCTCTTTCTGTTTGGTTGTTAACATTGTGTTCTGCAGATAATTGGATGGCTGATGTTTCCCCTGTTGCCCTCTCAACTCTCCCCAACACTGCCCTTGAGTCTCCTGCATTTGCAACATATAGCATGCCATTACAGATTATCCCTGCCAAACAACATGTACCCGTGGATGCAATCTGTGGTTTGCTTAGCCACTGTTTCTTAACCACAGAGAGAAAACCTTCTTCTGTTGCTGAAAAGGCCCTTTGGATAACTTTTTCTGAAATGCCTTGATGTTCAGCTGCAAAACCTGGTTCACACACAGAAAAATGATTTAGTAATCATCACTACAATGAAACTAACGAGAATAAAACAAAATTATTCTTGTTTTAGTATTTATACATGATACTTGTTTCAAATTTATTCCTACACGAAATTAAAAAAAGCCATGTACATAAATCATTCAAAATTTAGTATCTACTGTCACCAATAGGCCCTGAATTTTTTAGTTTTCAATATTGGTCCAAAATGAGACCAAGATGCAATTGAAAGCAATTAATATGATTCTTTTGGGAACTAAATGATTTTAAGGATATACCATAACTAGGGTCAAGGAAGAACATGTTGGGGCTTTTCCTAGTCTCCAATTCATTTGAAAAATAGGAGAGAGAATAACTGTACTTCCAAGTTCCAAGAAATATACATAAGCTAATAATAGAGTTGAGAGCATACTCTTGAAATTGCTGAAAAGATTATCACTGACGAACTGTGAGGCTGCAGTGCCACCA
This sequence comes from Clitoria ternatea, assembly GCA_037962975.1. NCBI lineage: Eukaryota > Viridiplantae > Streptophyta > Magnoliopsida > Fabales > Fabaceae > Clitoria > Clitoria ternatea. The sequence goes on along the minus strand of CM075673.1, from coordinate 2,670,444 downwards.
TGACCATCATATACACCTATGAAGGTTCCTTGAGGACCAAAATTGTCAGAACTCAAGGGTCCAGATTCAAGTTGGCTGCGATCCTCCAATGAACTATTAGCTTGAATTACAGCCATTGAGAAATCTCCATAAAGATGGTTCCCTAAATCCTTATACCATAGCAGGCCCTCAACTCTCCCATTCACATCTCCGTCATCTCCCACCACACTTGGTTTCCAGCAGGATCTAACCATAGTGTTCTCTTTTTAGGCAATCCCTTAAGGTTAAAAAAAGTTTAAAGGGCAAGTTTCTTTTGACTGAAAGTTGGAGTTTTTATAGCAGCTTATGCTTCACACGATCTCATGTACTCCCTAGAAGAAACAGACACAATAAGATAAGAACAAGTCTGAGCTAAAAACCAAATTGGTATGGGCAGAACTGACTGAGAAGTGTGTACCTTGGGATGAAAAACCAAGTAGGTTTGATGCAAGTTCAGAGAATACTGAGGTGGTGTGCTGGTTCTATGTATCTTGAACCTGAGTTAAAATGCATTTGGACCTTTGAGGTGTGCCAAATTTCGGAACAGACTTAGCTGTAAAAGCACTTATGGACTCAGTATGGCAGAGTTGGTCTTAGATTTGAGTGATAAAAGGGAGCAATGGATAAGAGGAGGGTTTTGGATCTTTTTGACAGAGGATCTTGAGAGAGTACTGAGATTAGATCTAAGATCAGAAAATGCAAAGAGATTTAAACTACAAACTCTGACATTGTAACTCCTGTCCTATCATTTGTCCCACATGATTTTAATGTTCTGTGGCCATGTGGGTTTCTAAGGTTTGCATGGCTGAGATTTCACTTCCATCACATTTTAAAAAAGCAATAATCCTCACTATTAGGTAACTTTTCTTCTCTACCCCGTACACTTTCCATTTTTCTGGGCACACACGTCATCTTTTCCCTGGTTTAATTTTCGTGATAGTTCAAAACTTTACTACATATCTAGGTCTTATGACCCACAAATTTTCTGACCTTCTTAATAGGTTCATGCACTTGATCTTTCTAACTCATACTAGTTCATTTAAATTTCTGTCAACTGCGTTAAAGACGATTTAAAAATATGGTTTAAGATTCACGATGAGTTAAATTACTTTTTACAGGTTCGATTCATTTCTAATCAAGATTTCAAGTGGAACATGTGATGAACACAATTAAAAGCTCAAGGTAAATATGTCTAACAAAGGGCTCTTTAAAACTACTTGCCTAACTGATTTTGTGGACAAAAATGTATGTGGATGGTCAAATTCATGTTTAAGTAAAAAAAAGGTATTATTCACGTTTGTTTTTTACCTAACAAGTTTAACCAGAAAGAGAAAGTGGAACACATTAATTAAAAGCCATGTCATATCCAATATCTACCAATGCAGTACCAAATTTCACTCACCCAATTTCTCATGTATAGTCATTTCCATACGGATGATGAGTCTGGCATTTGTATCAGCGGTTCACTGTATCATGATTCATGAATGAATCTCTGCATTTATTTTTAATTAGATTGCACAACAAAGAGAGTGAGCCCAATTTGATGAGCCTCACCAAACTTGTACATGTGTTGGTCTAATCAGCTATGGAAATTTTGAAAGGGAAGGGTCATGAGGAGACTTCTGCTGTATCTTGGAACTACAAATCATGCATGCATTATTAGCTGTATACAACACTTCTAATTCCTTAACCAACAATATGAACTTGTTCTTACCAACAAATCCTAAAATATTTCCTACATAAATGAGTTTTTTTAACCATTTACTACCAGAAAGGTAAGGTTAGACTCTCTCTTTGGTGTTTTATTTTTAAGACTTCTCTTAATTTAAATATTATAAGAACATCGATTATTAGATTTTAGTGTAAATGGTTAAGACTGCCTACAAATGGATTTTTTTTTATAAAAAGTTATGAGCATTTAAATGATTGTGATAACTATGTGATTTTAAAAATTATTTAGTTTTTTATTAATGTATGATTTTAGAGCTCACGTTTATTTCTTGCACACCCACCACCAAAGAAGAGTTTTGTTATAAGATGTATATATATAACTTTTACAATTCTACATATGATAAAAAATTAAAAGAAAAATATTTCATTTAAATTTAAGTGAATGTTCGGAATCACTTATTTTTTATATTATAATATAATTTTTAAATTATGATACACTCTCAACATGTTTGATAGCTTTCGTTAAAATCAAATCATAATATGAACGTCAGATTATATATGATTTTGAGATTATATTATGTAAACAAATTTGGGGTGTTATGATTATAATTTAATGAATTATTTCCTACTCAACTTTTGTTTTTCTATTTTATTATCATCAATTAATTAATTTAAATGTATATCCAACTATTATACATTATTTCATACGCTTTTTTTTTTTAATTTTAACACAAAATAATCAATTATCTTGAATAATCTAGACGGAATATATTAGTATTTTTTATTTAAGTTATTTTCTTTCTAAGAGATGGAATAGAATACCAATTGAAGTGTAATGGTCATGCATCATTGTATGTCTCATATGTCCTATTCGTCTACCCTATATTAAAGTCGACAACAATACATAGCTATTACTTTAACATTTTTAAAATCATTTTTTATATAACACCCAAATATACACAATAAGTGATTAAACCTATAATTGATAATAAATATGATTGATTATTGAAATGATTTCTAAAAATAATTTATAACTAAAAAATTAATGTAACCCTTATATGATTTTAATATTGCAAATATAATTTATAGTACTTTTTTTAAAAAAACAATTTATTGTATATAAAGTTGTAGAAATTAGAAAAAAATGATAAATGAAGTTGTGGTTGTTTGTTGGAGGTGTATAGTTAGCTAGCAATGGTTTAGGAAATAAAAGTGGTTTTCAAACGGATGTATTTATATAAATTGTGGTTTTGGATATTATTGGCAAATTGGATGATGGTTATTATATATGTATGGGTTCCACCTATAATAAATTTGATGTGAGCTCTTCAGTGAATTTAGTTAGAGAACACGATCGCATGATAGGTCATAGTTTGTTTTACAAGATTTTCATTGAATAATAGTGAGCCTAGCAAGTGGGCCTAATTAAGTCAACCTCTCTCATTATGGAAAATTGTGTTACATAAATCCAAAAGAAATTAATAATGATAGTTACATATACTCATTTTCAAATATTTCTAACATACTCTCCTGTCAATGTGGAAAACTACACTATTTTTTTTCCTATTATAATAACTTTTTCAATGATTCAAAGGAATTATTAAAAATCTAAATAAGGTTTACTATGATAATCATTATATTAATGTTTTAAAAAATGGACCGGTGATTGAACCGGTGAAAGTATTGGTTTACGGAACACGGTTAATTGGTTTAATCGTGATCAAACTGGTCATAATAAAATATATATTTTTCATATAATATAATTCTTGATATATTAACAATAAATTATATAAAAACTAAATTAACTAAGGATCATATTACATGTTTTATAAGATTAAAAAATTATAATAAAATAAAAATAATATATAAATATTATATATAAGTTTTTTATTTATTTAAAAATTATTTTAATAGAAATTTTTAAAAAATAAAAAAGCAAATTTTTTGTTTTACAAATTTAACTTGTTTAACTGATTATGACCAATTATGACCGGTTCTAAAAGGCCCCGATTTCCCCCCTCATCCAAATCAATACCTTGGTCAGTTCTCGATTCAACTGATGAATTTGATCAATTTTTACGACTATGCATCATATATAAAAATGATATCTTCCATTGTAACTTATAAAGCATAAAGAAATCCATTATGATTATTATGATAGTGAAAAGGATTAAAGCAACAACACAAACACGCAACTCCTCTTGAAAATCATTAGTCTTCTTTTCTAATAATGAAATGTTGCATTCAAGAAAAATTTAATGGAATATCGAAAAAGGATATTGTTGCTTGAAGATAGAAGGTAAAAATATGTAAGTTATTGGGTTTCCGACCTAACTTACATTAAGTACATGACAATTTAGGTTTACCTGTTAATTAATTAAATTCGAGTTTTTTTTTATCAGCAAATTAGAGTTAGATTTTTATAAAAGCAGTCCATTGTTATAGCATTTAAAAAGTTTTTTAAATAAATATTAGCGAGAAAACAAACTTTTAAATAATGTAAGCCATTGATTATTCACTCTTAGATTTTCAACTGCAATAGAAATTATGAATTTATAATTGAAATCTGCAATCCTAGCAAAAAGGACCCATATAATTGATATTGGATTTTTTAAAAAAAGAAAAAGAAAAAGAAATAAGTCAATGATTATTAGAATTCTGATGTTACGCTGTCACAAATCACTAGCTTGCTGGTCTTCATTATGAAACAAGTCGGCGTGATATCTTTATTGTTTCGAATGCAACTCAGTCACTATGATTATCTATTATACCCTAAATTATTCGGCTGATTTTGACATGTTTTATATTAAATCACAAAGTAAAAAATCTTATTCCTGTTAAAACATCAATCTTTTGTATTTTGTGTTTTCACATCCAGAATTTCTTATAAATAAAAATGTGTTAAGGGGGCTTTTTACAGATCTTCCTACATTTATATAAAAACGTTGGTTTATTAAGAATACGAAAAAAAAGTATTTTGAATTGTTGATTCATTGTCAGAGATCGCTTAGAGTCAATAGTTCATGATTTTTATCATGGTGTGGATACCTAGTTATTAGAGTTAGTAAAATAGATTGTTTTGTAAAATAGATAAATTTAAGTATATAAAATTGAAGTTTGATCTAATACGAGTTTTTTTTAACCTGATAAGAAAAAAAACTCGACTTAACATTTACCGATTAATTTCAATCTTTCACTTATATAATTATACAGGCTACCTAAATTTAAAGACTCAATCCACTTGAAAAAATAAACAGATTTAGATGTTTAAAATTAAAATATAAATTAATGTTTTTTTTATTTTAGCTCTAAAAAACTCATAAACCATATAAACATAACCTGTTTAGGTCCATCCCTGGACATTTATTCTTTTTTTTTTGTTACTATTAATGTTATAATAGTAATATCACTATTATAACACCACGCATATGACTTTCACAAGAGCTTGGAAGGGACTAAATGGGGTTTTGGTAGCTAAGGCTTTTTTGATTCTCAATAAAACGGAATAAATAAGATCAAGAAAATGTACCTTATAAGTTTATCACATAGTATTTAGTGTAGACATAATGTACAAATGTAATAATTGGTTGTATACCTTTTTTGTAATTCATGGGATTTTGTTTGTAATATGGTATAAGCTTTTAAAATGGGACATGTGAGAGTTGAGTGTTGTGGTGTCCTGTCTAAATTCCTATGATGAATTCCTAGATAATAAAAATTAGAGGAAAATTTTCAAAATTATAATAACCTGACAAATTAGTCCAAGAACCTAAACGATACGCGGCTCAACAGTGGTGATCCGGTCTCAATACCGGTATCCGATCTTCTATACATATTTCAACGTCTTTGATAAGACATCTACGTGTAACCGGTGTCATCGGTATACATCCGGACTGTAATTCCGTATCAGGCGTTCTCCCTATACCGGTTGTTCAGGATAACACCATGACATCGGATAATACACACGTCACTGTGCAAAAGACAAGGATTGTTGCTACAGGGATCGATCAATAATTCCCTGCACTACGAGCCAAATTCTGCTCACGGGAATGGTCAACTTGTTCCCTAATCCTAGTCTACATTCTCTATGCTCAATATAAAATAGCCACTTGACCCAATCATGCAGGTAAGTGCGCAATATAATAATGCTAATGGGAGTTGGTGGTTCCCCACCAACGAATCCTCGTTAATCGAACCAATCAGGTATATGAACTCACTTCATGATTGAAGTGGGGGATCCTCAGCTCATTTTTTACGACTGATTACTCTCTGAATACATTCCTTACTTGGAATATAATCACTGACTTGAGCGTCGGAGAATCTTTGCAGGTGACACCACCATTCGCCTACTTCAACGCGTTGGGTCGGTGTGAAGGATCTCCAGAACGCCCAATCCGCTCTCCTCACTCAAGGACAACGGATACTTACACCGGATACATATATATCCGGTCTTCTATACAGTATTTACATACTATTTGTGACTGGTCTGAGCCCGGATCTCTAGACCCCGGTTCAGGACAGATCATTGGCACGCCCGGTGGGACACGATAAAGTTATTCCCATATCCTTTGACAGAGCAGGTAATCCGCAATGGAAGGCGAAGCGCAAGACTTCATGAAGAATCAAGCTGAAGGCAGAACCAATCCTAACGCCTTCAGAAAACTCAACTTTGATTCTCATGGGGGTAGCTCAAAGAAGATAGTAACAGTGTCTGATCCTGATCCTCGCGATGAGTTGATCAGACAACTTCAGAGAGAACTCGCTGAATTGCGAAGAGAAAAAAGGCAAAGCGAGGATAAAGAATCATCTCGCACGCGAAACACTCCCCACACAACTGATGGTGAAAAGTCCACCACTCTTCAGTACTCAAATATCCCTACGTTTGAGGGGGGAGAACAGACTCGCGATTCTGAGGATGCAGCTTCCCGAAGGAAGAGAGATTCAACAACAGCACCCCCATTGTCTTACAATCTGAAGGTTCCTTTTTCAAGGAGACTTATGGGCATCAGCATCCCCAAACACCTTCAAACTACTCAACCATTTTCCATCGGAAAGTATAATGGTGAAACTGATCCAACTAAGCACCTTGATGCTTATGTGTTTGAAGCCATGTACTTGGGGGCTGATGAAGACGTGATGTGCCGAATGTTCCCTCGAACATTGTCTGAGGAGGCCCTCGGGTGGTTTAAAGGCCTGCCTCCTGGATCCATAGATTCTTGGACGGAAATGGCAGCTGCCTTTGAAACCCACTTTGTCATCTCCAGAGACGTACCCAAGACGTCTCATACCTTGGCTCAGATTAAGCAAGGTGAAACAGAGGGCTTAAAAGATTTTTTGAAGAGGTTTTATAAGGAAGCAGCCCTGGTTCCTAACCTCACAGAATCTATCAAGCTACATATCGTTATTGAGGCATTGCAGTCAGGATCAGCTTTCGCTCTTTCATTAGCAAAGAGCCCTCCAGCAACTTTTGAGGAGTTCAGGAAAAAAGCCTCAAAGTACGTGAGCATAGAGATGCACTTGGAGGCAATGGCTGCAAAGAAAAAGCCACCAACACCATCTCCCCAAACCCAGAAGGGTAAGGAGAAGACGAGGTCAGAACGCATGGAGAGGCCATTCACCAATCCTAAGGTTAATAACCACCCTCCTCGACCTCGAGAAAAGCATGTCAATTCCTTCAGCCATTATGCACAGTTATCTGCTAGACCATCTCAGATTTTAAGAGAGGTCGGATGGCCAGTTTTCAGCACATATGGCATCAGGAGACCAGCCCCTATGAAAAGACCAGGAAATTCCCGTAAGTACTGCGATTTTCATGAACAAAATGGTCATTCCACTGATGAATGCCAAGCTCTAAAGAACGCGGTTGAGACGTTAATTAGAGAAGGCAAATTGAAGCAATACCTGTTCAAAGAAAAATCTCTCGACAGGGTAGAACGGAATGAGAAGAGAGAAAGAGATTCAGACGACGGGGATGACAACAATGGCAATCCGGTCCGAAAGTTCTCTGCTGCAGAAAAGCAAAAAGGTGTGATAACTGATAATGCAGCGCAAAGAGACAGCCTGCCCCAGCAACAACGTCAGGGCCGACGTGAAGTTATTGACATGATTGCTGGAGGATTTGCTGGAGGAGGAGCTTCAATTACAGCCCGTAAGAATCATCACAGAATGATTCTATCTGTGCAAGGGAAAGTCAAAGACAATCGCCCTTACAGAGGAGGGATTGAGGCTCCCATAATCTCTTTCTCCGATGAGGATTTTGGCCCAACCATTCCTGGTGGTGACGATGCTGTAGTCATCACTGCAGTGATAGCCAACAAGGACGTCCGAAGAATCCTTGTTGACCAGGGAAGTTCCTGCGATGTTATTTTCTATAATTGCTTTGAAAGAATGGGTTTTAAAGACTCAGACTTACAGCCTTATACGCAGGAACTAACAGCTTTCAACGGTGCAAAGCAACCAACTAAAGGGTATCTTGACACCCTTATCTCGTTTGAAGGCGAGCCAGGGGCCAGAACGGTCAAATCCCGAGTGCTGGTGATTGATGTCAAATCACCATTTAACGGCATCATAGGCTGCCCCACTCTAAATGCAATGGAGGCAGTTGTGTCAACCCCACATCTCCTTATCAAGTTCATTGATAAGGATAATGCTGTTTCATCAATCCGGGGTGATCAAGAGATGGCTAGGTACTGCTATAACCTCAGCCTCAACATGACGAAGCTGGACGCCTCCAATAAAAAGAGGAAACTCAATGATGCTGGAGCAGCTGCTGGATCTGTAAGCCTTGTCGACCTGGACCCTAGGGCGGATTTGAACATTGATCCGCTCAACCCATTAAAGCCCACACCGGATGGAAGTTCCAGGGACATCGTCTTGGGAGATTCTCCAGAAAAGATCACCCATATCAACGACAAACTAGATACAGAAATGGAGCAACGACTACTAATGCTCCTGCAAGAGTTTAAAGATCTCTTTGCATGGACTGCAGCCGATATGCCAGGCATAGACCCTGAATTCTGCTGTCATAAATTATCCGTCTATCCAGAGACGAAACCGGTGGCCCAAAAGAAAAGACGATTGGGCCCAGAGAAACAAAAGGCAGCTTGCCAGCAAACTGAGGAGTTGCTGAAGGCCGGATTTATCAAGGAAATCCGGTATTCCTCTTGGCTTTTGAATGTGGTGACGGTCCATAAATCCAATGGTAAATGGAGAATGTGCGTTGACTACGTGGACCTCAACCGCTGCTGTCCAAAAGATCCTTATCCTCTTCCTAATATAGATCGGATAGTGGATGATTCCTCTGGTTATCAATACCTGAGCTTCATGGACGCTTATTCAGGTTACAACCAAATTCCGATGTGCGAAGAGGATCAAGAGAAAACAGCTTTCATAAATGATCGTGGTGTCTTTTGTTATAAAGTCATGCCCTTTGGCCTGAAAAACGCTGGGGCAACATATCAGCGCATGATCAACAAGGTTTTCGAAGGCATGCACACCAAACTTGTTGAAGTATACATTGACGATATAATAGCAAAGACACCGGTTGGTGGCGATCATGTCGAAGATTTACGCCAAGTGTTCACCCGTTTGAGAAAATTTAACATGAGGCTGAACCCAATAAAATGCATATTTGCTGTCCCTGCTGGGAAATTCTTGGGATTCATGTTAACTCAACGTGGTATCGAAGCCAATCCAGGGAAATGCCAAACGATTCTAGACATGCAGAGTCCAAAGAATCTCAGAGAAGTCCAATCCCTGAATGGCAAGGTAGCAGCTTTGGCACGATTCATGCCAAAGATGGCTCACAGGTCGCTCCCCCTGTATAGGATACTGAAAAAGTCCAAGAAATTTGAGTGGGGACAGGAACAAGAAAAAGCTTTCCAAGAGCTTAAGGAGGTGTTGTCCAAACCTCCCATTCTCACGAAGCCTGACCCCGAAGATACACTCATTCTATACTTGGCTATTTCAGATGAAGCTTTGGGCGTCGCCTTGATTAAAGAAACTCCTGATGGACAGAGACCGGTCTATTTCACTAGCAAAACCTTGCAAGGTGCTGAGATCCGGTATCAAAAAATCGAAAAGGCCGCCCTCGCTGTTGTTTGGGCCTCTCAACGGCTGCGTCCGTACTTTCACGCCCATCCAATCATAGTGAGAACGGACTTGCCACTCCGTTCTGTCTTAATCAAGCCCGATCTCACTGGGAGGATGATCAAATGGTCTATTGAACTATCTGAGTTCGATATATCCTATGAACCTCGAAGTGCTATTAAAACTCAAGTCTTGGCTGATTCTATTGTGGAAATGACAGGGACTGATCCAGATTCCCCTCGTGTCCATTGGACCATTTACGTTGATGGTTCATCGAACCAAAGAGGCTCTGGAGCGGGTGTAGTTCTAGAAAGTGACGACGGAGTACACCTGGAAATCTCCCTTCGTTTCAATTTCAAAACATCCAACAACCAAGCTGAGTACGAGGCTTGTTTGGCCGGACTGAGAGCTGCAATTGACATCGGAGCTTCTGAGGCGACGCTCTGCAGCGATTCACAGCTGGTGATTTCGCAAATCTTAGGAGATTATCAAGCTCGCGAACCTCAACTCCAATTATACTTGAACTGTGTCAAGGAATTGGTAGAGAAATTCTCGAAGGTGGAATTCAAGCACGTTCCGCGCGAAGAGAATACAAGAGCGGATATACTCTCCAGATTAGCAAGCACCAAACGACCAGGTAGCACCACTACGCTGGTCCAAAGCACACTGACGTCGCCCAGCATCCCTCTTTTTCCTTCTCTAAACGCTATAATGACTAACTCCCTTTACGGGGATACATGGATGGCTCCTTACATCCGTTATTTGGCTGATGGACAACTACCCACAAATGAGAAGGAAAAGACGAGGCTAAGGAGAGAATTACCGTATTTCACTATGATTGATGGTAATCTTTACAGAAGGCACTCTCTGTGCCCTATTTGATTTGTCTCAAAGAGGATGAGGTGCAAGATGTAATGGAGGAAGTGCATGGAGGACAATGTGGACACCACGCCAGAGGAAGAAGCTTAATGCGAAAAATCCTCAGAGCTGGATACTGGTGGCCCACGATGAAGCAAGACTCCATTGACTTCGTCAAAAAATGCGACGCTTGCCAAAAATTCTCTAACCTTCACCACACACCGGCGGAAGAACTCTTCACATCCGCTGTTCCATGGCCCTTCTATCAATGGGGATTGGATATTCTGGGCCCCTTTCTAACTGCTCCTGGGGGCATCAAATATCTCATTGTAGGGGTCGATTATTTCACTAAGTGGATAGAAGCAGAGCCGGTGGTGCATATTACTTCAGCCCGAACTCGTCGTTTCATGTATGAAAACATCATAACACGGTTCGGGGTCCCAGCACGGATTGTCACAGATAATGGCACCCAGTTCACGGATAGAAAATTCACAGATTTGCTCGAGGGGTTAGGAATAACCCAGATATTCTCATCCGTTGAACACCCCCAAACTAACGGCCAAGCTGAAGTAGCCAACAGGGAGGTGCTAAAGGGACTCAAGAAACGCCTTGGTGAAGCCAAGGGCGGATGGACAAACCAGCTGTGCCACGTCCTGTGGGCATATCGGACAACGCCTCATTCATCTACCAACGAATCCCCATATCGTCTAACATACGGGGTAGAGGCAATGATACCTGTGGAACTGCAAATTGCTTCCACAAGGGTCAAGTACTTCTCTGAAGAAACGAATAACGCCAACTTGGCATCCGAAATGGATGTCATACAGGAACTCAGAGAAGATGCATTCATCAGAGATCAAGCTATCAAAGCCAAAGTTGCTCTCCGGTACAACAAACGAGTCCAATCAAGGACTTTCAACGTTGGAGATTTGGTTTTGAGGAAAGCAAGTATAGGGAACAAATTCGCTCATCAAGGCAAACTAGCCCCAAACTGGGAAGGCCCATACAGGGTATCCAAAGTTACTGGCAAAGGCTCTTACCGCCTTGAAAACCTTGATGGCACTCCAATCCGAAATAAATGGAACACCCAAAACTTGCGCATCTACTATAGCTAGCTGTTGGAACCATCTACACTCTCCTATCCTTATCTTGGATTGAATACTGGGGAATTTATTTTCACAGCTACGCTCTCATTGTAATTCTTATTTTTGATTTAATAAGAATCTCTCACAACAATTTAACTCTTTCGAGTTTTTCTTATGCTGTGATTTTCAGTTTATCCGGTATACAGAAGCATATTCAGGACGGATGATCTCAGCTACTTGTTCTGTAGTTGACGATGTAACTCCTCGAATATGTGCAACACACAAGAGCATACTCAGGACGGATGATCTCAATTACCCATTCTGTAATTGACGATGTAACTCCTCGAGTGTGTCTAATCGATTGAAGGCCCAGATTGTAGGGTTAAACCGAACTCTGGGTACGGTTAGTAAGTTTGGCTGAACACCGGTGAAGGCTCGGATTGTAGGATTAAACCGAACTCTGAGTACGACTAGTAGGTTTGGCCGAACGTCGGTGAAGACCTGAGTTGTAGGATTAAACCGAACCTCAGGACATGGGTTGTAGGGCTGGTCCTTTTTCAAGGCCACAAACCGAACCCCATGCGAAGGCTTGGGCGCAGTAGGCTGGTTCTTCTTCAAGACCACGCTGAACCCCAAGTAACGGGCGCAGTAGGTTCAGGATTAGCCCTGATCTGAACCCCGTGTTGAAGGCTCAGATTGTAGGATTAAACCGAACTCTGAGTACGACTAGTAGGATTAACCGAACGTCGGTGAAGAACTGTTAGTAGGATTAAACCGAACGCCAAATACGACGTGGATTGTAGGATCAAACCGAACTCCAAACACAACAAGTAAGTTATACTGAACTCCAAATTAATACTTTCTGGTGAAGTTCTTTATTTGGAAGTTTTATAGCTTTGAATTTTGAATCATCAATTCCGACACAAAAATAATTCACTCGGGTATGCCACAATCTGAGGCATATTCACCCGAAACCTCTCAGTCGGAAATATTTGAAGAGGAATTTCTATTTTAAATCCTCATTCTCAAGAACTCTCACGTGAAAGTCTCACTCAGAGTTTGTTCAAAGTACAATTGATACTGGGGGACAACATCAACGGTTTAACGAATATCTTGAGGAATGAACTCTCGATGAAACGATCTCACAATCATTCCCCTTAAGTCGATCTCGTGATGATGATATGTTCCCTCACAAGCGGTGATCTTATTATGAAATTCATCTCGCATGTATAAGACCGGTTTGGAGATTGTGTTTTACAATCCGATCTTCATTACTTAAATCCGGAATGACACAATACACATGCAATCCCTATATTAAAGTTGTTTTCCACTAAACAGGAATGGAGGTAAAAAACTCTTTTATTGATTTAATGAGAATTACAATTCGTGTAATAATCCGGAGATGATCCCGGAACACAGCGAATTCGAATCAATAAAATGAAAAAGGAAACAGGGAGGGCGCTACTTTCTCTGGCTTGAATCGCCTTCTTTCCCTTCGCCTTTGCCTCCGGTCTTGCCTTCTTCAGTGCGAGAGCTTGTTCCTGTACTTATGGGCTTCAGGAGTGAAGGTCCCATTGATTGACCTTTAGGTAAAGGAGCAAACTTATAAGGAGTGTTAGGCGGACTTTCATGACGGTTATCAACGATGGCCACTAGTTTCCCTTGGTGAAACTCATAAAACGGATTAATACCATTCAGATTAATTGACACCTTGGGATTCCGGTATAGCACTTGACGAACTGCCAACCCGAAAGCCTCCTTGACTGCTTGATCACACATGTTTACAGCATCGTCTAAGTCTGCTTTCAGGGTCTTGACTTCGTCAGTCGAATCCGCCAACTTTAAGAGCAGCTCCTTTTCCTTACGTGACCAATCATCCACTCCTCGAGAATAGATGACTTTAGCCTCCTTCAACCCCTCCTCCAGCTTTGAAGAGCGTTCCTTCTCCGTACAGAGTTTGGCATGGAGGTCAGCGTTGATTTTCTTCTGATCAAGAACCTGACCCTCCAGCTCTTTGGCAAGGTTCTTCAGCTTGGCAATTTCTTCATCCTTCTTCTGAGTTTCTTCTCTGGAAGTTTCTAATTTTCCTTCTAATTGGAGGATGATTGCCTTGTCTTTGCCAACCAATGAGCTGAGTCTCTCGTTCTCTTCTGTAAGCTCACGAACCGACTTGAGAAGCCCAGACAATTCAGCCAAGTGCTTCTGTCCGTCGTCGCAAGCTTTGATCATTTCTTTACTCTTCAACGAGGGCTTCACCTTGTATGAAGGTTCAGGAACGCCCTTAGGAACGGAGTCCTCATACACCGGATTATGAACAAGGCCGGAACTACCTTCAAGAGGACAAGGAGCTTTGGGTGTGAAATAAGTCGTTATTGGCTTCACCCCATAAGTGATTACACTGCCTGGGGCATCAGGAGTGGGCTCTTCCGCTCTCCTTTCCTTAGAGGGTTCTGGCTCAATAACCCCTCTTGAAGTCTTTGGTTTCTTGGGCGAAGGTTGACGGTCTGAGATCTTGGAGGGGTCACGCTTTGTCCTTTTCTTTTTCTTGACGACCTTTTCAGATCCGCCCTCGAGTAAAGGAATATCGTCACCAGCAGACGAGGTTAATATTATTGTCTCAGAAGTAGCCTTATTTGAATTCCGCTTTGCCTGAATGTCATTTTCAGCCGCAACGGAAGTCTCTCTGGCCTTGAGTCCTTTTAGCCTATTCATCTCTGGTGACTCGCTCTGAATTTCACCTGCACAATCAAAAGACACAATCAGAGATCAAAAGTTTCAAGGCATGACATAATAACGCATGAAGAATGGCAGGAAAATTATGTAAATACTCCTCGCAAGTAGACTTTGGTCCTAGCAAACGCCTACAGGAGAAAAATTGGTGTGAGGCTGTGTAGGATTGCAGAGCCGAAAGAACAGAGATCGAGGATGGGCTCAGTTCATCCTCCTCGGTGTAGTACGCTTGGGAGGTCAACAAAAAATGTTCGTGCGTCCAAGCCGCTGGGAATTTTGGAATCCCATCTTCAGTTAACCAAAAAATTGGTTCATTCGGATGGACGCTGATCTTCGTATAATAGGACTTGAAAGAACGGCCATCGACTTTGGCCGAATCAGTGTACGCCTCAAAATTGATTATTTTGGAGAGAGCCCGGAGAGATATCAAGCTCACTCCCCCCTTCTCCTTATTTGCACGACGGACTACTTGAGAGAAGTAGAAGAGCATAGCCACCGTCGGTTGAAAATTGAAGTGCTCCCCAAGCACTTCGAGAGAACGGATTAACCCCCATCCATTAGGGTGAAGTTGCGAGGGAGCGCAGTCCAGGAATCTTAGGACTCCCATCTGAAACTTCGTAAAAGGGAAACGCACGCCCAAGTTCAGAAATAAAAAATCATACATGTACAAGGACCTCTCGTCCGGTGTATGACATATCCGTTCTGATGGAAGGGGAGCGAACACCTTAAAACACCATTTGTATTTGTCCTTCTTCCAAACCGTAAACCGCGGCTCCAGCTCCCCTTCATCCTCCCGAGCGTGGACGGACGGTGTTTCACGAAACTCCTCAGCCACCCAGCTGAATGGGCGTTTCTGTTGGAATTTCACCCAGTCTATCCGGTGTGCAACCATATTGCATAGGCCGGATTGGGTCTTCAAGATATACTTCTCAGAAGGAGATTCCCCTTCAGACAATTTCCTCCCAGTAACTTTCTTTGTCACCATTGTGAAAGCTTTGATGCTGCGATAAAATTTCACATCGTCAGAGAGATACAAATCCCCACTCTCGACACTCTCACTGGAGGAGGAAGACTCTGAAGAAGGTATAATCACCCTTCGCCTTTGATATTGCGACTCCTCCCTCTCTATATACTGTGGCTTCGACTGGAAGATCACTGGGATCCTCCCACCACGAACGCTAGGGTTTTGAGTCAAAGCCCTTCCTCCTCTTCCTCTAGGGCTAACGCCACTGAAGCTAACACCCTTCCTAGGCATTCTCAAATATTGAAAAGAGATACAGAAAACGAAGGGAAAGTGGTTACCTAAGGATAGTGAATTGAAATTCACAGAGGCGGACACGAAGAACTTCTCGGAACTTTTGCAGAGGTTCGTCAAGGGAGCAACAAGAAATGGTAACTGAAATTGCCAGATATGCCTTTTTCAGGGCACGAGAATTTTTCAAATACCCACTAAACCAAACGACTCCCCGTTTAGTGGATAAAATTTGTCGTTTTGTACCTCAAGGCGCGAAAATGCCATCGTTTTGTCACAAAGCCTTCGAAATGGGCCTATTAAAACCAAATACTGGGCCCAACAAGACTATACGTGACAGTTACTAAGACATGCGCACTTAACGCAATAATGGCTCGCCCACGTGAATTAAGGCATTAAATATCCAATCATTAGAAACGTGGCCACCATTACTCGAATACCAAGGGTTGCGAAATTCGATAAACTCCTGATATTCTCATTGTCGAATCCGCCCTTAGGAGATTCATCACTACGGAACTTTGTTCCCAGAGCGGACATATACACTTCGATGTAGTCCCGAAATCCAGATGTACTACGATTAATATAGCTCATATGAGCAAGTCTACTCATTCCTCACATTAGCTAGGGGGCTAGTAGAGGTACTACTCGGATTTCGGATTCGAAAATTTGTTCAATCCGTACTCCATGATTAAAAAACTTCACCAGGACGGATAATCTCAATCACTTATTATGTGATTCGATGATATAACTCCTGGTATGAAGAATTCCAATAATCATTCCAGGACGGATGATCTCAATCACCTATTATGCGATTCGATGATGTAGCTCCTGGTGTGAATCATTCCAGGACGGATGATCTCAATCACCTATAAAGTGATTCGACGATGTAACTCCTGGTATGAACAATTCTCATCATTCTTACGATGAAAGCTTTTGAAAAGTATTCACTCAATCCGTACTCCTACGATTGAAAAACGTCTCCAGGATGGATTATCTAAATCACTTAATCTGTGATCTGACGATGTAACTTCTGGTGCTGTACACATCCCCAAGACGGATGATCTCAATCACTTATGAAGTGATTTGATGACAAAACACCTGGGATGATCAATTCATATAATCATTCCTATGACGGAAAATTCTGAAAGTCAGTCCGCACTTTCACTTTCAAGTGGTATTCTCCCAGGACGGATACTCTTCATCACCTATTCTGTGATACAATGACGTAACTCCTGGCGTAGAAAAACTCCCATCATCATCCTTATGATGGAGGACTCAAGCACCACTTCCTTACACCTTTGCAGTTCCCCAAACTTGGAACAATACTTATATGATGGACAACATTGTCATCTCCAGTGAGAGTAATATGAATTAAAAACAGTCATCCGTCCTGTTACACTACTCTACTAAACAGCGGATCGACCCATCTCTTCCCCAAATGAATTAAGGATCATGCCCCAAAGACAGGCACCTTCTTCTTAATACGCACTTGGGGACATGTATATATTTATCCGTTCTAAATTTTATTTGTTGTTTAATCTTCCGAGGCTGTTGTTTCAATCCGACCTCAAGGTTAATCATACAAAACGGATTAGCAACGATTTAAATATACATGAAACGATGAAGACAAATTTCTTAAATGAAATTCAGTCATTGAATTGAGATTACATATAATGGTTAAAAGCCGGAGTTGATCTCGGCACACAACTATACATACAAAGGAAAATAAAACTATGGAGGAGGAATCTGCTCTTCAGTTTTCTGTGCCTCCTCAGCACCAGGCTCTTGTGCTCCTTCCTTTGGAACCTCCACAGGAGTCTTACCTCCAGGAGCCTCAGCCCTTTCTTCAGAAGAGGGAACCTCGGACACAGGAAAGACGTAATCCGGTCCCATGGTTTGACCCTCAGGAAGAGGAGGCAAACCATACAGGGACGTCGGTGGATCTTCGTGACGACCATCCACCACTGCGACTAACTTTCCCCCATGGAATTCATAGAACGGATCCATTCCATAAAGGTTAAGTTTCGCAGTGGGGTTGCGGTAGAAAACTTGGCGTATAGCTAGGCCGAAGGATTCTTCGACAGCCCGGCTGCATATGTCAACAGCTTCTTCTCTCTCAGCTTTCGCTGTAGCCAATTCTCCCCGCAACTTGGACAGCTCCTCACTAGATACTTCGGACTCCACTTTCCTAGCCTTCAGTCCCTCTATCTCAAGAAGGAGCTTCTTCTCCCTTTGAGACCACTCCTCAGCAGCAGCTTTATTTTTATCCTGGCTGCTACGGAGTTCTTCCTCCTTCTCTGCCACTTTGTCTTCCAAGCCTTTGAGGTCGCCTTTAAGCTTGAGGTTCTCTTTAGTCATCATATCTCCGAACTCCTTAGATTTGGTGAGACGATCTTCCATTAACTTTATGAAGGCTTTTTCTTTTTCCGAGGAAAGGTTGAGCTCTTCTAATTTCTCACTCAGCTTTTCAACCTTATCGACGTTGTCAGCCAACTCGCTGACTGAAGAAAGCATTCCAGCGAGTTCGGCTAATTGCCACCTTCCGGCCTCACACGCTTCTTTAATTTCTTTAGCACTGAGCGTAGGCCGAAGTTTGTACATCGGTGGTGGAAGAGTGGCTGGAGTAGAACCCTCATAGGAGAGGAAGGGGGTGAGAAACGAATTGGTTGGGTAAGAGGTCGGCTTCGCCCCAGAAACCCCGGCAGCAATCCCTTTACCTCCAGAGGTAGCAGCTGCTGCTTCCGAGGTTTCAACAGGCTTATCCTCCGGAGTTCTGCGCTTTTTGGACGGGCCTCCCACTGAGTCATTCTTAATTTTTCTTCTCCTCTCAGAAACTTGAGGATGACCCGTGGCTACATCGGCGGCAGAGGAACCGCCCTCAACCAACGGAACGTCCCCTTCAGTATCCGAGGTCAATATTATTAATTCAGGACGATCCTTAGTTGAGGGCCTGGGCTTAACCTCGTTCTCACGAGCAACGGACTTACCCGCCGCCTTGAATTTCTTTAACTTGTCCATCTCTGGAGTTTCTTGTTCTATTTCACCTACATGAACAAACACAAGATGTTAGTAACTATAAATATTTTATATATATTTGGTAAAGGAGAAAAGGTGAAATAAAACGAGAAATACGCAAATATTCCTCCCGGACTCCGCTTGAGCTACTTAGCAAACGCCTACACGAAAAGACGTGACGACGTGTAGTGTGTGATTCAAGTGCGAACAACACTCTCGACGTATCACGAGACAGATCGGATTGATCAGTGTAGTACGCGTGGGAGCTCAAGAGAAAGTGTTTGTGTGTCCAACTCAAGGGAAATTTGTCGACGCCCTCTTCATCCTTCCAAAATATTGGTTTGCCCTTCTTGATGGATATGCGAGTGAAATAAGTCTTGAAGGACTTCCCATCGACCTTGGCAGAATCTGTATAAGACTCAAAGTTCACAAAGGAACAGAGAGTCCGAAGAGTCACCAGACCAACTCCACCCTGCTTATTTGCCCTTCGAACTACTTGGGTGTAATAGAACAGCATCGCTACAGTTGGTGTGAAATTAAAATGTTCACCCAAGACCTCCAAAGCTCGGATGAGGCCCCAACCGTTGGGATGAAGTTGGGAGGGTGAACAGTTCAGAAACTTCAAGACGCCCATCTGAAGTTCGGTTAGAGGGAAACGAACTCCCAGATAATGAAAAATAAAGTCGTACATATATACAGAGCGGTCATTAGGGACGACATGGCATATCCGCTCTGTCGGAAGTGGTGCATAAACCCTATACCACTTTTTCGTCTCTTCATCCGTACTCAGCGTGAACCTCGGTTGAATCCGGGATCCCTCCTCATCCGCATGACGAGAGGCCAAGTCCTTAAACTCGCTGGACACCCAACAGAAAGGCCATTTAGCCTGAACCTCCTCCCAATTCAGCCTCGAAGCAACAACGCTATAAAGACCTTCAGTTGTCCTCGAAATAGCGCTATTTCCAGAGGTTCCCTCTCCAGTGGCCATTTGGATTTTCTAAATTGAACTCCTTAATCTACGATAAGAAATAAAATGTCATCAGAAAGTTGTAATCATTACTCACTGTATTTTAAAAGCAACTACAATCAGAGGACGACTCTGAGAAGGGAAAGGTCACTTTCCACAGTGAGTAAGATCCCCTTTCTGAGCGACGCGATTCAGTCTTAGGAAGAATCACAAGGATTCTTCCCCATGACTATTAGGGTTACGGGAAACTGATTCCCCCCCTAGATGAAGCCTACTTTCTTTAACTAAGAAGTAGCAAAACCAAAACAAGACGAGAGCAACAAGGAAGAAATAGTTACCTCAGACGATAACGATGAATATGAAGAACGAAGAAACCCTCGTAATGTAGGCAGCAAACTTCCTTGAAAAATTTCTGCAGAATTTTGTTAAGGAAACAAAAGCGAGTGGAACCCAGAATCCACTAAGTATTCCTTTTATAGGAAACGAAGAGGTTCGGTTACCCCCTCTTGAAGTTGTGTCGTTCTCGATAAAACGCATTCGTTCACAAGCGAAACGACACAACCGTTCCAAATTCTTGGGCGCCAAAACGATAACGACTCAGCGAAGGGCTATCCACTAGGCCCAAAAGTTTCAAAAATTTCGGGTCCATTAAGCCCAAAACGACGGTTAATGAGATTTTCATCTCAGACGCAATAATTGCTTGCCCACGTGATTAAAAGCATTAATGTCCAATCATGCAACGCAATTCGCGCTTTACAGCCGTTACACGAACTTCAAGAGCTTTCAATTCCAATAAACTCTTGAAATTCTCGTACAACGAATCTTTGTCTGAATCCGTTGTGGCCGTATCGACAGGTCGGATCTATTAATTTTAGAACGGTTCTTTACGAATGACAATAGATGCTAAGGAACTGTTACACACGTAAGCTTACCGATATTAAGACCTCTCGCAGGTTAAGTAGCTTATGTGAACAACCATTCGGTCCCTCACACAAGCTAGGGGACATATGATCCGGTCTCAATACCGGTATCCGATCTTCTATACATATTTCAACGTCTTTGATAAGACATCTACGTGTAACCGGTGTCATCGGTATACATCCAGACTGTAATTCCGTATCAGGCGTTCTCCCTATACCGGTTGTTCAGGATAACACCATGACATCGGATAATACACACGTCACTGTGCAAAAGACAAGGATTGTTGCTACAGGGATCGATCAATAATTCCCTGCACTACGAGCCAAATTCTGCTTACGGGAATGGTCAACTTGTTCCCTAATCCTAGTCTACATTCTCTATGCTCAATATAAAATAGCCACTTGACCCAATCATGCAGGTAAGTGCGCAATATAATAATGCTAATGGGAGTTGGTGGTTCCCCACCAACGAATCCTCGTTAATCGAACCAATCAGGTATATGAACTCACTTCATGATTGAAGTGGGGGATCTTCAGCTCATTTTTTACGACTGATTACTCTCTGAATACATTCCTTACTTGGAATATAATCACTGACTTGAGCGTCGGAGAATCTTTGCAGGTGACACCACCATTCGCCCACTTCAACGCGTTGGGTCGGTGTGAAGGATCTCCAGAACGCCCAATCCGCTCTCCTCACTCAAGGACAACGGATACTTACACCGGATACATATATATATCCGGTCTTCTATACAGTATTTACATACTATTTGTGACTGGTCTGAGCCCGGATCTCTAGACCCCGGTTCAGGACAGATCAAGTGGAAACATAAACTATAAGATTTAACATGCTTAAAAATGGACCAGCCCTAACTATAGGTCCCTAAGAGCATATCTTCCCCTTCTCATATATGACGATATGAGTAAGGAATCAATGAATACTCACCCTAGGACATAACTCACACAACATATCCACAATATCAAAATTTCACAATCATTCAAGTCTTAATAATTCTTGGGCATAGGGAGGATTAAATCCTCAATATCATGTCATGGCAGGATTCAAATTAAACCTCTAGCAAGGTGTCAGCTACCTATCCACTATTAATCAGATAAATATATTTTAGATATCATCACACACACATATAAACAACTACATATATCAAAACTTGATATTTAGTATCACATAAATGTGTTTGTCAATTAAAGTCAATCGAAGGGCTATGGTGTAATCTTCACACTTCACAAAATGTGATACTTAATCATAATATTTACATCAACATATTACACATCACCACAAATTGATTAATTATACTCTGCATTACATTTCTCCGTCCTCAAGCTCACCATGTAGTATTGTCATCCTGAAAACTCACTAAAATGAAAGTTGAAGGGTGAGTACCACTCTAAGCAATAAATAGCAATATACAGATAAACTACCCATCGGGTTAAATAATTTAAAATATTATTATCTCATAACAATGACATATACACCAACAAACCATATCTTAAATTATCAATTCAATTTCCAATCACTGCCAAAAACATATCAATCATCAATTTATCAATTCAATATCAAACATCACCATATTACCACCAGACTCCCATGAACTATCATACGTTCATACTCTAATACTCTCTTAAACACAATATCTATATGCCATGGACTTTGAAAATCACATTCTTTTCAAATGCATAAAAGCATGTAATGTGGATCCGACTTCACAACAAGGCAAATCATAATGTTAAAGGATAACCCACATAGCAAATCTTAGTGTTGTAGTGGTGGATATCTAGGTTACCGCACAATGAATCATAATACTATAATCGGTGGTACCTTGAGGATTACATAACAAAGTGTAGTGTTATAATCGGTAGTCTCAAGTAGCAAATTGTAATGTTGAGCGAATCATACACTTTATTAATGCATATGATGTCATGATAATGCAAAATGCATGGATGTGAATCATGATCCGGTCTGGATACCGGCCCTTAGGATAAGACGTCATCTTGGCCGTCACAGAGGGTCAACCGGTATCACAGGTCAACGTCCACACTGCAAAGACATGATATAGGATCCCTTCCTACGCCGATCATCCGAAGTCTCATCTGAGACATCAAATCCTTCATCCGCTCTCATTCCTCTGTCGCGTATAACCGTTTGCCTCAGTGTCATGATAAGATAAGTAGAGTCACTACTTATCAAAGTAGATACCCTGCATAGCGAAATGTGTCTATATCATTCACTGAAAGGAGTAAGTACGATTACAAGCGTGATATACGGAAAAGATGGATTATCCTCATCCCTGTGTCAGAATCGTACACTGATCATTGACCTACCCACTGTCACGCTCAGAATACTGAACCACTCTGATTAATGCTTTGCACACGGCATCAGAACTCATGGGCCCACTTGCGCCCAACGATTCATTTTCCACGTTCAATTATAAATAGCATATTCACCAACACATGCAAGGTTACGTTGTTCTTACTCTCATTTTACTATTGCATTGCTTAAGTTTTCATTGAGTTCTCATACACTCTTCTAACTTGAGCATCGGAGAATCTTCGCAGGTGACACCACCTTTTGCCCCTAACAACTTGAAACTCTGGTGTGAAGGATCTCCAGGACAACAAGACCGGCTTCTCCCACTGAGAGGTCAGATTGTAATACCGGATACCCACTGTACCGGTGTATAAACATTCGAATCATACACTTTTGTAGTTGGTCCATACACCGAATCGTAGACCCCGGTCTAGACTAGTTCAAATCATAACACACACATAATCACTCATGACATCATAGTCTAACTTCACCAACCTCAATATTTATCAATTCAACAACCATTAATAATACATATCATTTATAAAAATATCAATAATACATAACCAGCACAACGGACTTCAGCAACATATAGCGCCTCCACAGGGCACAACTAATAACATTCCAAAAAAAATAGTATCAGTCAATCATCAACAATGTCACGCACTATGCATCATATCATAAATATAATTTCATAATATAAAGTCTAAATCTCTATAATATTTTCAACACCATCATAGGTCATTGCCAACAATGACACCCACCAAGCAATATATATTCAATAGGATTTCATGAATCAAATTCTCATAAAATCAATTATCAACATCTATCAAACACTTAACTTTCATTTATGAACAATATTTCAAAACAAAATAATAATTACATTTTATCTTATAAAGCTAAAGTTTTGTTGGGCATCAATACTTAGAATAAACTTTTAAATTTTAAAACCTACCTCGAAATTAGAAATATTTATTCACTACTCGATAATAAACCCCCTGGTACATTAACACGTACCTCAAGGGGTTATCCAACTCTCCAAAATAAAGTGTCGACTTCCGACTTAGCTTCGAACGTCTATGTCCTTGTTAGATCCAATTCTGAATGAAAGACTAGGAAGTCTGAATCCCTGGGATTTATTAATAACACCTATCAAGACTCTTAGTTAAATAAAGTATGTCCGCGTGTTTTACTAACATAGTTTACTAAGTGTTTCAGGAAAAGTCCGAAATGCAACTGTTGAAAGAAAGATAGGGGTCCATCAAACCAAACTTGTTTCAAAGACAAGTCTGTTGCATCTTCAAAGCAACTTTCAAGAAAAGTATGAACATAGAATCAGACATTGGAGTATCATCCTTCTCAAGGAACATTCTTTGAAAAGCAATTCTCTTCTTCCATGAAAGTGCTAACCACAACATACTTATCTCAAATTTGCGCCATTGACCAAATAGGAAAAGAGACAAAAATCTAAGAAACGTATGCGTAGTAACCAAGGTAGATGTCTCGCTCATATCAGAAAAAGCTGAAACCGTGGCAACACAAAAAGCCTAAGGTCAACGTCTACTATAACACCCTCTGTTACACCTCAATAAATACTAGAAAAGTTCGTAATTTTTTTAAAGATATGATCGTTAAAAGAAAATTATCAGAATAAATTACATACATCATTTCTGAAATACCTCATAAATATTATTAAAACTTTATAAAGTAATTTTACATTCATCCGAAGAAAATAAATATTAAACATTATAAGAAAGAGAAGAAACTCCCTTGCCCAGAAGCAGTTACTTAATAACTTTATTTATTCATTGGACCACGGTATTCACACCGAGCTCCCTTTCTAGAACGTACTATATTTACTGCCGAGATTCTTTCATCCTTCCTTCTGAACCATCAATTTAAAACATATGAAACAAAAACACGGAGAAAGGAGTGGGAATCTATTGATAATATTCTTGAATAAGACATAAGCAACAAAGGATTTTCACAAACCAATACATAATAATATCAGTCACAATCACATACACAATCAATTATGAATGCATGAATGTTATGCAATATCTTCATCATAACTTACTTATATATGTGGGTCCTTAAATCTTAGTTTGCACTGGGCCAACCAGGAGTTTACACTGTTCCATAAGTCCGGATAATAATAACATGAACAGTTCAACTGGCATGGAAACACTTAGAGACTAGTCAGATTGAGAAAGTTTTTATTGTGAAAGTACCCGACACCAGGGAGCTACCCCAGGTCCCCTGAAGCACCCTTTCACACCCTTTCATCCCAAGGCTCGTAATTAAGTCTCCTCTAATGTATCCTCGGTTTCTATAATCTGTCCCCAGACAATATCATTTTGTTTCACTTTAATGATTTATGATGCATGAACTACTCGCGTATTTAGTTGGTTAAGGCTTTTAGAAACTCAATTATTAAATACCTAAAAGGTTTATAACATCATTTCAATAAACTGTACATTTTCTCAATTCTCTGAATTTCTATCCCACAGAAATAAATTTGGTACAGTTTTCGAATCTTACTGAAATTGAGTTTCTAAGCCTTAAATATCTCAAAACTTTCTCATATAAAATCTTACATAATCTTTCTCAAATTGAATCTTAACAAGATCGAATTCTCAATTATTTCCAAATATCTTTAATTATTAAGTTGGAAAAATAAAATAATTTTCTTTTGAAAATTTTATTTTATTAAAAGAGAATAATCCAAAAATACTTAAAATTATAAATTTTTTCTTTAATTCAAGATTTAATTGTCTCAATTTGTTATAAATTAATTTTCATAAAATGTTTTCTTTCTAAAATAAATACTAATTATTTTTTTTATTCTAAATATTGAAAGTAAAGTTAATAAAAATAATTTCTAAGAAGAAAAGATTTAAAGTAATAAAAATTTAAAGAGTAAGATAAGAAAATTCTTACTGAGTTTTAGGTAAGAAAATTCTTGCTGAGTTTTAGTTTTTCGTCATGCTCGCTATATGCTCAAACTCCACATCACAAATCACCAATCAAAATCAAGCATTACCAATCATAACTAAATATCATCAATCACATCAAATATTATTAATCACAATTAAATATCAATCAAAATCAAATATTATCAATTATATTCAAATAAATTAAATATCACTCATAAATGTAATTCAAATCTTAATGGTTATTTAGATTAATAAGATTGATTTTGAGTCTTTATAGTCCATTCCTCGCATGGGTCTATGTAGGTCCATATAGTCCAATCCTCGCATAGGTATAGTTCAGTCCATACAGGTCATAATAATCAAAGTCCTTACATAGGTTATCCAGGTATTTGCATAGGTATTTTAGAGTTAGTTACATCAGATATTTAATTTAAATTTTATTATAAATTTTAAGTTAAAAAGTTAATATTTTAAAATACTAATATTATTAAATTTAAAAGGAGTAGGGGACTCCTCCCATTATTCTTATGTCTTTTCATATTATATTTTTATCTCACTCCCCCTTACCTTGGATTGTTACCAAAAAAGAGTTTGCTTTGCGCCTCCGATTTCTAGAAATATTAATTACCAATCTATTTCAGTAAAGGCATAAGGTGAAAATTAAGATTACTACTTAAAATAGAAATGGTAAATTTTGAATAGTGAATAGTGAATAGTGAATAGTAAATCATGAATAGTAACGGTAAATAGTAAATCAAGAATAGTAACAATAAATAGTAAAGCGTGAATAGTAATAGTAAATAGTAAAACGTGAATAGTAATGGTAAATAGTAATAATAAATCGTAATTTACTATTTGAATAGTAATTTACTATTGAAATAGTGTTTTACTATTCAGAATAGTAACTTAAAATAATATTATTTCCAGTATAATAATAGATTTCTAAAAACGATATGAAAATAACCCAAAAAAATATATAAAAGAGTACCTTAGAATTTTAGCAGAACCTTCTTCCAAAAAATTTTATTTCTCTCTCTTACTTCTACCACTATCTCACTAGCACTACTATATTAAGAAAAATTAATCAAAAATTGAATTTCTTCGTTACTTTTCCTCTCTATTTATAGCCAAAGAAATTACTATGCATTTGAATATTTTAATATAAAAGTACTGTGCAAGAATTGAAAATTTCGTTCCTAGTTACTGTGTAACCTATGAAAGTTTCGTTCATGCCCAGTATTGTTTCATAGTAAATGTCAGCTGAATTATTAAGCCAAACAGTAATCTTTCACTCGGTATATTTTAAATATTCAACGTCAGTCCTTTTTGAAATTTAGCGATATTATACCAGTCCTTACTAATTTTATAATAAGTAATATAAAGTTTAAATTTTAAAAATCCAAAATTTTCTGTTAATAAAAATTTATTGATATGTTTCTGATTTTTTTACGATTGGTAAAAATCAAGATTTTTCTCAAACCGATCATTTTTAGATAAGTCTACTTGAAATAGATTTTAGAAAATTTTCTTAAAATTTAACTTCACTTTCTTATAAATATTTTTAATTTTAAGTCACTTATATGAATTTAAAATTATTTAAAAAATATTATTTTATTAAAATAATTCAAAATTCCAAAAAATTCCAAAAAATCATAAATAATATGTAGATTAAAAAGTTCTAAAGAACCATAATTTAATTCCTTCAAATGTTAATATAAAAATAAAAATAGGGATGTTACATCTACAAGAGTATACCATTTAGCTTGAAATAGCTAAGCAAATAGGTATCTTTTGGTATGGATTATCAAAGTAAACTATTTTGGTATAAACTAAGAAGCGCACTTGATTCAGACTCCGCCACTGCGTACTTCTTCAAAGTAAAAAATAATCAACGATTATGTCTTCTCCAACGGTTAATCAATGGCTATTTCAACAGCCCTACATATATATGAGAAGATTAGAAACCTTGAAGAATTTGATTGCTTGAATAGAAATCAAAAAGTGCTAAGTTTGAAAAAACTCAAGTTTTTCTTTGTTCTTGTATTATAAGCAAAAAGCCTTTCTTGTTGTTATGCTCCTAGCAGACCTTGGCCTGTTGTTTATCATAACTTAGTGTACTCTTTGTTTCAATCTTAAATATCTTTGTCGTTGAGTTATCTTTGTATCATAAACTCTCTTTCATCACTCATTCTTTGTGTAACAAGTCCGGTGTGTTCGTCAACCCTTAGACTAAGTGGGAAACACTTTATGGCCTGAAAAGGCTTTTGAAATAATACTTGGGACTGAGCTGGGAACGACTTGACTGAAAGAATACTTGAGTTAAGTCATAAGTGGTTTGAGTCAATAATACTTGAAGCATAGACTGTGCTAGTTATGTAAAAGGTATTTTTACATAGTGAAAATCCTTTAAGTTTGAAAGTATTGGACGTAACTTCTTCTTTGAAAGTGAACCAATATGAATATGTTGTGTTATCTTTTCTCGACCCTTATCTCTTTGAAGTTTGTTCAATCAAAGGTCTAAAACGCTCATTAAAGCTCTTCATTTAAAAGTCTGTGCGAAAAAAAGTTAAGACTTATTCAACTTCTCTTATAAGTCTGACTCTAAACTACCAGTCCTATATTTCAAAACATTCAAAAAATTAACTAAAATACTCTCGTAATTTATAAATACCAAAATATTAAAATCGAGGCTAGAAACCCAAAATGATGAAGTTTCAATAAGGATTAAACCTATCGAAGGTTTCAAAACTTGTCGACTAGGTGTCAAAACTACCCCAGAGCTCCAAAATCCTACATATGCCTTTTCAAACGTACATGGCCAAGCTAGAGACGAAAAAGGGAAACGTCAAAAACATTGTATGCAACGGAAAAGGAAAAACATGCATGTGATCAAAAAATCCGCATACTCCATTATTTTAATCATAACTTAAGCTATAGGTGTCTAATTTCAATGATCTTGGTCTTAAATTTTTCATAACAAACTTTTATGAAGACACCAAAAACTAGTTCTAAGCCCAATAGTCCCAGATTTTTGAAATAAGGCCATTGACCCGTAACCATTTTCCTGCCAAAACAGCCTTCCCTATTTAGGGCATAACTTTCACTTCAGTTATCAGATTTAGGCTTTTTAAGGCTTGTTGGAAAAAGGAAAGAAAGAGGAATAATTTTTTCATTCATGACTTTTCTAAAGACACAACAGAACTGCCTCATGTAGATCGATCAAAACACCCATGAAACTTACAATTTCAGCATGCAGAAAAAAATGGAAGAAAATGATCATGCATGTAAAGATGGGCATGCATGCAAGGAAAAAAGAGAGTTTTAACATACCAATGGCAATTCCACACCGATCAATGACTGAAAACCTATGTTTCGGCTCCTGATCAAGTCTTCGATCAACCTTGACGAAACCTTCGAGCTCTGCAACAACAGCGGTCACACATGTAAGGGGATTCGAGAGAGGAAGAAAGGCACGTGATGTAACGCCCCAGCCACTTTTCAGGAATGAACGACTCTCCCCACAGACCAACATGAGACCTTTCCAGTGTATTTTGTCCTCAATCACGCACTTCCCGAGAAGTTCCCAGGAGGTCACTCATCCCAGAATTACTCCAAGTTAAGCACGCTTAACTTTGGAGTCTTTAAGTGATAGGCCACCGAAAAGGCTAATGCATTTGTTGGTATAGGTAGTACGAATTCATTTCTTTAAGCTATCCTCGACTGTATAGTCCCATACCTATATAGTCCCATACCTATACAGTCTTTGGATCCATCTCATTCTGGTATGTATTCGGTTTGTTCATGTGTCCCTCCCACTAGAAGCCTACCAGGAGCTGCTCCTTGTCCGTGCCTATGCGATCACTCCCCACCCTCAACGGTGCCCGAGATGCCACATTCCTCGCTGGAAGCCTGCCAGGAGCCGCTCCTTGTCCGTGCCCATGCACCGGCGATCACTCCCCGCCCTCAACAGCGCCAGGATGTCACACGTGATGGTGGTGGAGAAGAGTGGACAAGCACGATTACAGAGAGGGAGAGGAAGAGGAAGATGGTTATAAGTTTTACAGGTGGTAGATGAAGAGAGAAGATGATGGTGTAGGAGATGGGTGGTTACAACATGGGGGTGATGATGGTTTGATGAAGAAGAGAAAAAAAATGAAAGGGTGGTGGTTTAGGGGGGAAGGTTGTGAGTGAGGATGATTATGGAGAGGAAGAGATAATAGAGAATGAAGAGAAAGGAAATGAGAAATAAGATAATGAGAAGGAGAGAAAGAGAAAAAAGATGGTGGATGGCGGTGATGAGTGGCGTGATATGGTGATGGAAAAGATAGAGTAGATAAAGAGAGGGAGTATAGTGTGAGAAGGATAATGATGAATGGGAGGAAAAGGAAAGAGATAGAGTGAGGAAGAGAGAATGAGGTTGTGAGATAAAGGGTGGAAAAAATGATGGTGAGATTGAGATGGAAGAAAAGTGAGTAAGATAATGAGAGGAAAAGAAAAATAGAATTTAACCAATTGATTTAAGTTGGCTAATGGCAGTTTGATCTTTTAATTCATTTGGTTAATAAACGCAACTAAACACCCCTCAACTTATATCACATTCTAACAATAATAACCCTTATAGACATTGATTTGAATCAACCTAGTCTTATTTTTTTTTTTGGTAATATTAATTTTTGTTAATGAAACTAGTCCAACATAACTGAAATTTCTATTTTAAGTATTGCTATTGATATTTTATCATTTCATTGGTTGATTCGCTTTTTACAACCCAATCATGTATCAATCATATGTGATAAATATTACAAATATGTTAGAAAGTTAAAAATATGTGGAAAGGTACAAGGTTTGTTTTTAATGGAGAGTATGTTGTAGTTGCTCGTTAAGTTAGTTCTTAATCATAGATTTAAAATACTGTATTCAGTTAGGGAATGGTTAGGATCCATTTTGTATACTTAAAGTTGACTCCGATAAAGATTCAATAACACATGGGAAAAGTTATGTGAACTACGAAAAAAGTGCATTTTTTGCAGTATTTTCCTTATGGTCACCAGAAACCGCCACAACACACTGTATTTCCTGTGATCTCCACAAAATGAATGATTAGATCTCACAGAACTTCGATGTTTTATTTTTCTTAACGCACCTGGCCCTTTTCTATTGGCCCCCATTTGAAATCTCCAAAATATCTCCAGATTCTGTAACCATTTCTTCTGGTGACGCTGAAGTACTCGCCGGTGGTGGTTGGGGGAAGCTGCGAGATCCGCCTCGAGGATCTCAACTCCGGCGAACTCTGCATCACATGCTTCCTGTACCCTAGCCAGTGTAAAACTCCGTGGAGCCGGTCCTTGAGTCGCCAGCTCGCGGTGGTTCTTGTCGCCACTGCCGCCACCACTGTCATTGCCGTCGCGCTTCCATCGCCAGTTCCCAAGGTTCTTCTATTTTGCGAATTACAGGCTCTGTATTATGTAGTTGAAACATGAAACTAGAGATTAAACCCTAAACCATTGAAGTTTGATTATTTAGGGGTCAATTAGAGATTTTGTGCTACCCATGTTCAATTTCTGTTTTTTTTTCCTTCTCTACTCATTGTCCGTAGCATGTTTACTTATTTGTATCAATTATTTGGATTTGGATTGTTTTTGCAGATTGACTACTTTTAGGTTAATTTGTAGGCACCGTTCAATCCATTGAGATTTATGATTCAAATTATGTGTATATGCGTAGGGTGATTATTCGATGACTATAGTGATTGTGATAATTTAATATTGACTATCTAATCTTGCTTGGGCAGTCAGGATTAGTTTTGAGTAGAAACTAACTTTGACAACTCACGCATGGTGTATGGTTAGGAGTAGCTGTTATATATTGGCTGGCAGTATATATGAAAAAGAATCCACTAATCAACTATCTTTTTGCCACTGTCTCGACACTATGATTAATGATGCTTGAAAATCATGTATAATGCAGGAACAAGGGAATATACTTTGTTGGTAGATCTAAACAAGCTGCTATCAGAACAAGCACCTTTTGATATTATCTTGCATAAGGTTTGTGGCATTTGTTTCAGGATTTTTTCATTATTGATGTTTGAAATCCCTTGCATGTGTTTTTCTGTTTAGCTTTTGTTATGTTTTTGTTGAATTTGTGATTCTCTTTCCTATATAAATCACTTGACTGTGGTATATGTTTTTATCCTGTTGTCAGGGTAAGAGTGGCGTGAGATCATTTGAGGTTTGTGAACTCCAGACACTTCTACCTGTGTTCGTATTGTGGTAGCTTGCAATCTTGTGTTGTTTTAGTCTATTTGTTTTAACACACATTCATGGCATTGCTTGAAAATCATTAGTATTCATAGTCTGGGAATCAAGTATGGAATGGCAGTGATTATTACAGTACTATGTAACAGGAGCCTGAAAGTGGCAAAGTCTGGTGTGAAGAGAAACAGACAAGCTGTGAAGATCCCTGGTATGAAGTGAATGGAGAAGAGTTAAATTGCATTCTACTTGTCTTCCATCATTTCCCCCTTTTTGTAATTTGAGTTTTTGAACCTGATTCTAGATTTTTGGAGTTTTGTTTCGGAAAGGCAATTATTGTGTTTTTAATATACCACTGGAACTTCTATGGTATAGCTTTCAACTGAGTTGATTTGTTTTTCTATCCTTATCATATCATTGTAGAAATGGTAATTTTATTGGACTCATGGAAAACCCTGATGGGTATTCTGTTTGGATCATGTTAATGTTGCATGGCTAATTTCAGGAGCTCTTTGAAGGTTATTAGTTCTGTCAGGCACAAAGAGGGATTTCATTCAAAGAGCTAAGCCATACAAGGGACATCCTACAATTCTGAGGTAAAATAATTGGAGATGTGGCCTCTGTTATCTGCTTCTCAGTCAAGACTTGGATGTCATTCAATAGACTGGAACTGTATTATGCTTCTGTTTAAGTGATAGAGGAACAGATATTGGTTTGTCTTTTATGAGAATCATCCAGTAGTGAAATTCTTGTTTTAATGGCCACAATGTAGGATGTAGGCACTTGTAAAAGAGTTAGTCATACTAGTTAGCTTCTTAGAGGAAGCAAACAATGCACATTAGAACTCAATAGCCATAATTGATGTTGATGGAAACTGATTGTTGGATTTTATAGTGATTGTTACAGTATTATGTAATGGAAATCAAATTTCTTAAAGCTCAAGGCTAGCTGAGTCTGTAGTTTTAGAAGCTATCAATGTAGTTTTAGAAGCGAACAGTGCTACGTGCCAAATGAAACCATGTATTATATGAGGTTCTCTCACCAAGTGGGGTCAGGGTATGCATTTACACAACAAGTGGATGAGAATCTGGTAAAGAAGTCTTTTCAATTTTCATATATAGGCTAATTTTTCATATTCCACAAGACAAGCTGTGTGGTTTTGATTAAGTTTCTAGTCAATATCCTATTTTGGTTAAGGTTCAAGTCAAAACTAGCTTTTGGTTGACACTAGTTGGCTTAAGTAGGAACCAGCTGCTGCCAAATCAACCTACAATTACATGGATTGAACAAGAAATTAAAAAATGCACGAGATACATGTTATTCATATTCAAGATTCAATCTGAATATGTAGTTAAATGCTTACTTTATTTGACTTAAGGTGCAAAGTGCAATCTTTGTGTAGTTAGTCACACTTACCATCAAACACCGCGTTTTGCAAATCTCACATTGGGGTCTGCTAAACAACACACCAGCGTTACTCTCGGCTACTGTCTAAATCAACAGCAACACGCTACCATATTATATTTGTTTCCCTTTCATTCATCAACTTCTTGCATCAAAGCGCTCACACACACATGTGCCACTCTCTGATTTCAATTTGAGTGCTACTCTTATCTCTCATCAATGTTTAAATAAATAATCTGACACACAATCCAAACCTGTTTTAATGAAACGGAAAAAAACAATCTGATGATTTGTTATTTTTTCATCCATTTTAGGTTTTAGTTTCTTATCAGTTTACCCTGCACCATTTTTAATTCAATGTTGTACAGTAATTAAATATGTTAGAAATAGAATATATGTTGTGTTTAGGTCAGTTATTTGATTAATTTTGTCAAATAAACAAACAAACATTTTGTTAAATCATGATGAGTTAGGGTCTTCCTAAGGCTGTGGTGTGTAGACACAAGATCATTATTTCATGTATCTAATTTGATTGTTTATTGTTTTGATGTAGGAATTTTGGAAATGGAAGGGAAATTGAATATACAAGAGCCAAATAGCACAGGAGCAGAGGTTTATGAGATACCTGGAGAGCCTGCTGTTTTAATTAATGGGGTGCCCGACATTGTCCCCGGTGATGGCACTGTCCCTCCCACCGCTGCTTCAAACAGCGGAGACACACAGTGGCCTGTGGGTTTGGGTGAATGGTTTGAAGGGAGGGAAGTCAGAAAATGGTTTATGGGAAGGTATTATTCTGGTACGGTAATTGAGTTTGACAAAGAATCTGGGTGGTATAGGGTTCTGTATGAGGACGGTGATTCAGAGGATCTTGATTGGAAGGAATTGGAACAGGTGCTTCTTCCCTTGGATGTTACTATTCCCCTCAAGGTATT
This sequence comes from Clitoria ternatea, assembly GCA_037962975.1. NCBI lineage: Eukaryota > Viridiplantae > Streptophyta > Magnoliopsida > Fabales > Fabaceae > Clitoria > Clitoria ternatea. Next base: position 2,635,991 of record CM075673.1, on the reverse strand, counting down.
GGCACAGAGGGCTTTTAAGCATGGCAACAAATCTGTTCCAAAGACTGTTAAGAATGAAGCTCAGCCACAAAATCCCCAAACCAAAAGATTGCCAACAAAAGGAAAGTAGATTGACCATACTTTCATAGGAAGAGCCACGGGGCTTTTGTTGAGAAATTAATGATTTGTAAATCTGTTACTGGTGCTGACATATTTAGATATTAAGTTGTACTGAAATTTTCAGTGCTTTCATAGCATAGTGTCAAGTTGTACTGAAATTTCTAATTTAAATATTGTTATTCATATTTTCTTATTTAATTGGTTGATTTGATTGCTTTTAATACTTGGATATCTCAATCATGTGACAAAAGTTAAGATTATGTTAGGAGCTAAACCTTACTTCAGAACGATGTTAGGTGTGTGGTTTGCAACCATATATGTGAATAGTTGCATTGTAGGATTGTAGCCTTGTATTTGTAAGTTTGTCTGTGCTAAAGTAAACTCCCATGAAAAAATTGTATAACGGAAGATTTGCAGTTTTATATCAGCAAAGAAATTTGTATTTTTGTATTAATCACTGATTTACTGTTGACTCAGTCGTGTAACGTGTTGTATTGTAGAGTGGTTGTTTGTGATAATGTAATTACGTAAACGGGAGTTTCCTACAATGTTCGGTAACTTAAAGTTCTCCAAAATATAGACTCTAGAAAGAAAGGCACCGCATCGCCAAAAGAGTTTGAGCGTAGAACTGTCAGCAAATCCACTTCACATGCTTTCTGTGACTGAACCCACAACTAACAAGAGCTTCCCCTTCTAACGGTGACCGTAGGATTTGGGTCTTTCAGCATGAGACGTATAATGTGAGAAAGTGGAGATTTATTTTTTGATGATTTAAAATAAATTAGGAGTATAAGATACTTTATACGTAATAGGAGCATCATAGCATTATTCTTATTATGTAACTATGCAAGGTTTTTATGTTATATGATATATCCTCTCAATGTTTTTTCATTAATTGTTTTAATATTTTGTAAAGGAAGTATCAAATATGAAAGTAAATGCATTCAAGGTTGAAAACATAACATACATTTAGTGCTCTCTAATGCTATCAAGTAAGAATGGGAATTAGTAAAAAGATGCTGGAGGAGGGTTCAAAAATTATTTAGGCTAATTTAAATCATTAGACTAGTTCCCAAGTAGCATAGAAGCTTTTCTGCGACATCCCAATGTATCTAGAGCATCAAGTATTCTTTCATTAACTGATATTTTATTGCAAGTGGCCTGTTATGTTGCTAGAAATGTCATAGCAGCTAATGCCACTGTGTTGTGACGATTTTGAGCTAAAACTACGAAGCCTGGAACATTTCCCAGTTAGTAGCTATCATAAAGAAAGTAAATTGAAGTACAAAAACTATTCATCTAATATAATGTGTCTCTGCATGTTCAAATGCATTTCCTGCTTCCATCATTCTTTAAACCCTCGTATATTGGATTTGGATTTTGATAAATGTTTTGGGGAAAAGCATGAGTTGGGCTTGGATTTGAGCTGCAATCATTAGTCCCCTCAGAATTATAGTCTTTTGACTATGATTATGACCTTGAACATGAAAGCATGAGATATCACCATATGAAATTAGTCTATAAATTCAATTAAAACACAATTTTTTCATCAAATGCAATGACTTTATAAGTTCAAATTGGTGACCTGTTTTCATCATTCTTCAAGTTATCTGAGCCCTGATTTGGCGTGTTGCCTGGAATTTGTGGGAAATAATCACTTGAATCTGAATTATAACTTGAAGTATAATTTAACTGAGGACCGCAATCCTTGGTAATGAATGGACTATTATAGGTCTGAATGTGTACATGTTTTTCTGCAACATTGTGGCTGTGGACTTCATTTTCTAGCAAAGCTGGATTTACTGTATGAAGCTTTGTTTCATTTGCTTCTGAAACTCTGGAGGCTGTATTACCTGAGGATGATCTACAAGAGTTTTCACATTTCTGTGACAAACTTGATTGCCATGATGATGGGGAGGAAATGCTGAAAGTCTTGAGCCTCTTCTGTAAAAACTTAAGCTTTCTTTCTGCTTTGTCTCTTAGTTTGATCTCTTCTCTGAGCTTCCTTTCAAGCTCAACAAACTGAAAACCACACAAAATATTTTTTTTTATCAATTTTAGAGATATAGAAATAAAATCCCATAAAAAAAGTTGTCTAGCAAAAACTAAAAAGCCCCAGAAAACAGAACAGCAGTGTCATTATCTTTCCTATGACAGTGATAATAATCTAGATAGTCACAAGAAAGTTAGCAATGTATATAATTACCTTAATGCCCATTGATTGAACTTCCTCTTTTGCTACCCTTGAAGCCTGCCTCTCTGCTAGTAATCTCCCTCTTAGGCACTCTAAAGTATTGAAGCCATCTAGTCCCTCCATTTTCTTGCCCCTGAAACAACCACTTGAACAATGTGATTCTCACTTCATTTTTCAACCCATTTAAGGCAGTAATGTGAGAGATTTGAGAAACTCACCTCCACGTGTAATCTTGCTTGGTTGTGGCAGCGGTTATTAGCTTATTCTCTGTCGTTTTGGTGCAGCTACCAAGAATCCGAGTTTTCTTCTCATCTTTCAATGTAGTGCCACTGCTGAATAATATTTTTAGTATTTTTTATATAGGTTATTTTTAAAATCGATATAAAAATATTTCTTACACCAGTTTTAAAAATAATCAACTTAAACTATGATGTTTATCAAATTCTTGTATACAGGCTATTCTTAAAACTAATGTAAAAATAAATAAATTTTAAAACAGTAGGAATCAGCAGGAGAATATCAGTGGAGGAACCAAATCCAGCAAGTTACCATCTTTGAGTGTTGGCAGAGAACTGTTAGTGCTGTGAGTAAGTGTCTCACTCTCACTACCACCATTTTTTTCTTTTAATAAACAAGGAAAGTTGATGGTTCTTGTTTGTTCGAAAGGGATTAGGAGAATCCGTGTTGTGCAGTTGTAATGGATCAATCACTAATATGCCAATTGGTTTCCCATATATTACATTAGATTAATCCTTACAGAGCAACCAAATACAGTAAAAGTTTCTTTTAAGATAAAAAATCCATATTTAATTAATTGCTTCTCAAGAATAATTATTAGAGATGTCGACAATTGCCTCCAATAAAAGAAAAACAATATACTGTAAGTATACATGGATAACTAACTAAACATTAACATACCATTAAAATTATTCACCTTTCCAATAACTACATGAAGTGATATGAATTCTATTTATGCAAATATATCCCTTATTTGAATTAAAAACACTTTTTAAAGAAATATGTATGTGTTTCATTTCAATACTTTGTTAATACTAGAAAAAATTGCATTACTAACTAATCAAGTATTTACATGTCAATAGAAGTCATGTCTTTAGTATTTAAAATGTCACTATATCTTAATTCAATTATACCAAAACATGTATAATTCTTTTTTATATAAATAACAAAAACAAACTTTATACATCTTGTTTGAGTTTAATTTATATATATATATATATATATATATATATATATATATATATTATTAGTATAAAAACCTTTACGTTATCAATAATCAGGATCCATTCTAAATATAATTATTAAAATGATTATTACAAAAATTAAGAATAGTTGTTTATATAATAATTCATGATTGGATCTGTGTGAAAAATAACTTTACATTAATTATGTATTTAAATTAGATTCTATTTATTTTTCATTAGCATATGTATGAATCGTCTTTTGCAGTGTTTCTGTTTGTTTTAACTTCTTAAGTTTTTAATATTAACTGCTTTTATGGTTACTAAATGACGAATTGTCTACCAAAATAACTAATGTTCAGAGTATCCACGGTCCATTAAATTATTACAAATCCTACCAAAGCCAGTTCGCGTAAAGATGCAATTAATTAATTCATTAAGTTGCATATTATTTGCTTAAAATTAAGGATGAGTCTCCTTATTCAACTTATCTTTTGTCATAAAAATATCAATAAATAAATAATGTTTCGTCTTCAATGACAACAAATTTATGATCGACTTGATCTGTTTACCACTAAAGGGTCTTGATATAATTCTGAGTATAGATTAGTTATTAGCCAACCATGTGATGGTTGATTGTTGTTAGAAGAAAGTTATTTTTCCAACGGATCCTGTCCTAAATTTTTATGTAAGTGGTATCTCACGGCTGTTTATGATTCTTGCTATATCAGAAGGCAAAAGTTCCTTTGATATTCATGAGTTGTCAGTTATATATGAGTTTCCAGATGTCTTTTTAGAAGATATTCCTGGTTTGCCTCCATAACGGAAAATTGAATTTGTCATTGATCTCGATATTGAACCTATCTCATTGAATTAGCTGAATTAAAGTAGCAAATTGATAAATTGTTAACCAAACAGTTTATTCGTCCAAATATCTCACCGTAGGGTGTCCTAATATTACTTGTAAGCAAGAAAAATAGCTCTAGAGAATATAAACCCAATAAATTATTAGCCAATCATTTTCACATCACTAAATACTAAAATATCCCATCACTAGTTGTTTGTTTGTTTCATGGGAATTCTTGGGTAGATCTTAATTCCACTAATTAATTTTCATCCAATTTATCTCCACTTTATTTCATCTACTCATTCAAACGGTATCTAGAGGAATCCTACAAATATTTAGATAAGGAAGTGTTGCAATTACATTTTAATGTCTTATCGGTAGAAACATTCTATCTTTAGTTATATATTATTTATTATAAAAAGCGAAATTATATTTTAAAGATATTTAACATTATTTTTTATTTTTGATAAAAAATAACTTAGAGAATTAAAAATTGATTGATAAAATTAAAAAACTTAAAATTGATAAACTTTTTTTATTTCATTGAGTTACTTAAGAGAATATAGAAGATTAAACTAAAATGTGTTTGTTAAAACTATCTTTTAAATGTACAGTGACATACATGAGTAATTTTTCTTTAAATACATTAGTGAGGATAAAAGTGTAAAAAATAAAATAAACTTAGAGTTTATAAGCTTAAAAGCTACTTAGTTTTTCAAAAATCATTACAAGCTATTAAAATAAACTATTTTACCAAAGACAATTACTTTGTCTAACAAACTTTTAAGTGAATACAATAAATTACAAGATAACTTAAATTGCTACTCATAATCAAGGGTGAGTATGAGTTAGGTTCACTCACTTATAGCTTAACTAAACTTAACTGAATTTCTAAAATATACTTTGCTCTCGTCATTTTTCCACCAAAACTAAAATAGTGACAAAAAATAAGGAACAAGGTAAAAAAAAAAGATAGAAACAACAAAGAGAAAAAAGAAAGAAAGTAAGGGATGTCGACCACCAATGGTGGAAGTAGCGTTAGCAACATTGCATTGATAACGGAATCAATTAAACCACCACCTTCTCTATCCCTTGATCTACTCACCAACTCAACATTTTTGTAGAAAAACAACGGTGAGTGTTGGTCCGAGAACCGTACAACTCAGTTGCAGAGAAACAACAATGATAGTGGGCAACGAGTGACTCGTGACCAACAAAGGCAACATTGCATGGCAAAGGAAACCAAAAATCCTAACCCTAGGTCATTAAATTTAGAAAAATTAAAAAAAAAGAGAGAAGAGTGTGCACACATTAGAGAGAAATAAGAAAGTGAAATTTGAAAGGTGAAAAAAAGGATACACATGAGTGAGATAAGTTATTAGATTGGCAGTTTAGGCCTTAGTATAGTAGTTTAACTTATCGGTTAACATTGGATACTAAGATATTTAACAATAGCAACCATAGTGGTCCGATATTAATCCTTTTTGTTCGAATTCTATATGTTTTTAATTCGAACCTAGAACTTCATCCACCCGCTTAATCATTTTTTTTGTTCACCCCTACTCGTAGGCTAGCTAAACTTAGCTTTAAAGTATGCTAAAAAAACTAAAATGAAAAAAATTATTGAACCAAACTGTAAAAAAAGGTAAAAAGATAATATTACCTTTTAAAATGCAACTTGAAATATTTAAAAACAATATTTATTTTACGTATTGCATCAAAGATAAAGGCAAGATGAAATAAATAGCGAAAGCATGGTTAGTCACATTAAAAACCAACCGTGTTGACTTTTTAGGACATTAAAAAGTAAAATTTTGTTGTTGTGAACGTTAACAAACATTTTATATAAAAGATTGAATAAAAATTATTTTCATCTAGATTTTCATTTTGTAGTTTGTTAGCGATTTTTCATGCAAGTTTGGTACCAAATCATTTTTTAATTTTTAATTTGTATGAGATTATACAAGTTTAGAAAATATGAAAACCATGAAAAGAAGTTCTTATGGATCCATCAATACAGGTGAGTGGGGCAAGTGGTAATTAATTATGATGCCAAAACTAGGAGGTATTATGTATATATGCAAAATGCAAAGTAGCAGCATTGAACCATAAATTACCATTATGAGGTTTCGTATTAGGCTTGCACTGCACTCAAAGAGATGTGTTATCAGCTTTTATGCTTCATTTAGCACCAAAATTAATCCTAACAAACTTTCACCTAATTGCATTATTGTACTTTTTTTCTTAAAATTTCTATAACACTTTAACATTTGCTGATGAATTCAGAAAAATAATTAATATTATAGATTTTATAAAAATATGTTATTTAATTCTCTATTGTAACATTTTGAATTAAAATAATAAATTATTATTATTAATTGATTAATAATTGGCATGTTAAATACTTGAAGTTAAATATGACCTATTAAATTGTGGGCTTTTGTTGGTTTAAATTAGAATTTAAATTGAGGGGTGGTTGGTTTTGAGAGCCAATCAAATGAGTAAAAAGACCGAACTACCTCTAACCAATCTAAACTTATTAATTTTTCTCTTCCTTTCCACTCTCATGTTCACTTTCTTCTCAAAGAAAGAAAAACAAAAATTTCACTTTCTCTTCTCCTCATTATGGTGTCATCTTCCTCCTCCATTCCCACTATTCCTTTTCTTATTCACTTCAAGGTAAGACAAACCTTTTCACTTCCTTCTCCTCCTCCTGGAAGAGTACAAGCTTCCACTTTCAAACTTCCTTTAAATTCTACCATTGTCAAGGTACTAAGTTAAGAACCCTTTTAGTAATTGTTTATCTCAAATTCTTTGAATTTATGGTTGTAGGAAGCGTTCCGAAGTTGTGGGTTGCATGGAAAACTTGAAACCGCTTCTGGAACCTTTGTTGGCGAACGTTTGGTAAGTCAAAACTTTCAAACTCTTGCCCTTTTGTTAAATTAGTTGTGTTAGTAAGGTTTTGGGTTCCTGAATAGTTAAAATTTAATTAAATTGGATGAAATTAAGGTACAGTCGATTAATTGGCAAAGGCCGGTATGTTTTTATTTGTAGGTTCATTTCCACAACAAGACCAGAATGTGAATTCGAGTTGGAATCTTTGATTCCAGATAGATGGGGATCATTATATTTTAAGTGTATGAAATTATAAACAAATAAGGACATTATGTCTTGCGTGAATGATGTTAATGATGATTGTTGTTAATGATGATAATGATTGGATTGATAATTGATTGGTATCCCTATTGTTAATTATTATTGGAATTTAATGAATGTTGTGATATGTAAGTGATGTGATTGATGATATAAATTAATGATTATAAGGATGTAAAATGATGATGAATGAGGATTGATGATGTTGGTTGTGATTATGGTAATCATGTTAGGAAAATTAGAGTTAGTTTGTTATGGTTTATTGTAATGGCATGCTATGTCATTAATGAAACTTTTTTGTGGAACCATTGGTAATGTAACCAAGTGATAGCCTATGGTAATAGTAATTAAGAGGTCTATTGATAATTATGGTTGTTTGACATAACATTTGTATAAAGCTACTCAAAGGACTGTAGGGGGTCTGTGAGGAGCCCAGATGGCAGGGCGGCCTGATGGTAAGGCAAAGACCTTAATGTGATTCCTGTGGGAATCACCGGCACTCTAGATTGGGCTTTAGAGTGGACCGCAACACCTATGTTAAGGTTCCACAATCACTAGGTGTAACAGTGTTGCAAATAGGTAAGTGGTTCAGTACCGGTAAAAATATTATATACATATATGTTGAGAATTTAAATACTACAATATAATCCCATCAGATAGAGTTAGATCCGCATACATGTGCATTAGTATAATGACATTGAGTTAGGTATGTTGCAAGGCAGTTAATGATGATTGATATTGTGATTATTCATCCGATTTGGATGATCATGTTAAATGGAAATTTAGTTGAATGTGAAACCATGTGTGATGATGAATTAAATGATGATGATTATATTGATAATGACGTGGTGTATAAGCTGGATGTGATGAATGTAATTCTAGTTAAGTATGTGCCAAATTAGCCTTTCCTCCATTCATCAAAGTTGTAGGTATTTAAATTACAGAGGTATACTAATTAGATTCACCTTAATCGGAGTTTCGTAACTCAATTTATGCATGAAAAACTATAGTATGTTTCTATTGGAAGCTCTCAATAGGGTAGACCTGCATAATGCTGCACTGGGCCCAAACTAGGCAAAATTAGCCTCTCTTTCCTTCATTTAAGTTATAGGTATTTGAGCTACAAAGGTGTACCAATTTGATCCACCTCAATCGGAGTCTCGTAACTCAAGTTATGCGTAAAATACCAAATTTTGTATATAAGAACGATAACAAAAAATAAAATGAGCCCAAAAAATTTGGGGATTTTGTTTGACATAACTACACACAAGAGTTAGTGTACTTCAAAACCTTGTGCATTAGAGACTTAACAACACTACCTAAAGAGGAACCAGAATGAAAGATAATTAGATATTATTATTTTCACAAATATTAATCTATTCTATAAATTATATTGTTTGATAATATATATCTGATCATAGAGAAAAAAAAAGTTAATGAGATTTGACACATCACTCTAATAGATAAACAATTTTTTCTTTTAGATTGTTAATATTTTAAAATGAGAAAGTTGCGCCATGGTTATAGGTCACTGCCTTGAAAGCAAAGTACAGTAGACCTCTGGTGAAATCAAACATCAATATTACTTTGCAAGGGTTTACAAAACCACACACAAAAGTCAGTGCATTCCAAAACCTTGTGTGTTGGCAACTCAACAACACTACCTAGAGAGAAACTAGAACAAGTATTAAATATATATTATTTTAAAAAAGTAAATAATTTTAAGGTTTTGTTAACTTAAAGATTAAGAATAAATATTAAATATATATATATATATTATTTATAATATTTATCATAAGATTCTCTTTAATTTTACATTAATTACTTATTCCTTATATTTTATTAGATTTAAAATATATCTTTTTTATACATCGAATAACTTTTTAACTTATGTAAATTTTTTACATTTTTTATACTGAAAAATTAACCAATTTACAAGAAAGATATATTTTATATAATAAAATATGAGTAGTTAATGCAAACTGATAATTAAGGAGAATCAGATATTAAAAAATACAAATTTAAAATATAGGTTTTTCTTAAGGGCCGGGGAAGAAAAATTAACCCGTGAAAGATAAAAAAAACTATTAATGTGTTTTTTTATTAAAAAAATCAAACTATGACTTTCTATAATAATCATTGAAATATGAATATAAAGTTATTTGTATTGTCTTATTTTATTTAATAAAAATACTTATAATTGAAAAATATATATTCTAAAAAATTATGAAAATCTTTAAGGTAATAAATAATCTGAAATAAATCAAAATTAATTTTTTTGGAAATCAATAATTATCAAATTTCAAAATTCGAACAAAGTAAATTTCACAATTACTTTAATTTTACGATTTTCACAAATTTACAGAAATCTTAGGTTCAACGCACTATTCTACTGATATGGTATAATAGGTATGGTTTGAATATGGTAAGGTAATTTTTTTTTATGAAAAGGTAATTGTTCTTTTGGTAAAAAAGGTAAGGTAATTATTTGATAACAAATTAATGCTGTTTTAATTTTCAGATTTCCCTGTCCAATAGAATAATTCGAAGTACAAAAAAAATATTTTTTTTCAATATTTTGTTTTCAAAAAATATAAATATTTTTACTTCTAAAGAATTCCAAAGCATTGTGTTCCCAAATACCCTAAACTAAATTATAGTGCTTTGTGTTCTCAAATACACTCTTAATGTTGTGTTCAACTTTTAAAAAACACTTATTTCAATTCATTTGTATCCCTTTATATTTCAAATGTTTAAATTTTATTTTCATATGTGTGTTTGTTACTTTTTTTAAAATTTAAAACATTTCAATTAAAAATTTCATAGCTTTTAATATAGTAAAAGCTTCGTACTTCAAATATTGAGAAAAAAATACTTATTTTATGTTAAATAGAAAAATAATTACTGTAGTTAGTAACTTTTAATTGAGAAAACAGAATTAATATTATAAATAATCTTAAACTTAGACGTTTTAATGTTGAAAAAATATTAATTTTATATAAAACATACATGCATGTTGAAAAATATTATTTTTCAGAGAGATTTAGGTGATCGTTGGGTCCTTTTCAATTCATCCAGACCACAATAATTAATTATATATTAATTACTGCACTATTTTTATTTATGTTATTTTTAAAATAATTTCATTATAAAATTTAAAAATTAGCTCAGTTGCATGAATATAATTTGACATATAGTTAGTGTTCTTAATTCTTTTTGCACAAATTTATCATAAGTTTTAATATTTTTCATTTTGTTTTAAAATAGAATCAATTTATTTTTATTCAATTGTTTTAAAATAGAATCAATATTTCTCCAATTTTATGTATATTTCAAACGTCGAAGTTAAATAATTTTCATACTTTTTATTGTTAAATTTAAGTGATTCTAATTTATTTTTTTTTATACAAGTTACGCCTACTTCAACATTGAAAGAATAAACACAATATAGAGTAAAATAAGAATTGCTTGATGTTTTGCATGGCATAGCGGATTCTACTTTTAAACAGTATTAAACTACGTAAATTTTGGTTAAATGTAAAATTTACTTGATTATACTGTGAAGCTTGAATAATATATAGTTTTAAAAGAAATTATAATTTGTTTACCTGATTGTATTGTGAAATTATGATAAAAAAATAGAATTAATTTTCAATTATAGGTATTTTTAATAAATAAATTGAATAAAAAACTTTATATTCATATTTCTAATGACTATTATAAAAAGCAAAAGTTGATAACATTATTGAGTCTATTCCAAAATATTAGTAATTTCTTAACTTTCAAAATAAAAGATTATGGCATCTACTTTTTTATTTGTTAATGGTTGCTTCCAATTATAAAAAATTATCAGTTTTAAAATTTTGGACTACCACTACTAAAAAAAAGTCTATATAGAAACAAAAAAAAATCGGTCGTTAACGAATAGGAATCTGTCTCTAAATGTAACCACGAGAGTTCTCTATCGCTAAACCCTTGGTCGCTAACCCATCACAGACAGCAACAGACAGCTATATCGCACAAACTGTGACAGGCAAGTAGTGTCGTTGAAGGGTGACAAAGTGGTGGTCTCTTTTGTCATTACCTCCGTCGCTTTTCAGTCTCAATGTAGTGACGGAGAAGATATAGTCGCTGTCAAATTAAAGTACAACCATCACTAAAGTTGTCGCTAACTCAAGGCTGAACTAACGACGGTAAACTATTATACATATAGAGATACTTATAAATCAAAGAAGAAATTAATCACACTAATTTAATTGAATGGTATTGCTTTTTTCTTTCTTCACAACAAGGAAATAAAATTATTGCTAATAAAAGTTGGCTAAGTTAGTCAGGTTATTAATGATTTATAAACAATTCTATAAAATTTAAGGTATACTCTTATATCCCAACTCCACTAAATTAAAATTTTCTTCGTTAAAAATAAAGGAAATAAAATTACTAGAAATATAAAAGGTGTGAAGTCAACCAATGAATATGAAATAAATGATTTTGTCTTCTTCTAATTATCCTATTAGATGTGGAAATCTGGAAATTAAAACATAGCATTAATTTGTGGTCAAAAGAATAATGAGATATTAGTTGAAGGATGCGTTGATCCTGAGAAGTATATATGTGCTGAATGAATTGTTGTTTCAGTTCCATTTCATGTCATTGTCTTCTTGTTAAGGTTTTCAGAGGAGAGGTGCAACTGCATTTTGCGAATTATTGGTACGATGCTTCATTCCTTTCCCTTTCATTCATCAACCACAAAACATTTGCTGCCAGTAAGCAAGCATCTTCAACATTCAATCCATCAATTTCAATTTTATTGTTTAAATTAATATGATAAAGTATTTAATTTAAACTTTTGTGATTTTAGTATAACTTAAAAAGGATTGTTGAATATATATATATATATATATATATATATATATATATATATATAATTTCTTTTATCATGATGTTTTTATTCTTTATGCCTAATGGTGTTAGTATGTTGAATAGTTTATAAGAATTAATGATAAATCGAGAAGTAATTTATCAATTGAGAGTCTGTATAATACAAAACTTTAGTTTAGACAATTGAATAAACTAAATAAAGAAAATGGTTTCTTTAAGTGATTCATTGTAAATTTATTTATTGTATCCAACATAAATTTAAAAGTTATTAATATTAAGATAAATATTTTATAAATCTTCCATGTAAAAAAAAATATATTACTTCATGTTATTTGGATGATAGGGAGTTTTGTGAGATACCAAATAATTTCCTATGGTTATAGTATTAGACTTATGAGTTCACATGTTAACGAGTATTTTAATAATTTTTGTAAAATGACATTTAATAAGTAAATTAAAAAATTTATTTTTATCAAATAAATTTGTCTTTCTGTAAATGAAATTTTATATATTATATTATCTGTTAACACTAAGAATTTAAGAAATATAGTGTAATTTCCTTAACTAAAATCTATTTTAATATCACGTTGGAAACACGAAAAGATGCATCCATTGTGAATATGTACGTGGATGAATTTTTATAATGAACCACTGCAGTCTTCTAATTGTAATGGAACAATTGCAAAGAGAAGTTTTCCTATAAAATGATATGTTCTTTGGTTGTGAAAGGTCACATATAATTTGCCATAAAATGAAGAAGGTTGCACAAGTAAAAATAAGGCAACAGAAGAAACATTGAAGATTATTATATATTTTGATATGAGATCGATTTTGGTGCAGTGGAGGAATTATGGAAATGGAAGGGAAGTTGAATTTGCAAGAGTCAAATACTTTAGCAGTTGGGGTTTATGAAATACCTGGAGAATCCGCTGTTATGATTAATGGGGTGCCTGATGTTATCTCCATCGACAACACCATCCCTCCCTGCAATGCTTCAAACAATTTCGAGACTAAGTGGCCCAATGGTTTGGGTGAATGCTTTAAAGGGAGGGAAGTCAAAAAGTGCTTGAGGGGACGCTATTATTCTGGTACAGTAATTGACTTTGACAAAGAATCTGGTCGTTATAGGGTACTCTATCAAAATGGTGTCTCTGTGGACCTTCTTTGGAAGGATTTACAAGAGGTGCTTCTTCCTGTGGATGTTACCATTCCACTTCAGGACTTGCTACAGAGACCTTTCAAGCAGGACAAAAAATCTGCTAAGAATGAAGCTCAATCCAACATCAAAAGAAGGGGAAAGAAAACAAGCAATTAGGAGATTAATTGCATATTTTCTACTGTTAGTTTTTCTAGTTAGGGAATTGGTCCCTTGGAATATTATATGGTTTCAGTTTGTTATAGAAATGATGAATGGTATATATTGTGTTGCAGAAAAGATTTTACCTGGTGAATTGATTTACTATAATGTTGTCAATTATATTAGCTATGATCTCTCTTTTGTCTAGATATGAACAGATGCTAATCTTGAGGCAGAAATTTATCTTGGATATATATCTTTGTGTCATGCAGCCTGCAGGGCCTTATTAGGTAGTAAAAGATTTTCATTCATGTAGACATTCTAAAATAAATAAAGCTAATGACATTTGTAAGTAACAAAGAAAATGCAATTTTTTAATGAAAATCTGTATATATTTTCACTGATTCCTACATTATTATTATATTAGTAACATAATTCAAAATTTACATCACTGATAACAGTGATTTAAAATTAGTGAAAAAAAAAATTCATCAACAAAAATAGATTTTCTGTACTTTGCATACTGGTTGAATACAAAAGGAATTTCTAAATCACTAATAGAACAAAACATTGTTTTAGAATTAGATTTATTTATTATTACACTGGATGTTTTTAGTACCTAGCTAATGTTGTTACAAGTGCTCTCCTTTTTTAATACTTAGTTGACAAGCCTGCGATAATATAGATTATAAAATGAATGGTATTTAAGAGAGTTTTGATGGCCATAAAGACTTCAACGATGATTTAGGTGAGTTAATTGTACAGCTATATAAAGTGAGAAAGGAATCATCAGATGGTTGAATGATCACCTTTTTAAAATTGGGAATGCATGATTGTTAGATACTGTGTATTATGGGATCGTTCAAGCATGTTAAAAACAGCATTGCAGAAAAAGAAAATGAACATGCAAAGGTAGAATTGTATTTAGGAAAACTTGATTTGATTTATTCAAAGTGAGATAAAGTCTTTAATAGGCAACTACATAATGAGAATTGAAAAAAACAGAGGGGCAATAGAATTCCTAAAAAGTAGAATCACTAACAGAACATTCAAAAGATTAAAAACTACCAACAAACCCTCCCTTAAACTGATTGCTAACATTCAGTTTAAAGGCTCCACTCAGTTTCGCTTACAGACTCAGATTCCAGAAGACCTCAACTGCTTCATGAATAACTCTCTTTTGAGTGGCTTGGTGCAGATATTAGCAACTTGCTTTCATTCCTGCAGTATATCAAATTAATTACTCCGTCATTGCTTAGGTCTCTTAAGAAGTAAAATTTCACGTCAATATGCTTGCTTCTTCCATATAGCACTGGATTCTTTGAAAGTTTCATTGTTGAATGGTTGTTACAATACATTTCAGTGGCTCCAAATTGCTTGAATTGTAACTCTTCAAGAACTCTCCATAGCCATATGGCTTGACAAGCTTAAGCAGTTGCTGCAAAAATTCAGTTTCTGTGCTTGATAAAGTGACAATAGGTTACTTTTTAGAGAACCAAGAAATAGCACCTGTGCCAAGCATGAAAACACACTCTGAGGTGCTTTTCCTATCATCTTGATCTCTTGCATAATCACTGTCAGTGAATCATATAACATATTGGATTTTTCACCTTTTTTAAAAAACAGTCCAAACTCCCTGGTTCCTTTCAAGTAACAAAGGACTCTCTCTTAACAGCCAGGAAATGCCTTTTAGTAGGATTCTCCATGTACCTGTTAATCAAACTCACATAATACATTATATTTGGCCTTGTGACAATTAAATACATTAAGCTTCCCAGAATTTTCTTGTAAAGTATACTGCTAACTTTCTTCCCTTCGAGATCTCTATGTAACTTCAAAGCAACAACGGTTGTTGAGTTGGTTTTTTTGGTTGTTCATTATTCTTGTAGTGGTTGTGGAGATGTAGCTGTTCCCGAGTGTCTTAAGTGCAATTACTTAAAGGGTGTTTGTAAAGTGTGAGTTCTTCGAGGAATGACATACTTAATAGCCGAGTTTATCATCTGATTTAAATTGATCAAAACTATTCAACTGATCTAAAATAATCGAGAATTGAACAAACTGAAATTGTAAAAAAACTAGATTATGTATGTGATTCGAATCGAATTTTAGACCTGTCTATAAAAACCGAATCGAGTTCAACCAAACCGTAATCTTCAATATATTATTTATATATTTATATAACCTTACTAAATTAATACAATAATGATTCTATTTTTAAACTAGTTATATCTAACAACCACACAACTAGAGATCATGTATGTTGTAAGTCCTCTGTCAAGGTTCATGCAAAGCCCAAGTCAGGTTCATTTTGGAGTAGCTAAAAGAATCCTTAGATATCTACAAGGCACAAAGGAGTTTGGTATATGGTACAAAAACATAGGTTGTAAAAGGCTTGTTTTGAACCTTGGAGTTTGTCCTCTTTTTCATGGCGTATAGCAAATTTCCAAAATTCCTTTATAAGCTTCTCATAGTAGAAGCTTCTCTGATCAAAGAACTTACTCCACCCAGTAGTGGTGAAGTAGATGTCAACTAGTATGCCTTCTTCAGATAGGTTAGACACACAGACAAATAGTGATGAGACTTCTTCTTGATTGTGTTACTAGAAGGACCAGCAACCTCCAGTGCCATTGCTTTTAGGAAGAGAAGGTTTGAGAGGTTTAGAGTTTTTTTTAGAGAAACGAAAGGTTCAGAAGAGAGGACCGCGAAGTTATACCATTGTTTGGATTGGAAAAATATAGATAAAATCTAGCTGTGATAATGAACTTAATCCATCTCATCCCATTCCTTAACCTTAATTCTTTTCCCCTCTAATTTGGATTATACATAAATTATTAATTTATTATTTAACTCTTTGAATAATTTTCAATTGAGGTTAATAAGGATCATGTGGAAATTTAAAATTTAAAAATTATTATATTTTGTTATTGTTTTAAACAATAAAATAATATTTAATATTTTATTCCGAACTATCCTGTATAAGGGATAGGTCTTTTGATCAAGGATCGGTATTTTCTGTGTTACGATTTTACACTAATGAGATATAATATCATATCTCTAAGTTTAGTGAGAATAAAAAGTCTTTAATCCTACTTTAATATATACACCAACATTAACATTATTAGACAAATTTAACCTAAAAAAAGTTTAAGTCAATATCGGTATTAAATACATTAACCAGTATGTGATAAATGCAGGTATTTATGGTGAATTCTGATATGATATAGGTTAGTGGCTATCTTTTTAGTATTAAAAAGGTTATTACAGGCGTAGCCCTAACTGACTCATTTGTGGGCCTATGGCCTAGTATTGCTTGACACAAATGACTTGGATGCAAGGAATTTTGTGTAACGGGTTATACTTATTGGGGCATATCAATTATTGCCACAGTCAGATTCATCAAAGACTTTGCACAGCTGATATCCTATCTTTAAAATTAAGGACAATATCAAGCTTAGATCATATTCCATCTTAAAATACACAAAAGAAGGAATATCAACGGCAGAAATTAACAATTGGGATTTGATGCCAAATTGTGTTTATAAAATATATTCAATAAAAACTTGGAAACAATAATTTGTCAATTTAATAACCGACGATGATGTCATGAGTGACGTATTCTTAAATTTTAAATAGAAACAAAACACAATAATCTAACTTTTTGTTCAAGTACAATTTCTCTCTATTTTTTATTTGGTTTAAAGAAAGCAAAGCAGGAAAATGGCACTTGTAAAAGCGATTATACGACGATGACATGTGCCCGTACTAGTGTACCTAAACCACGGGAATAGATATTATGAACAATTCAACATCACACAGATCAATGCACGATAACGATGTTGCCGTGATTCACCGACTTAACGTAATTAAGAGTGTGTTTGATTTTAGGAAAAATAAAAAACATCAAAATTTTATTTAATCGTTAAATTTATTTTTAGGTTGGTCAAACAACTCAGTTAGAAAACCAAACAACCCCTAAATAAACAAGCAGATCAAAAGGGCAAGCCGCAGAAATCATGTTACTAAAATCACATCTTACTGCTCGAATTATAAATTAAAAAATAATTAATTATTAACTCTTTATTATTAATAATTTAATTTTTAACTTGATTAAAATTTATTTAAATGAATAATTTTATAAGTTCAATAACCGATTCGATTCCGAAAACGTGGGAATAGTTGGTGGATAGAGTCCAACGAAGGACGACCCTACTCCTTATCGTTACCGTCCTCAGTGGTACGTACGTCCGGTTAGTTTTGCTTAACTGATTATAAAATTTAATTCATTTGTACTTTTCGACTTTTGTAAGATACGGTGCCGTTTGTTTTAAGCTAGGTAATTATTGAGTGCTGGTATTGCTTAACTAATTATTTTTATAAAAAAGTTATTTTTGGTTTTGTCTGCTTTTACCCGCATTTGAAACTCAAATCTTATGGAATGGTTCACAGCAAGTCAGCTAATTAACTTTTAAAAGGATTTCTCTGTAATTATTTAGACTGATAGAAAAAAATGAACCCGACATTAGCAAATTGTATCAAAAATGTTTTTATAATAATAATAATAAATTCAATTTAACACATAAATATTAGTTACATGAGATTGTGTATTTATAATAGTTTTTGACATTTTTTTTTATATTTGATCGTTAACTTAACTTGCAATATTCTTGCCATGTTTTTTAAATTTCATATAGAAGAAGAAAATATAAAAGTTGGAATAAAATTTGAATATTTTGACGAGAATACTATATTCTCTTATCTTCTATTCAGTAGATTCATAAATGATCTAGTATGCATACTAACCCCTAAACTAAGAAAAGATAAGTAAGAATGAAAGATGCGAAACTCAGACCAACAGTTAGCGTTGCCAGTATGCTTATTGAGTGGATTTCGGTCAAAAGTCTACCAAGTGAGGGTTGCAACTTACCTGGAAAAGCAGTTTGGTCCTCTAAAACGTCATATCAAGAGTTGAACCTCCATCAAACTATAAATACTACAATTTATGATGAATTAAGTAAGTCATCCATCACTCTTAATGCTCTTGTATTTTGAAATCTTTACTGAATTAAACATCAAAGAATCTTTGTAAATACCACTATTACTTGTTCTTAAGCTCACGTTTAGAAGACCTCATACTGAAAAGTTGAAGGGTATTATGTTCCCAATAGACCAGTGTCAGATAAAATAGAACTGACAAAGAGATTTAAGACCAGTGACAAAAGAGTCAGAGTACCTCCTACATACCAATCAATTCAATAAACAAGAAAAATCTAAATAAAAAAATACATTCTCAATAATATAATATAGTGTATCTAAAAAATATAAAACTTACAATAAACGTGTGAGTGCTAAACATTTTCATAAATTATTTTCAATCCTAAGACTAGTATATTTTTCCTTTTAAATATCAATAAATAAATAAATACTAGTCTTAGGATATTTCATACGCACTGAAATCTTACCAGAGTTTATCATTTATACAATTTTTTTAAAATTTTACGTTACAATATTAGTATACCACATCTTATATTGGTCATTTTTTATGACTTATTATTATTATAATACGTCTTTAATATAAATAAGAATATGAATTTGCAGATAAAAAAACTTTAAAATAATAAAAACATAATTTTTAATGAATAATGTTTACGAAATTGAAAGTAAAAAAAATATAATAGATATATTAATAATTGGGGTATTAGATGTGAATTATATGATTAATAATTAGGGGTTGACAAATAAAGATAGAAAGTGCCAACACAGTGCTGAATCTGTTGCTCTGTCACGCAATGGGTAGAGACTCCACGTGGTGACTCGCATTCTGGGGAAGGTGGTTTCTGACTCAATTAGGCCCTTCCACGTACTCAAACATGTTTTCTTGCGTGTGTGAATAAAGCAACGTATTTGAGTGCTGTCTATCGCCATGGAATCCTTATTGTTCCCGCAAGCCATGCTGCAACCATGGGATTGGGCATGGATCATAGATTTCCTCAAGGGGATGATGAAGCCAGTGGCTGCCACTGCCGTGGTTTTTCTGGCCGTGGCCTTGTCCTTCTACCAGAAGCTGGGCATGGAGCTAGAGATGATTGTTGCCATTCTCAGAGCATTTATTCAGCTCTCTATTATTGGCTTTGTCTTGCAGTTCATTTTCAACCAGGACAACGCTGGATGGATCCTCCTAGCATACCTTTTCATGGTCCCTCCCTACTCTTCATTCTTATCCATAAATTTCACTGTTACTAATTCTTGGGTCACTATTACATTAGAAAAGCTACTGTATAACCATTGTTATCAAAATCGAACCGGTTTAACCGGTTAAATCGTGAACCGTTTAGATGATTGGTTTGGGTCAATTTTTTAATGCTATTGGTTCAACCACGATTAAACCCTGATTTTAACATAGTTTTTATAAACCAGTGTCTTCATCAGTTTAATCACCGGTTAGGTTCTGAAAAGATTACTATTAACATTTGCATTAATTGCAGGTGTCTATAGCTGGTTATACTGCGGGTCAGCGTGCAAAACATGTCCCTCGTGGAATGTATGTGGCCGGGGCCTCAATTCTCACTGGAACTGCAGTCACCATGTTTGTGCTGGTGGTGCTGAGCGTGTTTCCCTTCACTCCCAGGTATATCATTCCTGTGGCAGGCATGATGGTTGGCAACGCCATGACAGTAACCGGTGTTACCATGAAAAGACTCCGCGAAGACATTAAAACACAAATCAACTTGGTAATCTCACTCTTTTTCTGTTCTCTAAAAATAGAACGTTTTCATTTAAAATTATTATTAACGTTAATTCATGTTGATTTTTCACTGTTAGCACTGGTTAATACTTAGTAGGATAAAGGTTAAAATATATTTTTAATATATACACAGAAGCCAGCACACCAGTATTCTGTTTATGAGATCTGCACAAGTTTTAACAGATGGATCCATTATCGAGCACCTTTGACATATGGAAATTGTTTGACAGGTTGAGACGGCATTGGCTCTAGGGGCAACACCGAGAGAAGCAACGCATGAACAAGTGAAAAGGGCAGCGATATTGGCACTTTCTCCAGTGGTGGACAACACGAAAACAGTGGGTCTGATATCTCTTCCAGGGGCAATGACTGGTCTAATCATGGGAGGGGCCTCACCCTTGGAAGCAATTCAACTGCAAATTGTTGTAATGAATATGATGATTGGTGCTGCAACTATTAGCAGCATTATGGTTACCTACCTTTGTTGGCCATCATTCTTCACCAAGGCCTACCAGTTGGAAACCAAAGTCTTCTCATCTTGATTCTCCTAATCAATGTTTTCAAGGATCTATCTTTTGGTAACATCAAATTATAAAAAAGTCTACTTTAGGTTCTCCAATTTTAATTTCTAAATTGCAGCATTTTTTGGATGCATGCTAAGTGATCTATTTATGATCAATTAGATCAAGATGTAGTCTTTTTTTAATTTATTCGTTTTTAGTTTATAAAAGTTTATTCCTAAGGTCTTTTTCGGAATCGTATAATTATTTTAACTTTTGGGTACATGGTTTTGGTTGAAAAGTGATTTTTTTTAAGTAAAACTATTTTTGTCCCCTAATCAATAGTTCGGTATATATCATATCTATTTAGTATAAAGTTAAAAAAACAGAATTATAAAAATAAAAAATTTAAAAGTTAATATTGATATTTTATACCATTTAATCAAAATTTTATTTAATTATAAATTTTTTTAAAAATTAAAACCAACCAAACATCCCACAGCCAGCTTAATGATATTCATAGATCTTAAATAATCGGTGGTTCAGACTTTCTTTTTCCCTAATTTACGATAATGCCAACAAATGTGCAATGTCAACGAGATCATAATAATGATACTCATAGATCTTAAATTATTTTTATCGTTATATATTTACTTTTATATTTTATTTACTTTTTTTCTCGTATCACATCTCAATTTCTCATCACTTTTTTATTTCCTATCTTATTTTTTTTATTTTATGTCAAAATAAAAAAATTTGTTTATAACCGAAGATTAATCCTTCAAATAAATAAATATCATTAAAATAGTTTTGGTTTCCAGGTGAATTCTTCTATATTTTCCCCTCTACTTTTAAGTTTTTTAAATCCAAATTAAGATTTTCGGTTCAGTGGAAGTAAAAGGTATATATATGCACTGTATGCTTTGATAATACCTTATAGGTGAAAATTAAATTTTTAAGTTATATTTTAAAATGTAGGTTCAAGTATTTGAGTTAGGTGATTTGAGCATGTGTAAAAGAGACTATTAAAAGCGCCCATCAAAAGAATTGAGTAAATGTATTAGGGTGTTAAAAAAAGGGATAGAAAAAATATTTAAAAAAACACTTAACGATATTATTGATAAGGATATTTTAGTAATTGTAATTCTTAAGGAATTGACAAATGATAAAGTACAATAGTAATTTTGATTTTATCCTTGTAGTCAATTTTATTGTTGTTATAAAAGATCTTCTTGCTTAAAAGTAAAGTGATATGGTGAAAAAATAAGAACAATTAACTATTCTTACTTTTTACTCTATCACTTTATTGTCATGGATATGTTTTCTTTCTATCTTTCTCTTTCTCTCTCTTTGTCCCCCCCCCCCCTCTATATATAAGTGTTTAGATGAGTTGGATTCTAAGAGTTTATTAGGATTAAAGCATGTCTCAAGACTTAAATAACACTTGTAGAAGTACTTAAAGATAGCTTACCAAAATATTCTCACATCGGTAGAATTTAAACCACAATCTTATGATCACAAATTTAATTTTTAATCAATTGGACAAACTTTGACGGGCAATAAACTTTTTACTTTATTGTATTATAATTCATTCATTCTCTTTTTTATTTATTTTGTTCCATCATCAAGAATAATTTAGAGATAAGTGGTCTAATTACTAAAATTGGTAGATGTATAATATTAAACATTCATTTATCAAGTATAGGGATAGAACATCTGGTATGAATACAGGGTATAACTCTTTCTGTATATTACAATAGTCTAGTAAGAATATAATATTATCTCTCTAAATCTAGTGAGGATCAAAGAGTATTTTCGTAATTTCGACCAGTTAACACACCGGTATCTTACATTGGGGTGAAATAGGGTGTCACCTACAAAGACATTTTGACACTCAAGTCAATACCAGATAAATCAATATCGAAGCTTAGACGTGGTTGGTGAAAAATACCTTTATGAGTAGTAAATGCGTGGTATTTATATATTTTATTAGTGAGAATGTCCAACGTGGCATGTGTCGATAGGAATCTTGTAAAGTGCGAGACAAAGTTAACCTAAGCGCAGACATTCCTAACATGGGTTATTATCGACTCTGGTTAAAAGTGTCTATTGTTAGCCCTCTGGTGTAATGTCCTCGCCTAAATACCTATAATTTACTCAATGGTCTAATAAAAATTAGAGAAAAATTTTCACAATTTGAATTGCCCCTAACGAGTAAACCCCAAAAACTTAAGTGACATGTAACTTAGAACTACTTGAAAACCCTCATTTTCACTTTGGTAATCGATTATAGTATTCCCGTAATCGATTACAAGTAATCAATTACAGAATCTATTACCCATGAGCAACATGTGTAGGATTTCAGTTTTGCTCTCTGGTAATCAGTTATCAAACACACAAACCTACAAAACTATGCAAAATTTGGCCTTCGGGGCAACTTTTACACCCCCTAACTTGCCTTTTTTAATTATGAATGCTGCAAAACTTTATGAGCACTATCTATGACTCATTTCGAGTAACAGTCCGTGCTTAAAAATTCCTCCGTATCAGTTATATAGAAAAATGCATTTTACCCATTTTCATGCAACTTCCATACTAAAATCACACCAAATGTCATCCAAATGACAATTAAATATTGCACACAAGTTTTAAACATGCATAGGATCCTGTTGACACCTTATAGGAAATTTAAATTCTACCGGAACTCAAAATCACTTATTTAGTTGGCTTAATTAGTATTTTCCCTTCTTGAAATACAGTCTCTCTCTTTCTATATCAAACATATCATGCCCATAGATATATTATTTCATCCATATATTGGCTTAGTACCATTTCACTCTACATTTTC
The DNA here is from genome assembly GCA_037962975.1 of Clitoria ternatea. Taxonomy (NCBI): domain Eukaryota; kingdom Viridiplantae; phylum Streptophyta; class Magnoliopsida; order Fabales; family Fabaceae; genus Clitoria; species Clitoria ternatea. The sequence goes on along the minus strand of CM075673.1, from coordinate 2,612,231 downwards.
AACACCTATGCATCACATATGTATAATTCAATCTAATTATCTAATTGGCTCAGAGCCATCTATAATCAAGATATGCACACACTCATAGTAGTACCTGCCGATAATCACGTCATTCAAAAAGATACAGTGGTTTTGTGTTGTACAAAGCAATATATACACACATAAGGCAACACATGCCTATCTCAATCACCATCTACTATTATTCACACAACACATATCTAAACCCTAAATCCTAAACTCATGATTTACATTATTACATTATGGTTGATGTTGTGTGGGTGTGAGAGAGGGAAAAGGGGGGAAAGGGGAAAAATGTTAATGAGGTTGGGTTGTTGAAGAGGATAGAGAGATGATATTGATAAGTCGAATTATTATTATTTTTTATTATGAAAATTTTATGTGAGAAGAAAAACAAGTTAATGATAAAGAATGAAACTAATCAATCTAAATATTTAAAAGAAAAAAATTGAAAAAAAATTATCAAGTCCATTCTAAAAATTTTATTAGAGTTAACAGTAGCTTAATCCCTTACTATTTTGGTTCGGTAGTATGAAGTATTTTTTTCATATTATTTTATGTTTAATGACGTGGCAAAATCTATAGTATGTATGAAGGAACGATTCCAACCTTATGTTATGTGGAGTGGCGAATTGCGACCCGGTCAGCCTCCTCACCACGCTACCTTAACGGCGTCGTTTTACCGCCTTACATTTTGATTTCTTCCCCGATTCAAACACTGATCCTTAATCAACAACCATGTCCAATTCTTGGGTTTCTCATCTCCTTCTCTTCTCCTCTTTATTCTTCACCTATCTCCCAGGTTAATTTTCCATTATTCAATCTCACCTTATTCTTCGTTATTCCTTCATTCATTCATCTAACGTGTTGTTGGTATCACAGGGTTCATAATTTCCGCGGACGTGACGCTAAGCTCCATCGAGATCTTTACCGTACACGAATGGCTAAATGCCGCTCCAACCGTCTACTTTACTTGCGGAGGAGACAACAAAACCTATTTACCCGATGTCAAAAAAGCCCACGTTTTATATACTTTCAAGCCTGAAGAATCTTGGCAGGTTCCTATTTTTATTATTTTAATGATTTTTTTATGATCTAGGTTTTAATTTTAATTTTCCTAACATGATGATCCTGCCTATATAAGTTATTAGATAAATTGATAATTTGAACAGACCTAGAATTATTTTTTGATTTAGGTAGGTACTAGGTAGCTCCTCTGATGTACCAGAAAAGCAACTATCATAGATTTGTTTGGTTTGTCTTTGAATTCAACTGGGTTTGCGTTTGGTGGTGTTACTGTTTGTGGCAGCTACTGAGATTTTGCTTTGTGGTGTCTCCAGCCTTTGACTAATTTTACGGGGAAAAAGTGCAAGCGATGTGGGTTCTATGAGGAAGATCTTATCTCGGATGATGTGTTTGATGAGTGGGAGTTGTGTCCTTCTGATTTTACTGGCCATGATGGTAGATATGTCCGTGCAAAGGAAAAAGAATTCAATGCTACTTTTCTTTGCCCTGATTGCTTGTCTTTTACTGGTGGTGAGTGTCTTCCTACTTCTGATTGTTTTTCTCTCTAAACTCTTGTTATGGCTGTTGTGCTGTTAGACATTGCAGATAGCTGTGACTGAATAGCTGAATGCATCAATGAATTATTATTCTCGGAAAAAGTATGATGTCACTGCAATGCTATAAAGTCTTTAAAAGTAATTAATTCAACTTTGATGAATGGCTCTTTCAATCTCTAGTATGATGATTGATTAAGCATCAATGTTGCAATTAAGGCGAAAGCAAGTAACCTCAAAATTATTTATTGTATGTTTTTTTCCTTTTTATCCTTTGGAATGACAGCAAAGGGGAGGGGGATAAATGTCAAGAAGTGGGAGGACCAATCATCGAATCTAGGTCCCGACACTTTATTTCTATACCCCACACCAACTGTGTTGACTTCAGAGGAGTATTGTTGTATGTTATTGTTGTGTCATAGTATAGTATATCGCATTTAATTAAGTACAGAGATGATTTAGCTTAGATTTTCTGAAGGAAATAAAAGGTTGTGCTGACCTTTTTACCCATAACCAACTGGAGGGAGGATTGTACTGTACTAATTAGAGACAAAGTACATAGGTTTATTTGTCTTTAACGTCAAATTTGTAGGCTAACTGTGTTCTATATTATTACCTTAGATCTGATTCTGCCAAATGGGACGAGGTTTGTTTACTTTTGTTAATATCATCTTATGTATTGTGATAGGGTTACTAGATTATTCTGGTAAGCTGATTATTCTGATTATTCTGGTAAAAGAGTGCCAATCAGTAAGCTAATTATTCTGATACATCCATTTAAACCAGCTTAGGGCATCCCCTTGCATATAAAAGGAAGCCCAAGAGATGCGTTGGTCCATGGGAATCTGATAAACTAAGAAAAAATGTTCAACCTGAAAAAAACCAGTCAAGGGGTTCTGAACCATTAAGGGCTCGTTTGTTTACACTTATTTTAAGAGATAAGTGTTTTTTTAATTAAAAAAGCACTTATTTTAAATTTTGACGTGTTTGTTTAAAGTTTCAAAAATAAACAGAAGCTGAAAATAAGATGATTTCAGCTTATTTTAAGAAGCAACTCTGATCTGCTTATTAAAAAAGTGATTATAAAGAAAGCGTTTTTTTATAATCACTTTTTTAATAAGCTTAAACAAACGGGCCTTAAATGGGTTAAGGGTAACTTTTGGGGGTCTGATGTCAAGCTTGGACGGAGTGAAAATGGGAGGGTATAAAGGTCTTGGGGTATAGGGAGTAGTGGGGAGAAAAGGTGGGGGAATGGTGTTAGGGTTTGGTAAAGTAGGAATAGGTTGGGTTTGAGCAGGTAGATGGCCAAATTGAAGGAGATGTGTAGGGGGCATAGGAAGAGCCATGGACTGGGTTATTGGAATAGGATTTATAGGGGTACCTGGGAGTACAGTAACAGTTTGGGACGAGGGTTGGAGGGAGTGAGGGGTACCTGAAGAAGAGGGAATAGATGTCTCAGGTTGAAAGGAAATGTTGCCTGCAAGTTGTTCCATCAAGGCAGCGAGAGATTCCAGACGTGTATCAAGCTTTTGTTCAAGACTCTGGTGACGTGAGTTGTTGAGCTGTTGTTGGCTCTCTATTTGGGCATGGAGGGTCCCCGGGCGATCCTGAAGCTGTGTATCCAGTTAGGTATGCAGAGAACCCATTCTCTCAGTGAGGATTTGAAGGGCTTCTTCCACATCCTTAGACGTGGTTGGTTTGGGAGGCATGGAGAAGGGAATGAAAGCACCAAATTGATAGGGTTACTAGATTTTAGGGTCCATACACTACTAAAATAAGAAAGACTAAAAGAAAGATACTACTTGATTCATAATTCTGAAGAAGGAAAAGATAGTCTTAAATACATAAGATAAGAAAAATAAAAGACAAAGAGACATACACTTCACAACAGATCCTACTATATAAATAATAAAATTATATATAGTCTTTTTACCAACTTGGGTTTTTTTTTTAATTCTGTTGGGCCTGGTCTGTTGGGGTGTAATTTGGGGCCCAACATATTGATGCCTTATGGAATAAAATTCCTCTTTTCGAGCAAGAGGAGGCTCCCAGTAAAACAGAAATTGGCTTTTGAATATATATTTTGTGGATTTCATTAACAGTGATGGGTTTATAACAAACCAAAAACAGTTACAATGGAAAATATCTAAGGGCACGATGGTAAAAGAAACAAGGTGACAAAGGGAATTAATTGAAATAACAATGCTTCCGGAATATTCTTTTCAGCACTAGTCACTCACCCACCTAGGCTTGTTGAGTTCCCTCCGAGGCCTTGTAATCTGAGCCCATTCCTTTCTTGGGCTTCAATAGAATTGATTGTGTCTGCATCATGTATGAATGCATTTTCTTTTCCATGTTCATTTATTTTGTCCTTGTGGATCTTTGTATTTATGGGCATGCCCAAATCATGTTGTTCCACTTCCTTGCATTTCTGAACCAACCTTTCAGGTTATTTTTCTTAGTGTGTGTTCGCATATATATTTATTTACTTGCCAATCTCTTAAATTTTATTTGTTGCAAAAAATAATTTTGTTCATGTGTGTAGAGTCTATCTCAGCACCTGCCGGGGATCAGCATAAAAGGGGAATGAATGTAGCAGTTTTGATTTTGATATGTGTTTTGGTGTCTGCTGTATTGATTACGGGAATGGTGGGTGCATACAAGTATTGGCAAAAGAGGAAGAGACAGCAGGATCAGGCTCGGTTTTTGAAGCTATTTGAAGAAGCAGATGATATTGAGGATGAGTTTGGCCTCGGTAGTATATGACAGCAAACAAAGTCCCTCCTGTACAGTAGGTTTTCGTGACACAATTTTTGTTTATGAAAAAAGAATGAGAAAGGAATTTCTTGTTTGGTGTACAACGTGCACGATAAGATATAGTTGTCATAGTGGACAGCTATGAGTTATTGTTCATATTACTTGTACATACTAGATACAACACATACTATACACGGCTATTTTGGACTTATCTAACAATATTGCCAAGACAATCTAGTAAAAGCTATGCTTTGTTGATTCTTTCATTTTGAAATGAGATTAAAGAATACCTTACATAGCTTACTGTCTTGTGTGCCTCTACCAGTCGAGCCATGGCCCAGAGGTTTCTTTGGGTCGCTATGTGTGCATTTCCTAGCCCTTGATTTACTTTGAACAAATTATGTCTTTCTAGTGATCTGAGGAAAATTCTAATGACAGATGAAGACTGTGTGATCTACTGGAGTGAGATTACTCGGTTATGGCTCTATGGTAGAAAGAAATAGCAAGTCTTACACCAATACCTGATGTAAAACAGAAAGGATCTTAAAATTCAGTATGGTCTAACTTAGGATGATGGCTTCAATCAACTACTTGTTTGCTGAGGTTTCTTGTGACTAGAAAGTGGGAAAATATATGAAGCAGATGAAAGGTTTGTGACACGGGCAGAGAAAAAGCTTGATGCTTGAAAATTATTTAGAAGACATCTTGGATTTTATCTGTCACGGATTCAATTTATGGCTACTCCTAAAATTAAGATGTTTATTTCTCAAAGAAAGCAGATATACTCGCTTTCTTAAGGCTACTCCAAACTGGAAATGTTAATTGGTTGTAACTAGTAAAGTGTTTCACAGGAGTTTAGTGTAGTTTAGTTTAGTTGTCAGTGCTGCACTTACTCCTTCACTGTCGAGTCACGAGCAATATCTATATATAGATAGCCATGTGGGTAGTTGGTGTCTATTGTTTGGTCACTTTGTCATTTTTAAGCATCGCGTAGTTTCAATCGTTTCTTATTCCTTGATTGGATTTCTAATCCTTTGGTGTGTTTCGAGGCAAATATGTTAGTTTTTATAGATCATAACAGTGTTTGGGTTAAACTAACACTCGTATTATTATTAATATATTGTTTGCGTGTAAAATAAAAAACTAACTCCTTTTTTTTTACCTCTATACACCGCTACGCCCCCATTGCGCCCCTCCCTCATTTCCCTTTTCCTCATAACCAATTATCCCTAGTTGAATTTGTTCAAGATCAAGATTTAACTGTGGAACTGGTGTTAATGAAATAATTTTTTTATATAATATTAATAATATCTTATATAAAATAATATTAAAAAGATATTTATTAAAAAATATTATATTTTGTACAAAATAATATTAATAAAAAATATATTATAATTGTTTTGAAACATTTAAAATTTAAAAATAATACATACTCTTATGTTTTTCTTTATTACTATACACCAAAGCCTAAATATTACTCAAACACAAACAAAAATATAAAATATATTTTCTTATTAAATTGTTTAAAATTGATGGTTCACCAGTTCAATCATAATAAACTGATACATTGAATTAATCAAACTTTCAGGTAGTGTTTCAATTCAACTAACTGTTTCTACCCAAAAACCACAGGGAGGTAGAAACTTAAACTACAAAGGGTTCTGGTGCACAAGAGCTTCAGAAATGTTTCAGAACATACAGGTTATCATTGATTTTCGTAGGGGAATCTGATAATTATTTTAGAAGAAAGGAGAATTGTTATTTTACTTCTTTACTGATGTGTTTCTGCTTGCCTCTCTGGTCCTTCTGCTCTTAATTTATAGCATAAGAATGCGAGTAAAAGGACGACTTCTACATGCTAGGACGTGGTTGCTCCATACTTTCTGGGTGGAAAGTGTTTTGTTTCTCTCGAATGAATGATGGGTTATTTTGTTATCTTCCATTTTAGATGAGACCAGCAAAGCAACCTTAGACCTTTTCTTCCCGTAAGTTGTGCTTAGAGAACAAGACAAATTCTAGGTAAATAAAGGTTTTGTGTCCTTCGGTTGGCGGAAACATTTTTTTTTTATTTGGGTATTGTCATGAGATTTTTTTCCTTTTCCTATTACAACCATGATGTCTCCAATTTTAATGCCTAAAATGTCTTAGGAGCATTTTTTTGGTGAAATGGAGCATTTTCCCCTTCAAATTCACTATTTTTAGAACATGGTCAAATAACTTGTTTTGTCCTGTCGGATTTTGACCCTCTAGAAAGTAGTTGGTTGTCTCTATAGACTTATTTAAAATACAACAAACAAGTTATCTTAAAATATTTAAATAATGATATTTTTATTTCATTTTATCTTATTTAGTTATAGCCCATTATATATCACTTCCTCTGTTTCCTTGTATACCACCAATCCATATGTACCTTGAAAGAAATACAAACGAACGCAATTTTATACATTAGAAAATTAAAGGATGGTTGATTAAATAACCAATGCAATTTGCAAAAAAAATATTTTTTACACTACTTAATGAAGCGGTTATGCTTTTGTACCGCGGTAAATGAGTCAATCTTAACAATTATCTTAGCGGTTTAGTCAAAACCGCTAACGAAAAACTGGACCTTTCTTAGTAATTTCTATCTTAAATCACTAATAAGGTCTGGGCTAATCTACACATACAACAAGGCATACATCCAACATGGCTTATGTACCTTTATGGTTTTGTCATACCAACAACAATAGCAATCGCAACACACAAATACCTCCACATCCTAGTCATAATCCACACAATAACATTACAAACAAACACTTAAGTTTCTATTCACTATACTTAATCATTACCCTACTAAACAGGCACTTTTTAAACTTCTTTAATTTCTCCCTCGTAATCCTAACTGGAAATTTAGTCCTCTTGACAATTAGGGGTGAAGGCTTTTTAGGTGGAGGAGAGTCAAGGGATGAACAATTCTTTTCATCATCAATCTTCTTTCAAACTTGTCTCTATTCTCCATACAAGTTTTGACACTTGATGATAATCTAGTTCATTGCAGAATACTTTTTGTAAAAAGTGGAGGGGTTTCAGGACATTTTTGCTTTAGTACGGAGGGGTTCTCTTAAAAAGGCAAGATTAAACATATTTGATATAAATTCAAGGTTTTTGAATAGGCCCTACAACCATTCTCTTATTGGCTTTCATCAAGACCATTCATAATGTTCCTTCTTATATGATTATCTTCTATAGTCTCTTCGTCATACTCAGACATCTTCAACAAAAAGATCTTCCTTGACTTTTTCAGTCTTTTACAATAGGGTCTTTAATAACATCAACAGTAGCAACCTCGGGTTCTTTAAAGTCTTTAACAGGCATATACTATTTCTCAACAACATCAACCTTTTCAACTTTAGCAAATACTTTCAGCTTTTTTCTGTTCTTTAATAAAGCTTCTCCAAGTTATCTATCATCATCAAAACTAGATGAATGAAGAACTACAACTTCATTAATAGACTTACCAATTATTCTAGAAAATTTTCTTTGAACATATGTTTTATTCTTGTTCCAAATAAAGGTTTTGTTGGACGAACAAACTTAGTAGTAGACTCTATTTCAGCAGACTTTTGAGTCTTCCATTTAGCATGTTTAGAGGGTTGCTTGACAGAACAAACTCACATTCTTTTTTACCTTTTGCTTCTTGAAAATAGGCATAGATCTAGGTTTCTTAGCTTAGACAGGAAAACCAACATATGCTTTTACAATCTAAATAATAACAACAACAACAAATTCAATATTATCATCTTTTATCTTAGGTGCAAATTTCACTTTCTTCATAATAAGTGTGAAGGCATGAATTATGGTTGAAAAGTTTCCTACCATTTGGTGAAGGCAACACTGATTCACACTAGAATGGGGGTTGAATAATATGATTAAAACTTTGGTGAATTCTTTCATCAAGACTATTATTTAGACACCTATCTGAGTTATTACAAAACTTCAACATGAAAGATAAAACAAGAACAACGTTTAAGACAGTAAACGAAGACAACATACAAGCAAATATTATACTGGTTCACCTCTTAACCAAGACTACGTCCAGTCTCTGTTCGAGCCAACAATAATTTGTATTAACTAATCATGAAGCTAAGTGCAACTCAAACTTACTTATAAGGACCTCAAGTATTCTTTCATATCTTAGCCTCTCTAAGCTGACTACCCAGGTATTCTTTCTTAACTTGGCATTTTCGGGCTAATTACATAAGTATTATTTCTTGATCAAACCTCTTCAGACTCTTACAACTTCATAGAGAAGTAAAGGATTCCTAAGCCTTTAGTAAAGACCTTAGGGATATTTGAGCTTACGAAACTAGTCTCATTGTTCGGGATGTGAAAAGAGTAAAGCTCTTAAATTATTTTTACAAGAAAAAAAAATCAAAGTATTTTACACAACTTGTAGAATGCATAGAGAAAGAAGGGAAATAGATAGTTGGAACTCTTTACATTCTTGAATGATCTTTCTTATATAAGCTTCCTTTAAGATAAACATTGTAAACAAAGGACCTTTTATCCAATGATGACTTGACATTTGCACAAATGTATTGGGATTATTTGAAAAACATATTTAGTTTCTGTTAGCATGTGAACATATTGGTTGATGGACACTCATTTGCTTAGGCAGGCCTTTTGAAACTATTTGATTGGATGAATAGTTTGCTTCAAGTTAAAATAATTATAAGTTATTGTGGAAGCACAAGCTTTAGCTTATGCCTTGTATTTACTATCTCCATGTAGAGCATCTAACTTTTATAAACCTTCAGACAACTACTTAAGAGTTCTTGCTCCTTGACTTGTTGCTTGTATTTATTTACAAATAAACCTAAAATATCCTTGAAACATTTGTACATTAAATAATGTAATGTTTTCATCATATGTTCTTTTAGGAGTTAACGTTTGGGTCTCTGTGATAAACCCTATAGGTACACCAAAACTCAAAGATTTTGGGAAGGTGAATTTCATTAAGAATTTTTTTATGTTGCAAGTACATCCTAATGGAAGGCATGATGATGTTTGATAGACTTACCTTTTGTTTAGTCATCATATGATACATACATAATTTATTTGTTTTTGTAACAATATCCTTTGACCTTTCCTTGGAGTGAAGATATTTTTCATTAAAAGATGTAAGAGCTTTAACTTTAGCAATAGACTTTTACAGACAAAGGATTTAGGAGCTTTAGCACCATAGAGAATAACGCCTACCTTCACCATCAGTAGTAGAACCTAGCCCAGGTTGGGCATCATACAAATATCCCTATCTTTCAGTCCCACAACAACTTTCTTGGTCGCAGCATCCTATTTGACCCACACTGTCTTTTAACATGAAGCTCCCCTCATTTTCTTTTGTTCAAGTTCCATACAAACTTTGACTGCTTTAATTTGATGGACTCCCCTTTAAATTGTGACTATTGTCCCACAAACTTTGTATTCTGAAGTATTCAAGTAAATAGTTAAATAACACTTAAACTGACTTTAGTTAATTAAACGCCTTAGTGTGTTAAAAACAAATATTAAGGTTTCTAAAATAAATTTTAGGTTCTTTGAAGTCCTTTAAATCAGACTTGTTCCAACGTATTATTTTTTTAAAATGTTTTAGTCTTTTTATGAAATGTAAATTATAATCTATTATATTATTTTTTAAAAGGAGAATGCGTATAATCATAATTTTTTATTTTAATTATAAAAAATACTTATTTCTACTGTATACTCATTATTTTTTCTAGTTCACACTTTACATTTTCTTAATTTCATAATTCTTACATCTATTTTAGTAATTTTAAATTTAAAAGGTATTCTTGTAATACAAACCAAACCAAATAAATTAGATTCTCTAAATAGTCTATTTGCCATAACCATTTATTTTCTTGGTTTTCAGGAAAAATATTTATTTATATGTTTGAGTATTTTTGCAAAAGAATAAATTAATTATATTAGTTTTTTTTAAAGTAAACCGATTATAATTAGAGTCTAATTTTTTAAGATTTTGATTACTAAAGAGTACTTATTTTTGTTATACACTCATTTTATTTCTATTTTATATTTTCAATTTCATAACTCTTATATCCATTTTAGTAATTTTAAACTTAAAAGTATATTTTTAATATAATCCAAACAAAATAGATTATCTAGATACTTTTTTCATAATCACATCCAAATATTAGAAACAGTTCTAACATAATCAATTTAATTATTTAAATAAATACTTATTAAAATAAAGTATTGTTGTATGTTTTTCAAACATACTTTAAGTATTATTTTGATTTCGGTAAAACTTAGGATTCTAAAGTGGTGTTTGGTATAAGTTTAAAGAAATTATATTTGGGTAAGTAGAATTATTAAGAATCTTAATATATGAAAGATCCGTATTTTTAGATTACCCACCTAAATAGGTATGTGAAAAAATAGGTTAAATATATATTTTTTCACTCTTATAAATTTACTAAATTTTTATTTTCGTCCTTATAAAAATTTTGTTACATTTTTTATCCCCGTTTTTATTTTTGTTACATTTTTTTATCCCCACTTTTATTTTTGTTACATTTTTTTATTTCTTGTCGATTTAAAATGTTCATAAATAGTTCCTTATTAATTTAATTATTTTGTATTAGTCTCTTTTCTGTCAATTGTATTTTTTAATAAATTCTCCCATTATTGTCTAATATGTTGTCTAACTATCTAACGTAAATTTTAATTTAGAAGTTGTTAATAAAAATATAATATTATGTAACATAAACGTACCAATTACTCTAATAAAAAAAATATCATAATTAGTTAAATTTTTCACCTCAAATACTCCTTATAGTCATCATTAAAATAATTAATTGACATGTAAGTGAATTATATGAATATCTATTAAATGAATATATTGTTAATAGTTATCGTCTAATGACAATAACTATTTTTGAAATATCATAATTTAATAGAGACGAAAAGTGTTACAAAAATTTTATAAAAAATAAAATTAAAGTTTACTAATTTTACAAAGATAAAAAATATATTTAACCTTAAAAACTTTATCCAGAAATCTTAAAACTTAAAACCAAATTATTCTTACACAATATAATTTGTATTTATATCAAACATAAAAAAACATAATTTACACAGGAAAAAAACATACACCTACCTAAATGCCATGAAAAACCCAACTTAAGGCCCAATTCCTACTCCCAATTGTCACAACAAGTCAACAACAACAATAATTTATCAATAATATAATAATAATAATAATAATAATAATATTATTATTATTATTATTATTAAAAAAAAGGAGGAGGAGGAACAAAAAAATCATTGGGCAGATGCGGCAGCGGCTTCGTACTAATTTTTTTTATATATATAAAAATTATAGGTGAGAAGCAGATACACTTTTGAAAGGGTTAGGTTTTGAGAGACAAACAACAATCTAACACAAAGGTAACTCTTCTCTTCTCTTCATTACATTTCACATCCCTTTCAATTCCATTTCCCTTTTCCCTTTTTGTTTTTGATTTTACAATCCTATGCTTCGATTCGCATCCATTCCCCTGTTTTATATATCGATCTGTTATCTCTTCCTCTTCGATGCATGGTTTGAATTCAATCTATTTATCCCTTCAATTCGATTTTTTTTAATTCTTGTTTGTTTATTTGTTATGCTCATTCAATTAATTGATTATTGAAGGGGTCTCTGTGTTGGCCCTTACTTGGTTAATTACGCAATTTGGGTATTTTTGTTTTGCAGAGCTAGAAGGAATCTGGAATGCCTCGATATGATGATAAATACGGTAATACCCGCCTCTATGTGGGTCGCTTGTCTTCAAGGACTCGTTCCCGTGATCTTGAGCGAGTTTTCAGCAGATATGGAAGGTAATTTCCCCCTTTTATTGTTGTTAGTGTAATAATTATAGCTATAATTCTTATCTTTCCCATATGCATACAATAGGATAGGGTTATTACTGTATGGAATCTCTGGCATGTCCCCCAAAAATTATTTGTTTGTAAAGGAAATTGTTGTTGTTGTTTAATCTTTTCCACCCTTTTTCACAATTGATTTGTTATAATGTGCCTGGTTCTGCCATTGTTCTGTTAGTACCTCATTTCTTGAAGAGAGTCAGGAACTTTTCTTTTCCTATATGCTGTTCAATTTAATATCTTAAGTTGCGTAGCTTTTACCCATTTATATATGGAAAACTTATTGTCTTGCCTCCTTGATTCATGTCTCTTGTTTGAATTGGCAAGGGAGCTACGTTATTGATAAGTTTGTGTGGGGTGTCAACCATGTTTTATGCTGAAACTAGGGGATGGTATACAGGTTTTTCCCAAGCTTTGTTTCGAGCTTGGTTTAATATTGGTTATTTGTCGTGTTATGCCTGGGAACCAAGTCCCCTAGGTGTCATTTTTAACTTGAATGATCTTGTTGAAGGTTTCTGGGGTTTTGGCTAAACCTGGAGATCTGTGTTGGGAGGTTGGCCTTGGTGGAATTGGTGGAAATTCTTGTCGAGTGTTGACTTTGGCGATTCTTTCTTAATGTTATTGCGTGTTTTTTATGGAAATGGCAACAATCACAAACTGGTGTTTAGTTCGTCTTTGAGGGGCAATGTATCATACAGTTGCAGTAGTTAAGTAATGATGATGGCCTTACTGTTTCTGGAAACCATTTCCGCAGAGTTCGAGCTGTGGATATGAAGCATGATTTCGCCTTTGTTGTAAGTTGTGACCCTTTATCCATCGTTCATTACTTATTTCTTTTGACTTCTATTTTTCCTCATGCCTTTGCTCCAAGGTGGCTTGTAGTATCAGCTTGGGGGAAGTCAGTTGTAGTTAATGGTAAGATTTTTTCCTTTGGTTATATTCCTTGCCTCTTTCTTAAATCTTTTGGACAGGAATTTAGCGATCCTCGAGATGCTGATGAGGCTAGATATAACTTGGATGGCCGCGATGTTGAAGGAAGTCGTATTATTGTGGAATTCGCAAAAGGGGTGGGATATGCTTTCCTACTTGATTTATCTGCATAATTTTTTTTTAAAGATTTTTTAGTTCTCTTCAAAAATTAATGATGAAATGGATGTTTTCTTTGGTACTGAGTTGCTTCATGTGAAACTGCTTGCCCAGTGTATATATTTGCATGGCTGTTGGATCTTATGGTTGCATGTAGGGGTATATTCTGTTATTTTACGAAGACATAGTGTGTTGGCTATCGTAATGTTTTAATTGAGCTTTTGTTAGTCCTCATAGCCTCTGATTTCATATATTGTTTTTCCTGTAGTCTCTTTTCATCTCCTTGGTTTTTCATACAGCTGGTTCTCTTTTTTAATATTCCCCTCCTGATTTTAGAGTCTGTCCTAATCACAATCCCTTGAATACTGATTGAAAGCATGTCTAGTTTAGTATTTAAATTTTGTGATTTGGGGCAGCAACTAATCTTCTGTAATTAATGAAATACATTTAAATTATGTGATGATGGTCACTTATCATACCTTTCTGTTGTTGGCTTTATTACTGTACAAACTGTTTTCTTAAATAGTTTATATATTTTGATATTCAATTTGATTCCTTCTGGAACCTTGCATTTTTGGTATCATTGCTATTGCTTGACTTGTGAAAGAGTTGTTGACTTGAGTCCATGTTAATTTTGTTATTTTATCTGATATCTAATTAATCAGGGGCCTCGTGGTTCCCGGGAATATCTGGGTCGGGGTCCACCTCCTGGATCTGGACGCTGTTTTAACTGTGGCATTGATGGTCATTGGGCCCGAGATTGCAAAGCTGGGGATTGGAAGAACAAGTGTTACCGCTGTGGGGAAAGAGGTCATATAGAAAAGAACTGCAAGAACAGTCCCAAAAAGTTGAGGTAGGTCATTGCAGCAATCTGTTGATTTGTTTTTAAATTGGTTATTGTTTTCTAATGGATTATATGAGCTTTAAGCTAATGTTGTCAATTTGAACTGTTCTTGCAGCCGACGTGGACGGAGTCCTTCACGTTCACCAGTGAGGTCACGATCTCCTCGTCGTGGCAGAAGCCGTGATAGAAGCTACAGCAGAGACCGTAGCTACAGGTTGGATATAAATTTTCTCTAATCTTATTATGTATGGTTCTGATGCTGTGAAGTTGCAATTTTAATGAAATCATCTGCTGTTGTTTTGGTTGACAGTATTGTCTTGTAATATCTTTATTTGTAAACTGAGCTTATGCTGTCTTTGTTCTTGCCAGCCGGTCAAGGTCTCCTGTGAGAAGAGATCGCAGCCCAGTTTCTGAAGATAGGTCAGAGAGTCCTCAGCCTTCCAAGATAAGGAAACATAGTCCTTCACCTGACCAAAGTAGCCCCCAGAAGAGAGATGACACATCTCCTGGTAATGATAGGCTGGCTACCCAGCATGATGGATCTGACTACAGTGATGGTCCTAGAGAGAAGAGTAGAAGCCCTGCTAGCCCTGCAAGGGACCGCAATGATAGTGGCAATGATAGCCCCAAAGCTAATGGGCATAGCCGCAGCCCTAGCCCAAGTCCCGGCCGCAGCCCTAGGGATGATGACAGGAGCCCTATTGATGAAGATGATGACAACCACCGCAACTCACAGTCACCTTAACGAGTATTTTGCAGATAAAACGAGGTCAGGTTGTGTCGTTGTTTGTAACCGCTTTGTGTGTATAAAATGCACTCTTAGCTTAATTCCGTGACTATTGTTTAAGAAGAACTGTTTTATTTATGTTATTTTTCAGATTACCGCTGGTTAAGCAACATTTGTGGCTTACCTAGAATATAAAGTGAATGAATTTGTTTTAAGTGTTAATTTAAACCAATATGAATTGTGAGAAATTTCAATTAAGCATATTTTGAATTGGCGCATGGGTTGTGAGAAACTGCTTGACGATTTTTAAGTAAACGCGCTGAATTTTGTAAGCAATTGTTATTTGGTCTGCGATTTTGGAAGCTATTTGAAATATAGTGTTGGAGTAAATGGGATTATTGTCTACGAGTTTAATATCACTTCCACTGGAAATTTATGACATACGTTACACATCATGTTTCATATCAACAATCAAAACATCTGCAAAATATTGCATTAGTGATTTGTCTTAAATCTTAATGATTTGTTCAAATGAATCTGCGGTTGAAAAGATTTAAGAACTTAAACAGATTGGATTCGTTTTCTAAACACGATTATTGATTATATTCTAACTTGGTCATTGAGATTTTTTAGGTTGCGTAAGATTTCAAAATTTTCAATTTAGTTCATGAGAACTTCACAAATCATTCATTTTAGTTCTTTTTAAATATTTTTTGTCATGTTATATTGAAATTGATTAAATTGAATGTATCTGATAAAGTCAGGACTGAATTTTTAAATTTAGTAAGGTTTTTAAAATTTGATAAACCGGAATTTATACTCCATGATTATATCTCAAGACATTTTGTAAAGGATGATAATAAACTTTAATAGTTTGAATTAGTAACACCTAAGTTTGGGCAGGGTATTATATTACTATCTCTATATCTGAGTTTTGAAATTTCTCGTATCTTGAATTATAAAATATTACAAGTAAAATAATGTCTATTTTGGATGTTGATGTCTCGATGAAAACTTTCACGTACGGGTATGGTAATTTTTTGGGTATCCACAAGGTTTAGGTTTGATTTTCATCTCTAATTTGCATTATGTACATAAGCTATAACAAAATAGTCTTGAACTAGAGAAATACTACTTACTACCTAAATAAATTCATGAAAACTACACGAATAGCAGTGTACACATTATAGAATATTTTCTTCCATCTCATTAGGCATGACAATTTGTCCCGGACTTGAGAGTTCTTGCAGGAATGCCCTATTCAAGATGATATTTAGGGATTTTTTTTCCATGGAGACGAGGATGGTGAAAAATATCCCTCGTCTCCTCACGTACTGTTAAAATTATTTAAATATCATACTTTAATATAAATATATATACATCATTTTATTATTAAGAGATTAAAATATCTATGAATATTTAGAAGATTAAAATTAATTTAATTATTATATAGAATTAACTAATTTAATATTTTTATTAATATTGTATAAATTAAGTTACTAATTAATATTGTAACCGCTTGACAGTTCTCCGTGAAACACGGCCAAGATTGCCCATGCATTTTACAGCGGTACGAAATTAGAACCGCTAAGATAAGTTGCTGTCATTTTTTCTCAGCGGTGAGAAATAGAAACTGTTAAGAGAGGCCTGGACTTTTCTTAGCACTTCTTCTTGTCAATTTCCCTCAGCGGTTTTAACAAAGAATTGTTAAAATTGCCACATCCATATAACAGCGGTTCCAAAGCAGAACCGCTAAGTATTTCTCGGTCAAATACCGCTGAGGTAGGCGTAGAGTTTCCGTGACAGTTCTCCGTGAAATACGGGAAATATTGCTTTATGCATTTTACAGCGGTAGGAAATTAAAACCGCTAAGATAACCCGAGACTTCGGTTGATAGCCCCCGTAAGATTGCGCATCCATTCAATTAATTCTGATATTTTTTTATCAGGGTAACCAATACATTTACGTAGGGGTGTGTAAAAAAATTTAGTTTTAAAATTCAAATCTTATTTAAGTCCAATCCAAATAAGAAAAAACTAGATTTCCTAGATTTCGATATTAAGACATACTTTATATTTTGATTTAGATAAAATCCAATTTAAAAAAATTGGATTTGATTAAATCCAAATTTTAAAAATTAGATTTGGATAAATTCATTTTTTTAAAATTGGATTTGGACTCAATCCAGTTTAACGTAATAAAAATAAATTGATTTTAAAATCTAATTCTTTAAATGATTAATTTAATTCTTTAACTTACATTATCTTTGATGTAGTAATAACTATACTTAAATTAAAAAATATATTTAGTTTTGAAAAATTATATTTGAGTTGAAAAAATTAGATTAAAACCGGATCCGAATTAAAAACTGGATTTGGATTGAATACATTTTTAATAAACTGGATATAGTTTAAATTCGGTTTTGTTAAAATTGAATTTAATCCAAACCCTTATAAATGGTTTTTAAATAGATTGGATTGGATTTGAGCTAATTCAAATTTTGCACACCCTTACATTTATGTTACATAATATCATAATTTTCATATTTTTATTTTAAATTAAATTTTACGTTAGATAATTAGACAATTATTAGACAATAATTGAAGAACTTATTAAAAAAATGATTATGTAATAATTTTCCTCCCTCTATGTAATTGATTGAGTAAAACCAATCACCATAAAGAAGCTAAACAATATCTCTAATAATAGGATAACAATGGTGCTCCCTAGTAACCACAATCTATGAATCCAACTCAATGATGAGTTTAGGTGTTGCTTTCTTTAGCTAATTTCAAACCTATAAAAAGGACCAAGCTTCTACTATCTGTATTAAAGAGCATCTACCAATGTTGCCTATACAATTGACCATAAAGGCCCTTGACACGACCATCTGTGTTAAGTTTTTAATACGCATCAGGAGGAAGGTGGCATTTAATATTTATTAGATCTTTCTTCAAACCTATGTTAGATTTCTGATGAATGTCAATTTTAGTACAGAGGATATGATAGTAGACCAGTATTTCATGATGCAAGTCAGATTCTAGATAATTTTTTTGGTTGAAAACTAAGTGATTCCTATATTTTCATAGGAGCCAGTAAGTAATTGGAAAAAGAATGGACCAATCTAGACCTTTATCAATAAAACTTTGAGGAAGGTTCTTAGTGAATCCAGTTATCTTGACCCATGATGCTAAAGACGATATACACCACTTTTGAGGATCGATCAGCTTATCCCACAAGCCTGACAGGTGCATAATAGATTCAAGATAAGAACTGGATCTAGAACAGATATTAGAAGATGCCAAATTCTAGGTCTTCAGAAAGTCAAGATTAGGAGGTGACGAAGAATTTCCATGTCTAAGAAGGTGAAGCCAGTTGTGAGCTAATTTTGAACGGAAAGATCCATTAGTGTATCTTCCTTTTAAGATATTTTCATCATGACTACTTCAACAAAAATATGCCACTCCTATATGGTAACTTAGGTTTAAATCTAAAAAAAATTCATGTCTACGTGAAATGAAAATTATAGGTGCTTCTAATGTTTTTATTTTCTTCGCATTCAATTATAGGTTCTTAGACCTATCATCATATTCATCTCAAAGCTTTATTTTCATAACAAATTCTCATTTCTCATTTCAAACAACAAAATTGTTTTCATTTATCATATTATTGTATTTTTACATTCTCGATTAAATTAACGTACTAAAAATAACATTTTCTATATTCCTTTCGTTGCACAGGTTTCAACAACCACTATGTATATATTACAAATTTACAAAATCTTAAAAGTATAAAAAATAAAAAATTGAAAACATTTTAAAAAAGGATCAAATAACAAACCATAAAATTTATAAAGAAAATATAAAACATTAAGACCGTAGAGCCTAGAATATAGAAATTTCAGAATTTTTTCAGTATATTTAAATATATCAGTCCTGCTTTCATCTCCCGTATGTTGTATCAGCAAAAGTGATACGTACACTTGATTTTCATGAAGTTAACGTAACCGGGGTTTACCAGAATTATATTTAATTGGTTTCCATTCTCTCACCTGTTCACTTCAAAATTACAATCAGATTCAGTTACATCCACAAATAAATTTTGCTTGTAACGGAAAAATTTAAAAACTAGTACTCCACAGTATTGAAATTAACAACGATACCAAACATGATGGATCTAAATTCCTCATATTTCACAATGGTTGACACAAATTCGGGCACCAATTATATTCTTTGTAAAAGCCACACATTGCGTAGCCCAAGCTAAACTGAAAAATAGCGTACACGAAACAAAGAAAGGTTTCATAATCATATCCATTCCATACAGTTTCTTAAAAGCGAATAATTGTCGGGGACTTCACAAGAACGGGCATTAGATAACCAAAACAGATGCACCCGGAGTTGTTCATTTATCAGATAAATACCTTTTCAAGGTGACTCACTGCCTCTTGGTGACTGGTGATGGTTGTCATCGTCGTCGTCAATGGGGCTCCTGTCATCATCCCTGTGCTTGCCACCATTAACTACAGGGCTATCTTTGTGGTTCCTTGCAGGGCTTCTAGTCCTCTCTCTAGGGCTGCCACTGTAGTCAGAGCCATCTTGCTGCTTGGCCAAACTATCATTACCAGGAGATGTCTGACCTCTTTTCTGGGGGCTTTGGTCAGGTGATGGACTGTGCTTCCTTGTCTTTGGGGACTGGGGACTATTTTCAAGCTCCCGGCTTTGTGATCTATCATCTCGGACAGGGCTTTCTTCTCTTCTGACAGGAGACCTAGATCGACTGAAAGGAACAAAAGCCCACAACCTCAGTATACACGCTAAGCACTTACAAAGTATAACGTCAACTAAAAAAACAGCAAAAGTATGCAATTAGTTAATTTAGTTCTATTGAGACAACAAAACCATATGTGTGAGAAATATAGACTACAAAAGCATCATACCTGTAGCTGCGATCTCGGCTGTAACTCCGGTCACGGCTTCTGCCACGACGAGGTGAATGTGACCTGACTGGTGAGCGTGAATAACTGCGTTCACGCCTGTTGCATAAACAAGACAAATCAACATCACCAGTTTAGTGCTCAAAAACTCCAACAGAAAGGAATTAACGATTTTAAGAACAGGATAACAATGCAGCAGAAGTTTAGAAACTCTACAACATAACCTACCTCAATTTTTTGGGACTGTTCTTGCAGTTCCTTTCTATGTGTCCTCTCTCCCCACAGCGGTAACACTTATTCTTCCAATCCCCAGCTTTGCAATCTCGGGCCCAGTGACCATCAAGGCCACAATTAAAGCAGCGTCCCGACCCGGGAGGAGGCCCTCGTCCTAAGTATTCCCGGGAACCCCGGGGAACCTGAATAACAAAAGAGATCTTCAGATCAAAATAAAAAAAAATCACTATGCAAACCAATAAATACCAAACACCATCCTCAAGTCTATGAACAACAGAGACAATACACTCAGAAAAGCCAAGCTTCAGAAAAAAATGCATCCTAGTGTGAAACATATTTATGCACACATTTGGTACAATAAAAAATGCACATTGTAATAAACCAAACATGAGACAGCAATCTTATGATAATAGTTTAAAATTGATTACAACTGGAAGATTAGAACAGAAAAAAGTATAATACGTAGAGTATGACAAAAAAGAAAGGATAAAAAACCAACACCCCTTGCAAATGGATTAATGGCTGATAGACAACAATATGAAACAAAACCAACAAAACTATATAAATGAACAAACACATAATTAAATGTTGTATAAGAAATTTTCCTACCCCTTTTGCAAATTCCACAATTATACGACTTCCATCAACATCTCGACCATCCAAGCTATATCTTGCATCATCAGCATCTCGAGGATCACTAAATTCCTGTCAACAAGATGTAAGGAACAAGCCAAGAAAGTAACAGAAAAATCTTACCATCATCTACAGCCAAATTCCCCCAAGCATATACTAGAAGCCGCTTTTGAACAAAGGCCAAAAGGAGGAGAATGAAGTAAAAAGAGATAAATAAAACAAGAAGAAGGAATAGCAACTTACAACAAAGGCGAAATCATGCTTCATATCCACATGTCGAATTCTGCGGAAATGGTTTCCAGAAACAGTAAGGCCATCATTACTTAATTACTGGGACTGTATGATACTTCGCCCCTCAAAGATGAACTAAACACCAGTTTGTGATTGTTGCGATTTCCATAAAAACACGCAATAACATTATAGAAAGAATCGCCAAAGTCAACACTCGACAGGAATTTCCACCAATTCCACCAAGGCCAACCTCCCACCATTGACCTCCAGGTTTAGCCAAAACCCCGGAAACCTTCAACAAGATCATTGAAGTTAAAACATGACGCCTGGGGGATATGGCTCCCACGCATAGCATGACCAATAACTAATGTAAATCCAAGCACAACATAAAGCTTGGAATAAACCTGCATATTATTATCCCCCAAGTTTCGATGAAACTAATGAATCCCACTCCATGGCAACCTACCACTAATTTAGCCCCTTGTCGATTTAAAATAAACAAATAAAATATTGAGACAACAAAAATAGTTTTCTGTACAGCCACTGAGTGTAACTGCGACAATCACATGATACAATTCGATTACAATATTTTCCTATTGGCCATAAACAAGACTGGATGGACTTGTACAAAAGCCATTCACCCAATAGATACATGAGCAAACTTGATTGAGCCCCCGTTTGTTTAAGCTTTTTGAAAGAATTGGTTTTGAAAATGTCAACTTAAAAAATTTATACCATTGAGAAAATCATAAGCTATATTTTGTTTGTTTATAATTATAAGAAGCATGTATATCTTTTAAGGGTGGTTAAAATTTCAGTTTGTTACTGAGAAAACCATTCAAAACAGCTTATCAAGATAATCAGAAATCTGATTTTCTCAGTTTCTCTATTTTTAAAAGCTTCAACAAACACCTTAAAAACAAGGAGATTTTTGTTAAAAATAAAAATGAAATTTCAAAAAGCTAAAGCAAAGGGGCTCATTTACATTTACATAATACAACATGGGAATTGTGTCAGACAAGCAAGCAAACAAACAACAAATAGGAGCTTCGCAAACAATTAACAACGAGGAAATTGCTAAGATTACACATAGCAACGAGTATGACTGTTTTCTACACACATTATAGATTATGAGTGTAATTATGATTAAATTATAATAAAAAGGGGGACATTACCTTCCATATCTGCTGAAGACTCGCTCTAGATCACGGGAACGAGTCCTTGAAGATAAGTGACCCACGTAGAGGCGGGTATTACCGTATTTATCATCATAGCGAGGCATTCTCAATTCCTTCTAGCTCTGCAAAACAAAACAAACACAAAAACCCTAAAATGCGTAACTAACTAAAGAAGAGGCCACACAGAAACCCCTTTCTCAATGACAACAATAAATTAATCATGTTCTTCGATAACGAATACATGGGAAACACATTACGCTAGATCCATCATAAATCCTTATGATTAAACTTAAATACAAATTCAACCAATTTTAAAACGGGAATTGATGGTGTGAACTGTGAAAGGGAAATTAAAATGAACGGAAAATAAAAAATTGAAAAATGGAAATGCAAAGAGAATTGAAGAAGAAGCGAAATCGAAAGGGAAGATGGTAGAATAGAACAGAAGAGTTTTACCTCTGTGGATTGTTCTGTTTCTCCGTAAACCTAACCTTTTTCATGTGGATCTCTCCTCATCATGTCTTCACTATTTATACAAGACCACTACCACGATTAGTTAACCTTTTTTTTTTTTATCATTTGGTCTATTGGGTGTTTTCCTCCCTAGTAAATTTGGGCCAACAATGGGCCTCTCATGGGCCACTTTAAGATACTAAAATAGGCCATTAATCATTCTGATGTGTCCGACCAAAAAATAATATTTATTATAATGTGATCGGTAATTTTATTTTAAAAATATTAGATTGGTTTGATGTATGGAATTCGAATTTGCAACTATAATTTCAATTCCAATTCTTATAGAATTAGAATCAATTCTAACTTTTATAGAATTGAAATTACGGTAGAATTACTAATTATATTTTGGATTGTATAAAATTAAAATGTGAAATTACAATTTTAAGTTAAAATGAGAGTGTTGGTGAATGTGACAATGGCTGTGGTGGCGACAACAGTAGTTATGTGGTAAGGAGTGGCAATGGCGACGACGACAAAAATGGTGGTGGCAGCGGTGATCTGGTAGAGGTGACAACAGTGGTTGCGACAATGGTGGTGGTGGCAGGGTGACAATGGAGGTGATGTCAACGATGGGGATGATGGCATCAGCAATGGTAATGGTAGTAAGAACGACGTGGTTGTGGTAAGAATGGTGGCCAAGGTAGTGGTGAGGGTGGTTGTAGGGACGACAATGATGGTAACAATGATATTAGGGATAATGACAATGGTGGTGTCGACAATAACGGTGGTTACTAGTGTTAATGGTAGTAGCGACGGCAGCGGTGGTAGTGATGACAACAATAGTGATGATCGTGGTGGCGTGGTATATATGAGTATTATGATATTAGGGATTAATAATTCATAATGTATAAGTTAGGCATTGGAAATAGTTAATTGTAAATCAAGTTTTGATTTCAATATTTGTTAGTTGGCGTTTTGATTAAATGTATACTGTGAACCAAATACCACAACTGACTAATTTCCTTACTTAAATTAAATAATTTTCACTAAAAATTTCAAGAATATAAATGAGTAAAACCTCAAAGTCGTCTTTAACGTATAGGTGATCGAGCAAGTTAGTTCCTAATCTATCAAAATGATGTTATAATCCTTAATGTACACAATCATCCATCAAGTTGGTCTCTACTTTTAATGGTCGTTGGACGGTATTAGTTAAAGTGTCATATGACGTGTTAAGTATCATGTAAGCTGTCACATGACAGCCACACGACCATATTTTATATTGATTTGGACATTTCAAACCTTCAATGATGAAACAAATCAATTTGGTCCTTAATGTATATAATATGATATCAAATTGGCCCTTGTCCCATATTAAAAAAATTGTCATATTAGTCTCTAATCGATTATATTTTATATTAAATAAGTCTCAACTATATTGATAATCACATCATGTCAATCATAATGTTAATTTGAATACTTCAAACTAGACTTTGATGTATATGAGACTTAGTTATTTTATGATGTAATAATGTTATCTATAAATTATTTTTATGCAAAGAAAATGTTATTAACTAAAATCAATATAGAGGAGTTTTAAACATAATCAATATAGTGAATTGGTTAAATGACACACCATAGAGATACAAAAGGCATATTAAAGAAACAAAGTTTTCCTTCATCCTTAACAAAATAAAAATCAAATTATAATATGTCAAACAATAAAGAATAAGAGCATACATTACCTCCCGAAATACAAGATGTATTCTACACAATCTAAAAACTCAATCTAACTTGTAAAAATGTTAAAGACAGATAAGTTTACTCTCATCAACATTACATTATATTAGCTTAGATTGTAAACTGAATCTCATCAACATATTTAAAGAAATCGCGTAAGCCTACTACTACCATTGTGGTAAGCTCTACAGTCCTACTACTACTATCCACCCAAAGCAGAGTGACAATAATGTCCTTTATTATTATTATTTTTTGTCTATGATGTATATCATATGCAAGATGCATGCAACTATTTGTGACATATGCTTATATGGACAACCTTTAATTTATCATGTGCATTGATGTATTAATTATGAGTCTAAGGTATGTTCCTATTCCTTGTTTGGAATTTGTACATTTTGATTCTTAATTTCTTAGATGTTTATAGTAACATCTACACTAACTTTTACTTTGTTAAGGATGAACAAGGATTTTGTGTCATTAATACACATTTTACATCATTATGTTATATCACTTTCATATCAATTCACCATATTAATTATGCTTAAAATTGCTCTATGTGCACTAACTTTATTGAATAATATTTTCAATATATTAAAACAATTTATAAATAATATCATTACATCAACGTAAAGTAATTAGGTCACATATATGCTAACGTATAGTTGTAAGTATTTAAATTGACATTAATGATTGATATGATGAGATTACTATAATAGATTAGAGACTTCTTTAATACAAATTACAATTAATTAAGACTACAATATGATAGATGATCTGTCCTGGACCGGGGTCAAGAGATCCGATCTCAAGCCAGTCACGAATAGTATGTCAATACCGTCTAGTAGACCGGATATATGTGTATCCGATGTAGGTATCCGTTGTCCTTGAATGAGGAGAGCGGATTGGGCGTTCTGGAGATCCTTCACACCGACCTAACGCGTTGAAGTGGGCGAATGGTGGTGTCACCTGCAAAGATTCTCCGACGCTCAAGTCAGTGATTATATTCCAAGTAAGGAATGTATTCAGAGAGAAATCAGTCATAAAAAGAGCTGAAGAAGAAGCTCCCTAACTTCAATCATGAAGTTAGTTCATATACCTGATTGGCTCGATTAACGAGGACTTGTTGGTGGGGAACCACCAACTCCCATTAGCATTATTATATTGCGCACTTACCTGCATGATTGGGTCAAGTGACTATTTTATATTGAGCGTAGAGAATGTAGACTAGGATTAGGGAACAAGTTGACCATTCCCGTGAGCAAAATTTGGCTCGTAGTGTAGGGAATTATTGATCGATCCCTGTAGCAACAATCCTTGTCATTAGCACAGTGACGTGTGTATTGTCCGATGTCATGGTGTTATCCTGAACAACCGGTATAGGGAGAACGCCTGATACGGAATTACAGTTCGGATGTATACCGATGACACCGGTTACATGTAGATGTCTTATCAAAGACGTTGAAATATGTATAGCAGATCGGATACCGGTATTGAGACCGGATCAATAGATTTTTTAAATATAGGTCAAGAATCAATTTGATATAATATTATATATATTAAAGATCAAATTAATGTAATATTATTATATACGTTAGAGTTGGGGTGGACGCACATAGGATGAGGTAGATGTACCTACTGGGTTAAAAGAATCTTATAAAAAGGTTTAATAAAATTTTATTTTATTGTCTTCATTTTATAATATTGCACCTGTGAAACTTACAAGTTTAAGGGTTTTACTAACGAATGCACTAAGAACATTAGTTAAAATGTAAACATAGATTTTTTTATTGAAATTATATGAGAATTACTTAAAAATTAAAATGGGTAAATTTCCATGATATTTTTAAATAAAAACTTTCTATTTTTGGTTCTATAACAAATGTCCTTAGGATACTAGTTAACATTTCACTTTAAATAAAGTAAGATAAAATCATTTCTTTATAATTGTAAACCCACTTAATTTAAATTATATCATATATTTAAATAAAAGACTAACAAATTTGTAATTTGTGTTACAGTTTTGTTGTTGTACAATATAGTGTATAGTTTGAAAAGTATGATTTTAATATTTATATATTTGCTAAGACACATACAATTATAACTAGATTATATGTTATTTTAATAAATTATTTAACATCAATCAGGGCCCTTATATTTTGGTTTTATTTTGATTGGATCTTTTTTTTTCTATGTTTCATATAGTTCTTTTTATTAAAGAACTTTAATTTAACCATTTCATATATTTTGAACTAATACTAATAGATGACATTGAAAACTTGTCATACGTCTTGTAATTTTATTGGCTAATACGTATCACAATTTGGTTAAAACATATGTAAAAATTTAATCAAATAACATGAGAAACTCATAACACGTATCATAATTTTATGTTATAATAATTTTTATTATTATCAATTGTCCTACTAATTCAAAGTGTTACCACTATGTTAAAAATTAAGTTGATCAAATATACATATGGTATCACGTAGTCAAAAAGAAGAATAAGCTTGTGTCTTATTTAATAGATTTTGAGAAAATATGACTTGATGAGTATGACGAGTTTCTGTCATAAATGCAGAGGGTGGATGAAAGGATGCCTTGAAATAACTCCAATGTCAAGTCCATCTAATGAGTTTTGGTATGATAAGAGTAAGAGACAAGGTGACTCCTAACTCCGTTTCTCCTGATTGTTGTGTTGCTGAGGGATCACTATCAGATTGATCAAAATGGCAGAAGAAAATGGCCTTTTCTAATGATACAGAATTGGATATTTATCTGCTACAAACCTCTGTACCTTATGTAATAATATTGTTTTGCCGCTAAAAAATTAGTTTCCTTAGTTTACGACTTATATACATAGAAGATTTAATTCTTTTAAATATGCTGACATGTTTAAATTAATATATTAAAGAAACTTAATTAATTTAATTATATATATATATATATTATGATTTTTCTCAATTACAATAAGAAAATTTACTTATTATGTACCAGTGGTCTAATGCATCATTGGCCTATAAAACAAGAGAAAATCAGAAACTTAATTCTCTTGTTTAAACTTTAAAAAACCTAAGTTGAAAGTATCAACTTAAAAGTTTTCTTTTACCCCAGGGTATCATATAATTCATAAATTCTGAGCATGTGTCATTGTTAGAATTTAGTTGTGACTCAAAGTTTTTCTTTAAGTTTCTGTTTCTTTTTGTATTTATTTGGTTTTGGCACCTTTTTCCAAGTCTAATATGGTCTGTTAATTATTGTTTTTTCAGTTTTTTAATCTTTTTATGGTTGAATCAGTACTCTGAATTAGATTAATGTTGGATCAGTGCTTATATTTTTTAAACGTGGGACTTCTATTTTCAACCATTCTACAAAATTGATTTTCATAATATCCAGGGTCGAAAATTCTACAAAACTATCAAATGCGCTCTAATTCATTATGACATCATTAATATATATGACCATAAATTAAACTATTGTGGATAACTTAACTGCAACAATTGAGTTGGTATGCGATATACGAGACACTGCAGCGAACACCCCAAAAACCCAGTTACATTTCCTCAAAACGGTGAACTTATAACGATAAATTAAGCTACTTGTTTTTCTTTTTCATCTTGTTGTTGTTGCAGTGTTGGTTCACGAGTATAGTTAATTAAGGGGCGTGACGTGAATGTGAAGCTGGATTTACCTCCTCTTGTTCTTGCTTCCAAAGAGGAGCGCCAAGTAAAAGAGGAAGCGAAAGAAGAATCCCCAAGCAACAGTGATCCAGAAGCAGTTCCACTTGTTGAGCTGCGTGATCCCCTGCTGCTTCAGTATATCAACTCCCGTGATCACGCACGTGGAGCTCGTGATGTTCATCCCAAGCGTCTGGCTCATGCTCTTCAGCAGCTCCACCTTCACCGTCTCCGGCACCATCCCCAACGGCGTGTTGTCGAACATCTGAGTCCCCCTCACGAAGCACCTCGGAGGCGCAACATCGAACTCGTTCTGCAACACTCCCTCGAATGGGTACTTCACCAGCGACATATAATGAAACCATATCCAGTAAGGAGGAATCCTATCCCTACTTATAAAAAACCCACTGAACAAAACGAAATAAGCCAATATCGCCACCACAACAGTGAACCCAAGCATAACATGTGAAACCACACCCGACAGAAACGTGACAAATGAGCTCCCGGCCCAAAACGACGCCACCATCGTCAACAAATAAAACAAAAACCCAGAAGTCCCACCAGCCAGGCCCACGGCCCAAAACGTTGTGGCCGCGAAGGCGAATGAGAGGAAAATGAGAGCGGGGAGGGAAATGATGGCGTGGGCCAGAACGTAAGAGGAGCGACGGTAAGCGTTGTAAGCGGTTTCTCTCATGAAGATGTAACGCTCTTGGAGGAAAACGGGAATCGCTTCGGCGCACGTGTAAAACGTGGTGGACATGGCGAACGCGAAGAAACCCAAACGCTCTTGAGCACCCTTTGGGGAATTGTCGAGGTGGAAAAATATCGTGGCCAAGATTCCTCCAGTCACCAAAACCGCACCCAAACGGATCCCGAATAATTCCGGCATTCTCCGTGAGTTTGTTAGAGACCGATTTCCTATTACAGCCATTTCCTTCCAAAACGGGTTAGCAAACGCCGGAACTGACGACGCCGTTTTGTTTCCGTTACCGCCTGAAACTAACTTCCCTCTCGAAATGCTAGCACTGATTGCGTCCTTCAGAGACACTTTGTTGGGCCCGGTTTGGTCATGGGCTTGGGCTTGGGCTCTGATCTTTAACTGCCACGATTTGTTGAACTCCACTAGACTCGTGGTCCCACCTGGTGCTTCTTCCAGCTCGCGGATTAGGTCAAGTGCGAACTCCGTGCGGTTCTCGTTTTCCGGTATGGGATGCCCGAAATCCGAGAAGAAGAGAGGGAGGTTCGCCGGAGAGCCGCTGTACACGGTTTGACCATGGGAAAGGAAGATTAACCGGTCTAATAAGCTTAAGATTCTGGAGCTAGGTTGGTGAATCGACATGATTACGATGCTTCCGCTCTGTGCGATTCGCTGTAAAACCTTCACCACCATGTAAGCGCTGGTGGAGTCGAGTCCAGAGGTTGGTTCGTCGAGGAACAACACGATAGGGTCGTGGATAATGTCGATTCCGATTGAGACGCGGCGGCGTTCGCCGCCGGAGACACCGCGGTGACCTTCATCGCCGATGACCGTATTGGCGGCGTTGCGGAGGCCGAGTTGGTCGATGAGAGCTTGGACTCGAGCTTTTTTCTTGGATTTGGATAGCGAGCGAGGGAGACGGAACTCGGCGGAGAACATGAGGGTTTCTTCGACGGTGAGCATGGGGAAGAGGAGGTCGTCTTGCATGACGTAAGCGGAAATAACCTTCAAGAGACTGGAGTCCAAAACGTCGCCGTTGAGGGTCACTGTTCCTTTTAGGCTCTCCTTTGAAATCCTGTCGGCGAGGGCGTCGATTAGCGTTGACTTGCCGGAGCCGCTGGCGCCTAAAACGGCCATGATCTCGCCGTCCCTGGCCTCGCCAGAGATGTTGTTGAGGAGAATCTTGGTGCCGCTTGGTTTTTTCTCGGCGTCGTCGTGTTGAGAGGAATTGCGGTTAACGTTGGCGGGAGAGAAGAAAGGAGGGAGGGTAATTTTGCGATGGAGCCTAACGCTGTAGGTTAAGTTAGTGAAGGAGAGAACAAAAGGAGGAGAATGAATGGTGGATGATGAAGAAGAAGAAGAAGAAAGGTCGAGAACATGATGAGGTGCGGAAGTGGCGTCGTTTTGAGCATCTTCGACGCGTTTGAGGAGTTCACCAAGGGTAGAAGAGAGACCGGTTCGGGTTCGAGATAAATATTGGTCGGGGAGTTGAACTAGCTCCATAGACCGGTTGAAGAAAGGATGCAAATCCGAGTTAAGAAGTTGAGACATTATTTATAAAGAGAGGTAGAAGGAGAAGTGAGTTGCATGGGCGAGTTGAGGACAGTGTGGAAAACTGCATGGAATTATTTATATGAAGTGAGGGTGAGGGTGGTTTGCAATTTGGTGGTAATTGGAGTGTCCAATAATCAACTTAGCACGTATGGGGTTTGCTAGCTAGCTGAGCTCAAGCATGACTCTATGTTACCACTTATCACCAAGCTTCATAACAATCATAACTGGTATATTTAGTATAAGTAATTATTGTCATCTTAAATTATCACTTTCATGTTTTTATCTCTTCACCCAAATTCATACTATAATTGACAATTTTATCACATTATTTTTCAGTGGGCACTTCAGGATACATGTTAACAACTTAAAATGGCGTCGATAATATTCCAAATTAATTACTTAATCAATTATGTTGGATCAAACTTGCTTATGCACATGTCATTCATCTATGGCGTGTAGTAGTAGTAGCCCCACCAGATTGGGAGGAGCTTGGTAAGGTGTCGATGTCTGGAAAAAAAATCTATGCATCCAATGTTACTTTTCTTGTCCTTGTTAACAAAATCGCTAATTGGATATTTGGGTTGTTGCATTTTAGTTTTATTTTGAAAGCGTGAAGTGATTAAAGTCTCAACCAAAAAGTTATTATAGCAAGATCCAATTTCAATCACGGTTATATGAATTCTTAATTAAAAGCAGTTTGATATGTTGGTTACAGCAAATTGTATTCTTATAGCCAAGTGGTTCATACAAAAACTACATGCAGTCAATTGCTTAAAATTTTAGTTAAATGTAATTTTTGACTCAGCTCACGTTGTTGTTGCATAGAAAGTGGTCACCAAACACATCCTAATCCAAATTCTCCTTCGGCACGCATTCGATGCTGCACGAAACCAAAACCCTACACTGTTGATGTTTAAATGAAGTTGACACGTGGCTAGCCCTTACTTGAAGTTAATTTTCTGATTATTTTCCTCGAATATTTTAAAGAATTATACATGTATATATAGTTTAGGTGTGGATGTTATATCTAATGTTTCAGAGTGGAAGCGCTGTATCTACCATCTACACTTGACTTGGGTAGTCTTTGTAAGATGAAGAAAACTACTTTTGGAAAGACATATATAATGGTCCTTATAATTTTTTTATTTTTTGGGTCAAAATTTTGTGTTGGTGGCTATATTAATGATTAATATAGTTGTATAAAAAAAAACTTCATATTCTCTAATCCTATGTAAGGATGAAAATAGCTTAAACAGATTTAAATTTTATAGGGTTTTATTCTTTGTTGTTACTTAAATTTGAAGTTTAAGCTTAATATGTAACTTAATATAGGCTATCTTTTTAACTCTAGCTTGAACTATTTAAAAATCTGGTTTAACTCAATAGCCTATATAAAAGTTTAATTTAAGTTTATATTAATGAAAATATAGACAAATATATATTAAATAAATCAATGAATCTATTTTAGACAAATCAATTCGTCTATAAAAGTCTAACAACTAAGTATAATATACATTTAATTATCGAATTATTAAAGGTGATTTTAACTAAATTTAATTTTATAAACTATGACTCATAGAAATCTCATATGTATTTATAAAGTATAATATCTTACAAATTATATTTCTTTATAACATTATATACAATAACTTAAAGCTTTTTCAATTTTCAAAAGTATTAACCTGATCCTTATATTAAATAAGTAGAGTCAAATTAAATCTTATATAAGTTAGGTTATAAATATTTAACGGACGATGTGACCTATTTTCATCCCTAATCTTACATTATAATAACATAATTTCATGCATGATTGCGTGCAGAGTTCTTGTTCAATTTCATTCTATTCTTGTGAAGTTGTGAAGTATAGGAGGTTTGTTTTGAATTCTATTTTAAAATTAATATGTGTTAAGTAAAATTGTCTAAGAAGACGTGTGAAAACTACACAAAAATGGAGATAATTTCGACAAAATAATGAAACAATGGGAATCCCATGTTAAATTCCAATTAACAAAAAGTGAATTTACTCTTTTTTTATAAGGAAGGTGAATTTACTAAACGTGTATACAAATGACGCTTTAATAATTGAGGCAGTCACTCTTTTATGTACGAGTATTACGATTGGGATAGTGAAAAGGATATAAAGAGAATGATTAAAGTGATATTTCTTTTTAAGTTGTCAAAAGCAATGTTTCTAGTTTAATCCTTGTAAATAGAATCTTTTTAGAGTTAATTTTGTCATGATGTGAATATTTCCGACTCGAACAGGATTGTCTTAAGTAAATGATACACATGAGAATAAAAATTAAAAACATGCACTTCAATATGTATGAGAGTATGGGCATACTTGTTCCTGATCTTTTTAAGGTTTAAGGCATAGTGAGTATTGATCTAGGCTGGTGTCTGGCACGTAGAAGACTAGCTTGTGGTATGGGCCGGTAGACATATGCCCTTAAGTAGCTCTTGGAATTCGAAATTCCTTACTAAAGTACCTCACGGGCAGAGCTAAGGAATCGATGTCAAACTCTCACATGGAAGCACGCCCATTTATACCTGTAAAGGTGTCAGAAATGCCTATGGAGGAGTCAATTTTTCCCATGATTTGTGGATCTGTAATGACACAATGCTATGTAAGACCCAACCACCATCAAACTCTATAAATACATCTCATTTATGACCCACCAAGGTATGTGGCATTCTCCAACTTACGCTTGAGCTTCGATATCAAAATATCTGAACTGATTTGAGCGACCGAGTGTCCTTGCAGGTGACACCCTATTTTGCCAATCAACATGAAGTATCAATATGATAACTAGAGAGAGACATCAAGACTTCTGACCCTCTACTAGAAAGAGATAAAATACCAAATGTCACTAGACCGATGTAATACATAATGAAAGAGAGGTACCAGTTTCACGAATCAAAGTTCTATCCCTCATACAAGATAGATCAAGTATAATGAATAAAAATAAATATTTTTTTGCATAAAAATCTATGATTTAAAAACAATATTTATCTTACTTTAAATCCAAAACCTTTAAAAGTATACATGACTATAAACTCTACATTCTAATGATAACAATGATACCATTATAAAATCACTAGAATTGTGGTAACAATCCTAGTAGGCTATAATATTGTTGGCAAAACCACTCATCAATCTCTCTCCATTATCTCTTGCATCTTTCTTCTCTTTATTCTTTCTTAGAATTTGTTTCAAAAACTCAATATTAGAGGTGGAAATAGACTGGGTTTGGCTAAGTTTTACAATGTTTGAGCTTGCCTAGTACTTAATTGTGACCTCAGCTTGTCTTGTTATGTGAGGCATACTATATTTTTAGGTGTGATTGGCCTTATTTAAAAGTCTGAATTATTTTGTCTGTATTAAAGTTTGATTTACATTAAAACTAATAAAAATACCAATAGAAAATATTAAATATCAATAAATTAGACAAATGAGCCTCTAAAAATGGTAACGACTTATAGAATATATATATATATATATATATATATATATATATATATTCAAATATCAATTAACAGGATTTTGTCTTTAATCATCATTCCCTTCCGAATCACCTTGCTGCTTCGTTGGTCGGGATTTTGACTTCTTTTTGTTGTTAGCACTATTTTCTAAGAACCATTGGAATTTTGATTAGAGAGCGCTCTTGTCTCCTTTCTAGATTGAGATTGTAACATCCTGTTTTTAGAATTTGATCATATTGCGTATTTTGTCCGGTTTTGAATAATTTAGGGATATAATTTATTTTGTCAAAATATTTTGAATTAATATGAAAAAATAGAGTGTCAAATTCTAGTTAGAGAGGTATACTCAGATTTTAGGTTCGATTTGTCTATGGAGATAACCATAGCTGAATGGTACCAATTACCTAACCCAGTTTAACTAAAATATTTCACCCTTTATCTTTTACATTTTTTCCCATGTCACCCTCTCACCCACCTCACTAAACCCATTTGAATCTTATCTTCTCCCTCACTCTCTTATATTTTGTTTTTTCTTCCATTCACAAACACAAACTCATTTTCTCTTATTCTTTCTTCTCCACTTCATCACCCATACAACTTTCATTACTCTTTTACCTCTCAAATTTCATGCTCTCTCTTCCCACACCCCCAACATCTTTATTCCATTTAAAGCAAAAGAGAAGTTCTTCATTTCTCTAACATATTTCCCTCATACACAAAGGTAGATATCTCAAAAACATTTTCTCTTCATTTTGGGTTAACCTAGGTTTGGTTTTGAACCCATATGGTGTTTGTCCCGTGTCCTAAAATCAAAACCTCATTTCTATTTATTTTGTTTGACTTAGGTTTATTGTGTTTTTAGTATAGTGTTAGATTGCACTTATTCAAGAAATTGCATGATAGGTCTTTGTAAAAATGTGTGAATGAAGTGAGAAAATGATGAAGTGATATAGTTGGAGACTAGAGTGCTAGAATGTGTGAAGGTCGCTCTATGCTCATGTTGCTTTGTGTTCATAGGTGGTAGGAGCCTTATTGTGAATCTTGTATTTTTTCTGTTGAAGGATTTGGAAGTAATTCTAGGGATGGACTGGTTATTAGCTAACCAAGTCCTGGTATATTGCCATAATTTCCACCCAAGGGTAAGCAGTATCGAAAGGAAATTGTTCCTAAAGACCTGGCGAGCTTTGCTTTGTAAGGAGTGGCTGAATTGTTCATGGTGTTTGTACTTTTCGAAGGGAAGCTGAAGTCTAAAGTAAGTTTCGTACTATTTGTGAGTATCCAAAAGTGTTTCCTGATAATATCCCAGGTTTACCCCCTAAGTGAGAGGTAAAGTTTTTCAATTGACCTTATTCTTGTGGCTGAGCTGGTGGCTAGAGCATCATACTGATGTCACTTGTGGAGTTAGCCGAGTTGAAGAAGCAAGTTGAGAAGTTGCTAGAAAAGCTATTTATCACATTGAGTATTTCCCCGTGGAGAGCACCTATTTTGTTAGTCTAAAAGAATGATGGTATTATGAGACTATGTGTGGATTATAGGTAGTTGAATAAGGTAGCGATTAAGAACAAGTACCCTTTTTCAGATGTTACATCCCCATCTATATTAGTTCATTATTGTCTTAATTGATGACATTTTGATCTACTCTAAAACATGAGAGGAACACAAGGAACATCTTTGTTTGGTGCTACAGACGTTAAAAGAGAAGCAGTTTATGTTGAATTGTCCAAATGTGAATTTTGGTTGCATGAAGTAAAGTTTTTGGGTTATATATATAATCGTTAAGGAAGAAATATTTATAGATTCATCTAAGATAGAAGTTGTAATGGCATGG
Organism: Clitoria ternatea; assembly: GCA_037962975.1. Classification (NCBI taxonomy): domain Eukaryota; kingdom Viridiplantae; phylum Streptophyta; class Magnoliopsida; order Fabales; family Fabaceae; genus Clitoria; species Clitoria ternatea. The sequence goes on along the minus strand of CM075673.1, from coordinate 2,576,667 downwards.
GAAAGAGCACATTTAGAAGTCTTATACGTTTTTTGTTGTCAAATAAGTCCTATGGGTTTCCAAGTGTTTACAATTTGTTCCCTACGTTAACATCTATTAACTTGCCAGCATCACCACCCATGTCCCAACACACTACCACCCTCAACCTTCTCCTTCCCAAGTTCACTACTACCCATCATCCCCTTTCCACATCAAACCACATCACCAACCACTCTCAACCTTCTTATCCCTAAACTCATCCCTATAGTGTCAGACGAAGCAAGATCCACTGTAGTCCAAAACCAACCATGACCTCCTCCATAACCGAACCACATCACCAAGTACCCTTACACATAGTCATTATGCGTCGCGAATCCCACCACTCTTAAACATCTTTAATGATGTTCTCATCACACCATTAATCTCTTCTATTTTTTATTGTTACTATGGTTAACTGTGGGTCGGTCAGGTTACAGTTTGTAATTTGGTGGATTTGTAAGACCATTGTTATTTTGAGTTGCTTTTGTTTTAGATATGGGTGATTTAAGGTTTAGGGTTGCAATTGAAATGGGTTAAGGATGGTGCCAGGTGAACAGATGATAGAGGTGAACATGGTAGAAAGAAAAAAGTGGGAAGTTAGGTGGTGTTTTCTGGTAGTGGTGGGTGAGGGTTAATTTGACAGGAGAAGGTCGAGGTTTGTGGCTGATGAGATACATCTTGTTAACTTTTTAACTGAGGGAAAACTTTATAAATGTTTGAAAACATAAAAGACCTAATTGAAAATAAAAAAACATATAAAACTTAACTTAAAACTTGAAAATAATAAAAGGAAACATACATATATTGATGGTGGTGGGTGACGGTTAATTTGAGAGGAGAAGGTCAAGGATGGTGGCTGATGAGATACATCCTGTTAACTTTTTAACTAAGGAAAAACTTTATAAATGTTTGAAAATATAAAAGACCTAATTGATAATAAAAAAAAACCATAAAACTTAACTTAAAAATAATGGAAGAAAATGTACATATATTGGCCCATCGTTTACCGGTGAACATTATTATCAAAACATCTCACTAGTCAGGCCAAAAGTTAGCCCCCTCGAGTAGCTAGCAGACAAAATTTCTTATATTTTTGGAGTTCTACCCTTACAAGGTAAATCCGGCCAGGTCCATAACAAGCCATTCTGATCAGGTACAACCGTATAAAATAAATCATAAGAAACCCAGTAGTCAAAAATATTAGCATGTATCGACCGAACCAACCACGTGTCATCCTTTATAGTCTAATTGTTAGTTGAGTGTCTGAATCTCACCAGAATTAAAACAAGTAGCGAGAAACAAAAATTGCAGTTCTATTATATTTATTGACCATGAAAATACGCTTTGTTCTCAAGCAGGTATCTACTATGTACCATGGTCAAATTCGAGACAAATTGTAACGTACTCCGTCGACTTCTAATTTACTCCTCAATTTTATTTATGCTTCATGTACCACTAGAATGATTTTACCTTCGTCTTTCAGTCCTAGGCTTGATAGACTCCCCAACCAGCAAACGACTCAAACAAACAAGAAACCAGGAGCTGTCAGTGCTTTTTCATGAACACAAACGAGAAAAAGAAATCAAAAGGTTTTTCCCTTTCTTTTTCAAAATCTTGAAAAAGTTCAAAGAACAAGGCCTAAAAGATAAAAAGATTAAAAGAAGTAAAATAAAGTGCACCCAATGCAAGCCTTGCCATCCCTCATTATAAAATAAAATGGGAAGAAGACTACAGAGGCCTAAAATAGAACTAAAATTTAATTGAAGTCGAGGCCACCTCTTCAGTCTCAAGAATAACAACTTCCATACCGCTGAAGGATTGAGTAACTTTCCTAATTACTACAGTAACTTGTCTACTCTGATTTTTGCTTTATTCTTGCCCTTGCTTGAGACCCACTTGTACACCTCCCAACAAACTTCAGAACCTCGTCAATTAGAATGACAGGTAATGCAACAACCAGAACCAATAGCCACTCATTGAAGCTCAGGGGCACAATACCAAATACTTGCGCTAAGAATGGCACGTACAAGATCAAGAAGTGCAGCCCAAATGATACAGACATCGCCAAAAGAAGCCAAGGGTTGACCCAAGGGGGCATTGTCAAAAGGCTTCCATCTTCAGATAGTGCATTCAGAGAGTTGAACATTTCAATAGCAACCAACACAGAGAGGGACAGTGTCATAGCTTTCACTTTACCAGTGTGGAAGTAGTCACAGGGATCATTATCAAAAGAGAAAGTTCTAGCACCAGCAGTGAATGGAGAAGCAGTGAAGTTCTTCCATGAGGAGCATTGACCCCAGTTGGCAAGTTGGGAGTAAGTGACAAGAGTATGCCCATCTCCACTAAGGTCAATACCGAAGAAGGAACCATGTGTATACCATATGATGAAGATACCAACTGTAGCTAATCCAACATAAATCCCAATAACCTGTTAAGTATAAGGAACAGAGAAATGGTCAGAGATATGTGATTCACAAAAATTATCAGCAACTGAAGCATAATAAAGCCCAACAAAAGGTACATCTGTGCAACCAAAAGCAAAGGGAAAATTACCAGATAGCGGAATAAAATCCACAAATTAATTAGGGAGTCATCACTGCGACGAGGAGACTTCTTCATTATATCCTTATCTGGAGGATTAAATCCCAGAGCTGTTGCCGGGGGTCCATCAGTGACAAGATTGACCCACAAAAGTTGGACAGGTATCAATCCTTCAGGAATACCTAGCGCAGCTGTTAAAAATATAGAAGCAACCTCGCCAATATTGGATGAGATCATATACCTGCAAGATTAATTTCAATCACAACACCATTTTAACTTATCATTTGAAAAGGTTCTTAAAATAGCACCGAATAAAGTTCTTTAAGATCAAAGAAAATTCTGAAATGAACACTTCAGGATCCTTAAAAACAAGTCTAGCAAAGAAGCACCTGCCCAATCCCTCACCATAACATTAGTTACTAAAGACATAAATAAAACAACACCAAATCCATAACCAGATGAAATAAAACTAAATACAACCTGTTAATCAAACTACTGTTTCCCATGTGGATTGGTGTTATACTTTATCATTTTAAAAGGTTCTTATTTCTTAAAATAGCAACAAATAAAGTGCTTCAAAATCAGAGAAAATTCTGAAATCAACACCAATCTATAACCAGATGAAATAAAACTAATTACAACCTGTTAATCAAACTACTGTTTCCCAGGTTAAAACAATTTTGAGGGATGGAATGCTATCTAAAACTCAGTTGAATCATATATTCCATGCTTGATAAAATCAAACTACTGTTTCCCATATTAAAGTTATCGTAAAGTAACCAAATCCTCTCACAAGCCAAAAGGAAATTTAGGGACAAAACAATCACCTGATAAAAGCCTTCATATTGTTGTAGATAGATCTACCCTCACCAACAGCAGCAACAATTGTACTAAAATTATCATCTGCCAACACCATATCTGAAGCCTCCTTTGCCACCTAGAAATTGATTAGCATAAGATAAAAGTGATGAGCTTCCCAAAAGAAATGAACCAGTGTTAATAAAATAATATTTTGAATAAAGAATTATATCATGTATGAAATATTATTAATTAAATATTTTTAAAATAAAAATTTATACTATATATGAATTAATATTAATAAAATATTTTTAATAACAAATATATCTTATATAAAATAATATTAATGAAAATCATAAAATAATTGCTTTGCTATACTAAACTAAAAATAATACACATTTATAGATTTTTAACATTTACAACTATACACAAAAGCCAACACCCAAAGCATTACCCAAATAAACAAGAAAAAGTTGAAAACACATTTTTTAATGAACCTTTGAAAACTAATGAACCACTGGTTTGACCGGTTTTTACAGGTTCAATATTAGTTCGATCATAAACCAATTCGTTGGTTTAAATGGACTGGACAGGTGATCGGTTCACCAATTTTCCAATTGAACCTGCCGGTCCAATTTTAAAACTATGATCAAAACCTTATACATCATGACTATAGCGAAAAAAAATTACCTCTGTCCCTGTAATGCCCATTGCAATACCAATGTCAGCAAGCTTCAAGGCAGGCGCATCATTAACACCATCCCCAGTCATGGCTACCACCTCCCCTTCCTCTTTGAGGAGCCTCACAATTTCTTGCTTGTGCCTAGGTTCAGCCCTTGAAAACAAAAGGCCCCCACTCTGTCTCAGATAGGCTTTTTTATCATGCAGTTCCATAAAATCTCTACCAGTCACACTTTTCAAACTAATGTCTTCATCAGATGTAAATACACCTATTTCCCGGCATATGGCCTCAGCAGTGTTCTTGTTATCACCAGTTATAACCATAACACGAATTCCAGCTGCTCTGCAGTCTTCAATTGCTTGGTGTACCTCCCCCCTCGGAGGATCCTAAGCACGATTCAATATTCAATTTCATAAAGTTACCACACCAAACAGATACGAAAGTGAGAAGCATGAAATATAAAATGGAAAGCTTTAAGGCTTACCCTCAATCCAACCAAGCCAACAAAAATGAGGTCACTTTCAAGTGATGAATAGTTGGAAGGATTAAGTAAAAGCTGGTGAGCTGGATGATCATCATTACCATTGTAGGTTTCAAATGCAGGGAGCTCATCCTTGTATGCGAATCCCAAACAGCGCAGTGCGCTAGTCGACATTTCATGAAGAGCTTGCAATACAAGGTTCCTAGCATTATCATCTAGTTTCACAACAGAACCATCACGCAACTGAATTTTAGAGCTTCTGTCCAACACATTCTCTACAGCACCCTATCAAATATTTTGGACAAATGTCGAAGTTAATATTCCCCAGCAACTAGACAAAGGAAACAAGAAACAGAAAGAACAAAAGAATGGGTAGACCTAGGCCTAGATCAAGCAGCAGAAACAGTATAATGAATTAGTAATAAGCACACAATGGTAAGGTGAAGGACAACAAGAATGAACTGGACATAAACACCGTGTCATGGAATTTAATTTGAAAGATATCATTCATAAAATAAGTAGCAATCGGCAGTACAGAACAGTCCAATGAATTAGTTACAAGCATAAAATGATAAGGTGAAAAATAAGAAGAATAAAATGGCCATAAACACCCTACATCATAGAATTCAATTTGAACAACAACAACAAAGCCCTATCCCACTAACTGAGATTAATTGAAAAATATCATTCACTAAATAAGCAGCACTCTGCTGTACAGAACTGATACCAGTAACATTGAATAGACCAGCTTTGCCACAACATGTAATTCCTGTTCTTTAAACTAGCCTTCCAGAACATGGCAATATAAATAACTCTATTCAGGGGAACAAATAAAAGGGCTTGCTAAAAAAATGAAAAGGTTATAGGTAGAAGATCAGATTTTGGAGACACAAGTTGCCATCAATTTATTTTACAGTGAACCACATGATAAAACCTGTGCAGTTACACACTAAGCAGTAGTCCCACTCAGTAAATATTAATTCTGTGATCACATAATACTTCCTCTATTTCAGAACTAGTCTTTTTAGACTTATCCTTTTATATCAAAATTCTAGAAATGCAAGGCATTAGTTTTAAAAAATTATATGAAATAAGAGAGGACTAAATAAGGGAATAGTAGTCAATGTATACATCAATTAATGAAGTTTTAATCTATCTACAACAACTTTTAAAATATAATAATAGTTTTGGACCGAAGGTAGCAAGTGCATAGTTTTAAAAACTGAAAAAAGAACCTAACTGAAGTGAAGTACCAAATAACATGTGATAATAATACCTTAACCAGCAGTGACTTTTTGCCTAGACCAGAGTCCACAATAACACCCATTGATTTCCTATCGCGGTCAAACTCAAGAGTAGCAATCCGCCGATCTTGCTCATTCCACCATTCGCAACAACCTACATTGAAATTTGAAGGCTGAGAAGGTCTGTAGCGTGTATTGAATCCAATAAAACTCCTTTTAAAGATTGTTCAAACATATTTCAAATGAGTCTGCAAACTATTGTCTTTGGTACATCACCAGAAATTATATTTAGACAAAAAAACATAATCAACATACGTAGCAAGGTACTTGTGCTTGCTGATCGTAAACCATCAGATTGAGGAAGGCCCATCTTCTCTACCAAAACCTGGAATTGGATCACCAAGAGAGTACAAAAAACTGTCAAACACCTTTAATGGCTAAAGCCAATGTGTTCATATAGATACATAGGTTAGCATGAAACAGCCAAGAGATTAAGAAAAAACTAACTTAAATACTTAATACAGCAAAGCTAGATCTCAAAGTCATTCAAAAATATTCTTGAGATATGTAAATTGTAAAAAAATACACGAGACATAAGCCACAAAGAATACAATAATTTACCTTCAGTGCTGCTTCAGTAGGCATTCCATGGGCTACAAACTTATGCTCTGACTGTGCGACTCCAGCATCATTACAGACAGCAGCTATTTTTGCAATCATCTGAAGATTAGCATCCAATCCACCTTTCGGCCAGTTCTCTATTTGACCGTCAGTTGGATTATAAGTAGTTCCATCCACCTTGAATGCTCGCAGAGTGTCTACATTATGGCCAATAGCAACAAGTTTCGTCACAGCCATTTGGTTGGTAGTCAATGTACCAGTTTTATCTGAACAAATCACAGTGGTACAACCCAGAGTTTCCACACTCGGTAGCTTCCTAACCAGGGCATTCTTCTGGGCCATCTTACGAGTACCAAGTGCAAGACAAGTAGTGATGACTGCAGGCAAACCTTCAGGAATAGCAGCCACAGCCAATGCCACAGCAATCTCAAAGTAATAGGTACACTTTTCAAATGAAAACCTGAAGTTCCTGGGCCAGCCATCCACATACTCCCATGTAAGGAAGTACTTAACATTGATAAGCCAAACCAAAATACATATCAATCCAATTATCATGGTTAGATTCTCCCCAAACTCATTCAGCTTCTTCTTCAACGGCGTATCCTCCTCACTCTGCGAGGCCTCATGTATCTGATTATGCACCTTCCCAATCTCGGTTTCCATGCCAGTCTGAGTAACCAAACAAATGCAATTCCCGTTAACAACGGTGGTCCCAGCAAAAACCATACACCTCTTGCCTTGAATATCAGCATCCTCAGCAACAGGCTTATTGGTTTTATTCACAGCTTCACTCTCCCCAGTCAAGGAACCCTGTTCCAATCGCAAAGTGGAGCTTATCAATTCCACAACACGCATATCCGCAGGAACCTTATCCCCAACCTTAAGCTCCACGATATCGCCGGGCACAAGATCCTTTGCAGGCAAACTAGGGATTTTCACGCCATCACGAATCACAACGGCGTGCTCCGATTGAATCTCTTTCAGAGCATCGAGCGCCTTCTCCGCATTGCTCTCTTGCCACACTCCAACAATTGCGTTAACAATCAATATCAGGAATATCACGAGAGGCTCCACGAAGGCCGTTATCTCCATCTCGCCGCCTTCATCACCGTCGTACCAAGCGAGGACGAAGGATATGATGGCGGCGGCGAGAAGAATGCGAACCAAGGTATCGTTGAACTGGTCGAGAATCAGCCTCCATATGGACTGTCCCTCGTGCTTCTCCAATTCGTTCAAACCATAGATCTTGCGGCGATTCTCAACCTCGTCATGATTCAAGCCAGTTTTGACACTCACCTTGAAGTGTTCCTCGCATTCACGAACGTCCCTGGCCCAGGCCTTGAAGATGTCAGGATCCGAAGTATCAGAACTCGTGTTCTCTTTTCTGCCATAATTTTGACCTCCTTTCCCCATTCAGATCTGGTCAAAAACAATTTCTCGATGAAAAAAAATTGTTTCCACCAGTCAATTCAATTCGCTAGAATTTACGAATCCACCGGTGCGGCGATTCACCGGAACCAATCGGAAACCCTAACAGCGAGTTGCGTACAAGCAAGGGACAACTACTTCGCGGGAGTACAAAACGACAGCGTGAGGATGGGGAAAAGGGTAAAACGAGATCGCGAAATAAAGGGAGTGAGAATTTAAAGAGCGCGTGGGTGGAGTGAGAGATGAGAAGTTGTTAGTGGTGGTGTGGTGGCGCTCTTGAGTGAGGGGAAGGGGCGAGATAAAAAAGGAAAAGCATGAAAGAGAAAAGAAAGGTTCTCTCAACAATTGAATGGTTCACGCATCGTGCAATGTGCTTGCCCAGTAAGCTTGTTAGTGCGTAGCTTATATCACTAACTAGGGATTATAGAGTTTAATACGAAATTTCGTGGTACGATCGTGGGAGATTAATCGTAGAATCTCCGATCTCGTCATCTTTATGGAAATTGAAAAGTTCTAACGATGACGTGGCGTTACTTGATTGGCCTGGGTCGTCTTTTCTGTTGCCACTTAAGCAGTTGCGTGTTGACGTAGCGTTTGCTTTAATTAACCCGTGACTGCTTATATGTTTTACCAGATGGTAATTTCATTGGCTATTACTTCTAATGTTATTATTATTAGAAAAATGTAAAAAAAATGCCTTTTATGTTATTTTTTAAATGTGTTAAATACACATTAGAAAATTGGGAATTGTTGCGGGCTTCCTGGAATGTTCCTTCTCACGCAAATCCATAAATATGGCCCACAAAGTCAACATTGCCTTAGTACAGGGTTGGTAGAATTTATTGACCAGAAAAAAAGGTTAGGTAGAAACCTTTTGTGTAGTATGTATTTTAAAATCAGATAATGAGAATACCAATTGGAATGAATATCTAACCATTGTAAAATCAAAAATAAACTCAAATATAACATCTTACATGATCATGATTTAGAAGATGTTTGGTACGATGGTTTTGCCAAAGAAACGAAGGTTTCGAGATGGAAATTAAAGGGTGTTTGATTTGTAGTTGAGAGAGTGAAATTAAGTTGAAATGAAAAATTTAAAGGTTGATATTAATTTTTTACGTCGTTCGAAACAAACAAAATTCAGTTGACGCTTAGGATTAAAAAGTAACTTTGATTTAACGGATAAAATCTCGGTTGGAGCATCACTCCAAACATGCTATAAGGCTGTTTGTTTCTCCGTTGCTTTTAATATAATAAAGTTTTTCAAAAGTGAAAAATTAATTCTACAGTTAAACAAAGTTTTGACTGTTTCAAATAGTGTAAATGATCAATATCGACCTTTAAATTTTTTCATTTCCCCAACTATGTTTCCCAACTACAAACTAAACATTTTTATCATCCTACGATCAAATGAAGTTTTGTTTATCTGAACGATATATAAAATCAATATCAACCTTTAAATTTTTTTATGTCCTCAACTCTGTTTCTCTAACTAACAAACATCTCCTTAATTAGTTTGATTGAACTCATCCAACCGATTTTAACATTAATGAAAAAAAGCAATTCATGTTTCTACTGTAGAAAGGTTCGAACTCTAGTATTAACATTTATTTTCTCTTTTTTTACTGTTATTCTAATTTTAAAAAAAAACTACTTTTGCGTTTTAAAATTCTTATAATTTTTTAAAATTTAAATTAGAGGTGTCTGCTTGTATTGTAGTGCCTTTGTAGTACTATTTTAATTGGTGTAGATAATAATATAGGTGTAAAAGGGGGCATTGGAAACGTCAATGACGGTCTTGACAATTCTACTGAGTGTACTTATCTCTCCTACTGTTAGGTAAAGTCAATTTATCATATAATTCACAAAAAAAAAACATAAAAAAATATCATACGGTTTTCTACATGAGAAATTATATTTGAATAACAAATTTGAGGCACATCTCAGGAGAGTGCTAGTGTAATAAATATGTGCTAATTTTACAATAAAGCTAACAATAAAAATTTCAAAGCACCAATGGAGCTCTTTCTGGTTGCTTTGTTATACTTATATATAGTTAGAGTGAAGAATGAAATGACGAGAAAGCTTAATAGATTCAATTTAATATATTGAGCGGGTATTCCGAACAATTAAAAAAGATTTTATAGTTATAAAGTTTTAACTATTTTAAATAACGTAAATACGGATTGTATGATACTCTTTTGTCGCGGTCAAAGCCGTTTGAGGACTTACTTTGGTAGCACTGGATTCCGAATTCCATTCCAGGCATATATATACTACCTTCATGATAGGGAATAAGGGATGAAATGAAAATTATATACATATATTCATACAATTTCTTTTTACATATATAATATAAAATGTACACAATTGACTATGGTTATATTTAACTTATTAATGGAGTTGAAATGGCTTACACACTACTAATAAATAGGAGTTAGTTGGAAAAGGGAACAAAACCAAAAATAAAAAAAAGCGGATGCGGGGTTAAGTTTTCGAAGGAGAAGAAAATGAAAGGAAAAAAGTTAAAAGAAATAAAAACACAAAAAAGATAATTTTTTTATAAGAAAAATAAAAAAGAAAGTTAATTTTTATTCAACTTTTTTTCGTTTTTTCAATTTAAAATACATCATTTTGTCTTCTCTCATCCAAACAAAGCCTTAAAGTCGTATTGGGTCGTCACAGTATAGATTGAAATGTCAGAAGTGGAACTTGAAAATTCACCGTTGAAAGTCTGAATTGTCAAAAAAGCAATCAAGTCTCATAAAAGCCGAACATGATTAGAAAACAATTTAATTGAGTAGCTGCATTGATAAATTTTTAGCATGAAGATTTTGGTTATAGATATAATTTTAAAATTCGTTAAAATACAAAATTTAAATATAAATATAATGGTACTTACCTTTAAACAAAAGGCGATATGATATATTATCCTTATCTTTAATAGGAAATTTAAAAATAATCACAATACCTTTAAACAAAAGACGATATGATATATTATCCTTATCTTTAATAGGAAATTTAAAAATAATCACAATACATGTTCAAAACCTTATATTTATATTTAAATTTTGTATAAAATTCAAAATTAAAATTAAAACACTAATATCCTTGGTTACTATAACTATATATTTGATTTAAGATAAAAAAAAATAGTAGCTTGATTTATGAATTCTTGGTTTATAATTATTTTTAATTTTAATCAATTATTTAAATATTCTATAAATTATTAATATTATGTATATATAGACACAAAAACACGGAGTAAAATTAATCATGAATAACATTAAATAATATTATAGTTGTGACACCTTAAATTTGATGAATAAACCAAAAAACACAATTTAGGATACAATTTTTTGTAACGTACATAGTTTGATATTTTGAGTATATCTAGAGATACATACTTCGTTTTAACATAAAACCAGATTTAAAACTTTGACAATTCATTTGTCGAAAACCTTTATAAAGACAAAAAAAAATATTAATTTTGTGTGGAGAAAACCTAAAACATGAAGCACTACTTCAATTGGCTTTCTCTTTAAGAAGCAATCTAGGCCTTAAGCCCTTTAGTCAGCTTGTTGCTGACCCCGGTGTTCAAAAATCTCAACAAATCTGATGAACATTGTCGTCGTAGCATCAACATTGCCTAATTTACAATCAAAGTGACATTTTAGATAAATTCCAAGGAAGGAGGTATTGCATGCAACTAGGCTTATCAAGTAATGTATTATCTCATCGTCACAATAATCTCCTTATCACCTACATAACATATTATACTACTAGTTATATATTAACCATGGTGAGTATACCTTTGGTCGTGGTCTTTTGATACTTGCCTTAATACCATTTAAAATGTGACACCTTAAATTTACAGAATAAACCAAAAAAAAACATATAATTTAGGATACATTTTTGTATCATACATGGTTTGGTTTTGAGTATATCTAGAGCTATAGACCTCTTTTTAACATGAGATTGATTTTAAAACTTCGAAAACTCGGTTACCTAAAACTTTTATGACCACAAGAGCATCGATTTTATATGGAGAAAACCTAACAAAATGAAACATTACACTAACTTACAAGAGAGTTTTACAACAAAAATAAACTTGAACATTTTGTGCATAACTTGAGCTACAAAAATCATTTTTAGGTGAAACAATTCTAAATTTCAACAACTCAAGCATATAACACTTTCATGAAGATAAGTCCCAATGCAGCAAATAATAGACTGACTTACGGTGAATCTTTCTGCAATAACTGATTTTAAAAATTTACGCATAACTTGAGCTACAGGGATCACTTGTAGGTGAACCAGTTTATAAATTTTAACAACTCAATTATTTAAAAATTTCATGAATACAATAAACACTTGTTTTTCCTAGATAAGTTCTAGTACAACAAATAACATACTAGCAATATTCAAGTAGAATGAAACTTATGTATTTTACGCATATCTTGAGCTACAATTACCATTTTTAGGTTAAACTAGTTTCTAAATTTCAACTATTTAATTTTCTAAAACTTTCATAAAGACAAGAAACACTTATTTTTCCTAGATAAGTCCCAGTGCAGCAAATAACATGCTGACTCGCAGTGACTGTTTCAACGGGACTAAACTTGAGTATTTTACATATAACTTGAGCAACACATATCACTTTTAGGTGAAACTTGTTTCTAAATTTCAACAACTCAATTTTCTAAAAAATTTTGGAAGCCAAGAAACAGTGTTTCTTCCTAGATAAGCCCTAGTGCGGCAAATAACAGACAAAGAGATAAATGGTTACGCGTCTGGGTGCACAAATTGGATGGTGAAATTCTGCTAGATTCCTTTGCACTTTTTCCCACCTCGTCGTTATCCAAATCCTTCCAAATTTAAACACAACACCTATATGCCATGATCTAGCTAGTAGTCCAAGTCTCATGCAAATACCTTTCCAATTGGCTTTCACGTGTGTCAAAATATTTAGGTCAAAAACACCAATTTGAAAGCCATGTGAAATTCAAATTGGCAAGCCTTAGCACCAAAAACTTCCCACATATACCCTGATATGCCTAATTGAGACTTGGCTACCATTCCATCAAGTAATTTCATCAACATCCACATTAATTTATGAAATCTCACATATTACACACATTTCAATCTTGACATGTTAAACTTATTTAACTACATCTTATGCATTTAACATAATCCAACATCAATCAACACATCAAAATAGTTCCTACCTATATAATTCATGTCAATGCAAGTTCAACGTCATAAAGCCATCTTCAAAGGTATAAGATATCATCAAGAGAAGAGTAAAATGTATAAGTAATAAGTAAAGGGGAGGACCATTGCGGCTTAAATGGACCTCACCGGTGACATGTGGCGTAACCCCCACATTACGCACCCTTCAAATGCGTAATGTTGGTCTGCCACTCTACATTATGCAGTATGCAGGATGCAGGTCCCAAGGTTTGTCGTTGCTCTGCCATTATGTTTTTTGCGCAGACGTAACATGCAAAGGTTATGGCTTGTGAGGCTAAGTAACATGTAGACTTGTACATGTGGCCAACATGCAAGGGTTATGGTTTCAAGAAATGCGTAATGCATGTATTTCGTATCATGCAAGTACATAATATGTTTACGTATTTTGAAGTCACGTAACATAAATGTTGAAATGACATAAAGTACCTCAAACGTAAAATTATTTTTAAAACAACCCCATTTGAATAATTATTTTCCAAAACTATACCAAAGTGTTCAAAAACCCATGCTCATTATAATTTGTTACAATCCATGACTACCCACACTTAACAAGGTGAAAAATATATATAAAATAATTAAAATTAACAACTAAAAAATAATATACATAGAAAATGAATTATCCTTAATAATAATAAACAAAAATTAATTAACTTACTATTTTTAAGAAATAAAAAAATATTAAATATAAACAAAGAACAAAAAATAATATGTCAAAATAAAAAGTTTTAAACACAACAATACCAACTCAAACAACTTATGTGTAGTGTTTTGTTTTTAAATGAGGGAATCAACCTAATATAAAATAAATAATTTAAATAACCCGACAAATTAATCCCTCCAGTAAAAACTCACTAGATTGACGGGTAGTGCCACAATTTTTTGACGGGTCGTTTAAGCAACTATTTTCCACATTAGTGAACTCTAATTAGAAAGTTAATAACTGATTCTTAAAATTTGAAACCCAAAAAGCATCATTGTTTGAAACTTACTATCGTGATCTTTAAAATTTAATTCAAAAATCAGATTAATAATCTTTTTGATGAAAGTTCTCAAACAAAATCCAATCAAATGATAACCTAAAATTTTAATTATAATATGATCTCCTAAACCTTTCCAAACACGCACTCAAAGTCTATAAATTTTTATATTTTTTTGTCATTGCTGATTGTGCTCTCTGCTTGATAAAAAAAAATGATGAAACGCTTGGTGGATATCTTTTGTTTCCACTTTTTTGAAGTTTAATTTTCTACTATTGTGTCATTAGCTGCTTGCACAAGACGATAATTAATGTGATCTTGTCTCTTCTAATGTTCACTTTCAGGTTGCGTTCCGTAACAAATTAAGGTAATATTATGAGTTATGATTTTCCTTTTCTTTTTAATTATTGTCTCAGGAGAGGTAATCTTGTGAGTTGTGAATTGAATGAATGGTATCCTCTCCAATTTCTATGATTGCCAGAGAATGATGTTTTGAACAAAGAAACGTTAGTTACTTAAGTTAGAAGAAATATGAATATGCATGAACAAATTCTATTATCGGATTTTATTCACAATTCCAACTGTTGATTTTTTTTTTTAAAGAGGAAATGGTATATATTAAAACATACATCATGAATCAAGAAAGATTAACATGCATTTGGGTAAACATTACTTAGAGTTATCCTTGGTGTTAAAAAATATATTTGGTTTTTTTTTTTTATCTATTTGGTTTAACAATTTGTTATGAGTGAGTGTGTGGGTTGGATTGGATTACCCTCTTTCACCTTTTAGATGCTACCACATAATCTTAGGATTTTTCATCTATCAACGTCTTTGCTTTGGTCTTTTAATAAACATTTTCATAACCAAAACCCTATATTGGGTAGCAACATAAATTTGTAATCCTTACAAAACCTACTATTACTATTCTTTATCAAAAGGAAATCAATATATGTTCTAAAGGTTTCACTCTTATATGTAATTAAATGTTCCCCACATTTCTTAAAACAAATATTGATAATCTTGAGATTGTAAGTTAAAACAAAATCAAGGATAAATTGTCTTTTTTCATTAAGGTTCCCAAAACTATAACCATCATAAGTTTCCACGTTGATTAGCCTATTTCTCCATATGACCATTAAGATCATATCTAATGAAAACTTTCTCGTTTTGTGGAATGCATATGCGCTTATAATATGGATGATTTCTCTACCAATAATCATTTCTAAGGGCAGGATTTTATCTTTGATCTTTTTTACTTCTAATACATTATTTTTCCATTCCTTATCCAAAATGATATCCACCCTATTCTTATTCCTTACCTTCCGTATATACAAAAAGTTAAAACTTAACATGAGCTCTTTGGCCTTCTCCCTAATCCATTTGGTCTTGAAGACATAAGATATTAATTTATTTTTTGTAAACTAGTGTTTACAACCTCCATAGATTTCTGACATTGACCCAATGTTTTGTGTCAAACCGAAACTTGTTTTCTTGGACTAACTTTTTTCTCTGCATTCGTCCATAAAAATGCAAGAACCCTTACTTATTTAACACTGTATCTGAGTGACGATGTAATGATTCTAGCTCATTTGACACTATACTTGAGTCATACAAAACATTGCTTCTAGACAATGATTAACACTAAAAGAAATTGATAATTTACGTTGGCTATGGAGATCTAATATAATCTTTCTCTTTTATCCGAGTTTAAAATCGACTATGACAAAATTGTGCTCAACAGAAAAAGAAACAAAATAAAAAAAAAATTCAAACAATCCTAAAGAACCAAAGGAAAATAAGAGTGATCCAGACGAGATGTCTTCTTCTATCTATTTGCAATAGAAATAAATGAGAGATCACGTGTCACTTTGGGATATATCCAGATTTTTCAAGTTGTCCTTCGCTGTCACGGAACACAACCCTAAAACATCACCTCTAATAGAAGCATCCACGTTCATTTTTAACATAATCAAAATGATGGAAAAGTCCAAGCATTTTTAGTTGAAGAAGAAGCACGTGACTTTGTACCCATCCCTAGAAGATATGATGAAGCATGGAGCAAAAGTTTTCTGCGGGTCCCATAACACACCATATGTGTAGAGGAAACAAACATCTTGTCCCAAATCCAAAATTGAGGACATCCGTTGAGGAAATTCAACAAGTTACCCACCAGATTATGAAAATAGAAAAATTTAAGATTTATTTTGTTTTTAGTCGAGGAAATAAAGTTATAAAAATAAAAAATTTAATTGTTAATTTTTATGTTGTTTGAGATAGTCAAACTTATGTTTAACTGTAAGATTTATTTTTAGGGTTTGACCAAAACTAAACACAAAGGTTGTTATTGATCCTTCACGTTATTCAAGTCAATCAAAATTTTATTTAACTGTAGGATTTTTTTATTGTTCAACCAACCCCACACTTAACTAAACAAAGTAGAAGAAATCACATTAAGACCCAAATCTAAAAGAACACAAGATGGGCTTAACATGTTCACAAAGAAAGAACATATGGATGATGGATCCACTCTCACTTTCACACTCATGAGCTGCTCGCCATGCAAATTCTCTATAACATATTCCAAATGTGAACAAGGTATTCTTGTAATTCTTATTTTTCATGCATATTGGCCCAATTGAAAGGGAGAAACATGTAATAACTTGATTTGTGTGTTTCTTTCCCCCTAATGAGGTTCGGCTAGAAGAAGTCTAATAGCGCACCTAACAACATTTAATCAACCATTTTATTTAATTTTTCTTAATATTAGAATTTCAACCCAAACACAGAACTGAAGCAACTTGGTTTAGCAAACTTTTTTTCGCTCTTTCAATGGACGTTAGGAATCAATAATAATATACAAAACAGGCACTAAGTGAATAATAAAATGGTAAAAAAATAATGAAAAAAGGCTTGTTTAATTTTTTTAGAGATAAAAAACATGCTTGAAAAAAAGAAACCCAAGTAATGGTTTAGCCTTTTAAACAATAAGGTAATTTTTTTTATCTGATTCAGTGTGCATATTGACCCCTAGAGACAAGTGACACCGGTTATAGTAAAATATTTATAAATGATAAGTCTAATTAAGAATTGGATGAAATACCTCAAAATCAAACAGCGGTACAAATTTGAGAACCTGACCCCGGTTGGGAAAATTGACGCCCGAATCAGAGTCAAACGCAAGTTGACAATTTGCTCCTAGGATTGTAACACTGTTATTGTCAGCGGATCAAATCACAAGTTGCATTTTGGGAAGTTCTATAAATAGAAATCATTAATTAATTAATTTAACTACCCTCTGTAATCTTTTTATTTCTCTGTTATTCTCATACTGACTTAAGTATTGGAGTCTCTTTTGTAGATATACCCCCTATGTGTCTCATCCACTCCAAATCAGAATTAACTGAGACAAGTTTAGAGTTGAAGAACATAGAATTACCATTAATTCTGTGTTTACAATACCAAACTCTCACTAAAATAAAACTTTACACCCTAAACTCAAGATAAAACAATATCTATATCGGTTTTAAAGATGAACAGATGTTAAATTCTTGTACTAACTCACGCTACAGAATCCGGATCCTTAATGAAGATATGCATCGTAAAAAGGCAATTAATATATATGCATTGACAATGACCCCATTAAGAAGAAATAAAAACTCCACAAAATAGTCTTATATTATAGAAAGTACTAATTAAACTAAACTGTAATAATTAACTTTTATTCCGGCTCTCATTCTTTCTGTCTTAAACCTGTGATCCATATATTCCATCTCTTGGCAATTTCGTGCAGAAAATGCTATTTATTTTAATAATAACGAATAAGAACAATGGAGTCACGTCATGAATACCACAGAGAGCCAGCAGAAGAGAAAATGAAAATGAAAGACGATTCTCCCTCTTGACAGCGTATCGTTCCCTCAAAATTACTTTAACAAAATTGAATTGGTTCGATAATCAATTATATTATAAATCAGTTAAATGATGTTCCAAATCAATTTTTTAAAATTATTAATTTAATCATGATTAAATTTCAGTTTAATCATAATTTATTTGATCCGGTGTATTCACCAATTTATTAACGAATCCAATTTTAAAATTATCCCGCAAAACCCCATTTAAAAAAACACATCATTCATAGTGCGTCTAATTAGTAATTTGCAGTCCCCAACATGAAGAAAACTTAGTGATTGCAAATCATCACACATCATATCATAACATGACACTATAATAAATCCTCCTTTCTTTTCCCCCACACCCTTTTCTTCCAATCTAAGCTTTCCCTTTCCTTTTATAAATATTATTCACAATTTATAACCCTAGAGATAGAGGTGGTGGGAGAAAAAAAGAGAAGATGAACTCTGTCTGCATATCAAACTGCATCAACGACGCACGTGTTCCGGTGAGGGCGACGTACGTGAACCTCTACAAGTGGCCGGAATCAGATGCTGAGTTTGTGAGGTCAGTGAGCTGCAACAGAGAAAAGGGTACCCAGATGTACGGTCACCCCAGGGTGGTGGACAGCATCTCCTGCAGGCAGATGTACCTTAGAAGCTACACCTTCTCAAGGGAAGAAGAGCACGTGCCTGAGAACACCCACACGTGTTTCGGGAGGGTTAAGGTGAAGAACAAGAACAAGAACAAAAATAGTGTAGAAAACGGGAAAAAGAAAAACAAATGCTTGGTTTGGAGTAAGGCCAAGGAGGTCTCATGTTCTGCTCTGTCTAGGATTTTCCGAAGCCTCTTGTCCTGCTCCGCTAGTGTAGATGTTGTCGACGACAAATATTGATTTTTTTTATTTATATATACTAAGGTTTGAACTTTCAACTTAATTTCAACTGCTTTTTTTCCTTTTGTTTTAAATAATTTTTATATATATATTCCACCATTATTTATAATCCAATGTGGTTTTTGTTTATAAGCCCTTTTGTATAAGAGTGTGAAATTAATGTTAATGCAAGTGATGCAGAGGATGGTATATATGATTATCGCATTAAATGTTTCATGCTGTAATTCTAAAACTTATGAAAATCTTGAACAGTATAAGCGAAACATGTTAAGAATTACATCTTGAAATTTGTTTTAACGCTTTGGGACAGAGAAATATTAATTTAGGTTGAATACTCAAATTTATGAGTTTTAAATTTAATATCTGATCCAATTATAATTAGTTATTGATTAAAATAGATCAATTTTAATTTAAATATTAAAAAAATTCAATATAAAAAAATTCCAATCCAATTTAGTTTGATTGAATTAAATAATCGGGTTAAATAGATAATCTAATTCACATTAATAACTATGTTTGAAGCACAAATAATAAAAAAGTATAATATTATTGTAAACAAACCAAATAACTTAAATAAGATGTATTTGAAATGATTTTAATTTTTCAATTTTAAAATATTAAAAGTTTAAGTTTTTCTTAAAAGAAAATTTGTGAACTTTATACAAATTTTAAACTACTAATATACTTGAATAAAAAAAAAAGAAGAAACTATAATAACAATAACCACAATAGTATTTGCGGCCGCAGTAATATTTACAATAATAATAATAAATGAAACTAGTAATAAAGATAACATTCAATCAAACTTTCATTTTAATATAATTATTCTACCATAAATATCCAACTGAGTAATTTTAAATCTTAATTAATTAGTAAAATAATATAAAGAAATTTTTTTGTCTTGTAATATGTAACCTTTCATATACACATTTCACGCGGGTTTAAAGACCACTACATTTTCGGTTCATTCAAGAGTCAACAAATAAAATTTTAACGACAAATAAAATTTTAATATATATATATATACACACACATCAACTAATTTAACCACTATCTTCACCACACATTTTTTTATTAAATAATTTTTAAAACTTTTTATTAATAGAAGTCAAAGAAAATGTCAACAAAACTTAAAACAAGTCCCCTTTATGCTTAATTACTGGTTTAGAGTCTCTCACCATTGACCTTTAACACTTGAATTATTTATCAATTATTTTTACAAAACATAAATATAAATTAACGGAAATAATAAAAAAGAAATAAATAAATAATTTAGTTTCAACCATGTTGAGAGAAGATTCTTTCATTTAAAATGTTTCTTATATTTGTTATGAACACTTTCAATTTAAATTAGACATCGTTTGGATGAGTTATGATTTTTATTGGCTTAATTAAACTTTTCAAGGATCAAAAACTTAACTAAGTTTTTTATTTTAAAACTAAAATTGAAAATAAAAGTCGTTTGAATGAAATAAATTTAATTATTTTTAAAATATTTCAAAATCATAAAAAAATATTTTTGATTTTTTAGTTTTGAGTTTTTAAATTATTCTTCTAATTTTAAAAAAAATAAAAGCTTCTAAATTTCACATCGAACAGGCCTTACTTTTTAAGGATTTTATAAAATTTGACGATGCATATAATAAGCAGAAGTAAATTCGTTGTTTACTCTCTTTTTATCCCTTTCATCATTTCCTTATTCTTTACAATATGTGAACATTCAAACATAATACATATTTCTAATTATTTACAAAATAAGTTGTAAGATAAATTTTCAAGCTAAGATCGTCATTAAGTACAATTTTATAATTTTCATTTTATATCTGAAAATCTTAACGTCACATATAAAACTTAGAATTCAAGTTTTCAACTATGCTGGGCTTAAGCAGCTTGATCCCATCACTAATTTTTCTGTTTTCTTGTTTCACTTTTATTTGATTGGGAAAGTAATATTATAATTTAACAAGAGGGTAGGAAGTTGTGAAGGCTTATTCTCTTTTGATTCATGAATAAATAAAATGAATGCTGAATATTTTGGACGGTGCTTAAGTACTTGAGTTAAATCTAACAATGGGATTAGTCTTTCCGAAAGGTGATAAATTGCGATTCAATAATCTTATGTGAATACACGAAGAATTAATATATTATTTAATATGTCATTCGAGATATTTGATTTCATCAACCCAAAAATAGATCTTACGGTCAAATGGATTTTTGATTATCTCAAACGATGTAAATGATCAATATTTTTATAACTATGAAAACTAAACAAAACCTAAAAGTTTATTTATAACTAAACTCATTAAAAATATATCCAACTAAAAAGCAAAGCATCTATTAGTTAAAAGTATACGAAGTTAAAGGAAAGGCCATGGATAGAGTTTGGTAGAGGATATGATTACATACATTCATGTCGAATTTTCACGCCCATTCTGGGATCATATATTATATTTGCCTTACTTGAAATGAAGGAGGATGATGATTACCTGTAAATCTTATGATTTTCTTTCGTGCATTTAACACTTGACCAAACATCTTTTTTGGGTGCCATAGAATAGAAGCTGGTAGTCTAGTATTATTATTATTTTAACACGAGGGTTTCTTCTTTATTCTTTCTGTTTGTATACGTTATGCTCAGAAAATTACTCTGAAATTTAATGCCAAGTTGCTAATTAACAGTATCAAATGATAGCCAGCACCTGCTACTCAAATATAACATTAGTTATTAGGAATAAAATATCATGTTAAAATATATTACTTGTAGGTATAAATGAAAGATTATTTATAAGAGTGAAAAATTAGTTCTTTTTTAAAGAGTGTGGATGGAAGACTCTATGGAAGTTTATTCACATTATGTTTATATATGATCTTGTTTAAATTATAAAAAGCACAGGCCCATATGAACTTTCTTTTTTATAATCAAAATTTGTTTTAAATTTTTAACCATGACGTTCTTGACTCATAGTTGGTTCAATAGAAAGGGACAGAGCCACACAGTTTTCAATTTAACCAGATTAACCACTGTATGATCATAAAATTATAGGCAACATCTAATTCTTTTTATCAAAAGATAAAAACAGTCTCACTTCAAATTTTCACTTGCCTACAATTTCATCCTCATTTTTTATAAGAGTGAAAATTTGGGTTTTCTTTTAAAATTCACATTGAGTATTACTTAAAGCTGATAATTTAGGTGACGGCCCTTAAACGGGCTGAGCTTTATCGGGTTGTGAGCTATTTAGGGTCAGACCAAAAAAAGCCTGCATAAATTCGGGTTTTAAAATTCAAGGTCCTAGCTTGGCCCTCTAAAGGTTATGGCCTTGATCGACTGGCCTATTTTTTTTAAAAAAAAAAATTGACTTATAAAAAATTGAATTGTAAAAACTAAACCAATTTAGTAGAATTTTTCTAAAATTACATTTGTAAAAAATTTTGTGCTATTGGAAATCATTAACCGTTTCTAGACAAACAATGCTATAAAATCAATAACTTTTCTTGTAAAAAACATGTTTGTTTTTGTATTACAATTGAAAATTGAAATGAGTAAAGCATTAACTAATGACACAGGCCCAACCCCTAAAAAAATTTGAGTTCCCTCCCAAATCCCCAACAATTTTTTTTATCAAAGGCCTTGGGCCGCTCAGGCCTGTGTGGGCTAGCCTGTACTCAAGCCGTTTTTTTAGGGTTTTTTTAATTATTAACTTTAAATTTATTTTTAAGGTATGTGCATTACTTTTTTGACAACTGACTTGAGTCCACCCATGTGACATCAACATGAATGTTTTGGTTCATAAAATTGACTAACAAGCCAAATTTGTGAAGGACAATGGGTACATGAAGACCTAATAAACTGGTCTTCTAAATATGAAAAAGACCGAGACTATGTGGAAATTAATAACCTCAAAATTCATGTTGCTGGAGAAAATAAGTAAGATTTTGCTATTCTTTCTCCACTGATCTTGGACAGAGTGTCATATCCTATGATCACAATATTTATGTATATACGGGATTTGTTTTTTCGAAGATTAGTTTGAAATTTTCCCTGAATAATTTTGGAAGCACTTCAACTTCATTTTGACTATTATGTTGTTTTTTCAATATGCAAGAGTCTTAGGACAAGGCAATTCCAATGGGGGTTCAAGTTATGTCAACCTCTGATGTCAATGCATTGTTGTGAATTTTGAGTCCTGCACTGAATCTATCAAAATGGATGGTGTGTCCTTTAAACATGCTTATCTAAAGACAATGGTGGGGGAAAATCATCCATTGTTTTAAGAGAACATGAATGGATCCTGATGTTTCTATACTAGCTAGACAATAAGTACTTGCTTATTCTATTGAGGATTTAGACCTTTGGCTGAGGTCGCTAAAAGTAATGAAGGACTAGGCAAAATTGATTGACTTTGTTAGGATTGTCTTTTTTGCTTTGTCAGTATCTAATTTTTATATTAATTACTAAAGAAATTAACAGACAACTATCATTTAAACATTATAGAACCTTGGGACATTCAATGCCTTCCTTATAACCATGAAATCCAACTTCAAGACTTTTAAAAGTTACAATGGTGAAAACAAAGACACAGATAATATCATCACTTCAAACTACACAGATAATATAAAGAAAGAAAACCCTATAACGAATGTGGTCTCAAAAACTTGTCTACAACGAATGCATAAGTAATATCATCACTTCAAACTACAGGAAGATTCTGATACATCTGTCTCCTTTGTTAGATGCAAATATTTACATAGTCCTACCAATTAATATAATGTTATTTCTTAAAAGCGTGAAATAGAAGATGCTTAGTTTGCAGTTGGGAAGTTGGAAAAATAAAAAAATTTAAAAGTTGATATTAATTTTTCACATCGTTCAAAATAGTCAAAACTCTGTTTAACCGGTAGAATTAAACTTTTGCTTCACCCCACCTCCGTTAAGTTAAACTCACCGATGCACCAAAGCATTCAATAAACAGAGTTGGATACTTGGATAGAAGCAAGACATTCTTTTTTCTCAAAGTAACAGATACAACACTTAACAAATGAGAAAAACGCAAAAGTAAAAAATAGCAAGAAACAAAAACATTAATTAATTTCATACAATATATTCCTATTTTATGTATCTTCTCATCACTTTCAAATGATTTGTTTTCCTCATCTTTTACAGCTACAAAAAGAAAAAAAATAGAACACATTATTCTAAACAAAAGCTGATTATAGAGGAAAAATTAGAGCAACCAATACTTCCTCATTTTAAGGAAAAAATACCAACTAAATCAAGCAAAACACATACTTTAATCTTTTCTTATTTTTAAAAGTTACTCATTACGACAATTATTTATAATATAAAATTGACATCTAACAACATTCTTTCTAGCATTTCACTATCTGTTGAGAAACTTAATTTAACTTATATTGTAAATACCTATTGCATTTTGTGGCCATGGATACTAAAATTGAATAATTTGAAAATACAGTTTCAAATATCAAATTGTATCTGTTTTGGATTTAAGTCCTTACATTAAAAAAATCCACAAGAGTGTTATATATAATCAATTTGTCTTGGGATCAACCTACAAAATTTCATTCCTCAAAATAGTTCATGATGTTAGGGATAGTTTTGGGAGCTTGTCTAGGCGTAGTTTTGATGTTAGATTTACTAGTCTATCATAGAGAAAAATCTCAAGGATCAGTACAAGATTTGCATGACCAATCTTTGGTTATTCAGCATAGTCTTTGGGTGAGTTTGCCCTATTTGATATCTTTAGTTGGCTATAGGAGAGTGGGAATACATAACTGGCTCAATAGCGTGTTGTAGTTTGTTAGTTTTGGAGGAGTATGTATAAAGAAATTTTCAAGAGCATAGAATTTTGTAGTGAACTTACATTCCTTGTATCTTTGAACTAGTTAACATATCTTTTCATTTCAATGTTCTTGTTCTTGTTAATTAGAGGACCCAATTAAAATATATCGATATCATAGAAAATTTGTTAAAAACTTTTTAAAAACAAAAAGGGCCTAGTTGAAACAAAAAATATAAGTTAGAAGACCTAACTAAAATTAAATATATAAGTTAACATATCACTTAAATAGACACTTGTAAATGTCGCGTAAGCATTCCATTAATGGAGTTGGATGAAGCCTAACATATGAGACTTATGTGAAACTATTTTAAAACATATGGAGACCTGACAAAAAAAAAAAACTTAGAAGTCTGAAGTGAAACAAATACAAAACAGAGATTGAAATATGTATTTAGTCTTGATTTTAATTATATTTTTTAGAGACACAAATAGCTAAAATAGTTAATATTATATTTCTTTCATATTAATATTTAAAATTTCCAAAAATGATCAATAATTATTTGTCTTTTTTAAAAGATAACACGAGTAAAAATGTGAGCACCAAACTTAATTTACGTTTTAACTTAATTATACATCATTGACATTGAACTTAAATTCCCCATTATATACCTAATCAATTTTTATAGTTGGGTGTCGAAATTTCATTCGTTAATTACAGTTATTGACTTAAGAAGTCAAAGATTTGTTTACTTGTAAGGTGGTGTTGGGTGACTAAAGGGTATAAAATAGGTCTAATTTATTGGGTTGGTATCTTAAACACTAATATTGATAGACCGAATAAAACAAATATATTCATTACCTACTACATCCTGATATGTCTAACATGTCAATTCGTATATTATAAAGACAAACTAAACTTTATTTTTTTTCTTTTATAATTGAGATAGACAAGTCAACCCATCATTAATGTATAATTTATTTTTTATTATTTTTAAAGTATGTTTCTTACTTTTTAATGTTGATAGGTTGAACTGTTAATTTGTGATGGGATGAGGTGGGGCAAAATTTTTAACCCACCCCTTCTTAACAGGTAAACTAGTTCACTTTACTAGCCCTAAGATGATTTTGTTTCCTGAACTTGCTTCTATTCTAATAAAACACAAACCTTGAGAACTGTTCACCCTTGAACAATTATAGTTGTAAATCAAAATTTTGTTGTATTTTAATGTTTGGTGAAAGAGATAAAATTTGAAGGAAGTTATTAATTAGAAAAAATTCCACAACTTACTTTTAAAATCAACGGATCTTATGTGTATTTTTTTTTGGATACAAAGGGCAAAAAAACAATCAACCAAAATCACTTACAGCTACCATAACATGAGAAGCATCAAATAAAAGCAAAAGATAAGTAAGAAGGTGAAACATTAAATTAAGTAAATTAACTCTCCAGGTTATGACCATGGTTAATAAAAACATCAACAAGTGAATTCCCCCTAAGAGAGTATGAAACCATATAACTCTTATCACTCACATTATATCTTATAATTTGATCCATTATTATATCCAATAATTTCAATCCATCATCACTATAAATTATGTAAAACATGCATACATGTGAAATATAAGAAAGCAAATTTACACAATATTTAAAGAACAATTATGCACTAATAATGAAAATACAAAAACTTTTATTTTTAAAAAATTAAAAAATATTTTATTAAGACATTATCACTTCAATGATTATTTGGAAACATATTTCATATAGTATTAATTATTAACCATAAATTTAAAAAAACAAAAGTCTCACTTTATGTAACACCCCCTTATATACACGAGATAAAAAAAAACTTTTTAGAAAGATATACATATTTATCACTCTTTATCTCGTGTATACAAGGACGTATATACATCTGATTTCTTTTGAATATTGAAGAAAAAAAAATTGTCTTTCAATATTTGTCCATAATGACAAAATAATTTATAGAAATCATAAGTGATAAATCATTACAATATTATATCCGAATGAAAGAGTTTATCAAAGTTTAACCTTTACCTTGTTACAATTATCTACTTGATATTGTAATAAGGCAAAATAAAATTAAACTATACCTCTACTACAAATGTGAACAAACATTTCCTAGTCCTTGAACCATCGAGTTTTTGAATCCTACTCTTGTCATATCTCTTCATCTAATCGATTGAGGATGAGACCACTTTATCCTCTTGTAATTACATATTCTTCCATCTTGGACTGCTAGCTATATATCATATAACATATATTTTGGACACAAAAATTCAAACAAGAAGGAGTGAGAAACAAAATATAATATATTACAGATAAGACATAAGCATAAGGGTTTTCACAAACTAATATAGTAATATCAGTCATATTCTTATATACAATCAATTATGAGTATAGGGTTTCCACATACATAACACTTATATTTTCCTTCATAACCATCCATATAGAATGACACAATCACATGAATGTTATGTAATGCTTATGCTACTATCTCATTCAGTTTATGCATGTGGGCCCTTAAAGTTTTAGTTTGCACTGGGCCAACCAGGAGTTTACACTGTTTCATAAATTCTGGATAATAATAACATAAATGCCTTCATGGCATATGAACAGCTCAACTGGCGTGGAAACACTTAGAGACTAGTTAGACTGAGAAAGTTTTTATTGTGAAAGTACCCAACACCAGGGAGCGACCCCAGGTCACCTGAAGCACCCTTTCACACTCTCTCATCCCAAGGCTCGCAATTAAGCCTCCTCTAATGTATCCTCGGTTTCTATAATCCGTCCCCAAGCAATATCACATCTCATTTCTCTTTAATGATTCATGATGCATGAACTACTCGTATATTTAGTTGGTTAAGACTTTTAGAAACTCAATTATTAAATACCATAAAGGTTCACAAAATCATCACAATAAACTGTACATTTCCATAAGTTCTTCTTTGAACTTTTGTTATACTGAAATAATTTAGTACAGTCTTCAAATTCAGATCTTACCAAAATTGAGTTTCCAAGCCTTAAATATCTCAAAGCTTTCTCTTAAAAATCTTCATATATTTACATAATCTTTCTCAATTTGAATCTTAACTAGATTGAGTTTTTGAAATCTCCACAAAATATTCTTTAGTTATTTCGTTGGGGAAAACCAAAATAATTTACTTTAAACTTCTAATTTCTAAAGAAAATAATTTAAAATCATTAACTAAGAATACTTAAAACTATAAAAATTTTCTTTAATTCAAGAATTTATTATCTCAACCTCTGATTTTCATAAAATAGCTTCTTTCTAATACTAGATTTTATTATAGAGATTAAAAATAAAGTTAATAAAAATTATTTATAAGAAGAAATAAAAGACTAAAATAATCACAAAATACTTTCTCTTGGAATAAAAATTTAAAGAGTAAGGTAAGAAAATTCTTACTGAGTTTTAACTTTCCGTCATGCTTGCTATATGCTCAAACTTCATATCACAAGATCATCAATCATTCATCAACCATAATCAAGTATAGTAATCTCATCAATCACAATCAAATATCATCAATCATAATTGCATATTATTAATCACAGTCTAATATTATAAATCACAATATCATTAATCGAAATCAAATATAATTAATTATAATCAAGTCAAATCAACTAAATATCGCTTATAAATATAATTCAAATTTTTAATGGTTATTTAAATTAGTAGATTTGATTTTGAGTCCTTATAGTCCATTCCTCGCACAGGTCTATATAAGTCCATGTATCCAGTCTTCGCATAGGTATAGTTCAGTCTAGACAGGTCATAATAGTCCAAGTCCTTGCATAGGTTTAGTTCGATCCATATAGGATATAAAAATCCAAGTCCTTGCATAGGTTTAGTTCAGTCCGTATAAGTTATAATAATTCAGATCTATGTATAGATATTTCAGAATAAGTTACACAATATATTAAATTTATTATAAATTTTAAGTTGAGAAGTTATTACTTTAAAATAATAATATTATTAAATTTAAAAGGAGTAGGGGACTCCTCCCTTTATTCTTATGTCTTTCATATTATATTCTTATCTCCCTCCCCCTTACCTCTTGTATACCGATTCGTTATTGAAAATCCATGCGCGTCTCGTCTCCGAGTTCTAAAACATACCAATTTCATTTTAATATAATTACAAGATGAAAATCAAGATTACAACTTAAAATAAAAAATGGTAAATTTTGAATAGTGAATAGTGAATAGTGAATAGTGAATAGTAAATCGTGAATAGTAACAGTAAACAGTAAAACGTGAATAGTAACAGTAAATAGTAAAACGTGAATAGTAACAGTAAATAGTAATCGTGAATAGTAATGGTAAATAGTAACAGTAAATAGTAATTTACTATTTGAATAGTAATTTACTATTGAAATAGTGTTTACTATGCAGAATAGTAACTTAAAATAATATTATTTCCAGTATAATAACAGATTTCTAAAAACGATATAAAAATAACCCAAGAAATATAAAAGAGAAGTATTCTTACCTTAGGATTTTGGCAGAACCTTCTCTCCAAAAACTTTTCTTCTCTCTCTCACTTTCACCACTATCTCACTAGCACTACTATATTAAGAAAACTTAATCTGAAATTGTGAATTCTAAAGAAGAAATCCTTCGGTATTTATAGGAAAAAAATTTACTATGCATTCCATTATTTTAATATAAAAGTACTATGCATTTTTGAATTTTTTATTCCAGGTTAATGTAATTTCATATATGCACAGTGATTTGCATAGTAATTGTCGGCAAAATTATTAAGTCAAATAGTAACCCTTCACTCGGTATATTTTAAATATTCAAAATGAGTCCTTTTTGAAATTTAGCGATATTATATCAGTCCTCACTAATTTTATAATAAGTAATATAAAGCTGAAATTTTAAAAATCTAAAATTTTCTGTTAATAAAAATTTATTGATACGTTTCTAATTTTTTAACGATTAGAAAAAATCAAGATTTTTCTCAAACCGATAATTTTTAGATAAGTCTACTTGAAATGGATTTTAGAAAATTTTCTTATAATTTAACTTTACATTCTTGTAAATATTTTTAATTTTAAGCAACTTTATATGAATTTAAAATTATTTAAAATATATTATTTTATTAAAATAATTCAAAATTTTCAAAAAATTCCAGAAAATCATAAATATTATGTAGATCAAAAAGTTCAAAAGAACCATAGTCTAATTCCTTCAAAATTTTATTTTAAAATTCTAATAAGAGTTAAATCTTAAATATGTAAAAAAACAAAAATATAACAACATAAAATAAAAATGGTGAATAATAAGGATATTAAAAATTCTTAATATAATTTTCTTAATTAGTGAATATTAATTAAGTCACTTTAAAATTCTCATTCAGAAATATTTTCATTTTTTTTATTATTTTTAAAAAACAAATAATAAAAATATAAATACCAAAATTAAAAAAAAATAATAATAAACTAACTTATAGTAAGTATTTTTCAAGAAATATATATTAATATCTATTTCCTATTTGTGATGAAAATTGGATGTTACACTTTATATGGGATTAATTTTGAAAATTTGAAAATTATTATCATTT
Source organism: Clitoria ternatea (assembly GCA_037962975.1). Taxonomy (NCBI): domain Eukaryota; kingdom Viridiplantae; phylum Streptophyta; class Magnoliopsida; order Fabales; family Fabaceae; genus Clitoria; species Clitoria ternatea. Next base: position 2,546,425 of record CM075673.1, on the reverse strand, counting down.
TAAAATAATTAATTTATGAATTTAGTTTAAGTATAATGTTTTTTACACTGACATCCAATTATAAACAATTATTTATTATTGACATGTAAGTAATCATCTATAATTTGTGTAATAACTACTTTCAAAGTCATATCTAAGATGTATTCTGATTGGTTGATATTGTAAAAATTACATTGACAATGTATACTAATTAAAATCTTAATTTATTTTTTTCCAATTGTATTATTATAATATGCATTTGACAAATGAATAATTCCTAAGAAGTTGAGAAATTATTTATTACTAATAAAATAATATTTATCTAAATAATTACACATTTAATAATTTCTTAAAAAATCTAAAATGAAAATAGATATAAGAATTAACTAAAATTGATTTTTTTTGTAACATATAAATTATTATTAATTAAAGTTTTTCTTTCATTGAGAAGTTGGTTTTTTCATTAATATTAAAATAATTTTAAAATATAATAAGAATGTTGAAAGAATTATCGAATTTAATTAAAATAAAAATTAACTAAAATAACTAAAAAATTATCAATTTACGTAAAATTAGATAATTAAATTTTATAAAAAAACATAAGAGGGGGCTACAAATGAGAAACGAACATAAAATTTGGGTGAAAAATCTTTGATTCCTAACGGCAACTAATACGAAATGACCGAAAAGCCCTCTCGCGGTTGGTAATTCTGGGATTGGGAACACGTATTTATTTAATGCTCTTTCTTAGTCTTTCTTTCAACTCCTAATTTTCTCTGTTTATCCGTTCCTTCCTTCAGACCAAAAAGTAATAAAAATTTTCTAAACTGGGAAAAGCCCACAAGAAAAATTGAACAAAGAAGGAGAATCAACACAGTGCAAGAGTCTCAAGAAACCTCTATTGGTGGGTTCTCATTCTGAATCTGTAAGTCTCGCCGCCTTTTCTACTTCATCAGTTTTTGTTATTTTAGATTTTCAAACATTTTCAATTTTTTGTAACTTAAAATATATGAGTTAGCTTAAAATTCATCCCCTTAGTAGTGATCATTCCATTTGTTAAATTTGTCTTCTTGAAGTGCCATGCAGTGCTGTTCTTGAACAAGAATTTGTAATCACTGGCAAAGAAACCAAGAAATTTAGATAATTTAAGTATATGGTTGGAACCTGTGCTTGAAAAAACCAAGAAATTCAGACTCAAGTAATTCTTGAGGCTTGTTTTTTGGGACTCCCCGGGAATTCTAGAGCTTCGGTTATTAGCTACTAAAAAGAATGAATGTGGTGGGAAAAGTTGGAAGCTTGATAACGCAAGGGGTGTATTCAGTTGCTACCCCTTTTCACCCTTTTGGTGGCGCTGTTGATGTCATTGTTGTTCAGCAGCAAGATGGAACGTTCCGGAGCACGCCGTGGTATGTTCGATTTGGAAAGTTTCAAGGTGTTCTTAAAGGTGCTGAGAAGGTTGTTCGGATTAATGTTAATGGGGTTGAAGCAAACTTCCACATGTATCTTGATAATTCAGGGGAGGCTTACTTTGTAAAAGAGGTGGAAGATGATGTTAAGGGAATCAAGCCAAACAAGGCTGCTGAAGCTGCTAATAGCTCTGTGTATGGTCAAGAATATGGTGGTGGTGAAATTGATAAAAAGAATGGTGGTTATCTGAGTTTGGATGATGCTCATGGTTATAGACTTGGCCATAGTGTGTCTGATTCAGGGGTGTTTCGGTTTAAAGATGAAGGGCGTTCATCAATTTCGCCCCTACTTCAAAAGGCAGAATCTGATGTGGATAGGAGGTTTTATGAATTCCAAGATGATCAATCATCTTTTGATGGTTCTGTTGAGGTCTCGGAGTATGAGTCTAGTCGATATGAGAATCTCGATGTGGAGAATTTGTTGGACTCACAGGGACAGGGTTCCCATCCAGAGGTGGTCTTGGTCAGTGTGGACGGTCATGTATTGACAGCCCCTATCTCAGAATTGGAGCAGAATGAAGAGAATTTGCAGTTGAAAACGCCTCAATTTCATCTAGGCCCAGGTGAAGGGACTGAATTCTATGAAGGCAGTGGAGAGTTTTGTTCTGATGAAAATGCTTGGGCTGCTGATTATGTTAGTCAGCTGGATGTTTCAACAGCTAATGTTCCATCCGGTGGTTATAATGCTACCAACGGTGATAATGCTTCTGGGCTCCTGCTGGACGTTCGAAGAGAGGAAGTAAATGTTTCTCACACAGAGCAAACCTTGGTGATTAAAAATCAAGAAGATCTTCATTTGCAAGCTGATTCAGAAGAGGCTGTATCTGGTATGAGGAGAGGCACTCTCTTTAAAAGTTGTTTGGAATTACATGAGTTTGCTAAGCTGGCTGGAAATGCTGATTTACAAGATGTAGGTTCTTCACTGGAGGTTCATTATTCAGTAGAGGAATCAAATGTAAATTGTTCCACTGTTGAAAGAAATGAACAAGAGAACATCAACCAATCTGGAAACATTGAAGAGTCATCTCCCCTAGATGGCCATACTTCTCCAGAATCTGAAATAGAAATTAAAGAGGTTGATAAAGATGCATCAGTGGAAAATGGCACTGGTTCTGGTAGTCATTCTGGTAATAAGGACATTGAATGTACTGATGAACATGTTGACGAGTCAGTATCAAATGATTATGTAGATGATAGTCAACAAACCTCTGCACTTGAAGATGCTTGTAGTAAAAGTGAGACAGCTGAAAGTGAAACTCAAATAGCAACTTCCAATGAGGAGGACCACAGTCATTCTGGTTTGGGTGAGAACTAAGAACTGTGCTTCAAATTAGTTTAGGTTATATTACACGATTATTGTTTTATGTTGTTGAATTGTTTATTACTTCTCTTTAAATTTGTAGGGTTTGAGGTCTCTCTTTGTGGTCATGAACTTAAGGTGGGTATGGGTTTAATTGCTGCTGCTGAGGCTTTCGAAGCACATCGGGTATCTGCAGAGGAATTTAGAAGTTCTGCCCCATCCGTAATTAAGAATGAAAATCTTGTTGTGAAGTTTCAAGATAGGTATCTGCTCTGGGAAAAGGCTGCTCCTCTTGTTCTTGGAAAGGCTGTATTTGGACTAGACTTACCTGTTGAGCCAAAAGATACAATTCCTGTGGTACAGGATGATGCAGTAAAGCCTGGAGATGATGGTCCTGGACCAGCTTCATCTGGACGCAGATGGAGACTGTGGCCTATTCCTTTTCGAAGAGTCAAGACCATTGAGCACACTAGTAGTGATGCATCAACTGAGGATGTATTTCTAGATTCTGAGTCTGATTTGCTAAGTTCTGTTGTCGAGCCATCTCCAACATCTGCCAGGCACGAGTCTCCCCGCAAGCAATTTGTAAGGACCAATGTTCCCTCTAGCGAGATGATAGCGTCCTTGAATCTCAAAGATGGTCAAAATTTGGTAACCTTTAATTTCTCTACAAGGGTTCTTGGAACACAACAGGTTTGGCATTTACCGAGAATCCAAATTCCATATGACTATATATACAATGGTTGTGTATTTTGCTTATTTTAACATGAAATTTTAATTACATCACAGGTTGATGCTCATATATACTTATGGAAGTGGAATGCAAGAATTGTAATTTCTGATGTGGATGGAACTATTACCAAGTAAGACTATTGATAATACTTCTTGGTTCTTAGAATATTAAAAAAAAAAGATTTACTTGAAATTTATAGTTAGATACTACTGAACCACTTTTATTTTTCATCATTATAATATCTTTGTTCCCTACTTCCCCACTTAATTGAACATTTATATATTTTTTTTATGAAATCTAAGTGTTAGATTATATGAAAATATGTTAGAATATCTTAGATTATCTTCTACATTAGGTTCCTTGTTTCCACAATATCTCATAAGACTGGTTATTATATTTTCTTCTATTATTATGATTTGTTTTCCTAAATTAGATGAGATTATAATTTGTACAAATAAGAGATAGTGCCCTAGGTTTTATGTACATACCAACATATTGTATATTATCAATTTGTGTTCCATTCTCTTCTCCTCTATTACCTAACACTGTCAAGTTTTGAAATAGTTGATACTCCAGACTCCAGAGCATATGAAAGGGAATGAAGGTTCTGATTTATGATTTATAGTATAGGGGGTTAGGCTTTGAGTAATCTTATGGTTCGTTTAAAAAACTGAGATTGTCAATATGAGGTTGTGTGCTTACAATATAACAATTTTCCCAGTGATCCTTTTATTAAATCTTGATAATAATTGTCATCTATATTCCTTGTTTTTCCCCAGTGATGACTAACTAATGACTCTGGGATTAGTATTAAACTACTCCGGTCCTAAATATAAACAAATTTAGTGGAATTTTTGGGTCCAATAATAATATAAGCAAAAGTGAACTTTTCTAATGTTATTAAATGTTTATCTACCAAATATATCCTCCTTATATATATTTTCAAGATAATTAATTCTTTGTGTGTAATAAATGATATTAAGGGCATTTTAAGAAACTGCCTCAAATATTTGATATCATTAATACAAATACCTACTTTCAACTAAAATTTTTAATATGTGTGAAGTTGGTTATTTTTACATATATTTGGAACCAAATGGAGTATTACTAGGGTATGTCACATCATCAATGTAATAGTTGGATAAGAAAAAAGATGTTCTACATGGTTGCTTTTGCCATTATGGCTTGACAGACATGTTTAAATGAAAATAAAACCAAACTAAGAAAAAACATTTCAGCAAGGATAGAAGGCATAGTTGGATTGTGGTATTGGTGTCTGGAGCACTACCAACATCTTACTACCTTTTACTATTTTCTTCCTTTTCAGATCTGATGTTTTGGGGCAGTTCATGCCGTTAGTTGGCAAAGATTGGACACAGTCTGGAGTTGCAAGGCTTTTCTCAGCTATTAAGGTATTTATATTTCGTTTATATTATATATTCACATCAAAGTTGATGTTAATTTAGATGGAGTAGGATTGTTAGTGCCAATATATTTTGTGGTGGGCTTGTAATCGAATTTCCGCTTTGTTTTTGCCTTGTCAGTTCCATTTCATTATGTTTATGTTACTCCATACTTACATCAATTTCCCTTGTCTAGTGTTTACATGATTTTCAAATTAGGGTTTGAATTTTGACTAGATTTTTTAGTTTTGACTTTAGAGACAATAAAAAAGAAAACTCAGTTCCTTCGTAACCTCTATTTACTTGAAGTATTGTGTTTTAAGGATGTATCTGTAGATAGAAGTGCTTGTTGCTTCCCAAGTGGTTTTCATGAGCACTTGGGGAGATCATATGCAAATATAAATGCACCCATAAACAGATTTGCTAAGAACTGAAGCATGTCCATATAGCCTGAGCCTGAGCTTGATTAGTGAGTAAGCCCAAGGCCAGGTCAAATTTAGTTTGATCTATAAGCAGTCACAGTTAATATAAAGGCTGGTCCAATAATGGCTGTCTTGCGGCCATACAGCTGATATGGTATAGATATGTCTATAGATCTCTTTCATGACCACACAACATATACAGTTTTTTCAGTTGGCTGTTGTGTGGTTAATAAAAACATTATTGATTTTTGCTTTAGTACTATTCTGCTCACCTTTTATTCCTTTGGAATATAGCAGCAGATACATTTAGTGGTTATCAGCAGAACTTTTCTCTGTATAATGTAGAAGACTGAATAGCATGGCTAATGTTATCTTGATAATCTGTTATTTCATTGAATTCCATATCAAGAATATCAATGTCTTATACTGCTAGATCCTAATTTTATGTCAGGAAAATGGATACCAGCTACTGTTTTTGAGTGCCCGTGCTATTGTTCAGGCTTATCTAACCAGGAGCTTTTTGGTAAACCTGAAACAGGTATTCAAACAACCAAGAATTATACTGCTTATTTGTAATCAGTAGCAACTTATTTTAGTTAGTAAGTAGGATTATTCTGTTTCTAAAGTAGTTCCAGCCAAGAAAAACCTGTGAGTTTTTCTTGAAATCTTTTAACAATCATACTTCTAGTCTTGATGAAGCTACAAGGATTATACTACTTCAATTTGTTAAAATAAAACTTGGCTTGCCTTTTTGATACTTGATCAAATCTTCATTTTGTTTACTTTTTGGTCTTACTTTTTTTTAATTTCATTTTCTATATATTGGAAAACTTGTATATATTTCAAAAGTTTTTAGTCCCATGTTGTTTAGCTTCACTCTGAATAGGCTGAAATAATGGTTAGGTGACAAATCTTGTGGTTTATTCCTTCCTGTTTTCAATATCTTTCTTTTTAATCACAACCGGTGCTCTGATTTGATTAACTTGCTATTTTCATATAAACCCTGAGGGTAATGTGTAGACACGCCTCAGTCACTCTACTATTCCAACATATCCTTGCTATAAGTTCTCTTGTACTTGCAGGATGGGAAAACCTTACCAAATGGACCTGTTGTTATTTCACCTGATGGATTATTTCCCTCTCTTTACCGAGAAGGTGAGGCACATTTGGTATTGCAATTTTAGTTTAAGTAGCCACTTGTGAGCTTTGTGAAGACGATAATGACTCATCTTTCTATACTGAAGCACTATATATAATTTTTTTATAAGCTCATGCTTTATGTTTGATGATTCTATCTTTATGTGAAGACTTGTTTACTATATTTCACAAGTGTAATCTAGACAATAAAAGCAACTATTTTTGTTTTTTTTATTTGTCCACTTTAAAAGATAACACAAATTAAGAAATGGAATTAATATTTTTGTTTATATTAAAAATATTTTTAACTTATTGGTATGACCTCCATTATTTTTCTCTCACTTATGATAACTGTATAAAATCTTTAAAAATTTGGTGGCAATAAAGGCATAATTGAAACTATAGTAATTAGTGTTTTCTTTAAACTTCCAGATGGAGAAATAATTAGCTTAAAAAAAGCTCTTCTTACTCGAGTGGATAGATAAAATGGAAAGAAGAGTAAAAAACTATGGTAGATAAAACACGGTATCCGTGTTGATTATGGGAGATACAGATGCAAATAAACTGCTCCCTGACTTTTAATTGTTGTGGCCGACTTAATTAATACCTTGGGCTTGTGTTTATGTATTGACTTATGAATTATGATATTCAAAATTTTAACAAGCTTTCTTTGGTATTACTTGCAAAAACCATTGACAACACTTGCATATTCATAGATTGATGAGTTTGATTCGTTAAATCTTGGTAAGGAAAACTTTGTTGTCCATAGTGATCCTTCTAGTTCGAACTTGAATATGGTAACCAGAAAAAAAGATTGTGAAGTCTGTGCTATAGATGTTGTTATTATTTTTATTTTTTTAAAAAACAATATTACAATCAAGTATTATGACCCGTCCTATTTTTTCAAATGTATATATCTAACGTTTGCATTATGTTTGGAATCCTTAACTGATGGAAGTAATAAGAAGAGCACCGCATGAGTTCAAGATTGCTTGTCTAGAGGTAATTACCAAAACACATGCCACTTGGAAGTGTCAGTCATCAGAAGGAACTTTTCAGACTGACATCACCCATGTTTTCTGATAATAATACTTTGCAGGATATCAGAAGACTTTTCCCTTCTGATTATAATCCGTTCTATGCGGGGTTTGGCAATAGAGACACAGATGAACTTAGTTACAGGAAGATGGGAATTCCAAAGGGCAAAATATTTATCATTAATCCTAAGGTGTGCATCCTGGACTAATGTTCCTGATAGCATTTTCTTTAGTTCTTACAGGGTACTAACAACAAAATGCCCTGAAAACTAACAGGGTGAGGTAGCAACAAGTCATCGTGTGGAATCAAAATCTTACACATCATTACACACACTTGTTAATGATATGTTCCCTCCTACATCTTTAGTTGAGCAGGTAATGAAGAATCTCAAAAGCCTCTAGATTTGCATCTTTTTTAACTTTACAACTAACAAAATTGGATCTTCAATTTCCCATTATGGCAGGAGGATTTCAACTCGTGGAATTATTGGAGAATGCCTTTTCCAGATGTTGATTAGTTCAATGGTTAAGATATTTAGTTCCTTTATGATAAGGACTCATTGGTATGGGGCCATCCAAGATGTTCATCGACATTCTTACATGTTCTTTCCACTTGGCACAAAACTGTGCCATGATTTGAAGGTGCCCTACTATACTAGAATTCATTGATAGCTACAAGCTCCCCTGGAAGATTATTGGTCTTCATTAAATCTTGATAAGAATTGTATAACATGTGGTTTACATGTATTATTACTACTACATTATTCTACTGACCACATAGGGAAAGTTTGTGCAGCCCAATACATGTACAATATAATATACATACTCGCCCCCCTTCAAAATAAAAGTTCAGCATTTTTTACTGTTCTTCCTTGGATGCCCCTCGAAAAAAAACACTTTTTTGGTGCATTGCCAAATCATTGTCACCACTACTATGCAATTTTGACAAGTTTCATATCAAATCACTTGATATATATACATACATATACATATATATATATATATATATATATATATATATATATATATATATATATATATATATAATAGTCTCGTGACGGGTTCAGCCAAATTTTGCAAATTTTAACAACCCTTGTCTAATAATTTAGTCCATGATTAAAATAAAATTCTATTCTTGTTATTAGTTGCAAAATGCTGACATGATTGATTCAATAACAATTTGTCCTCTCCAACGTGTGGACGTATTTTCATTGAGCTACTAATGTAGGATCCTATCCATACTTTTGCATTCGTTGCACCTGGCCGCACGAGTGAAATCTAGGTACATGGTACGGTGAGGTACCGAAATTGTATTAGTAGGAGGGAACTTAACTTATTTTTTCTCTAGTATCCAACTGATGGTGTAAAGTACTATAGCAGGATAATGCATATCAGATTATGTTTTTGAGACATGTTAAACGAAAATCCCAACACGCAAATCGCTACAATTTATGTCCCTTTTTCGGCTCTCCTCTTTCAACAGGAAATGCCGGTACTTTAGTGGAATACGGGCACTTGCAATTGTGTTAATGGACCCATAATTCTCTGCAAGTCACAATTATACATTGAGCTTAGAAGGACCTTAAATAGGAAGTGAACGTGTATTGTTTAACTCAACAGAAGAGCTTCACGTGATGTGCCATGCATTTTTTTTTCTCAGTAGTACTTTATTGATGACCAAAGAAAATGTGTTGCACAGGCTTTTCTAGTTTTCTTTTCCTACCCTTTTTAGTGCAAATAGTTGTACATGGTGTCTTACTTTTTAAGTTTAAAAAATGATTCTTTTTTTGTTTAAATGAATAGTAAAGGGTGAGATATGAAAAAAGTAAGAGGGGGAAAAATATTATATTTTAAAGGGGTATAATGTGTCCATAGACATACCATATAAGAATAAAAATACTAGAAAACTTTACATATGAAAAATACTAACCAATTAATGTCCTTAAATACTCATTAAGAATTATTTTTGGATGTACGTACAAAAATAGAGTATGTTTTTCCCCCCCACCAAGTTAGACGCAAGCTTTATTTTACATTAAAAATACAAAAGATGCTTTCACATCACCTTAACTTCATTTGGTAGTTCCTAACAAGGCTCTAACTCTTAACATTCCTAACGCTAAACCAAAACCATTATAGCAACTCAACAAGTTGGATAGATAGGGAATCTACAGGCACTAATAGGAACTTGGTGAACGAGACAAAGCAATTGCTTTCGAGCTTTGTTTGTTGCCACTCATTCTCGAAACCAACGCTATACCCATTACATTAACCTTCTAATGCTCTATAGCCTCGCGTTTCATGAGGTCAAACCTTTGGTTAGAATTTCCAAAACAGTAATAATACGTGCAAAGAGCCAATGAAAAAACTATTGCTAAAAAAGAGAGCAGGTAAATTTGACCCGGTCAAATACATGACCATGAATGATTTCCATCTAATAATCATAATTAGTGTTTGTTTGGTTTCCAGTTTAGGAAATGGAGTTGGAAAAATTGAGAAATTTAAGGGTTAATATTGATCCTTCACACCGTTCGAGACAGTCAAAACTCCGTTTGACCGTAGGATTATTTTTGGGATTGGTCAAACCGATCCAAACATGTCACTGTTTAGTATTTAGTTGAGAAAATAGAGTTATAAAAAATAAAAAAATTTAAAGGCTAATATCACATCGTAGTTAAGATAAATAACAAAAACTTCACTTTACCGTATAATCTTTTATTTTAGTTGGGATACACAAAGCGTAGTTAAATTAAGTTATATAGAATTGGTGAGTTATAGAGTAAGCACAAAGGGGAAAATTGGAAAAACTAGACAAAAACTTGGTTTCCACGAGAGATGCCCTGTTTGGGCTTCTCATACTCAGACACACCATTCCGAATGACCAAACTAACTCGAAACATGTCTTCCTAGTAACTAAAACGATGCCCTTTCCAAGATGTCATGTCGGTGAACCCAAAAACATAAAAACATGTTATTTATTAATTTCACCTTTCAACTGTGTAATTTACTAATTTAACCGATATGTATGACACTAAACTATAACCAACAAAAACTAACAGTGCAATATGCATCAGTACGTAGTGCATGTTATTCAAAGACGAGAAGCGATAGTGAATGAAGGATGCATAAATTACATAGATAGGAACTATATTGTAGATTCATTTTATTGAGACTTGAGAAAAAGAATGTGTATCATTTACCTGCTTCTGTACTGGGTTAGATCCAGAATGTGAATCATTCTTTCTTACAATCGTTTTCGTGGTACGAAACTTCCATTGAAACTCAATAAAAAAACAAGATTAGTGTCAACATCCTGAGTTGTAGACTCTCAATCTGTACTTAAAATGTATCAAAGTCAAATGGAAGAGGACAATTAAATAAGGATAGTATATGTATGAATGAAACACATGATTGTGTCAATTATATATACAATGTTAGCCACTAATTACGGACGATATATATGTTGTCGGAATTGAATCTCCCTTATGCTCAGTTCAACTTTCTTAATTTGCACCAAATGTTTGCTGGCCTTATTCACTTAGAACACCGCTCAAAACAAGAAACAATTATTAGTCTACAACCACAACTAACAAAACAAGATAAATTAATCAACAAGGTCTCAAAATAGTTATTGAAGAACCCCCAACGTTGGTTGAGTTTATCTTCTCAATCTCAACTCATCATCTCCAATCCACCAACTTACTTGGATTTTAGATGGATCCCATGTGTATATATCATATGTTTTTTTTTTTTCAAATTCAAGCAACAAATCTTTCCAACCTAACAATTCCACTTCTTAAATGATAAAAATAATTAAACAATAAAACATTAAAATACTATAAAAATATTACAAATATAAATTTTTATCATTTTTAAAATTTAAAATGAAGATGAATAACCCATTTATATAGCTAAAATTTTTTGAAATGACTAAATTTGTTATTGTTGAGCAACGATCTTGTAGTTTGCTATTTTTTTTATTCCCTGCATATTTACAGTATTTAAGAACGCTCCATCTCTCCAACATTCTCAAATTCGAAGGTAAGAACAAAGTGAAGGACTGCGGCCAGAGATTGTCTTACCTCCCTTCTGTTAGTTTGGAGGCATTTTGAATTCCAAGGCATCAAATAAGTTATGTATACAGAGAAAAGATTTGCTCATTAGAGACAAGACTCATTAACTTCTATGCTTTATAATGAATTAGTCTTTGAATTTCGGTCAATAAATATTCTTAAATTTTAATAAAATAAAATAAAATAAATGTATATTTATAGATATTCAAATCATAATTTAGAGACTCTATGGAACTAAACCTGTATAAAGTTTAGGGTTAGGTCTTTCTCTTAGCCCCAAATTTTGACAACAATTGTTTTAAATTTTTATTACTTTTATTAAAATATGCTATAAAAATAATTAAATAAAAAATAATTTATACATTAATGAAATATATTCCTGCAAATACCAAACATGGATTAATCAGTAAGTTATTATTTTATTTTAGCTAGTAGTCTTGTTTAAATTCCTACCTTCATAACACACATGTGTATGCACTATCTTATACTATTCATCTTATTAGTTTATTTTTAAGCTTAATTAAGTTCTTGGTCTCTTATTTATTACCCAATTTTGGAATTGGTCCTTGATTTTTTTTGTTAGGTTTTAGTCCTTTAACTATTTAAAATGTTGGATTAGTTCATGTCATTAACCTCCTTTCATTATATGTCAAGGTGGCTAACGAAAGTCCACCTCAGCATTGACACATGGATTTGTTTAAAGAAATTAAATAAAAAAAATCAAGTTAGCTCTAGATCCTAATATTCTTCCGCCCTACTTAGTACTCACGCCCACTACCCATCCATCACCCAACTGACCACCACCAACCTCATTCCACCACCGCCCTATCCACCAACTCACACCTCATCGCTTTACCTCCACAACCTTAACCTAAACCTGCCCCCTATAGAACCCTAGACTACATGTTACCCCAACCCTAAAGAATAAAGAAATCAAATAACATGGAGCAAATCAAAGAACATAAAAGTACATAAGACATCAAAAAATCATCGCTCGCTTCCTTGTTGACGTTGTTGAAGGCATCCATATCTAGAACCACATTGCAAATCCAGATCTGCATATGCATGAACTATACCCAAACTACACCGTTGAGTCTGTCATATTTGCACCACCCATCCCTCACCACAAACCGACCAACAACCCCATATTCTCTCCCTACCATCCCTTTCCCCTACCTCGCCACCCTGTTCCCTCCCAATTACACCCTCCTTGTTACCCATTGTTACGCACACCACCACTGTCACATACTCTAGAACACCACCCATATGTGGAGATGAACCGAATATAGCATACGACACAATCAAAGAAGGTGAGGTGTCAATGAAAGTTTAATAGAGGAGTTTGATTTTTTGGGCAGGAATAAGGGAATGTGAGAAGATAATTTGAGGATGAGGTTGGATTTTAGAGTGAATAAGGGGTGGAAGAAAGGTGGGTGGTGTAGTGACATAGGGATGAGGGTTGGGTGGTGTGGTAGCATGGGGTTGGGGTTGAGTCCTTAAAGAACTTATGGGGTTCCTAAGACCCCTCAAAGATTTTGATTATGATAAAAATATTACATTATTTATTAGACTAATGTTTTAAGGTTGCCTAAGGATTATATACAGTAAATATAAGTCACAAGTCAAGAAACAAGAATTTTTGAGAAGCTATCTAAAATATCACAATACTCAACATTTGAGAAAATAAATACAAGTTACAAGCCAAAGCTCATGCTTCGATGTTGATTATAACTGTTATAACTTCAAGCCAAATGTTTCATACAATCCAACCATGAAAAAGACTACCTAAGCAAAATGAGTGTCTTGCTTATGTATCAAAAAAGGAAAGTCATATAACTAAAAGATCACAAGCTAATAATGGACAAAATCGCTTTGCAAGGCATCTTAAAAGGTTCTATCTAGATGTCATGTTACCTTTGGATAAAAGCGATTTGTCTCTTAACATTAATCTCCAAGAAGCCTATAAAAAGAAGCTCATTTGAAGAATAAAAGTGCACCAATTTCTTACACCCTTTCTTCTATATGCATTCTACAAGTTATGAAAAAAAAACTCTTTGATTCACATGTAAAATACTTAAAGCTTTTCATTATTTTATATCTTGAACAATTAGTTCATACTTGTAAGCTTAAACAACCCCAAGGCCTGTGTAAAGACTTAGGAAATTATTATATTCTCTGTGAAGTTGGTTGAACATAAAAAGACTTGCTTAAGAAAGAATACTTGGATAATTAGTATGTAGAAGCTAAGTTAAGAAAGAATATTTGGATTTTTAACCTGAAAATGCTAAGTTAAGAAAGAATACTTGGGATCGTTGTAAGTATGTGCTACATTTAACTTCTTGATTAGTTAATACAAAATCCTATCAAGCTTAAAGACGTAGTCTTGGTTGAGAGGTGAACCGGTATAATAGTTGTATGTGTGTTATTTTCTATCTCTCTTTGTTGTACTTAAAGTTTCTCTTGTGATGTTTTTTTATCTCCAAGATTTATGAAAATTCAGACAAATGTTTGAATGCTTAGTTATCTGTTTATGTTTTAACATAAATCTTTGAGAAAAACTTAGACTGATGTTTGAATATATGTATTACAAAAAGAATTTATCAAAAAAAGAATAATCACGTTATCCAACCTTGTTTGTAGTGTAAACCTATGTAACCTTTTGTGTGGAAGTGGATTGCGGTTGCAGAATGGAAGAGAGGAGAAAAGGGAGGCGGAGGAGGAAGGATTGAACGGGGATAGAGACAACTTATTAGGAGTAACTTGAATTTTTTTAAAATTATAAAAAATTGAAAAATGGATCAAAATTAATATATCTATCATTTTTGTTGACCACTTCAACATTTAATGAAACAATGTTAACCACAAGATTAATTTCAGCTATTTAAGTTACTTCATAGACTAAAAAAAATAAAAAAAATAAGAGACAAATTTTAAAATTGGATAATAGATGAGGAAAAAAAACAATTAAATCTTATTTTTAAAACTTAAAACTATAAAACTATAAGACCTTGGAGGTGGTTTTTAACTTTTTTTTTAAATAAAAATAATCTAAAAACTAAAAATTAATTATACCTCAAAACTAAAAACTCACGACCACCCGAATAAAATGACCTAAATTTGTAAAAAAAAATATCAAAGATTTACTTACGAAGTTCACCTTATATCTCAAAACATATAAGACCCTCCCTGATATTTTGTTATGATAAATAAATCTCACTAAACAGAAGATTAGCTTTCAGGTTATGCTTTTTTGGTTTAAGAAAAACGGAAAAACATGCTCTTTGAATCTAAGAAGTGGAGCTTAGAAAATAAATTAAATCAGGATCTATTTTAGGGAGGTAAGAATCAAATTATGAATGGATTTAAGTTGTAAAAGAAAAAAAGAGTGACAGAAATTTGTTTTTGAAAGCCACCATGTCATGGAACTCTCAAGAATCATGATTGCTTTCTTTATTGTAACTTTGACAGCTTTCTGATGTGGGTAACTGCTGCTTATCTGTCTTTATGCTGCATATTTCTGCTTCAAACATATACAGTTTCTGAAAAAAGAAAATCTTCACTTAAGAGTTAAGACTACGTTATTAATCACCATCTTATATTAAACAATAATATACTTTTATTATTTAAATTATATTACAGGTAAATTAAGAATAAAATATCACAAACAAAAGCTATACATTGATTATTTTAGTATTTAAAACTTAGAAAAGTGCTAATTTATTCTTCAATTTTCTAGTTTAATAGAATTTCTTTTGGAGTAAAATGAAAATAAAATAAAATTTATTATAATAAATAACTTTTGTAAAACCAAAAACTCTCCATGTTTTTTTTTCAAATTGTGAATTTTCCCATTATGACAAAAAAATTATGGTTTTTAAAAAAGTAACATTAATTTAACATTACCCATGATTGGAAAAGAAATGAAATTTATCACTTCTATGACGGTATCGATATTTGTACGCTATAACATCATAATTATTTATTTATCGCCTAATGTGATAAAAATCCAACTGATACTAATTTAGTATATTCTTTTAGTAATCAATTACATAAATATAAAATTGTAAAAATAAAATCATTTAATAATTAATTTTGATCTTATATGACATTTAAGGTTTATCAATATTTTAAAAAATACCACTTTTTGTGACTTAATTTTAAAGATCACACACTCTTTTATCAATATTCTTAAAATTCATAATTCTATCATTTCATTTTCTATTTTGCTATTTTACTCCTCGTCACCACTCTTTTAGTAATTACGCTTCTTATGCACTTTTTTATCCACATTTATTTAAATAGAAAGAGTATAATACGAAAATAATAAATGTCTTATTACACTCTTTAAAGTTTCTAACCAGTAACCAAAGAAACAACTGTAAGTTGGAGGTTATAAGTTACAAGTTTTTTTTTTTTTAATAACATAAATTAGTTAAAGAAATATTTCTTATATATAACAAACTTTGGCACCATCTTCCTGTAGAATACCTTGCCTCTTTCCTTTATAAAGCTCAATTTCCCATAGGCATCTCCATTGTGTGACACACAAATAGAGGAATCACAATCATCAACATCATCAGAGTCACATGAAATGGCCACAAAACAGGTTCCCTTAGTTCATGTGGATGAAGACTACATTGACATTGAACTAAGTTCTCCTCATTCCAACTTATTCCCTTATTCCATTGTCTCTTCCCCACCATTTGAGTTCCTCCAGAACAACAAGAAAGAGTCCACAACTTCCCCTGCTGATGAACTCTTCTACAAGGGAAAACTCCTTCCTCTCCACCTCCCTCCCCGCCTTCAAATGGTCCAAAAGCTCCTTGAGAACACTGATGCCACCACCTTTGGCTTTGTGAGATCACACTCATCATTGGAAGATAGTAGCTTTCCCTACTCAACAAATGCCAACACACCCCTTGAATCCTGCAACATTTCTCCCTCAGAATCATGCAGGGTTAGTTCTAGTGATGCATACCCTCCTTCTGATTTTTTGTTTCATTGGTCCAGTGGAATACATGACTTGGTTGGTGATGTTGATCTTCCAAAGAAACCTTGTTGTTCCAAGAAGCTCAAACACAATAAGCAGTTCTGGCTAACTCAAAGGCTTAAAGCTTCAAGAGCTTACATAAAATCCTTGTTCACTAAACCCGGTTGCTCAGATAAGTGTTGTGCCACTGCTGCAAACAAAGTGGGAGCAGTGAAGAAACCAAAATGCAAGGAGTGCCAGAACAAGTGTGTTAAGGTTAAGGATGCTACTTGTAAAGACATGTTCGAGATTTTTGATGATGTTGTTGTTGATAATAAGCAGCAGCACCATAGATCTTGTGCTGTTAAGAAGAAGAACATTAACAGTGACATGTTTGAAGATGGGTTCAAAGGCAACAACAGTAGGAGATCTTTCTCGGGTGTGATTCAACGACATTGTGCTTCAAAGGCTTCACCTTTGTCCACATCTTCATCCGGGTCCTCTTCTTCATCTTCATCTTTTTCACTTAGCTCATCTGGGTCTTATGATTTGCATTTGTTCAACAAGAGTATCAGTGCAAATTCTGAGCTGGAAAATTCGATTGAAGGTGCTATCGCCCATTGTAAACAGTCCCACCAACAGATTTGTTCACAATCTGTTGTTTGTGGAAATCAAGAAAAAATAGGCACTGCCTGGCTGAACCAAAGGGGGAGTGAAAGAGTGGATAAGACCCTGTTGTTAAAAAAGAATGAATTTTTCATTTGACAAAAAAAAAATGCAATTGTAAATTAAGTGATTTTGATTCTTGAATTTTCCAGCATTAATTGTTCAAATTGATACTCTTCCCTCTCTATCTCCCTATTTATTCTTGTACATGTTGCATAGTGAGTAAAACGAATCTTGTAGCATTTAATTAGCAGTAACCATTGTTATCATTAGTCCGTTGTTATCATTAGTCTAGCTTTTCGGGTTCCTGAAATGGAAATTACCGAAGTAGTTTTTATTTGCATTAATAAAGTCTAATCCATACACGAATTTAACCTTGTAGTAACATATTTAAAGGATTAAACTATTTGTGTTGTGTTAATGAACTTGGTTATCATTGGGTCCAGCTTAATGCTATTCACATTGAAAATGACTCTTTGTTTTTTAAATAATGCTTACTTATAGTAAGTCGTCATGAGATTTCTCCACAACAAAAGCCATGATAGAATACTGTATTGCCTTTTTTAAAATTTGAAATTGGTGCACACCCCTTAATTAATTAACCTTCCAGTGTCACTCCACAAGTTTTTGTGGATTTGAAGTATGATAATTGACACCAAGACACAGACCTTCAAATCTCACTTAACAGTAGTTCTTTTGTCCCTTATATCCTACACTGAAATCAACCCCCTTGGCATAACAAGGCTACCCTTCCAAACATTGTATCCAATCCAGTAAATTAACTGCAGTGAAGTTCATATAATTTCCTACAAACTATTTTTCTTTCTTTTTAACAATTTTTCTGTTGAATTCACTGTAAAAAAGTAAGCTTTTATGCCGACTGCCAAGTCTAACCTTCTGAATGACTGAATCTGACTCATTTCCCTGAGCTAGATTCTCAATCTCAATGACTGATTCAGGGCTTCCCCTGCAATTATTCTTTCAGAGTTGAACAGATTGCAGATAGGTTGTGGTAGTGTATATAAATGATGAATGCCATATTTTTATCCCTTTCCTTTCTTTTCTGCTTTATTTAATTGTTTTAAACTTTTATGTGAAAAGAAGAAAAAGTTGAAAGTCATTTAGAATAACCTAACAGTGACCCAAAAAAGGTTACTATCAGCCACTCGCCTTTATAGATGAATAAAAAGCTTAAAAAAGGTGACAGAGTAGTCTCACTCTCATCTATGAGATGTGAAAATCATGGTACATTTGGTTCCTGAAACCCTTTTCTTCACCGACTTAATATTTTTTTTCAAAAATATCATCATTACAACAATGAAATGAATCCCCAACCAAGTAGCATAGTTGACTGCAGAGTAAAGATTATAAGGGTGCAATTCTATATCCTTGATGCAATTACCAAAGTGTAATGCTTTTGGCAAGTAGCTGACAAATTGTGGTCACAAGTTGCGTCTACCAACAATTTCTTCTTCACCATTTTTAAAATTAGATGGATTATTAAATTAGTAAATATTAAATCAATTGTAATTAGATCAAGAATCAAATCATACCATGATTCAATCGATAAAAATAAAAAATCGATTAAAGAGTTGGGTTCAATCCAAATTTAATGGCAATAATTTTACAGGTAAATGGTACACAATACGCACACACATAACAACTTGGGGGCATGTATTAAGAAATTGTGACGTTAAGAAAAAGAGTAGAATAAAAACATTGGTGTGTTGGCAGACAATTAAACCTTCACGCGTGCACTTACTCCCTTCTTTTGGTTTTGACCAAACATTAAACTAAGCAAACATAAAACTGAATCACATGCGGAGAATTCGAAGTTACACTTATACGTGAATGTTGTTGGGTACCATTTTTTTATTTTTTATTTTTGATAAAGTGTTGGGTACCAATTAGACAAACACATGGAGCAAAACACAAAGAACAAGCATTATTTCCCCCCACCAATGGGTTAATGGTTCATAGTCCTATTGGTCAATGGAGAAAGTTAAGAACGGTCTCTCTCTCTCTCTCCCCCTCCCTCCCTCCAAGTTGATATACTTTCACTTTTTCAAGATAAATATTTAAAGAATCTCTTAGAAAAGCTAAAATGGTTTAAAGCTCTAACATGCTGTAAACGATTTGAATTAATATGTTAAAGCTACTCCCTATTCTACTTTTGGTTCTATAAAGCAGAGCTGTCATAATTCATAAAAGGTAAATGTTGATATATTAAGTTCCTGTTTGATATATAGTTGACAAAGTGAGTTTTTTTTTAAAAAAGAAATTTAATGATTAATATTTATTTTTTATATTGTTTAAGACAATTAAAATTTTATTTGACCGTTGGATAAAAAAACTAAACTCTGTTTGAGGGTGTCAAACGGACAAACAAACGTATTCTAAGTATATATATATATATAACAAAAACTAATTCTTGAAGTAGAGAAATCTTTAACAATGGGTCACATTTATAATTTAAAACCTTAAGAATAAAAGTTAATTGAATGCAAAAAACCACAATGTACAACTTTCAATTCAGTCGGACATGTATTTTTCATGTCAAACACAATTGTTAACATACATCGTATGCTTTTTTGATTATGTTCAAAACTAAGCTTAACAAATCATCAAAACAATCTAACAGATAATATTGTATACCATGTCACTCGAAAAGTGATATTTTCTCATTGATACTACAAATATGAAAAAATCATCCTTGCCACTCAATGTGTCTTGTAGCTATTAATATGTAAACTTGGTTGTGCAAACCGATTATCAAGCATGTAAATCAACATCTACATTTATGCTTTACAAATATTCTTTTTACTATGTCACTCAATTTGTCTATTATCAACCAACATATGATTTTTATCCTCTCGGAGATAAACTGATAGAAGTTAAGATTAAAGAAACTTTACAAGTTAACTAGTGGAGAGTGGAGACATTTACATATTCTGAGAACTAATTTGTTGTTTTCTTTTCATCTTGTACAGTAGTATTCCAAGGTTAGTCACTGGCATTGTAAGAAGAAGAAGAAAGCACCAACCGAACAGGTCTTCGTGGGTGTCATCGATATCATCCAAGAGTTGCAACTTGCATTGGTCACATCAAAAATTGTCAAGCCATTTGCTAGTGTTGATTGGTGCCCCTCCTCCTACCAAAACAGAGCTACCCCCATTTACAAATCCCGACTCAAGAGAATTTTGAGTAAACAAATAAACCTTTCATTGCTCTAGTGGTTATGTTCCTCGTACACGACAATGCCAATTCATTATTAAGCCTTCACTCATCGATCATGTCGCCTACCAATGTACGTAAGCTTTCATTCATGTATGGTTAGAACAGGAAAGTATTGATACAAGAGATGAAACACTATGTCAGGACTCAAAATGTGTATGCATAACATGATATCAAAGAACAGGACAGTAAAAATTTCAAAAGGGAAAAGTTTTTATAAGCACTCGTGAAGGTCAATATTGATCATATATTCTTTTGACCCTTGTCAGAAGAAAAATACCAAGGTGACACTGTTGGGTCCAGTGGCCAAGTGGAACATGTGACCAATGTCAGCCAGAGATACAAGGCTAATCCAATTCTTATATCCCCTAAGGCATAGATCAATAATGCAGTTGTTCTAGCTTAATTAGAGATTTTGTGTTAAAATCTCAATAAA
This sequence comes from Clitoria ternatea, assembly GCA_037962975.1. Lineage (NCBI taxonomy): Eukaryota > Viridiplantae > Streptophyta > Magnoliopsida > Fabales > Fabaceae > Clitoria > Clitoria ternatea. The sequence continues at coordinate 2,525,570 of CM075673.1, read as the reverse complement.
TGTAGTTAAGTTATAAGTTGGTAGAACAAATTTTACTATGCCTAGTTATTTTTTCTTAGGATTTTTCTATAGTAAATCGATAATTGATAGTCATGAGGTTAATCTCATTCGATTTATAAGGAGGTAAGGGAGCTGGACATGTTGCTGTCTAGTTTAAAATAAAGAAAGCTATTCTCTTATGGATAATTTGGTCTAAAATCTTCTGCTGGTATATTGTGATGTATTCGTTCTTTCGCGTTATTTATTCATTGAATTCAATATTTGTAGTTAAAAATACTGCAAAAGACAGCACGAAAAGAAGAAAATTACCCTGGAAACTTTTGTTTAAGGCCTGTTCCCCAACATATATCAAGTTGACGCTAGCACACCTCACATCAGCTTCAATCCATATAGGTTTCCTTCTCATAATGCAATGCAAATGGTCATAGATTTTACAAGGATAGAGACGTTAAAGAAAACAAAATTATAATTTGGCATTACGTAGGCACTTACATTCGAATGTTCGAACTTGGAACTTAATATTATTCCTCTCTCTCTCCCATTATTGAATTCGTTGCAACTTACAAGTTGTTACTTTCCAACTAAACATAAATTCATTAAATACACAAATCAAGAGCCTCAAGAGTAACAGCAGAGCTTTCGACAAGAATGCAAGTACCAGGGGCCAGAAGGCTGTTTTGGAAATGTTTCCCCTCATTTTCACCTAACATTCTTAAAAGGAAAGAAAATTCAACTTTTAATATCTTAAGAAACTTGCATGTCTTGTCACTGTATTGTTTTATTTTATTAAAATCATATAAAGTTGGCACACGTTAACTTTGTGAACCGGTGTAATCGGCAATTGACACTTGCTAGTAATCCCCTGTATAGTCACAAATTTTCTGTTTAGTTTTTACTTTTTAATCTTTGGTTGATTCTATGGTTTAGAATCAGTAACATTTGAAAGATTATTTTATAGGACCAAGAAACTGAAATGGATGGCTACAATCTCTTTGCTGTTTTGTTTTGGTATCAGTAATAAAATTCAGGCTCTCCTCCAAAATAAAAATTCATGTTCTTTAAAATCTAGAATTAATTCTTACTTAGAATCTGAACTTAGTTAGACTCAATACATCTATGTTAAAATAGCTAAAGTTGTTAAAATCTTCCCATTCTAATAACTCTACCATTTTTAACTGATTTTTTGTTTGACCATTTTTTAAACCAAACTAACAATGTTTTAACAACTTTTTTAATGATCTAAGTTAGATATATCATAAAAGATTTCACAAGCGGCCTTAAATTCCTCCTCTGTTGTATTGGAAAATACTTTATATCTCCAGCTTATAGCCTTGACACGGAACACTACCAGTGACCTACTTCCACATATTTTCTTACACATCTTCTATGTTTGCAACTTTCTTACTTGCATTCACGATCCACATGTCTTTTGCGTCCTTTGTGCGTTTCTCCACGGCTTAGTCTTCTCGGTGTACATCTTTTTTATCTTGTGAACTTGTATTAGACTTGGAATTTCGCTACTTACTTTATTGAACTTTGAAATGTTGAATGATGATATTATTTTTTTTACACACTGTATATAATATTGATAATATCATTTTAATTTTAGTTAGAATCTTACGATTCTAGTTGAGATCTTAAGAATCTTGATTCTAACAACCTTACAGAAAATGAAATTCATAAAATCATTAAAAAAACTACCAAATATTCATGAATTGCAAAGTTATGGCAAGCTATAATAATTCAAGCAAATTCTGTCATATACAACACAGCTAAACATTAAGCTTGAATGACATTCAAATGCAAATAATTTTGTCAAAATGAGCAAGATCTAATACTTCAATTTAGAATGAAGCATTTATCTATTAAGTGGATTATGATTACATTCTTTACTAGTGTTAGTTCGTGTTTGTTTTTACTATAAAACAAACTCCTACATCTATGTTTGTGTAATTAGACAAGGGAGGTGTTAACATTGACATGGTAAAATCAAAACTTATATTGCATACACTGTCTTATACTCATTCTCAGAACCTGACATCATTGACATAGACAATGACTGCCTACTGCTCATTGTTGTCCTTAGACTTCGCATTCTGGAGGCCTCGAGGCGGTGCACAACCACCCAATAGCAGAGTGTTCCGAGAGTAGCTGCCATGATCACTGTTCCTAGAGCTGTGGCTGCTATAGCCAACTCTTTATGATCTCCCACAATTATATATGACATTGCAAGGAATGCCACAGAAATTAGCACACATGCTAGCCACATCAACTTATTTATAACCGCCATCATTTGTTTCTTTGCTTTCCTCTCAATTACAACCAATGATGTTTGGACAATCACAACAGCCAATGATATGAAGAGGGCAGTAGAATCAAAGATTATGAATATCTTGAATCCAATATCCGGAGCAATATTCGCTTCCCCAGGAGACATTCCAGGAGCAAGTTGATTTTGGTTCTCAGGATACTGGCCTGGGATGTTAAATATGGCAGCAAAAGCAACTGTTGCAATAAGAACAGCAACAAGAGTGTTGGAGTTTATTGCATTGTTAAGCCCCTCCGCATGCATCTTGTTAATTCGCTTTGCAATACCTTGCATTCGTCTTTGTGTCCTAAATGTGTGTTCCAGCTGGTTATGAACCCCATTTTTTATGTCACTCACTGTTCTTTTGAGTTCAAGGGCCGTGTTCGTAGCAGGTAACTTGATGGACCTGGCACTTTGAGCTCCATGATCTTGTAGAAAGTTGGCAACGTCCGAGCGACCATTTTTCACTGCAGTATCTAAAGCAGTTTCTCCAGATTTATTAATAACATCTGTGTCTATTTCTCTGCATTGAAGTAGCTTCTGAACAACCTGCAAGGATAGAACAAGAATATTAAGTTTGCTTACTATGGTTGCAGGACCTAATCAACTGCTTAATTAATGCAAACTGTTGAAGTATAATATTTACAACAAACATAAATCTTATTTAACATTTTAAATTTAAATAATATAAAGTTCAGATAGAAATATGATTGCTGTTAATGTTAGTATTTAGTAAAAGCCCAACGTTCTGAAGAATCACAGTAACACAGTATTCTTGAACTAATAAAGAAATTTAGTTTATGTTCAAGTTCTTCGAAGATGAAGAACTCTAGAATCTAATGTCTACTTTCCATGTTCAGTTGATATAGCATGAGCATGATATATCATCAGAGTTCAGTACTTCAGGAAAAAAAGTAAAGTGGTTGTTTTCTTAATACCTGCAGGCGACCTTTCTGGGTTGCTATGTGCAGTGCAGTGTTTCCCTTGGCATCCACCATATTAGCCAAAGATGGATTCAGTTTCAAAAGCGCATCCACCAACTCAAGATTCTGTCCTTTAACTGCCATATGAAGTGCTGTCTGCCCCTTCTTATCAATTCGAGTTGCAATTTCAGGTTCTCTGCTTAGAAGGGCCTTGACAACCTCCACATGACCGTTTCTTGCAGCAGAATGCAACACAGTTTTCCCATTGCTTTTCGCAATACTCACTAGGTTGCTACCTTTTTCCAAGAGAAAATTTACAACCTCAAGATGTCCTTGTGCTGCAGCAGTATGCAATGCAGTAGTGTTTGTGAGATCAACGGTCATTGAAATTTCAGGAATGGCATCTATGAGGACCTTCAGTATCTCTGCAAACCAGTAAAAGAGAAAAGCACTCAGACAAATTTCAAATTGTTAAATAGATAAATGATAATAAATTTATTGTTTAAACGGTTAGTAAACAAGAGTCAACGAGAAAACTATAAAGCTAGCAGACAGATTCTAGAAATTTGAGGACAAGAACTAGAACCTTATAGTAACACTTACAGAAATAATTTATATTACTGGGTGTCAATTCAATACAACACATAACTAAATTTCTTGACAAATTCATAGTAACTAGTAAAGATACTACATCTACACCTACTCAGTTGTAGATATTTAAGAGACTTACCCAGGTGTCCGTTTTTAGCAGTAATGTGGAATGCATCGAATCCATTTCTAGCTTTGAAGCTGGCCAACCCAATATCATGGTATCTGATCAATTCCTTAACTGCATCAAGATGACCATTTTCAGCAGCAACATACAAGGCAGTTTCACCAGAGTTATTTTTCTTTGAAACCAACTCCTTTATTAGTTCTTCGCCTTGATTCTCAGAGATAATTTCCTGAACCAATTCCAAATTTCCAGCTCGGATTGCCGATTGTAGGGGAGAATCACCCCGTATACCTGTCAATTGTTTCTTCATCTTCTTTGGAATGTAACTTCACTACTTCAATGAAGCTCCACCACCATATCAAGTTTACATTTCCTTAAGACATATCCAAGTTACAACAATTGATTCTCTGCCACCACATCAGTTCACCAAGCAATATTGGCAAGGTAATTCAAAATTGTACTCAGCACTAAGCACTCAAGATTCTCTTCATTTCAAAACACATTCTAACCACTTCAGATTTCACAGTTCAGTATCACCAATTTCAGATAGATAACTAAATAGGCCCTAAATTTTTAAAAAAAAAAAAACCTCAAAAGGGTAAGCAATGGAAACCCAAAATTGATTCAAAGCAACTTTTTTTTATAGGGGGGAGGCAATATTGATTGAACAAATCTACCCCCAAATAAAAAATTACTTGGGGGAACCCAAAGTGTATTTTTTTGAACAAAAATGAAAATCAATTCAATAAATAATGAAAGGGTAATGAATAGTTACTAGTTGAAAGGTAGAAACGACTAACCAAATTCATCATAAGACTCCTTAGGTTGTGCTTTCAGAGAGAGGGGTGATTAGAGTGCTCGTCTTCAAAAGATACATAGAAACTGAATGAGAAAATAGTATTAATAAAGATAGCTCCAATAAGGGAAGTTGAAGAAGCCTAAGTGTGAATCTCACTCTGCGTTCAACAGAGGAAAGTAGGGTTCGAAAAAGAGATAAGAGGTGAAGAATAGGAATGATGAATAGAGAACAAAATGCACGAACGACTTAGGTGTTTGGTTTGCAAGTTTCAACTTCGCATACAATGGATGGCCCCATGCAGGTTGATGAATGATGATGTTCAATCGTTGACTGCAATCTTCCACTGAATAGCAATTAGCAACACCACCATCATTATCTTGACACTTGTATTTCTTCTTCTTTTCTTACAATCCTCTTTATTTTTTTCCTCCTAATGCTTATTTTGAATCTCTTAACATTATTTATCACCATTATCGGTTGTAATGACTAATTGAGCTCGCCTAATGATGACAAAGAAATATATTTTCCTATTTAAAATGGCCATGTAAAAAATATTTTACTAATTAACATGTTTTTGGCAAATAAACATAAGGAAAAAGGAAAATTTTAACATATAAAAGAAAATATAATTTAATTACAATATATTTTCAGTTTAAACATTTATGCTTTCAATAATATTCAATTATGAATTGTTATATGAATAAAAATTATCAATTTTTATAATAACTACTTTAAAGAATACTTCCTAATTATTTAATAGTATGCACAGGTAGCAGATTAGTTATAACTATAAAAAAAATACTTTTTATTCACGTACACAAGTGGTGGAGCATATGATTTGACAAATTATGGTCAGGCCACAAAATCAGGGATTTGAAAATATAATAATCACAAGAACCTACACGATACTAACGGTTAATTACTTTAAAAATAATTTCTCTACATTCCAAAAGTGAATATTTAAATTCAGATAAGTAGGTAAAGAATGAATTAGAAGCTGAGTGAGTTTTAATAGAACGAATTTAAAATTTGAACATAAAAGAAGGGTTTTAATTAATGAAGGGAAATGATTAAATTAAGTGAGTGTAAATTAAGTAATAAGCACGTGAGAGTATTTGATTGCTAAGCCGGCACCATAGGGAGTTTAGGGTCCTTTGGTGTACTAAGAGACAGAGAGACACATCGTTGTGAGTGTTTGAGCCAACCACGGCACCGAAACCACTAACACTTTCTTTGTCTCTTTCATCATTATCTTTCACACTTCCTATGTTTGACCGGTTCAGCCACATACACTTGTCATAATTTGGTAACCATGTTGATGAATACAATTTCTTTATTATTATCGGATTAAATTTTACATGTATATATTGAGTCATCTGGCACTGTGTTAAGTATTAATTTACATTTCTTAAATCATCATTTCGGGATTTCATTTAACTTGGTGTTTGTTTAGTAATTAATTAAGGAAATGGAGTTGTAAGAATAAAAGAATCCTCTCTCCTCTTGCATCTCTCACTCCTCAAAGACGAGCTTATTCAACTGCAGAGCATAGTAGGAGTTGTTCTCTCCCCTGAACAGAACCACCTACCCCGTTCCAATATCTCAGAACCATACACTTGCCTAAGGTATAAAACTTGTAGTTCAGAACTACAACTAATTCATGACACGATAATATAACACGTTAAACATCCCAGTACCAAAAACCCTTCTTTGACTAGTCTTCTATAATGAAGCTAAAAATTAACATCCTAAAACTGAGTACCATAGTCAAGCAAAGTAGGGTTCATGATGAAAAACTAACTATATTTACAAGTTTTCCAAGAGAAAACAAAGATGTGAATAGTTGAATCAACACTGAACTCTCTCAGCAACAAGTTAACAACTATAATAATTTGCATGGAATATCAAGGAAAAATAAGAACGTGTATTAAGAGCACAACTGAGCCTACATTGCAACAAAGAAAAAAAGCACAAAATCTTTCATTTCACCACTATCTTCCTGATGCCTTAAAATAAAATTGTTTTCACCCAAAACCCTGCACCAATCTCACCATCTCAATCCATGAATTTACAATCTACATCATCAATCCTAGCCTATAGATACTTGTAAGAAAAATAGAAGTTAGTCCAATAATTCATCTATGGAGTCATCATGTATGATTAATCCTTACTTCATCAATTTTAAATAATTCTTTATCATTGCTTTGTTTATTGTTTGAATCAACATTTTTCTCTTCAATATTAGGAAGTGACATTTTTGCTTATGTCTAACTGTTCTGTTAAACAGAATTGTTTTTGTAAAACCCAATCTAATAACGGTTAAAGAGCCAGAATTAATGATTTTACTAACCAAACTATATATTTTATCCCTCTTATGAATTCTGTCATTGAGATCTTAGATTGTTGGCCTTTTAGAATTATTGTTTATAGCAATAAACATTTGAAATTAAGCAAAAGCTATTTTTACAAAATTATGGTCACACCTTTGACCACGCCTAACAAAACTACCTATTCACAAGTACCATAAATGTAACAACTGATGTGAAATCAATCTTTACAAGAAATAGTGTAACTAATCACTTCGACTCCTTTATGTCTTTCCCTCTTTCCCTGTGAAAGACTTACTAACATGTACAAGAAGCCATTTACTTTGACAAAAGCCATCTTTTTTCTCTGCCAACAAATGAAACCTCCAAATTAGAGTCCATTTTGATGCTTACGAAATACAAAAGCACTATGCAAAAGCATCAAACTTACAATGAAATCTAAATTAACATCAACATCAAATGGCATATATTGGATTTATTTCTGAATCGCCAGAATCTGTAAAATGCCATGATGGTGTTCCAAGCCTCAAGAGCTTCTCCTTCTTCCTTACTCTCCTGGAGCGTTTGGATTTTACCACATAGTATGTCATGGTACCAAGAACACCACCCATTATGATCCCCCCTACAACGGTAATAAGAATTGCAGCCCATTGACTATGTCGACCGACCACTATGTAAGATGCTGTCATGAATGAAACAGAGGTGCAAACAGAGGCTAACCACATCATCTTGTTGATGACCTCCACAACCCTCCTCTCAGCCTTTATCTCTCCTCTTACAACTGTGATTTGAACTACCACCACAGATAATGATGTAAATAGTGCCATCGCATTAGATAAGAAGAATGCCTTGAAAGGTGCAGCGTGTACCATCACAGCCATCCCATTATCTGTGTCTCCGCCAGGAACTGTGAAAATTGCAGCAAATGCAACTGCCGCAAATAGCACAGCAACCACTGTTACTGAATTGGTAGCATTGTTGATTCCAGCTCTATGCAACTTGCGCAACTCATTGGCAATCCCACTCACATTCCTATTTGTTTTTCGAGCTTGTTCAAGTTGAAAATAAACATCTTTCCTAATTTGTGTCATACTTTTCTTTAGCTCATCTCTTGGTTGGTTAAGATCATTGGCTTTAAATCCACCATAACGAATCAAGCACTCTTTGATCTCTAAAATTTCTTCAGATATCGGAAGCCCTTCTGCAAGGTCAAGAGCTGTCTTGTGGTCTCTTGTCAAGGCATTTACATTGGTGTCACGAATAAGTAACAACTCATTTACTATCTGCATGAATTTTAGCAAGTTATAACTATTGCATTTTTTAGGTTAAAAAGACATATTGCAAAACTTAGGATTGGGTGTTGACAGGTGGTCAAATGAATATTATATATATATAGCATTTTTTATGTCCAATAGATATCTTGTCTGCAAATATATATATATATATATATATATATATATATATATATATATATATAGCTTTTTCTATACATTTTCACTAGTGGTCAAAACTTGTGTAGATCCTATTAAATAATAAATAGAATTTTATAACTGAATATGATATCATACTATTTAGTATCTAGTTCAAGTAAATTCATCCGATAATAAATTGCATGTTGAAAAAAGTATGAGACAGTATTGCTAACATTTTCTGTAAAACTATGGGACATGTAGATACCTCTACCCTCTTCTTCCTAGTGGCCACGTGCAATGCAGTATTGCCAAACCTATCAGGAAGCATGACAATTGCTGGATCTGCAGCAAGAATCAACTTCACCACTTCAGAACTAACCCCTTTAACAGCCATATGCAACGCAGTTTGTCCCTTCTTATCAGTCCTTCGAGCAAGTTGTGAATCCTTCTCTAGCAATATCTTTACAACATCCACATGTCCTTGTCGAGCAGCTAAGTGAAGTGCATTCTTTCCATTTGACCTAGATATCTCCAACTGACTAGGATCATGAGATAACAACAACTTAACAACATCCGTATGCCCACGTGTTGCTGCAGAGATGAGAGGAGTTGCATTTGATTGGGAAAGCGTCTTAATCAACCCAGGGTCATGGTCAAGTAGCACCTGCACAATGGCTGCCACAATGAAATATACAATAGCAACACACTATTGTTAGCAACAATTTATTGAAACACACAAAACAATGTGATTATACCATCCTATTAAATGAGAATAGGATAATTTCAAGTTCAACCCCTTGCAATTTTTTTCTCCATCTTTGTTTATTTTTCTCCTTATTTCACTATATTTTTCTCTAATTAGACGTTACACATGACATGGGTCACATACATATAATTTTTATCTATTTTTCTTACACAATGGAAATTTCAGCTTACCAGAAAGATCCTGATTGATAATTTCAAGAGTCTTAATAAATTTAAGTTAGAGTTGTTACAAATGTGTTATTATCAGGGTTTATCTAACCTAGATATTAATTTTACACAGGATATAAGTTTTAAGAAAGAAAAAAAAAAAACACTCTTTTAACATTATCATTAATATCCATTCATCTTGATTCCCAATCAATTTCTACATAACTGTGTTAGACAAACTCATCACTATATGCATTCACTACATGTTACCCAAACTCATACGCTTTTATTTAAAACTCTCTTGGGATGCATCCAAAATATGAGCAGTAATTTTTAATAAAGTATTTTCAGTCATGATTTATTAATGAATTTGTTAACCAAATGGCAACACAATTAGTATTTGGTGTGAGAATTAACAATTAACATTTTCTTTGGTATAATAATTATACATACGTACGTACCATGATGACCTTGGTTAGCGGCAATGTGCAAGGGGCTTAAGCCGGAGCAATTTTTGGAGGAAAGGGCTTCAGTAGTGGAATGAGGGAGAAGCTGTTTGACAACGTCGAGGTGGCCTTTTTCAGCGGCGACAAAGAGAGGGGTTTCTCCCAAGTCATTAACCTCATTGAAAATGGCAGACCTAACATGGGCAACCTCCTCATCAAAGTCAGAGGTTCCCATCATGAGGGAGTCGATCTCGGCGAGGATTTGGCGAACAGAGTCAACATCGCCACGTCGAGCGGCGAGGTGGAGCTCGGTGTCGTTGTGGCGGCCGGTGACTTGCCTGACATACTTCTTCCGGGGGGAATTGGAGAACGCAAGGGATTTGTTGGAGTTGGAAATAAGAAGGGCCTTGCCGGAGGCGGAGAGGAAAAGGTTGGGCCTCGGGGTGGTTGGGGTGGTGGGCTCCGAGAGAGGGTGGCAGTGGCAGTGATGATCCATGCCTTCCCCATTCCACGATCTTCTTCACACCACACCGCATGCTTTTCATCTGCACCATCACAAATATCGTGAGTTTGTTTCTTTGTTCGTTAGGTCGTTCCATTCATCCCTCACCATTTTGTTATTCTCTAACATGCTCTTTAATTCAGTTTCCTATCATTTAATTTTACCCTTACAAATAATGGCTCAATGATCACTTTAATTACTAATACACATTAATTATGTTTAATTGTATTTTTTTTGGACAAAATTGTATTTTTTTAATACTACACTTGACTTGAGCATGCCCAGCCCATCCCATCTCAGCCCAGCCCAATCCTTCGAGGGGCATACACATAGAGGTTCAGCCCAGCCCAGCCCACTATTGTATACCCAATTATATATAGTTTCTTTATCAAATCTCACGTTTTAACCAAAAAAAAATTCTCACGTTTTTTTTAATGTCTCGATGATCTTTTTTATTAATCACAAGTATTACTTGTATAACTAAAAGTAATCCTATGGACTTATTTACTATTGTTTCTTTATTAAATCTCATACTCCATACAACACATTTTCAACCAATAACTATTTAACCTATCAAATTTTCATTCTAGTTGCTTCAATAATAGAATTTTTTAACATCGGTTAATAACGAGATAAAAATATAAATATTTATACATCAACCATTAAAATAATTGATATAAAATATTAATTTTTTAAAATATTTTTTATACCAATTATTTTAACAATTGACATAAAATGAATCTTTGTATTAATAACCTGTGTAAAAACATTAAAATATATTTGCGTTTAATTATTATATATTTAAATTTAAAAAATTGATCTTAAGTATGCTATTTGAAGTAGTTACTAACTTGATAATCTATTATTGAATGTTGGTGTAAAATTTTTTATGTTGATATTGTATTTAAATTATATATATATAGAACTTGATTTAAATAATTATTTACCTAATCACAACTTGACGTGGTGGTCTGAATTACTCTTGACTTTTATTCTGGTATACTGATTCTAGAGTTTTAAAGTTTACTTGGTTGATAAATAACCTTATCACTATGAAATTGAATTTAAATGGAATAGTGATTATGAAAAATGATAATTCAACTTAATATTATATTGGAGTCAAGTGAAAACTTATATAAATTTTTTTTAATCATTTTATAAGCATGAACCCAGGTTGGTGAAGCTATTTCAACATGGATGAAATTACATTCAAAGTTCCAAAACATCTTAATACTTGTGGAAGTTTAATGGTTGGGAATTTGGAAAAGTTGCACCCCAATGGCTGAAATTTTCCTTGAGAGAAATGCACACTTCGCGTTTTTTTTTGGATATCATGCACTTATTATATATGAATTATAGTTGAAGTTTTAGACACTTGTATACAGGGCCAAAGTGGTCCAAAAAAGTAGTTAGAATGAAACTAACCAAATACTTAATGGACCAAAAATGAAATTTTATCAAATAACTGTAACGTGTCATTAATAAATAATAATAACAATATTAATTTATTTCTTGTAACTTTGCATTTATTCATATGCCTTTTGGTTCTTAATTAAATTTCTCAAGATTAATTAGAAACAAGTTTTTAACCTGTTGGTTGAATGAAGTTTAAAATTATCTTGAATAGCGTGTTAAATCAATATTAACTATTAAATAACTCAATTCTTGTATTTGGATACCAACCAATTAATTAGGTTCTCTAATTTTTTAAATTTTCAGTTTAATTCTTTAATTTCGTATTATATCACATTGATATTTTGTAAACTTTAATTTCTACCAAAAGTACTGCATAATGTAAATTTTGAGTCAAAGAATTTCATGTCAGTCATGACTCCGATGTAACACCAACGAATAAACTCAGTTTGTGTCGCCTTTATCTAATGCAAATTAGTATAATATTTTTGATTTGACCAGTGTACGAGGTATAAAGTACACCTCGCACAACCAGTGTCGAAACTAACTTTCTCTCGGATGTGTATCTATAAAATGGGCTCTGATGCTTAAGTCAATATGGTTATTACGGGAAATAAAGGGATTACAGAGGTTTCTAATTGTCGTGAGTACCGTCCTTAGTAATTAAAGAATGAGTTGTATTTATAAAACTTACCTGAATGCATGGGGTGATTTGACCCTCTTGTCAGTGAACAGTGACTACAGTTTTTGTAGGAACAAGTTGTCTATACGCGTCTGATTCAGACTCAGGGGTCAGCTTTCCTGACCGGAGTCATGTTCATAGATCCTACTAAGACTCAATGCTTACACTGATTCTTGAGCACTTCGTCCAGTGCTTAGATTTAACTTGACGTTTATTTCATGTTACTGTATTTGACCGGTGTCGCTTTGCCATTAGAGTTTAGGGACCAGTATGCATACCAGATTAATTTCTGCATAGAATTAACATTTTCTTCAAATAATAATAGATATTATTTTTAGAATATCCAAATTTATGAAAGACTAGAATAAATTTAAGAACTTATTTAAATTCAAAATTGATATATTTAGAGAGTAAATCATATAGGGGAAGCTCTATTGTACACCGCTGGATTTTGATGGGTACTTAATATGTCCATTTCACCTCAGCTGAAGTCTGTTTGTCTGTTACTTCAAATTCAATTCGTTTTTATTGTGCTTACCAATCACAATCATAATAATTACTAATCACTATCTTCTTCAATCCCCTGACTCAAATTTGTTTTACGACTGACAAAAAGTTGTGGTTCTTGAGCATTAAACTCTTCTCTCTTGTCTTTTCCTTTATCTTTACTTCATTTCAACAAAACAAATTGTATACACTAGTTTATTGCTAAGTTAAACTTATAGTATTATTATCAAATGGATTTAACATTTTCATGTTCAGCACAATTTTAATTAAATTAAGAATTGAATATATTTTTAGTTCCTATAAAATATGATTTTTTATTTCTATTTTTATCGAAATACTATTCTTTTTATTTTATATCTAAAAAGTTATATGTGTATAAAGAGAAATTTATTAGGTCAACAAAAACAAAGATTCACAATGGTGTATTGTAAATTTATATAAAGAGTTAGAAATTAAAAGGTATAAAATTTAAAGTAAATAATTTGAAAAATAAGTAACGGTAGAAAAGTGGAGCGCTTGTTCCCTATGAACGAAATTTCCTCTCACCTACCGCTGGAATGAAGACATTAGATTTCTTCATTCCATTTTAAGTATTTTTCAAACAAATACAAATTGAAAATATGTTGATCGTTACATTGGTAAAGCACAAAAATTAGAAATATATGATAGAGTTGCAATGTTAAGAAAATTATTAAGTTATCTCCGTGCAGAATAAAGACACTTAAGAGAAAAATTATACAACTATGTACAATTTTAATTTATTTTATTATACTCTAAAATTTATTTATTTATTTCATTTACAATTTGCATTCTAAATTTTAAACTGCACTTATTTCACTCGGCTATGTAAACAAGTGAGGAGAAAATATACATTCACATTTTAAAGCACAAGTTAAATAAATAATCACAGCTCAACTTAAAAGACTAATTTATTAAGTGAGAAAGTTATTTAACTTAAATACTACATTGAACTCTCTTAATTAGTCAACATAGGACTTATATCATTATTGTTTTTTAAAGGACTAGCGTCAAGTTGACTCTCACTCTATCAACACTAATTTGATGGTAGCATTTTCACGGTTCCATTAACCTATCAATACTAATAGATCGTTTTTTTCCGTAAACATGTCACTCAATAAAAGTATCAGTTGATATAATCTAAGCACATAAAAATAGTCTAATCCATAAGACTAATCAATTAGGTGGAAGGGTGAAATAACTTAAGTATCACATTAAGCTATATTAGGAAATGATAGATATCTCGAGGATTGCCAATGAAATTGGTGAGGGTCTTGTGATGGGGGATCTTGAAGCTGACCCTAGTTATCAAGTTGCATCTGCATAATGCCCCAGTTTGGAAGGCATGAGAGGTAAGATAAAAGTACTAGGTTACCTTTAACTAAAATTACTCGAGCTATTAAGGAATTGAAGAACCAACAGTCAAACTTAGCTAAGATTAAAAAGGGGAATTAAAATTTCATTCACTCATAATGCATCAAGTTTCTCAACAAAACCTAAATAGGAGAATTTACCAAAAAATAAAAAAACCTAAGATGTCTTCAGCCAATTAAACATAATGAAAAACGGAAGTAAAATAACTTGCATCACACATAATCTTTCATTCAAGTCGGAGCCTTAATTTCTTGTGACTAACATCCCACTGAACCAAATTGACAGAAGTAGAAGCTCCATATTTTGCTCTTGTTTTGAAGTAAAATGAAGAAGGGAAAAAAGATGGAAAAAAAGTTTTTGTTTATTTTTTTAGAATAGTGAAATGTGATTTCGGAAACAATAATGAGCTTAATCTTTCTAAGTTCTTGCTATATTTGAGTTTTGTCATGTATGAGTCCAAGAAAGTGTGTTTAGAGGCTTGCTTTGCATGTTTATTTTGGTTAGGGGAAAACAACAATTTTATTATTAATATATAATAAAAAATAAGTTATAAAAAAAGTTAATGTAGCACCCAAATGTTTTATCTAAACTCCAATAACATCCGAGACCGTCCTATTTGAACCTCAATCCATGATTTGCAAGACAATTAGCATATAGAAACTAGCTTTCCTCAATATTAGGCAAATTAATGATTAAGATTTAAGAGTGAACTTTTTACTTTTAAATACATATTTTTAAAATTAACCCCCAACCTGTCATATCAGTATCACTAATTACACAAGATCATCACGTAAAAGAACAAGATAAACACGGAAAAGGACACACAAACAACGAATTAAATTAACCCACTTTTAGAAATGTAGCAACGGAAATCCTGAAGCTACGTCAAAAAGTCATGTTTACGTGTACTATACGTAAAAAACAGAGAAAAGTCGTTATCTCTAAATCTTGGCTTAGCTCTACGCCTCTACTTCCTATTCGAACCACGAAAAATAACGGCGAAAAAAATCGCAGTTGAAAGTTGAAACTGTTCAATTAACTCCAACGCCGGAGAGGGGACGAAGTTAACGACGACGACAACAATGCGCCACTTGAAGCCGTTCTAAAAAAGAAGAGGTTGGCCAAATAATTTTCAACATCTTCAGGGGTAAACGTCACATACCCCGCCGTCACCGTCATGTCCCTCACCGATCCCACCGTAGCAAGCACCGCATTATACCACTCGCGATATCTCGGCACTATACTTCTCGCGATCGAACTCTTTATTTCGTCTCGCAGTTCCCTATCAGCCACCACAAACGAGTTCTGTTTCCGGTACGCTACTTCGAACTCGAGGTTGAAGTTCTCGAACACCACTCTCGCCTCCGCCGCATTTGGATTTTCAGGCAACGATGAAACCACTTCTCCCCAAGCCACCTTCTCGTAGTTCGCAACGAACCTTTTTGCTTTCGCTTCGTGCTTTGCGATCCAATCGTCACCGAGAACGTACTGCAGGTTCGAGCTTCGGACTCTGGCTACGGCGTACCAGAGATTGTTCGCGAGAAACAGATAAGACAGCGAAACATCCTTGCAATGCTTTGCTTTGCCGTCGAGCTTGCAAAGAAGGATGAGAATTAGCCACGCCACTCGCGCTGTCATCGCCGGCGTCGACGCCGAGTAATCCGATTCTGGACTATATAAATAAGATTCCGGCAGCGACGACGCCTTTGCCGGCGGAAGCCAGTCCGCTCGCGGAAATATGTCAGAGAGTGCATTGCTGTAATCGGCGAGGTTTGAGAGATAATTCATCGTCTGAACTGTGAGTGAGTGCACGCCACCGCCGTTCACCGGAGACTTGGAAGAGTCCTTCTGGATCGAGGATTCAAATTCCGTGAGTAAGATTTGCGCGGATTCGGTGAGTCTCTGAAGCGAAGCGTGAACTTGAGAACGAATCGCAGAGGTGTAATCAGAGGAGAAGATGGATTCGATTTCCGGCCAAAGTTCGGAAACCACAGAATACATATCGAGCACGCGGAAGAGGTTTTCCGGCGGCGATTTCTTCGCTTTCGCAACGAGTTCGGGGAATCCGAAAAGAAGAGAAGCACCGTCTCTGGAAATCTCAGCGAAGCAGGATTCTCTGATGGAATCTGATGAACTGAAAACGTGATCGCAGAGGATTCTCTCTCCGTTGAAGAGAGTTCTAACTGAAATCCTCATTGCCTCTAACCAACTCTTGATTTTCAAATCAACGACTTCCCAATCCATCTTGTTAACGCGCGAGGAGCTCAATTTCTCCACACCGAGGCGGTAAATTCCTTCATCGATGATAGATTTTCGGATGATGATGTAAACGCTGACGCATTCTTTGGCGTAACCGGAGGAAACCATGCACTCAGCAATTAATCTGAGATCCGCCATGGCAACAGAGGAAACCTGTTCGACTTCGGAGATTGAATCGCCGGCGGTGCGAACATCGTCGTCCTCGACCGCGAAATCGTCGTCGAAGTCAGAGGTGCTGGAATGGACGGAGGCACGTGAGGATCTAGCGGAGACAGATTCAGGATCAAGGTGAGCACGGTTCATGGACAAGATCTGGTAAAATTCCTTCGTCAACCTCTTCATGGCTAACTGCATCAGGTTGTGGGCGAGGACGAGTTTTCCAGAGGAAGGATTCTGAGAGAGCAAGGAATGCATGGTTTTCTGAAGCTGGTTAACGCAATTGATATATTGTTTGGCTTCGGTTTTGTCCTCATAGAAGAGGGAAGTAACTTGAGCGTAAGCGGAAGTGTCTGAATTCCATTTCAGAATCAGCGCTTCCGCTTCCTCGATGCAGCTATCTTCATCCATGTCGGAAAAGCTCAGTCGCGGAGGTTTTGCGCCTGAGCTTATAGATGCCGGGGAAGAATGAGAATTGCGGGCAATGGAAAACGACGCCGTTTTGGGGTTAAAGCAGAGGTTTCTCATGTTTGCAGGAGCCAAGTATTTGTGTTAAGTGTTGCTGTTAGTAGTTATGTTTCTTTCAGATTTTGAAGTAGAAGATGTTTATGGGGAAAACAAAACGGCACAGTTTGCAGAGGCGAAAAGAGTGTTTTTAGCTGCAAACTATGTGGTTGGTGAGTGAGAGGAGAGAATGAAAGTTTAGAAGTCGAAGTGGGTTATATATATAGAGGAGGAAAGCTTGTTCGAGAAACTTGTGAAAAAAAAAGAAAGAAGAAAATGATAACAATGAAGAAGGTGTATTGACTCATCTATTTCATGAGCCCACGTACGTTGACTCTTTACCCGTTCGCTTCCTTAGGTAAGGAACTGATCTTTTCCTTCTTCCCATTTTATTATGCGCGTGGATCTGAGTTCCCATTTTTATTTTTCTGTATTGACTTGGCCATGCAATTTCCCAATTTCAAGGAAGCAAAAAAATCAAATTAATCAAAGAAATTTTTTGGTTAATTATGGGATTCTGAAGATCTCGCATCATTAAATACAAAAGAAAAATTGCATGCTTTCTCAATCTCATTTTATAAGACTCGTATTCTTCGCCCACTTCTATTAATCAAATTTAATAAATATTATGCCATTGTTTGACCTTTTAATCAAATAATATTTTTTTAAAAATTTGGATTTGTCAGTGTTAACTATATTATGATAAGGATAGCGGTTTAAAAATTACTTTCTTGTTTTCTTTTTATAAAATCTTGTTTTAGAGTTTTTCTTAATGATATATTAAGTGACATTTTCTAATTTACAATATGTATTTCCCCCCAACATATATTTAAATTAATTTTATATCAATAGAATCTCAGAAGCTAACTAAATCTCCCTTTGTTATAATCATAAGTAATTTTTTGAAAGTAGTGTAACGTAAATAATCAATATATTTAATCCATTTAAATACAATACTTATATCTCTTAATATACATGAAGTTGAATAATTTAATTTTATAAAAAAAACCAATGAAATATTAATTAAATTATTTTATTGAATATAATATAAAGGTTCAAAAAATTTTGGCCATGTATCGAGGGCTAGCTATAGGATGGTGAGAGAAGCATAGTTGTGAATAGTTAATTAAGGTAACAAAAACGGAAATGGTACGTAGTTTAATGGTTTGTGGTTATAAACAGAGCATTAATATTAATATTAATATATTATTCTACATTATCCTGTCTTCCACGGCAGTTACCATGCATATTATAACTCTAATTAACCCCAAGATAAGCAGAAACGTAAGCATGCATATCATATCATGATTAGTCCATGTAGAAAACACTTGCATTTCAATTTTTTTTAATTATTACCGTGTTCACACAATTATTATTATAATCGAACTCGTAATCGAGTTTGGTCTATAAAACACGCCCTCGAGAAATATGATTACGTATACACTGAATTTCTTAAACCATGAGAACTATAAATTAATATATCTAAAAGATAAAGATAATATAACTCCATTGAGGTTAAACATGCCATCTTTTTTACACCACAAAATTTTTAAACTGAATTTATAATAATATGTCAATTTTTTTTAATAATATTTATTTTTAAATAATTATATGATGAAACATAAAAACTAAAAAGTTAGTATGTACAGGTATATATTTACGTTCACACACGTGTATATTTATAAAAAAGTGTAAGAGTTCTTGACATGTTTTATACATTCAATAAATGAATGTAATGATTATATTTTAGGAGAGTTTATAATTTCTGTTACCCCTACGTACACACAGTCATTCATAATACAAGTAGGTTACGTATATGAAAGCCTTGAAAGATTGAAATTTGAATAATAAACATTACATGGACTTCACTCCACACACACCCAGGTCTTTTTCTTTTTGCGCTACCAATGCTTTTCTGGAGTGATAATGTCATCTTTTTATTTGACCCAAATACATTTATTATATAGTAATTAAAAGTTAGGATTTTTATGTAAAATAAAGTTTTAGAATAATGTGAACGATTAATAGTAATTTTTAAATTTTTTTATTTTCATAACTTTATATTTTCAACTACTACATACTAAACAGATACTAAGGGTAAGCTCCTAATTAACGGAGATGTTTCCCATTATCATATTCAAACACGTATTTCTCAAACTCTTCACTAATATATGTATGATTGATCAGTCAACTATATATGAATGCTCATGATTAAAAGTTTTTTAAAATCACATATTCACTTAAAAAGTCATATGATTTTTTAAAAAACTCATATGACTGATATATTTTAATCCTAATCATCCATGATAAGATCTAACGATTTAAATTTGTTGCTCTCACTCTCACCTAAAAGAACATTTATCATAAAATACATCATTTATATATATACACATCATCTAAATATTGTTATTATTCATTTATGTTTTATTTATTTATTTAATTTTTGTTATTATATATTGTCTAAATATCGCGTGCCTACGTTGGCCAGCGTAAGGCTACGTTGGCTGGGCAATACATATCATGTGTCAACCCAGAGACCTAGCGCGCACACACCACACCTACGCTAGGATACCACGTTGAGCATTAGGACCTCATTGGCACCTACACGTGGCTAAGCTCACCTACGTAAGCCCACACTTGGCATATTTGCAAGCAACAGGTCACTCTAGAGGCTGGGCGTGCCTACGCCCCGCCCACGCTTATGTTACGCTCAATCATGTGCCAATTTCAGACCAACTTCAGTAACTCAGCGTGCCAATGCCACCCTTACCATTCCAGGAACCCAATGTACCCACGCCCAGTCTCTGGACCATGACCAAGGAAACCAATGTGCCACCATGTTCCCTAGCGTGAGCATCGGTTCCATATTGAAGTCTTAGCCAGGAATTATTATCGAAGAGAAAAAATAGACAACTAGAGAAAGTTAAAAGGCAAAAGTCTTCATTACTATAGAAAAGTTATAAGAAAAAAATACAAGGAAAAAATATAAGAAACTAGATAGTAGGAGCAGCAGCAACATCGTTTGGAGCAGCTTCAGCCTCGTTGCTCGGAGGAGGAGCTGGGGGGTCAACGGTGACACCCTCCTCATCCGCTTCAGGAGGGTCCACAACCTACCTATCCACCACCACCTTGAAAGGATCAGATCTCAAGGCCGACACCTACACCCGATAGACTTCAAACCAAGAGATGACCTTCTCTGCAAGTTCCCCCCATCAACACTTCAATTTGCTCCTTA
This sequence comes from Clitoria ternatea, assembly GCA_037962975.1. Classification (NCBI taxonomy): domain Eukaryota; kingdom Viridiplantae; phylum Streptophyta; class Magnoliopsida; order Fabales; family Fabaceae; genus Clitoria; species Clitoria ternatea. The sequence continues at coordinate 2,505,078 of CM075673.1, read as the reverse complement.
AAATCCAAGCACTCATGGCAATGCTTCGATTCGACCTCTTGAAAGTTTTGTGCCTCGCATAGTCATTATGAATAGGACTATATTAAAGTGATGAAATAAAACATATTTCACTACATCACTCACGTTTTCAAAACAATGGAGATATAGACATTCAACAAACTTTTCCATGATGATAATCTAGGTGACTTGTTTATCAAAGCACTTCCTCTGTCATCATTTAAAAAGCTTCGTCTACTTAAAGATCTCAAAGTAAAACTAGCATACATGTACTCTTTCCCCCCACCAAGTTCGTTTTTTTGGATGAGGTAGTATTCAATAGTGTATTATAAAATGATATACTTTTTTTCCTTCGTTAATTAGGTTGTTCCACAAAGTTCCTCCCAATGAGGTTCAATTATGCATAGTCTTATAAGTGATGTAAATCCACAAGGGAATATTATGAATATTAATTATGATTTGATTAGTTGTGGTAAGAGGTTGAGATTATGTTAATAAGGTTACATCTCCTAACTTGTATAAATACCATCTTACGTATAAAAATTACCACTCTCCTTGTATTGATTATTTTCATAATAGATTTGATAATATATTGAATTCAAGTTGTAAATATTTGTATGGAAAATAAAAATGTGAAAATTTTTAAACAAAAGATTGACAAGAGAATTCAAAGTACTAAACTTAAAAGTAAAGAAATTTAATTGTATGAGAAAAACTTGAGAGAAAAATCACATATGATTCAACACAGGTTAAATATTTTAATATATTATTTTATATAGCTCATTAAAGCAAGTTATTTTTAGTTTATTCGAATAAGTTCTATGATCAAATTTATAATATAAGTTTCTATTTAAAAATAATTTATTATAAGCTATTAATTAATATTTAATTCAAGTAGTTACATGTTTGATTTCCTTAAACAAGTGTTTTAGGTTTAAACACTATAAAAGAAATAAACCTTTATCAGAAGAATTAATCTTACTATAATATAAATGATTCCGAGTAAAATAAAATTAAAATTATATATCAAACACATGCATAATAATGTGCTAGGTAGCTTTCTTAAAGATCTATGTCAATGAAATGTGGTGCGTAAATAATATGCAAGGTGTGGTTGAACTACATTTGGCCCTTCTTTGTCATTATTCAAGGGTACCCTGCTGGGGACAGTGGGGCGAGGTCTACTGACCCCACCACCGTTACAATTATAAAGTATTTTAGGCTCTTACTATTTATTAAGGGAAGTAAGGGAAAATGCTAAAGATTGGTCCAATAAGTATCAACTAATTAATTTTAAATAAACCACACTTCAAATTTCTTAGACTTGTTGAATTTACTTTTGGTTGCGTTGACTTTTTTCAGACAAAGTGAATTCCTTGGATTTTATTGGCTCTTCCTAGCAGAGAGATTTGATTGCATAGTTCTTTACAAATAAAAATGTGAATTTAGTGGTGAATAATTTACAAATAACGATTACCATTAATGAAGCGATGAATAGCAATTTTTTAGCGGTGAAAGATGCTAGGACTTTATTAAATGTACCCGATATTATTATTTAAGGAATTGAAAATAGAGATTTTTTATTAAAATTTATATAGAAATTATTTAAAAATTAGGATTAATGAGTTTTAATTTATTTTCTTAATTAGTATTTTTTAAATTGAAATGGTAATTTTCACGAGTTAAAATAATTTTTCTTTAAATTATCTCATTTGACTTCGTAATAAATTAGATTGTCCACTTCAAAAAGGTCTCACATTAACTTCTTCATAAATTGATTTCTTTCATTTTTAACCACTACTTGGTATACAAATCATTCAAACAATGAATTTAATTAGTTCAATGCTATAATAAAATTTAGAAAAAAATGGGAGGGCACATTAACAGAATAGACACAGCTAGTCAACTTCAAAGGGCCACTGGTTAGTCTTTAGGGGAGAATTAGCAAGTGAAGTAGCAATCATGTATGCTGATTCTCCCTGCATACAACTATCACTTTAATCTGTTGCTTACTGGTATACATATATAAACATGTTATATTACTCTTCTATATTCAATATATAGTTTGGTTATTATACAATTCCTAGGAAAATTAAAGTAAATTTTATTGGTGTGATCAACTTATCTTTTGGTGGGACTCTTTAACTTATATTGTGAATTAAGCTATAACTCATTACTCATTGTAGAAATATTGAATTAAGCATAGCTCAATTTTTTTTAATCTATTTGTGAGTAAAAAATAATAGCTTTCATTGTTTTTATAAAATCATTTCATCAATAAAACCCGACATAATTAACATATGGTTGAATATTTATCGTGTGTAAATTTTATTATAAAAGACAATGTTTACTTTAATAATCTCTATGTCTAGAAAAAAAAATCAATTTTTAGTTTTCAACTAGATAGTATCTCTTGGTTCAAAAGTAGTGTTTTACTTAATTTTTTTTTTATAAAATCTTATGTCCATATCTTTCGGGAACATCTTATCAATTTATCTACCCATTCAATATTGTTTTAGTTTGTTAAGTAAAAAATGAGAAAAAATCATTTAAGAAAAGCACGTTTTGGTTTTGCAAGTTGGTAATTGCACGCGATGTCAATTGATAAAGAATTACGCTCTCTGCTGTTGAAAGGTACTCAGTTGGCGACACCGTCCATGCATCTCTTATCGTACGTAGACTTTTATTGTTTTTTGTTTTTGCTTGGTTCCTATTATGTGTTTATTAAGACCGTCATTATCGATACTTACATTAAATCAATTTCATTGCCACCTGGCTTTACTTGAATGGCTTCCATTCGTGGGGCTGAAGCAAACTAAAATATCAATTCATACTCTCAACTTTGTTAATCCTAAACGGAGGTTGTGAGAAGAGGTTTTTTAAATTTACAATCAAATAGAGTTTTGATTATATCGAACAACGTGAAAGACTAATATCAATCATTAGATTTATATTTTTTCATTACATATCAAACGGAAACTTCATTGATTAATTGTTACGAATCACTTTCATTACTATTCTAAGGTTAAGTGCGTGTTTAAGAAATCAAAGGGAAATTCTTTTATTAATAATCGTATTGGAATGTTTACTGATCCGGTCTGGATACCGGCCTCCAGACTAATACGTTATCTTGACTGTTTAAGAAGGTCAACCGGTATTACAGGTCAACATTCAGACTATAAAAATACTGTACTAGGAGCTCTCCTTACACCAGTTTATCCGAGATAGCACCTAGAACACCGGATAACCTGATCCAATCTTATTTTTCTGTTACGCATAACCGTTCGCCTATACCACTATAGATAAGTGACTTTACCACTTATCACGATTGATACCCCGCACAACTAAAGATGTATATGTCACCCATCAAAAGGTGCAAAGTACAACTACAGGAGCAGTATACGAAAAAGGTGGATCTTCCCCATTCCTGTGTCAGAATCTTACAATGATCATTGATCGTACACTAAGTATTGAACTACTCTGATTGATACGCTACACATGGCATCAGAGCCTCCTGGCTCACTTGCACCTAACGATTCATTTTCCATGTTCAACTATAAATAGCATATTCTCATACACATGCAAGGTTACGATGTTCTCACTCTTAACTTACTATTGCATCGTTCAAGTTCTTGGCGTTCTCAGAATCTTCACTAACTTGAGCGTCGGAGAATCTTCGCAGGTGACACCACCTTTCGCCCCCATCAACGCGAAAGTCTGGTGAGAAGGATCTACAGGACAACAAGACCGGTCTCTCCCACTGAGAGGTCGGATTATAATACCGGATACCCAATGTACCAGTGTACAAACATCTAAATCACCAACTTTTGTGGCTGACTCCCAGTCCAGATTCTTGACCCCGGACTAGACCAGTTCATTTACGATGGATATTAATATGTTTTTAAATAAAAAGTAAGGTAGATGGACATTGATCAAAGATATTTTTAAATAAAAGATTCACAATTTTGTTTTCTTAATTATTACTATTCTTAGAGAAGTAGTATTTTCACAATAACTAATACACATTAAAAAGAGGAATGCTTATTTATCTCAGTTCAGAAAAAGGAATGGTTCAATGCTACTTGTCATCTTGTTCAGCATAATCAAAATATTGAAGGTAGGTTGAGTATAAAAGTTTTTCCTTTTTAGGAAAACTACAACCAAACCAAAGACCTTTACTTTAGCAGCGTAAAAATGAGAATGTATTAAAGTAGAATTTTTATACCCACCAAAGAAAAAAGAAGCTGCATGAAAGATCGAAGATACATCACATATAATAACTATAAGCACTTAAGCAATTCACAACCGTTACCTCTTTCTACATAAAAAAATATTTTAGGATAATTACATATATTAAAAGTGTTTATTGGAATTAGCTCATGTCATGTGAGTAGGGACTTTGAACGCACTGCTAAAGTCCACTGCACATTACTACATTTAGGAAAAGAAAGAAAACCTTAAAACAATAAGATCATTTGGATAATTTAATCTTGTAAGTGTGTGCAGACATATAAAAGGAGCGTTAATTACTTTTTTTCATCAAAATATTTGTCATTTTAAGAATATATTATGTTTATTTTCAAAATATTTGTTACTTTGGTAAATTGATGTGGCATAGTTATGTACTTTTCTTTTCAAAAACATCCCCGCATTTGAATATCATCTAATTTATGTGATAAAAATGAGGAATTTATTTCTAAAACACTCCTATTAATAAAGGTATTTTAGATAAGCAATATTATTTTGTTGTGATAATTAATAAATTTAATCTTTTTTACGTCTTTTTAAACGATAATGAATTTGAAAAGGATGAAATGTACATACTTAATATAGTATAGGGTTTGGTAAGTTTCATATCATGACTAGAACTATGGTTATAATACTTATTATAAGATTTGTGACAATTCTTAATTCATAACTTAACGTTAATATAAAGTTATCGGTTTGAAACATGGTTGTATTATAGTTTATAAAATAATTTTTTAACTTATGGGCTAGTTTTAAAGTTAAGTTAAATTTATCATTTTTTAATATAGTATTAGAGCCACATAGTTTGAACTATGAACGACTACAAACACATGCAAGCTTCATGCATTAGACATCTAATTTTAAGAATGAGAAAATATGTTAAGATGAGCCTTACATCGACTTGAATGAGGTATGAAATTCTCGTACAAAACTCTTAACAAATAAATTAACTTTTAGATTGAAATAGGTATTTAAATTTTGTAATTTTATAGTTTAGTGAAGTGAATACGTTGAGGGTGGACATGCAAGTAGCAAGTGGAAAGAGGGAGAAGATTTTGACAACGGATTGAATCTGTCTGCTACTGGAAGAGGGGGAAAGAGAGAAAGAGACAGCACGGGGAGAGGCAGAAGAGAGAACCAATCAGTTTTAAAAAAATTAAAACAAATTTTCATAGTTTTAAAATATAATTTAAAACTTATTAAAAATATATACAAAACTAATTAAACAATTTTATTTGAATTTTAAACTAGAAAAAAACTTACAGGTTAGTTGCACTAACTCTAAACAAGACCTAACATAGCAGTCTATGAAAAGAAGCTAATATTTAACTGAAACAAACATTTTCTATAGATGAATAAATAAGAACTATTCATTATTCATGGGAAGCAATAAAAGAAAATTGAAAGATATATATGAATGAGAATTGGTGTTTCCATGTATTGCAGGTAAGTGAATAACACATTGAAAGGTCATCCCATTTTCAGGGATGACTGACCAAAGCAAATCACATGCTATTTTCTACAGCTTTGAAAATATAGCACATGCGATGCGACAAATTTGCAAGACCTGCAAGTTTCTTGCTGAAGCATCACACTTGTTCATATTAAGCTCCTATTATATAAACCAACAATATTCTTATTCTATGGCTGACCACTAATTTTAATGGTACGATTATATCCTTAATTTTCATGGTTTAAATTATTAATAAAATATTTTATTTTTTGAAAAAATTTAAAAAATATACTTTGAATAAATTTTAAAATAAAAAAATACTAGTATAGAAAAGGTTTATGAACTCGGTTAAAATAAAGTTATGAATTCAGTTGTCAAAACGAGTTCGTTGTCGCTGTGTTTGTAAACCAAGATCTATGAACTTGACATTTTGTTAAACATTTGGTGTGCAATTTTCATAAACTCTCTTCCCTACAAAACAATCTATAATCCAACCCCACACTCAATATAATGGCAACAAAAACAGAGATTCAAGCTAAATACAATGACAACGAAAATAGAGATTCACACTCAATACAATGGCAGTGAAAACAGAGATTCACGTAAGAAGATAAACATGTTCGAAGACTAACCATACTTCCAAGCAAAAAGATAAGTATGTGCTCCAAGTGGTAGGATTCACGTCAATATGGACGCAACAAGTTTTCAACCTCAAACCAAATGCAATGGACACAATAATATCTCATACAATAGAAGTAAGAAGCTAAATGTATTCGAAGGAAAAAAAGTGTTTATGAAAAGTTTGAGGTGATTGCGGAAAGTTTGAAGTGTTTGCGAGAACAATTCACATAAAATTTAAAATTGTAGCGCGTGGAAAAACTTATAAATTTGGTTCCTTCCTAATCTGAGTTTATAAATGTTACGTGGGAAGAGTTTTTTTGATATGTTTAAAAAATAAAAAAAAAATCTTTGTATATGTTTGTTATCGATTATATTTTTTAATCAATTCGACAATAACTCCGGACTAGGGTACTCCATGCCAATTTCACTAATATAATTTTTTTAGAAAAATGCACACATACCCATCATGCACTTTTGGCTCCATATTAACAAAGAATGAACAATTGAAGATCTTAAAAATCTCAATCTTCACTTGCCTTAACTTGGAACTAAAAAATATGATGTACACCTAAAAGACAAAAAGTTGGATACAAATAAAAATAAGACAAAGAGAAATATATAATAAATAAATTGAGATTAAAGTAGGTAGAAAGACCCTCTGAGTGTATGCATATACTTATTGTATTTTAAGTTGGATAATAAAGTTATAGTAAAAATATACTATATTTATTAAATTTTGTGTAAGTTGGTAATTTGGTTTTGTTATTATTATTATTTTATCAATCGAATGTTTTTATATAAGTAAACTAATTGGCAGCAATCACACAACGTTGACCGCATAGCGCAGTGGATTAGCGCGTTTGACTTCGGATCAAAAGGTCGTGGGTTCGACTCCCACTGTGGTCGTTTAATGAAAACCTTTTTAAAATATTTTTTCCTTTTCTAATTTTGGTGGGCAAAATCTTTATGAGGTAATAAAAGATAGTTCATTGAAATGGGCCCATAAGGCTAAGCAAACAAAATGGGCCTAAGAAAGACAATGAAGACCGAGCCCAATCGCTGAGAAAGTTCAATGAAGTCAGCAAATTTAATCGTTTTGTCAACAAAAAAAAAAAATCTAATCCTTGACCCAAGCAACTTGTTAAGTAATATTTGTAAATTTTTAAATTATTGTCATAATAAATTAATTTTATCAGCACAAGTAATTATATATGTAATTTTTTAAAGTTATGTATTATATTCTTGTTCTCTTTTCATTTTTCATTATTCATCAATTGTATTTTTCATTTATGTTTATTTTTAATTATTTAAATGAGAGCATTTATTTAAGAAAGTAAAAGTTGTATATATAAAAATTAAATACTTTTATGTCCTTATTTATGAAGTAAATAAATAATCCTCCGTTGGCAGTTCTTGGATGAGTTGAATTTGTATAGAAACTTTTCAAATGCTGGTAAAAACCAAAATAAATAAACAATCCTTCTTCTTCCAAATAAAAAGTTATGTATTATATTCTGCTGTAACACTTTTGTCTCCACCGGCTTGTAAGGGAAAACAAGTAGGGACTGAAATTGAAGGAAAAAAAAGGAATAAAGGGGAAAAGAAAGAGAATTTTCAATGGTAAGTGTAGAAGATTGGCTATGGTTCAAAAAACAGCAAAAGTATGGAGGAAAAGAAGAGGAAGAAAGCCATGGAAGCATCCGATTCCATTGATTTGTATTGAAAGATAGAAAGAAAGTGGCTTTGAGTTTCATCCATTCACAGGAAAGCAAAATTCGATATGGTTTACTAACTGGCAGAATTTGTTCCATTAGAATCTCAATAATGTTATCTTTTGATTCCCCTCTCCAAACCCTTCAGGGTGTTCAAGTTGCATAAATTGTGCCCAATTGATTAATCATAGGTGAACTAAAATTTTTTGATCAATTAGTCACTGAATAACATTAATCTAACTATTAGATGGTATCTCGAATAGAATTCTATATCTGTAATAGTATGTAACATCAATTTCACTTTCATACACTTTTATAAAAGAGTGAAGACTATAACTAAATCTCAAACATTTACTGATGATACATGTTGTTAAAGTTTAAAAAACTTTTACAGTGTCATTGTCATCTGACCAAGTTTTTTCAATGTTTTAAGAAGGGTTTTAGGACAGCTTGCTGTGTAGTGCTTGGTAAGTACTGAACCTGTAGGGCATGCCCAACAAGGTAGCAGGAGAAACAGAAAACTACACACATTCACAGTGCTTTAGTTCTTTGTGCCATCAATTTTTTAATCCTTTCAATTCAGGCCAACGCACAAGATAGAAATTCATGTCGCTGGAACTTCACGTCATTCCAAAACATGTCTGCACCCGTATGCATATGTTGCACTCTCCACTCAAACAATGATTATTACTATATGAAATCATTACCACATTTATTATGAGAGCAATGATAATCACAAACATTTAGACACCCGTGAAAAAAGATACAGCAAAGTACCATGTCATGGAAATATATACACATATAATGTTAGCTCAAAATATAACACTCTTATGAAAAGGAGAAAAAATGGGATCCGAAGCTATCTGAATATTTACTACTCTCAGATACAGTGAGTCAGTAACCCTGTTTAGTGTTGACCAAAAGTAAAATGAATAGTGTTATCTGGTGAGTGTGATAGTTTTTTCTTTCTTTCTTTCTTTCACATAATAATTGGAACAAACAAGGAGTTAAGGCCAATTCAGTGTACTCATTCTACATCATTGTCATTCTTTAAAGCAATAGAAATGTTGGTTGCATCTCATTAATTCACTCTGCCTTACCACAAAATTGATGCACTTTCCACTCTTCACCCTGGCTCTTTTAAGAGAATGACAAAACATCAATAAAGATATAACATATAGGACAGGACATTCTTCTATTAGTTATAAACTTGTCAAATTTTGCATTGATGATTTCTTTTTAATCTACCATCCTAATGCACGTGCAACGTTGTTGTTGGCATACTAAAACCATTGGCCATTATGTATTTGTTTCTAACAACACCCTTGATATGTAGAGAATGTTATAATAATGTTATATTTATGCTGAGGTCCCCACGGCAATCGAGTATACCAGCAATTGGCTTAGTGGGTATACCAGTTGAAATTACCAACTGAGATTAGATTATTAGAAATAGATTTTTTATCTGTTTACTAAATAAAGTTGAATAATGTAAGTTATTAATATCTATTGGATGGTATCACACTCTATTTATGTAACTATTAAATAACAAACACTAAAAAATTGATATAATCTGATGTTAGTCTGGGGAAAGTTTAAACATATTCTTCCCACTTTAATTACTTTTGTTTCCACATATTAAACAAGAAACTCATTGAATTTTAAAAAAAGAAATTTCATTTTCAATCCTATCACTTTTCTCTCTCTATCTCAACCGCCCACACCTTAATCTCAATTGAAGCTTAAAAGCAGCTTGTAGTACCAACCTTCCTTCTGGTTCATTTTCCTTGTTTATCTCTTGGTTTCTGTTACACTGCTGATTCTCTAAACCACTAGTTCTTCCTTCTCACATATCAATTATCATCATCATCAGAGAGATGAAAGGCATAGATCTTTTCTGTGCATCACAAGCCTCAACAGCCATATGTCTTAGCATGGATCAACCTTCCTCCTCCTCTTTCTCTTCTTCCAACACAACCCAATTTGGTGGCAGAGCCATTGACCGCCACAATCCCATCATCACAGATCCAAGAAGAACCCCCTCCAGAGACCTCACTGCCCCTAGTTCTTCTTCTCTGCCGCCTATTGACCCCAAACCTTTACATGATCTCCAAAAGGCCAAGAAAAACTCTGCCTCTAAGCCAAGTGGCCAGAAAAAGAAAAATGCAACAAAGGGTCATGATCACAAGAAGAAAAGTACAGCAGAAAAGTTGACTGAACATATTTCCAACAATTACTCTTCCAAACCAATTGATAGTATTCTGAGGAGGAGTTGGGTTAGGCCACCTTCTGATTTGATCACTCCTCCTGGTTCATCAAGATACTTGCTTGGTGACACCACTTTCTTGGATGGTATATCAGATGTTGATCCTGTTTCGACTTTAACTAAGGTTGGTAACAAAAAAGCTCAGACCATTCATCAAGATGAAACCAACCATTCATCTAAACCCTCTAGCTCCTCCCTTCCAAAAACTGGTTCCTCAGACCAGGTTAGTTTACTAGTTTCCTCTATTCCCTCTATTTATTTATATATGCAAGTTTTTTTTTAATATTATTAAAAGTTTTAAATATAAATAAATTTTATTAAAATTTATTGATATGTTCAATATCATTAAATAGTTGAATCATTTTATACCTATATTAAAGTACATAATAATACCTTTGATTTTAAATGAAGATGTAATACATAATACTACCTCAGGCAACCATTAAGCAAGTTTGGCATGGCAACATGTGTTTGTGGAATTATATTAGAGTACATCTTCATTTATTTTAGATCTTAAAATCGATGATATCAATCACTTCAATCTCCGATTTTAAAAAATTATCATTTTAATCCTTAATTTTCAGAACTTATTATTTTAGTCCTTAACATCGGTTTGATTGATGACAAATAATTTCAAGGAATAAAATGATGAATTTTTAAAGTTACGATAATTTCAGGGATCAAAATGAAGATTTACTCAATTATACTGTATTAAGTAATACTAGCGTTTAGTGATGTTTGTGTATTATGGACTCAAAGGTGTGGGATTTGAATGGATTTTCTTGCAGGTTGTGGTATTGAGGGTTTCTCTGCACTGTAAAGGTTGTGAAGGGAAGGTGAGGAAACATCTCTCCAAAATGCAAGGTATGCAACTCACCCATTATTGAAGTTCAGATTAATTAGTAAAAAGGACTTGAATTTGCTATGTGAGGAAAGACACATTCTTTAATGGCCCCTTTGGATTTTATTTTCTTTTTCTGTTCACATTTAAGTTTAACATTCAAGCCATATCCTGTAATTTGTAATTATATGGACAGGAGTTAAGTCCTTCAACATAGACTTTGTGGCAAAGAAGGTTACAGTAGTTGGCGATGTGACTCCATTGAGCGTATTGGCAAGCATATCAAAGGTGAAGAATGCACAATTTTGGCCAGAACCTGCTTCAATTGGATCTGGTACTGCAGAATCAAAGAAAACAAATTTAATATAATCCAAGAGGAAAGTAGATCGATTATCAGAGTTGTTGTATGCTTTCAGTCTGCATTAGGTAGTAATTTAATGAGTGTAAATACAAATGTTAGCAAGTGAGCACGGCTTTGAACACATATTAGTGTATCATTTAGAAGAAACCTTATATTTTTAGTATAAGGATTGGTCTAACTTTTCTCTGCAGAAATTTTACTATATGTAAAATGCATGACATTAACATAAGACCCGATCCTAACCTAAATCAACTGAAAGGAACAAAAAATATGGACAAGATTATTATTTGGGTAGAGTCACAGTTTTAGCAAAAAAATGTCTGAACTTTGTTGGGTCATTGATATAACTGCATTATATGACTTGAAAAAAAAAATCATTAATCCATGAGCTAGTGCGACAAAAAAAATTGAGCTAATTTAGAGATGCACCTTTCTGTGTTGACAATAGTTTTGGCATTGATAGGATTCGTGACAAAATTATGATTATATATTATTGTCGAGTATAAAGTTACAACATCCACAATCATTTATTCTTTTTTGCACCACTGTGTACTATCACTTGTGCTCCAAGATAAAGGAAATTTTCATACAATTTGACATTTATTTATTTCTTAATGGTTTTGTCACGACTAGACTATCGCGCTTTGCACTTCTAACATTTTATTTTTAAATCTTTTCTATTGCATGTGATTAACCTTTTATCTCCGATTAGTACCAGTCTTAAAATTTTGTGGGTTTTAGACGATATAAAAATAAAGGCCTTTTAGTATTTTATTTTTTATTAAAGAAGAAAATTTATTAAATAACTAAACCAATATTAACAAAGTTATTATAAATTTTGAACACGTAAATAGGATATTTTATCCTAGTGTAAAATATAATAATAAGTTAGAAAATAATGAATAATACTCCAATGTTTTCCTTCAAAAATAATAAAAAATAAACAATTAACAATGACCATAAAAAATTAAAAATTAAGACCCTATAAACATAAAAATTAACAAAATATTGATACTAACTTTAATAAAGTTAACAAAGAAAATAAAATAAGAAATTGTTAAAATAATTTATATAACAAAAGTTAATAAACAAGTGATTTTTCAGTTTAATTGTGGTGTGATTGAGGGTGGGTCAAAGTGAAGAAGATCATAGAAAAAAAAAACAAGAAAATTTCATGTGGTGTATTTCTCTTCCATTTTTTTTTATCTTTTTATATAGATACGATAGATAGGGGTGTCCAATTTCGCTGTTATCTGTGTGAACCCGAGCTACCCGATTTTAAATGTAAGAACGGGTCGGTTTGTAACGGGTTTTCGGGTAAAAAAAGATCATTTAAACGGTTTATTGTGACTAAAAACGGGCGGGTTCGGGTTAAAAAAATTAAACCAGATGATACCCATACTCAACCGACTGCTACTAGAAATATCATGCAGTTATTTCTCTTTATTGATTTCTAGATATATTGATGATACTTTCTTTAAGATTAGTCTTTGTGTAGTCAACCTGAAACCATACATGAGTTTATCATCAAATTATCATATTCTAAATGCATGTGTTAGATTTGAATACTTAATAACTTTTAAGCTTTTTTCTGGTACTAGTACAATCTATGATTAGAAAAAAAATAATCTAATAGAATTACTTCCTACTGCTTCAATGCTATGTCACTTTCATATTCCATAAGACTTTGGTTCTAAAATGTGAAATACATCATTGTTATATGCAAGTTTTTGCTAACATTATTTTATACGTAAAAAGTTGCAAAAAATAAAAATAAATTTTCCTAAGAAACTTAACCGAAAAATCTGACCGAAAAAACCGAGAACCGCACTTAACCGAACCCGACCAAACCGTCATAGTATTGGGTGAAAATGGGTTATTATTTATGTTTCATGGATAACAACGGGTGGACTCAAAAGTAACTGAATCCGACCGAACCCGACCGATGGACACCCCTAACGATAGATACCTTTTATATGGATTAAATATTTTTTAATTAAATTGTATAAAAATTATCCTAATATTGTATTTTTATTATTTTTTATTTTATAATGGGATAAAATTTACATATTATTTTTAATGTATTATATTGTGATATAATATTAATTTATATTGAAATAATATTATATTTCATTCATCATATGTTATTTTCTTCTTATTACTATTATTTTTAGATAATAAAAGAAACTCATTACTCATGTCCATATAGAAGTATCTACAACTTTTAACCAGGTCAAATACAAATGTGCATGATATACTATCCTTTACCCACTTATAAAGGTACTTCAATTATATTAAATTAGACTCTTACTGGCCCAAAACATAAGGACCGGTTTTGCATACCAATTTTTTTAAAAAAAGACTAGTAAAAAATTCTGAGTTAAGAAGGGTTACCATAATTTATATTTGATTTTATTTTTTAATTTTTTAATCAATATATAAATAAAATTATAAAAATTTTATAAATAATAGTGATGAAATTATTTATATGAATGAAAAGACTAAAATAAAAACTTTATCTTAGTAATTATATATAGGTTAAATGAGAAAAAATGTATAAGTGTGTAAGAAAATATTATAAAAGAATTTATAAAAATAAATATAAAAACAACTAATCAAAAAATTTAAATGGATGGAAAAATATACAAATCAATGAGAAAAGAATTAATCATGATAAAACATTTTTGTTTAACTTTTAAAATTTTATTCAGTAAAAATAAATAATACTTATTAAAACAAGGATCATAATGATTATAATACTTATTAGTATAATAGTAACTATTAAATAATATAACACTATAATAATTCTTAATAAAAATTATATACTTATAATGAAAAATATTAAAATATTTTCATATCACTTTTAAATTTTTGTATAAAAAGTATTGCATTATGATTAATGTAGAGAAATAAAATGATAGCTTTTATATAAATAATAAACAATTATTTTTAAATTTATTTAAAATAATATAATCACAGTATAATGATAGTTATATGGTAATTATATAATGAATAATATAACGGTAATAGTAATAGTGAAAATATTATAATATTTTATTAAAATTTTTATGAAAATAATAATAATAATAATAAATTATTCATTCAAATTTTTATAAACAGTAAATAAAATAATATAATCAATATTTTTATATTAATATTAAAATAATAATTACAAATAATATACTAAAGATAATTATATAATAGTAATAATAATATATATGTATTATAATAGTAATAAAAATAGATTAATATAATATAATATGATGTGATAGTTTTGGGAGGGAAAAGATATAAGATAATGTTAATTAAGATTTTTACTTATCTGATAATACTTAATAATTTTTTCAAATTTAACTTATCTAATAATAATTCTGTTTACAGGTTAATAATTATTTATTTCAATAAGTTGTTATTATTTTCTCTGACAGCCAGTTGTGTAGAGGAGTATGTAACAATATTGGGAGCTATAAAATAAATATTGATTAAAGTATCTTAAACGGTCAAAACTAAGGTGATATTGGAAGTGTTTTTTTTTTCAGTTTTAATAGGAATTAACCATGTTTCAGTCATTTCATTATATATTAAACCCAAGCTAAATTATGAATAATCACAATGAAAGTCACGTTCTTACACGTAAATATTTTAATTAGTGAGGATAATCAAATACATTTAAATAATTTTATTGGTTTTTTCTCTTTTATATGAGTTGTGACAACAATGTTCACTGTGTTATAACGGATCTATTTTTAGTGATTGTATTATTTATCCCAACTTACCTATCGGTAGAATTTAAATTGCTATCGTAACCTCTTATTTATAATGATATTCAGTTTTAAGAGAATAATTATTATATCTTGATATTATAAAAAATATTTTTTTAAAAAATTTATCTTTATTTAAAATTAAACTCCACTATCAAATATTAATTATACAAATATAAAAATATTTAATGTTTAAGGTAAACTAAGAAAAAAATATAAATTATCTTAACTTTTAAAGGGTTTATAAAATAAAACACTTAATTTTTGTTTTAAGATTTATAATATAAAATGAAGGGAGTAAAATAATTTAACCAAAAAATCTCTAAAAGAGTATGAAAAAGAAAAAAACGATTAGAAATTCAAATGGGCAATAAATAATTAATGCAGAACTAATTTTAATTGGAATCTTCACTATCTATAATCTATAATTAAGTTTAAAATTAATTTCAAAATCCAAGATGAGTTTTTTGGGGGGGAAAAGATGAGGTTGTTACACTTATCCTATATTTTAACAAATAGTAAAATATAAACAACGGACAAATTTAAAATTCCTCTATCTAATAAAAATTTGAAATTCTATTGATAGGAAAATATAGACAATGTTGTATATATTTAAAATTCCTCTATCTAATAAAAATTTGAAATTCTTCTAATCAGTGAATGTTATTATATACTAAAAACATTATCTTCTCTCTCCCCCTTTTAATACTCCATTCTCCCAATATTTTCTCACCATTCAGTTTCCACTTTCTTTCAACTCTTTTCCACTCTCTCTACTCATCATCATTCTTTTCGTATCAAACCTCATTCTATTCAACTCATTCATGGATCATAACGAAGAAAACCAAAGTCAATGGCTGAAGCTTTCCCTCTCAATACAAGTGTCGTCATCATCATCGTCATCGTTGTCATCCTCCTCGTCATCGTCGTCATCACCATCGCCATCACCGTCACAACAACATGCACCAATGCCACACCATTCTCTTCCCCTCATTCAATATTCACCAATTGCTCACCTTTCTTGTCCCCCTATGATATTACCATTACCATTACCATTCCCATCACCACAAGAAACACGTCAAGAAGGGATCTTTTTGGCACCAAGTCATGACCCACTTCCTCGTGGCCATGATCAAAACCAAGGACCCGATAACTCTGTTGTTGGAAGTGATTTTGGATCAACAAGGAACAACAATGCTTCATCATCACGAGGGCGTCCACGTGGGCTTCAGTCTAGGGCCATGAAGATGAAGGAGGGAAAGAGTGAAACCATAGCACCACCTTTCCCATGGGCAACTTCAAAGCGTGCTATGGTTTATAGTATGGATCACTTGTTAGCAAATGGCATGAGAAAAATCAGTGGCACTGTTAAGTGCAAATATTGTGAAAAACAATATGATATTGAATTCGATTTGAAAGAGAAATTCGATGAGGTTGTGGGGTTCATTGTGGAGAAGCAGTTCACTCTGCATGATCGGGCACCAGAGGAGTGGGCGTGCCCACTGTTCCCAAGTTGCAAACTTTGTGGTCAAGAAAATTGTTTGAAGCCTGTTATTACTAAGAAAAGAAACACCAATTGGCTTTTCCTATTCCTTGGCCAAATGATTGGGTATTGCAAGCTTGCACATCTCAAGTATTTTTGCAAGCACACTTTGAGTCATAGAACTGGAGCCAAAAATCGATTACTTTATCTCACTTATATGGGATTATGCAGGCAATTGCAGCCGGATGGACCATTCGGTAAATAGGTTACTGTTGCGGCCCTTATTTGCAAAAACTCGATGCTACATTTCTCTGTTTTATTTTTCAATTTAATTGCCTACTCTTTTTCTTCTTCTTCTTTTTTTTCCAATTGGGAATCATCTCTTAGTAGTATTTTTGTTTTATGATGCAATTAATACATTCACTCTAATAAAAGTTATTGATTTTAATAGTTTAAACTCAATTTTTATAGGTTAGTTGAAAACTTTTATTTTTCTACGTTTATGGCAATAGTTGTGGTTTTAGGATAGTGGTGATTGTGATTATGGTACCATCAGAAATGGCGATAATGACAATAACATATAATGGTGGTGGTGGTAATGACAGATAATGATGGTTTGAAGTTTATAAAACTAAAAATAAGAAATAAAGAACTATTTTTAAAAAAATGATAAAAAACCATTTTGAAAATGAATAAAAACTCACTTTAACATTATATTTGCCAAACAAATTTTCAAAATAAATTTTAAAAATTAAAAATCACAAATATTCAAAACAACCTTGAAAATGCCATTAGTTAACTTTGTTGGTTTTAATGTGTTTACACTTTTTAAAAATAGTATAGGACAATGAATAATGAGTAACTAATATTAATGTCTTTAGGAATTTCTCCATAAGGATTAATATGTCCCTCCTCGTTATGAAAATGTTTTCATCAAATCCGAACTGAGGTTCAAATGTGGCAACGTCAAATTTTAAAGTTCAATGTTTAAATTTTATTCTGAATTTAATTATCTGATATTGTCCTATATTTTATATTCTACCTTATTTTTAAAAAGATTTTATTTCATTTGAATATTATTTGGATATTTTGGATTATCATCATTAATTTTATAGCAAATATAATCAATCAAATTTTAATTTGAAAGCAACATAGTTAATGAAATTTTAAATTTTATTACATGCTTAAATTATTAATATGCTTTAATTACTTTTAATAATTATCTTAATTCAATTCACCATTAGAGTTATATTTTATGCACAAAATCTCAGATGACATAATTTATCAAAACACACATACATGAAGTAGTTTAACATCAAATTTGATATTAAATTTTATTGCATGTTTACATTATTAATATGCTTTAATTACTTTTTATACTTATCATAAGTAAATTCACCAACAATTATATTTTATGCGCAAAATCTCAGATCACATAATTTGTGAAAACATACACAATGTATCTATCTAATAAGAAATAAGGAATACAATGACAAATGAGAACAACTAATAATTAATGATCATCTTATCAAATTAATAGATAGAATTAATTTAAATTAAAAATAATGCCATCTACCATTTTCTATCTTATTTAATTTAATATCTCTTATCCCAAAAAATTAAATCATGCCCAATTAAAAAGAAAAAACACAAATGTGAATCACATATTGAATGGATAACACCGTCAGTTATAAATAGGACACCATCTTACAACTTAAAACCAATTGACATTAGGTGCATGAGTTTATATACTTATTAACCTTTTCATTTGTCCATATCTACCTCATGTGGGATTTCTTTTATTCACATTATTCACACTTGATTTCCAACAGTTTTGACTTTTTGTTTCTCATATGTCCGGTGTCTGGAGTCAACCCCGTATGGCCGAACTCTAGAATAACCTCTTAGTCACTCACTTTGTACGTCGTCTCAATGGAGAACGGTATTATACACTCATGCCCAGTGGAGACCTAAGTTCTTCACGTTGAGGTATGAACTTGATGTTTTAATCTGCACCGAAGTCAAGGGGACACACCGGAGGTGATCCTGCAAAAGATTCTCTGATGCCTAAATCAGTGAGGATATTATGGAAAAGTAAATATTAAGGAGATTCTTACAAAAGTTCAACGGCTCGGTTTTGTCATATTTTCATGGGTTAAATTTAACTAAAAATTCATATTTGGAGAAAATCTGCCCCTTCCTTAGAGAAATCTGATGGAACTCCAGGGACAACCTTACAATGTCTTTTTAAGTATAGTCGTAAAAAATCGTACAAAAATTCAACGACTCGGTTTTCGTCATATTTTCGTGGGCATTAACCTTCAAATTTGTCTAAAAAGTCACTGTTGGAGAAATGTGATGAAACTTCACTGACAATCTTTCAATGCCTTTCTAAGCATGGTCACAAAAAATCATGTAAAATTTCAACCGCTCAGTTTTGTCCTATTTTTATGGGCTCCTTCAAATTTGGTTAAACATTCATCATTAGAGAAAATCTGCCAATTTCCTTGGAGAATTCTGATGAAACTTCAAGGATAACCTTACAATGTCTTTCTAAGCGTGGCCGTAAAAAATCATACAAAAATTCAACGGCTCAGTTTTGTCGTATTTTCGTGGGCAATGCCTTTAAATTTGATTTGCCTTCAAATTTGCTTAAAAACTTATCATTGGAGAAACTTTGTCCCTTCCCTTGGAGAAATCTGATGAAACTTTAAGGACAACCTTACAAGACCTTTCTAAGCATTGCCGTAAAAAATCATGCAAGAATTCAACCGCTTGGTTTTGTCAAATTTTCATGGGCTAATGCCTTAAAATTTGGCTAAAAATTCATCGTTGGATAAAATCTACCCCTTCCCTTGGAGAAATATGATGAAACTTCAGGGACAACCTTACAATGTCTTTGTAAGCGTGACTGTAAAATATCATACAAAAATTCAACGGCTCAGTTTTGTCGTATTTTCGTGGGCATTAGTCTTCAAATTTGACTAAAAATTCATCGTTGGAGAAAATTTACCCCTTCCCTTGGAGAAATCTGATGAAACTTTAGGGACAACCTTACAATACCTTTCTAACTATGGCCATAAAAAATATATAAAAATTCAACTGCTCAGTTTTTGTCGTATTTTCATGGGCATTAGCCTTTAAATTTGGCTAAAAAGTCATCATTGGAGAAAATCTGCCAATTTCCTTAGAGAAATCTGATGAAACCTCACAAAAAATCCTTCAATGTCTTGCTAAGCATGGCCACAAAAAATCATACAAATTTTCAACAGCTTAGTTTTATCGTACTTTCGTTGGCATTAGCCTTTAAATTTGGCTAAAAATACATCATTTGAGAAAATCAGCCCCTTCCCTTGGAGAAGTCTAATGAAACTTCAGGGATAATCTTTCAATGTCTTTCTAAGCATTGCCATAAAAAATATGCAAAATTACAACTGCTCGGTTTAGTCGTATTTTCGTGATGCCTTTAAATTTGGCTAAACATTCATCGTGGGAGAAAATCTGCTCATTCCCTTGAAGAAATCTGATGAAACTTCACAGACAACCTTACAATGCCTTTCTAAGTATGGTCACAAAAAATCATGCAAAAATTCAACTGCTTAGTTTTAGTCGTATTTTCGTGGGCATTAGCCTTCAAATTTGGTTAAAAAGTCATCGTTGAAGAAAATTTGTCTCTTCCCTTAGAGAAATATGATGAAACTTCAGGGATAACCTTCCAACGCCTTTCTAAACATGGCCACAAAAAATTATGCAAAATTTTAACCGCTCAGTTTTATCATATTTTTGTGAGTATTAGCTTTCAAATTTGACTAAAAATTCATCGTTAGAGAAAATATGTCCCTTTCCCTTAGAGAAATCTGATGAAACTCCAGGGACAACCTTTTAATGTCTTTCTAAGCATCGCCACAAAAAATATGCAAAATTTCAATTGCTCGGTTTTGTCTTATTTTTATGGGCATTAGCCTTCAAATTTGGTTAAACATTCATCGTTGGAGAAAATCTTTCTCTTCCTTGAGAAATCTGATGAAACTTCACGGATAATTTTACAATGTCTTTTTAAGTATGGTATCAAAAAATGAGTTATATATGTAATATTTACTTTTTAATGAGATCAGATCCCTTAAGGTTAATAAATGAGTTATATTTATAGGGGTTACCTGAGTATAAGAAGTGATTTGACCCATCTTTTAACTTACTGTAGCTACAGTGTTGGCAGGACAGGTTTCCATACCTCTTCTGACTTACGTTTTAATGTCAGACTATGGATCGGAGTCATCATATTCTGTTCATGCTTACGCTCATTTGGGACATCGGTTTTGATGACTTCGTTCAGTACTCCTTGTACTTTTGATGATGTGGCATGGGTTTAGAAGCACCATGTCCATTAGTCTTGGGGTCCGATATGCACCCCGGATCAGTTTTTCTTATCTAAGATCATCATAGTTATGTGTGTTTGGTACTCACATGCTATGCTATATATATCACAAGGCAAGTATTAGTAATGGTATTGTAAATTATATTTGTTCGTTATTAGGCTTAGAAGTACTTAGACTTGGGTGTACACTTTGGCCAATGTGAATTATATTTGTTTTCAATTATTTCAAAAGAGAAAAATTATTGTCATTTTATTAATTTTTTCATAGGAGAAGATTATGAGGTTTCTATAACTATGGTGGTCTCAAATAAAAAAAATAAAGGTCAAAATAAAGAGATGCGATTTAACTTTGGCACTTTTTTTCAATTGTGCGTGATTTAATTTTTTAAGGCAAAGAACGAATTTTAAATTAAATAACAGATATAATATCAAATTAAATAAAAGATATTTGATCTGTTCAGGAATCCGGGGTCAAAGGTTGACTGTCTTGACCGGGGTTTGAATCTTAGTGTCCTGACCGCAGCTACCACTAACTCTCAGTTTTACACCGCCTCAATGGAGTATGGTATTTTATACCTCAGTTTAGTGGGAATCTGAGGTTCTTCAAGTAATGGTGGCGATTGATGTCTAGTCCGTACTTGGATTTTAAGACCACACCGGAGGTGTACCGGCAAAAGATTCTCTAATGCTTAAGTCAGTATAGTTACTAAGGCAATATCGTATTACGGTGGTAACTTACGGGAATTAGATCAGATCCTTCTTCGGTAATAAATGAGTTGTAATTATAGTGTTTACCTTAGTTTTGGAAGTGATTTGACCATCTTCCTAACTTACTATTGATTTAGTGTCTGCAGGGTCAGGTTGCCCATACCTCCTCTGACTGGCTGTCGGATTGTCAATTATGAACTAGGGTTGAGGGAGAGATCCGTAGTCAACCGATGGTTCCAGACGCTGGTTATGACTTGCCAATTCTTCTAGGTGACGTGTCGTGGTGTTTCTAGACCTCGTCCAATTCTGGTTGCCACCCCGGATCAATATTAATTTAGATAAGGTAAAAAGTGATACATGATATTTTTTAAAATTTAGATAAGTATACAAATAAAGTGGAAGTTAAAAAAAAAAACAAGATTCAACTTATAGCTACCACAAGTAACGATAACTAATATAGAGAATACAGAAGCTATCATACATAAAACTCAAGACTTAATACCTTATAGTATTTCCTCACGTGTATATACTCAATATTATCACAAACGACAATGAGAAGATACAAACTAACTTTACTATGAGGGATGATGGTTTGTAATGAATTCTTGTTGATTATATCAACCTCAAGTATGAGAATGTGCATACATTTCCTTGAACACATGAAACTAAAGGAAAGTTTAATGCTTCAACCTTTAAAATAGTAATTGAATAAGTAAAAGACCTAAATTAACAAATTTCTACCTTGGCTTTCTTCAATCTTTCAAGAACACTAATTAAGTCTAAATAGTGGTTGAACTTTGTTATTGTAGCTAGTTTTGTCATTATATAAATGATATCAATCATATAAAATAATTTTTAGAAGTATCAATCTTTTTTATACCTTGAGAAATTAACTCCCATATAAAATGATATTTGATATTAATAAGTTTAGTTCTCTCATTACAGTCAAAATTTTATTTAATCAGTTTTTTTTAAATTGATCAAATCCAAGTTGATCAATCAAAAATTATTACAAGATCATAAATATAGATAGATAAAAGGGTTCACGTGTAACATTGGATTATGTAAGTTTGTTTTATAGGTTTACTTGGGCTATAAAGGTTGCACCAAGGATAAGGAACATCATTGTTATCCATTGATTTGGGATATAAAAGAAGTTTCTCCAACTTGACTAATTCATCTCAATCTGTCATGTGTAGGTCTCTCTTATCAACTTCGTTACACCCTTTTAGATTATAGTCCTAATTTTGTTTCAGACCTTTTCAGGTTTCTCTCTTCTTAATCTCTTGCCAAGACCAAAACAAAATATCTCTCTCCTAACACTTGCATCCTTCGTTTTCATATACATTTTTTTTTTCTTTTTCAACTCAAAACTAATTGTTTCAAATTCTTACCTATTCAAACTCATTTCTTCTTATTAATACCTTTGACTTTTTTATTAAACCATATTATATCATTTTATACTTATAACAAAATTTAATTATTCCATATAAATGTATTAAATTTGTAAATATTTTAATTACATTTTCAAACTAATCTTTTAAATTAATGAAGAGAAATTAATTTTTCAAATTCCTTTAATAGGATATACAATTAACAAAGGTATGTGTAAAAATTATAATAAATATTATAAAAGGGACCAACCGGAAAATTAAACACTAGTATTGTGTCAGTGCTTTCGAACGAGCATTTTATTTTCTATGCCACACCAAAAAAAAAATCAATTATATAAATCACCTATTTAAAAACACGTTTTCTTGAAAATTATCGTTTTTTCACTCTTTTTGATTTGATACGAAAAAATTGTACTTATTTAAAACATTAGCATTAATAATAAGGAACATTATTTTGACTCGCAGAATACATTAATATATATTTAAACAAATACTTCTACCTCTTAACATTATATTATTTTTAAGTTAATTTTTTAAAACTAAATACCTCTTATTAATATATAACTTTTATTAAAATTAAGATAACAATAAATAAAAAATAAATAAAAAGAATAGAATAGTGAATTAATTAAACAAATTATTAAAAGAAAAAATATCAGTGAATTCACACAATATTTTCAATTCTCTATGAAAAATTATGAAAGTTATAGGAACATTCTAAAACATAAATTTCATTCAACTTAATTTGAAAAAAGTTGGAATCTTCTAAATTACATGACTCTCATTCTCCCGCCTCTATTATTATTCATCATTCATAATCCAGTTTTCAGTTTATGCAATGCACAAAATAATTTGTACTTTTTAAGGTTATTTGTTTAAAATTTTTAACTCTGACAATTACTCTGAACAAACACTCATTTCTTCTTTTGTAACTGTTCTTATTCAATCAATGCAATATTCGGTACATACTCTTCAATTTCTCGGTTACAAATATATGAATTATTTTTCTCTTAAGCACCAATATTAACTGATTAAAATATGATATAACACTCAATTTTATAAAATAAAACGCTACAAGGCATAAAAGTTCATACGATCTAGCCTCATTCCATAAAATCAAATTCTATCGAACCAAATATACCCTTGCTTATAATGTTGTCTACTCATTAATTGAGTATCGCAAATAGATTGTGATCTGCAAAAGAAATGCAATATACAAAACCAAACCAGATATGCGCATCCTGCTCAGAGAGAGCATATAAACTCATAGGAACATCTCGTATTTGCAGACGAATTGAGCTTACTCGTCATAGCAGAATTCGCACACCTCAGAATAACAAACAAAATCGAAAACAAAAACATACAACCTAATCTACGAATCTACGAAATGGATAAGACATGTAAAAATCTGCAAAAATGAAGAAGGCATCAGAAAATAAGCGGAGTTGTAGTCCACACAGTAAGTTCGGTGTGTAAAATAAGATTATGTTCATCATTTGCCAAATCAGAAAGGAAAATGCGTAGAGGATGAAAAGAACAACAAGAAACACAAGCTTTCGGTAAAGAATATGAGTTAGGCGACACAGATCGTGCTGCTCGTATAAAAACCCTAATCGGGGGCTGTATTCGGGAAAAGGAGAAGCTTCGTATTTATAGCTCTAAACTGCGGAAGGAGTTCTAATAAAGGCAACATAAGAAAGGAGCACCAGGAGCCCAACAACAGAAAAGGCCCAAGGCCAACAGGCCCAACAATAATGTCAAGCGAAGTATCCCTCAAAGAGTGGAACCTTCATACTGAGCTTACTCATAAACTTTTCCCTTTCCTGGTTTCGCCCTCTAACTTACATAGGATTTGTTCTTGTCTTGAGAATTAGAGTTTAGGGTTCTTGTTTCCTAAAGCTAGCAAGCAGGCTTTGTGTTGCTGATTCATTTTTGCTTCAGCCTTGTGAATTGCTGCTTTCTTGTAATGGGCCTTGGGCCTTTTTTCTTTTTCCTTCGATGAATTCATTCCTTCGACCAAAAAAAGGGTATACATGTCTTTAAAGAGAAAAAACAAATAGAGGGAAGGTGGTGCAAGGTGAAAAAATCCAAATGAGGCAAAAATTCCCTCGTGTAATGTTGCCTAGCTATGTATGTACATTTGGGCTTTTTTGGCCCATTTAACTTAGTGAAATTTCTTTTTGAAACCCAAAAGTAAGGAAATGAAAAAGAGAAGGACGATAAGTTACATTTTCTTGACCAAAAGAAGAAAAAGCAAGTTACATTCCGAGATTTCCAAGTTCCAACCCCCGCCCTCGTTAGGGTCTTTTGGTATGATGAAACAAAAAAAAAAACAAAAAATCTGCCAATGAAATGCCCTCTTGGAGCTTCAAACTCATGGAAACAAACTAAGGGCGTGTTTGTTTAACTATTGAGGTTGGTTAAACCAACCAACTCTAAAAAAATATTATATAATCCAACGGAGTTTTAATTATCTCAAACATCAAAAATCAATATTAATTTTTTAAATTTTTTTATTTTCATAACTCTATATCCTAAACTACATACCAAACTTGAAAACTTTCTAGGAAAATTATCTCCATTGACAAAAGAAAAAAGGGTTCTCTCTCATTACTTGAAAACTTTCTTATACATGATCACTCTCCTTTTTTTTTGCATGGTTTAAATCCCCACATACATCAAACAAACCAATTTATGTAATACGCATTATTTTACTCGAAAAGACGTAACCATACACATTATATAAATTAATTAAATGATAATAAGTAACATTAACCATTAAGTTGGCCCAGCCTACAGTTTAAGGCAGGCGAAGATTGGCCAAAACTATTTGAGTTAAAACTTTTCAATAGAACTGCACTGCACAAAATATAATCATGGGACTTGACAGTCCAGTCATTTTATATAACCGAACCTCATAATAACGTAGCATGCTCCTGGTTTTTTGGCGTATGTAGCATCCTTTGAGACTGACCCGTCAAATTAAGCCCATTTTAACAGTCCTGCCAGTCACAATGGTTGACCCGAGAATCCATGATTTTCACGAGTTTCAATCTGAAACACTGCCAACTTCTTTCATATCCTGCTCTTTATGAAGGTTTCTCAAAAGGCAAACTCCTAAACCAAATTATGAAGCATGAAAACAAAATAAAACCATAGCCGTGCATACTAAGACAGAACACATATCACGAAACATTGAAGAGATGTTAAATTAAAATGACTATAAAGGTTTACGGTATTTATTTTTACAAGAAAAACTTCTTTGAAAGTCAAATAAATATCTGTTGTTCCATATTAACAACACACTATCAAGTACCAAACTCCGATACACATAAAATAAAAAAAATTATCGAGATCAGAATAATCACATGATTACAGAAAAGGATATATGATATTTGGAGAAACCCATACTCGGGCACCCTGTAAATACTCTCAACTGGCTCCCCACTAAAACATTTTTTTCTGGATGGACCAGGAATGTGCAGTGTGATGTAAATATCCTTTCCTTTCCCTTGTACAAATATTTACCAGTGCTGGGACTACCTCAAATTAGAAAAGACCTGAGAATTGGCTGAACTACAGCCTCATAGATGAAGCAAGAACAAGCATAGAAAACCTAGGGGCAAAAGATCCAAGGTACCGGCACAGACAAAAATCGGCCAAATAAAATATATACAGAAGTCGTCAAGATTTCAGACTCATCAACAAATTAGGTGCCTTACACATAATACAAATAACATACAGTTAAACTTAAAGCCACCTTACGCTCCATGGAAAATTGAAATTTGACATCAATTAATAGTGATACTATCAGTACGCCAATGACACTAATAATGCAAACAAACATCAAAGGTTATCCACAAAATTGGTCTCCTTTATTTATTTTTCTTTTTCCCTTTCTTCCAGGAGAGGGCAGGGGTTTGCTTGGTCAGTTCAACCAGAATTTAAGTGTTCATCATGAAATTCTGAAAATCCTTAGTATTTGCTTTCCTCCAGTTCAATTTCTCTGCCAAACCCTCCCCCAACCCCACCCTCCAACCATAAACAAAATAAAAGGAAAAAGCCAATCATAAAGTAAATGTAAATGAACACTTGTCATCTTCTTGACAAATCTAGGATCACGGCATCTAGAAGTAAATCGCGGGCGCTATTTGATTCTATCACAGGATAAAACACATAAACATGTGTGTGTAGACAAACATAGAAAAATAACTAAGACACTCTAAATGCATAATAGATAATTGAAATCTAATATTATCCAAATCAAAATATTCAAAACAGATGTATTTGCAGTTGATTGAGGGGAGCCCAGATGTGTTCGTAGGCTGCTGTCAGAGATGGTTTACAGCAAAAAAGATGAATAATCAGAAGGTACAGTGGCTGTTGGTGGCTATTGAAGGTCACTGGAGTGTGTAGTAGTGGCTGGGAGATCACCAGAGTGCAGTGGTGGCAGGGGGGGTCGCTGGAGTGTAGCAGTCACTTGTGACAGAGCTCGACGGAGTTACAGACCTCACAACAGATGCAGGGGCAGTCACAAGAGATGCTGGGTCTGTCACCGGTGACGGAATACTGTCATTGGTGACGGAGGGGCTTGACAGTTAAGGAGAAGTAGGAATGGCATGGGGGGAGAAAGCTTCAAATAACGGAGAAGTAGGGAGCTGGGTTGAAAACCCTAAATAAAAGGAGAGGAAAAGGCAAAATTACCTTGGTGCCCTTCATTAGCCAAGAAAACGACATGGTTTTGAGGCCCATTTTGAATCGCGACCGCTACAGGCCAAGATTTGCTCCGCCACAATCGTGCTTGTAGCACCGCAATGGGAAAGCATCCCGCATATCGAAGGGAGTTGCAGGAGAGGGACGCAGCGATCACGGCCGCACCTCCGCTATTTGACTACTATGTCCTGAAGTAGCAATTGCAGTGAGAAGATTGGCAGGTTCGTATATATCAATGAGCATGTCTTGTATCGTTTATTATTAAAAAAAAGTTCATTAACTGTGCTCAAAATGAATCCATCCCTGGTATGGCTAAACAAAACTTAGTTGGCTACACTCACATTGCTGCAACACCAACTGAGCAAGCAACATTGGCTATCCTTACGTACGTCACTTTTCCTATGAGCATAACTTCTAAACTCATAACACATACAAAACAACACCCTAAAAAATTCATGATTACCTTCATCACAAACCTGAATGTCATTGTGAAAAAAAAGAACAGAAAAATTAAGCAAAACAGCCATTGCAAAAAGCAATTACATAAGAGCCATCATTAGGCAGGCAAACTAGAATCAGCATAATTTGATGCAATCAAATTATTGCAATCACAATCCAAAATAAAGAGATTGCATACAATTCTACAACAACATTAAAATGTTAAATGCTACTGCTGAACATTTAATAACCATTATGATTTTCAAAATAAACACGTAAATTTCAATTAGACTTCTACTAAAAAAATGTATTGTTCAACGATAGCATCCTCAATTTTCCATGTCCAATACCAAAGTTGTAGCTCAGGAATGCTTTCAAGTATTATGATTATCCTACACTGCCTTACAGCCACAGTAAAATATCCACCATCTAGGCTCTTCTACCTCACAAAAGAGAAGAAAAAGATCAAAGAGAATAAGGAAATATAGCAGAGACTAGAATCCAAATAAAACCAATGCACCAATTTCATACTTCAGCATCAAAATAGCTTCTCTTCACTGACTACTGTACTATTTATATCCACCAGAAAACCTAACCAACAGTAATGTTGAACCAGAATTACGGTAAAAAACAACTAATCATTACCTAAGTAGAAAAAAAAAAAAGAGCGGTAAAAAGAAAAGGAACTTAGAACCGTAAAAAATTGTCACAATGTTTCTTCTGACTTCTCAGCGCATTGCACTGGCTCCCTCCCTCTGGAATTTCTGCGAGAAAAACTTGGTTGCATTCATGTTATCCTCAAAATAATCCCTATAAGGATGATCCTTAGGAACAAGCCTACGAAACTTATCGAATTGCTTCTCAGCTTCGGCTTTATTCTCTAGCAATGTATATAGAATACCGAGACACAGGTAAGGCCTGAAATCTCTCGGTTCGTCCTTCACCAGATCCTGATAAGCATTCAGCGCCGCGGGGTAATTCCCTTCCATCACTCTGATTTGAGCAATCAAGAGCTTGAAATCTCTCACATCGGAATCCTTCTTCTGCTTCTTGCAAGCCTCCACCGCCGCTTCCGCTCTCTTCAGCATCTCCGTCAATGGCTCCTTCGAGTCCGAAGTCACCATCACGAGGCCGTGATACGCTTCCACGCGAAACGGGTCTTTCTGCAGGATTTCCTCGAACAGGTTCCTCGCCGATTCCAGGTCGCTGTTGTAGAGGAGCATGTTCGCCTTCAGTAGAGGCCACTCGAACTCCTCCGGTTCAAGCGCAATTAACCGGTCGATAACCTCAATCGCTCCTTCAATGTTGCGTCCTCTCACCTTCAGCTCCAAGAGAGAGCGAAGCGCGTCGGTGTCGTCGGGGTTTCTACTCAGCTGCTCCTCGATGGCCCTCTCCGCTTCCTCTACTTCCTTGGATGCGTGCTCCGTAAATGACTCCGACGCCGCGGGCGGCGGTGAGAGGGGCGCGGCAATGACAGGGTTATAGTGGAAGCGCATGAAGAAGAAGACGGTGGCGGCAATGACGATGCAGGTGGTTTCGACGACGGGGGAGAAAAGAGGGCTTAGGGTTTGGAGGAGAGGGGGGAGAGACTGCGGTGAGATGTTTGAGGAAGGTTTATGAAACGCGGGGTCGTTTTGCGAGGAGGAGGCTCTGATGGAAGGGAAGCGAAACGAGGAAGGTGGAGGAGGGAGGGAGGTGGGTGATAAGGGTGATGGGAATGATGAACGGTGATGATTGAGCGAGAGGTTAGAGTGGCGCAATTTAGGAAGAGAGTCCATGAGTAAGGGCTTGGTGGCAGTAGTGGGAGAGGTGAGAATGAACATGATTAGGTACTGCAACTTCAACAAGAGAAAGAGGAAAGCCTTAAAAGCTAAAACCCTCACTCTCAGATTTATTACAGGGTACCCAAAACCATGCCTTCACGTCTATTATATGGTTATTTTTCCAGGGACGGAAATTTTTAATTAGAAGGTCCAATTCCAGTGGGATGTTGTAGCAAGACCAATGGAATTTGGTGGCCTTAGTTTAAGGATTATAGCATTGCATTGGGTTTGGGAAAACTAGCTAGACACATTATTAACAATGCACCAAAGGAGTGGGTGAAAGTCCTTTCTGAAGGATCATTGGGCCTTGGATATAAGAGATGTGAGCTCTAATTTTTGAAGTGTGGATTGGATTGGCCTGGGCTGGGCCCATTGGGTGCTTCAAATTTAATTGTCTAAAATTATGACTAATCAACAATATATATTTTATACTAACACGGTAGATGATATAATTTTAAATAAAATTTGTATTATGAAATCTATGACTTCCCCCTTTATTACTTAAGATTAAAGACATTTCGTAGATGCTATATTGATTTATTAAACTTTTCAACAAATAAATGAATTTATTATCTCTACTTTGTCTATCTAAATTAAATCCAACAACCTAATAACCTTTATACCAATTTCAATGTTATACCTTTAATTTATTTTATTGTCTTTAAATATAAGTTTATCCTATATAAATATTCTTTCTAGCCATTTTTTTTATTTATTAAATTGTTTTAAAACTGATTTTATTCATTAGTGTGATTGCTTAATTAATTTTCTTATGTCTATAGCACACGATAATATATTGTGATTATCAAAGGTACTCACGAGTCATATTATTACTAATGAAAAAAAAAATAGAAATGGGGAGAGGGTGATATTGAGGTGACCAAAACAACAAATCCCCAGAACTCCGCAATACCCCACCCAAACGCAATGGTCCAAGGACTGTGTACCTAAATTATTATTCGGAAAAACACATTGCATACTAGGATTAGTCGTGAATTCTGGCATTTGAACAGAGAGGTCATGAAAAAGGAAGCAAATCAAAACATATATGATACGTGATATAACCAAAAAAAAAGGGAAAATGGAATCATATTATTGCTTTTGCCCAAACACGGTACAAACAATGGGCCACTTAATGTACAAATCTATGTTTACACATATTATCATTGGAAGGACAAATATACCAGACAAATTAAGATACACATTCACAACACTAACCAATATATAAGAAAAATAAAATAAAGTTTATTTTCTGCATAACTGAAATTAATGCAGAACACATAATGCACAATTTACTCTTTGTTGAAATTGATGCAGATCTCATAACACACAATAACAGTAAAGTATTTTCTGCAGAATTAGAATTGAATTCTCATTGCCATTATGATAATCCAAACAGAATTGGAGGCCAACACTTGACGATTCCCATTGATTTTACATCACTTTCACTAATTTACAATTAAATTTAAGGCCTCTTCCTACTCATCAAGAGGTGTTTTCTACCCAATATACAACAATACAATTACCAAATGGAGAATTTCAAACTTGACATACATCCTCAATATAGGTAACCCACTTGCAATGACACTGTGGGGGTCCAAACAAGTTCTGGTGGATGCGCGCTTGAGTCGCGGCGAGGCTACAACAGAGGCGTGGTTGAGATACGGTGTTGGCACGGCGGAGACGCGATAGAGTTGTGGTGAAGACGCGGTGCCGGCGTGGTAGCATTGCGGTTAGTGAGCAGAACGCGATGAAGGCTTCGTCGATGTACTACGGAGATCAAGCAAAATCACGGTGGAGATGTGGAATAAAATTTGGAATCGAATTTTTGGGATTTCAAAACTCAAAATATATTCTCAGCCTTTGAAACCAATTTTGCCATATCTAAATTAATGAATTGTTGTTTAATCCTTTAAATTAAATCTGTGTTTGTTGTAGATTTTCATGGTCCCATAGTGTTCGTTTCCATGAATCATTAACATCAATTTTCCGGTTTTATACCGTTAAAAATTAACGCAAGATCTTAAAACTTTCCATTTAAAACTAAACCGGATCAATTACGCATTCCATGATCCAATCATTTAAAAATGTCCTCTCGATCTATCAACGTCATAAACGAACAACTTATCACAACTTAATTAATTAATTACCATAACAAAACTATATATTATTTGAAACTATGATCGTATATAATGAAATATAAACTTATCTCAAGCGATGAAGATTTATCGTTTAATAATAAACTTAGATTATATACATGGAATCCAGCACACATTCTTATTTAGCATGAGCCTTATATGCCATGTCACAGTCGGGTAGTCACTGTAGAGTGCTGAGTTCAACTTGTACATCTTGGGACAAATCAAATGAACCCAATTATGCCGCCTATATATATGTAATGTAAATGATACGATGATGTTGTTCCTTGGTCCAAAAATGTTTTGTCTTGTAACATATACCCTTGGATCCTTATGATATTACATAAACAAACACACAGCTTCTTCGACCTTTAATTAATTTGACGACTAACCTTGATTGCGTCCCAAACCTAAACTCGTTCTTTGGAAGAATCCGAAACCATGTTCTGTATCCTCTGCCTTGTCTCTGTCTCCGATCTTCTTTCCTCTCTGTTTCTCGAGTATGCCTCGAAGAATTCCGTGTTTTCCTTCTCCAACTCCTTCCAAACTGCGATGCCACCACATGCATGCACGTGTATTACCATTAACATTTGCATATTAAAAAAATGTGCACCGTTTCTAGTACGTTAATTATTTTATTACACATGGGGCCCGATTGAGGTGAATAATTTGGGGGGGGAGTGGTTAAAGTGATCATACCATTATACCAAATATAGAGTTAATTAATGCAAAGTTTTGTGTTTCATCTATAAATTAAAAAACTGATTAAGGAGGGTATAGAATCAAGTGAGTTTACCGGTGGAGGTAATGACCGGCTTGATATTTGCATGTTTGGAAAGAGCTTCCATGCACTCTTCTTTGCTCATATTAAATAGGATACACTCTTCTATTAGACGATGCACCTATATGAATTTGCATTAATTATATCTATGCATATATGATATAAAAAGAAGAAAAAAGAGAGATTAGAGGTTTGTAATTAAAGTTTAAGACTCACCATGCGGATATAAGCAGCAGAGGAGGAGGAATCTTCCATGGCTAGCTCTGATTCTTGTGAGTGGAAAGTGGCTTTGTATAGAGTTAATGTTATATATAATTACAAGAGAGGGAGAGGGGCTAGAAGGTGAAAGAAAAAGAGAGAAGGAGAAAAAGGTTAGAATTACAAGGAAGGTGGTTCAACATGGGGTAGATGACAATGTAAGAAGAAATTAATTTAATAAGCAAAACATAAATAAATAATTAAAGAAAATTAGATAAAGAGGACACATGAATAGAATGTGAGGCCACTGTGGTGGGACCTGTAGTCCCACGTGGGAGCCAAACGGGGATTGGTGGAGAGGGGATTAGGAGAGATTCTAACGTTTGCTTATTACGTGGCAGTGGGCCCAGACATCACGTGAAATGTGGGACCCTTCATCCCTTCTCTATGTCCAAAGTGGCACAGCTTGTAACCTAATTCCCCTTTGTATTTATCATTTATCAGTTGACTTTTAAACACCATAGGTACTAGGTTAGGATTCTAAAATTGTTTCATATACTCAATTAAAAGAAAATGAGTTCTTATGATGAATCACACCCATAAATTTATTTATATATATGAACACTTAGAATATATATTTTTTCATTTTAAATTACTTAAAGAAGGTGGATCTTAAGAATATTGTTTCTGAAAAATTAGATTAGAATACATAAGGATTAAATGTGGAAGGTTAGGGTCCTCTCTCTGTGGAATTTGTAAGTGGCATCTTTCCAAATTTGATACCGAGTAAATATGGCTGGCCATATGCTGAAATATTCAATGGATGTGTCTGTGGTGTTAGTATTCATGCTCTGGATGCTCGTCCTTGTCTTGCTCTTTAAAGAAACTGTTCACTTTTCTCAAGTTGATGACTATCCAAAATATCTTTGAAGTCATTAAGGGTAAGCAGCATAAGCATTCATTCTTTAGTTTCCCTCAAAATACTTTTATCTGCATAAAGGCATCAAATTAAGAAAATGCTACTTTAAAATGTGAAGAGAAATATATATACATGATAATTTCATTTTGTCTTTCCCCCTTAAAAATATATTTCTCTAGATACAAGAAAGATTGAGAAAAACAAAATATATTCGTGAGTTAAACTGATATTACTAATGATTAATGATGGAGAAAGTTGGACTCCATTTACTAATAAAATTTAATAAATTAACTATTAATATTAATAAAAAGTTGATGATTAATATCAAGTATGTTATAGGGTGATAAAGATGTTGAAATAAGTTTTGTATTAGTTAGGAATATAAGTGGTATATGTTTTATAAGGTTTTGAGACAATTTTTAGCTTATGAGCTATTTTTTGGGTTGTTATTTTCTAATATGTTATCACTTTAGTCAGTCTAAATGTTAGGTCACCTATATATGTCTAATTTGTAACCTTCACGTATTAAACATTTAGTTTTGGGCGTGACAAATGTGTATCCAAATGTTAAAATTAGTTTTGAGTCAACTACACGGATACGACAAGTATATACTTTATTAAGCTCGAGATAATCCCTAGCTCATGATTTAATTTTTGGGTTCGGTTAACCTTTCATTTTCTAATAAATGATATCCTTTAATTTTGTTTTAAAATTTTAAATTCAACTTTTGTTGAATTAATTGTGTGTATTATTTCAAATCCACTCTCCCTGAACCTTTGTTTGAGATTAATTTTTTGGATAGGGTGAAAAAGGAGGGTCAAGTTTTAAATTTCAAGTAAGAGAATTATATATTATTTGTGATAATAAATAAATGATTAATACATTAAGTTTCTACTAATATATCATTTCATATATTTAATTTAAAAAATTATCAATTTAAAACGTATTTATTTAAAATAAAAAGTTATTTCCCCTATTCTATTCCCCAAAACACCGTCTTCCTAAACAATCTCCTTTGTTTGAGAGGAAGATTTTGGAAGGGGGAAGATTACTTTTTAAATTTCCAAGTGAGAGAAATAAATATTATAAGCCACAAATTGAGTTTGCTCACGTTCTTAACATAATAAATGAAGGGGTCAATGGCTAAATAATGAGAGACATGAATACCAAGTTTTATCATTAGAAAGTGGTCTCAAGAAGTAGATTCAACAAGATTAGCATGGTCCAAAAATGAGAGAGGTGAATGAATTAAAGATATCCAACAAATAAAACCATGGTTTGAGATTTATGTATCTTCATCTGTAGTTTCTGTTGATGTCCAAAACCAACCAAAACACATCCAAATCATCACTTAGTTGGCAATTTAAGTGTTGCTTTAATCTAATCAAAGTAGAAATAATAATAAAATGCATCAATTGTGTGTTTTAGTGCCAAATTAAAATTATTTAGAAAAATACCTAACAATAAACAACTCTTGACGAATCTTCAAAGTAAAAGAAGAAGTTCACTATGGGCTCTAGACGAAAGTAATCACATAAAGCCTCGAAAGAATGGGCAAAGTTAAATCAGTGCCACGTTAATGACTCGCAATAACATTTATGCCATAACAATGATGTGTGATTTGTGACTTTGGGATT
This sequence comes from Clitoria ternatea, assembly GCA_037962975.1. Taxonomy (NCBI): domain Eukaryota; kingdom Viridiplantae; phylum Streptophyta; class Magnoliopsida; order Fabales; family Fabaceae; genus Clitoria; species Clitoria ternatea. The sequence goes on along the minus strand of CM075673.1, from coordinate 2,469,210 downwards.
TATGGTTTTATTTTGGAGAAAACAAATAATTAGAAAATAGGGGGTCAGAGAAACCAAAAAAATTAGGTTCATTTTCTTGATACTGTTCTATAATTAAATTAAAACTTTATCTCCATAACAAATATATAATAGGAGAGAATATTTTTTACTTTAACCCCGTATCATTTTTTATTCCATAGGTACAGAAAAGGGACCACAGCGAAAAAAAAAGACCCAAAAGTTAGGAACATAAGGAAAAAAAAGGACCATAAGATTTCAATTGTTAGCACTTGTCTTTCCCAATTATGTTGCTAGGTAAACGTCAATGTTAATTATCCATTGTCGGTTTTGCCAACTTATTGGTATTCATTGAAGAAATTTGAAGTTTTATGTAACGAATTCGGATTCAAACAGATAAACTTGTTTTCCCATCTAGTGTTCTCTTTAGAACTTGGACCATGATCATTCTATTAAGGTTGCAATATACCTTAACCATGTACACTATTCATTTGGTAAATTGAAATATTGATTAATAAAATTATGAAAATAAAAATCACTTCACTTAGATAATTAATTAAAGATAAAGTATTAAATTGATTTGATTTAGAACACTACACTTACCGTACAAGAAAATTGTACCTTTAACATGTATGAGTTGAAATTTACAAGGGAAGATGTGTACTAATGTAATGATAAGTGTGTCAAGTATCTTTTCAAAGATTGTCAATGACATGACACTTTGGATTCATGCCTCTCTACGAATTGTCAAATCAATCTAGTTTAGATGATGTCGCTTGGAAAGGTGGCTAATATAGGAGAAAGGGTGTACCTTAGCAAGTGTCGGTAAAAGACGATATATTAGTTATGATCAATATATTTGGATCACATGTAATTAATTAAGTAAATTAATTATCATAAATGTTATTTTAATATGTTACTTTCGGACATAAATACTTAATCTATTCAAGGACCAAGGTTAAATGTCTAACAGGGTGTCTTAAGGAGTAAAATGATATTATGTTAGTATGCTCTTTATGGTCGATATTAGCTCCAATCAAGGTACTTGTAAAAATGTCCATAAGGTGTCAAAAAAAGGGTGTGCCTCTTAAGGCACCTCTAACGCTTAAGTCAGCGGATACCAAATCTAAATGATTGGTATAAAAGTAAATACCACTTGAGAGGTGCAAGAGTCTACCTTTCGCAGTCCTCGAATGGGTACTTACTTATAAAGGGAGCGATGTGCAAAAGTAATGATGAATGTGGTTGGTGTATTTCCATGGATTGTCAGTCATTTAGCATAAATGATCGGTATATATCCATCCTCAAGGAGATGTCTTGACAATAGTCGAAAGAGGTATCTTTTAAGGGTGCATTTCTCATATGAGGTGTCTTGGCAATGGCTAGAGAGGTGTCTTATGAGGATGCATCCCTCCTGGTGGTGTCTTGGCAAAGGTTAAGGAGGTACCATTAGAAGGCGCATCCCTCTTGGGAGTTGTATTGACAACGGTCGCGGAGGCATCACCTGATGATGCATCATTCTTGAGAGGTGTCTTGACAATCCCCGAGAAAATATCGTCTGAGGGTGCATCCTTCATAGGAAGTATCTTGACAACAACTAGAAAGGTATCGTTCGAAGACGCATCCCTCATAGGAAGCGTCTTGACATAGGTCCGGATATAAGTCGACATAGGTTTGATTGACATGTCTGGATGATTACGTCTCATGTGTTTTAGAACATGAATACATAGCGGTATAAATCAAAATAGGCTTAACTGATATGTTCGGAACATATGCTCCTAATAAGTTTGGGTCTTTCTTATAGTAAGGACTTGAATTGGTTTGCATGAGAATTCATGATGTAGGTTGTGTAACATCCTAAGTTATTTTTGCATTTATTTTTATTTAAACAATTACCTCTTACGATAAATTTCTTCCTTTTCTTGTAAATTAATCGATATTTAGTGAAAAAGCATTTATTTTTACTGACTTATTCAAGTGACAACAGTCACAGTTAGATTAATTAAATGAGGTCATGAAAAGAAAAGCAAGTTAATTTAAACACAACGGATGGGAGAAAGGGTGTCGGGGCTTCTCACTTGAGTGAGGCCCCTACTCGTTTAAGCGAGATTCCGGACTCTCACTTAAACGAGGTTCTATTCGCTGGAGCGAACACCTTTCCCACATCGGATTATACAAAACATGCAACCGGACTCTCAAAATTTCACTCTAAAAATGGTTCTGTGAACCCAAAGAGTTACCATGAAAGCATATGCAAATAACAGTGATATATTTTTAAATTATAGTTTTACATCTGATCTGGTCTTAATTAAACACAACTAATAATTATACTAAGAAGTTCTTATACACACATATAACTCTATAGAGAGTTACTCAAAGTCACTCGGACCCTGGCACCGTTCTCCCCCTTGGCGCGGCTCCATGGCTCCTTCCCCCTCCCTGTCTCTGGTTACTAAAAAAAAATATGCAAGGGTGAGTGTTTGGCATTATAATTAATATAGAACGGAATTTAACACTATACATGCATATTGATACATACACGTCAAGCATCACCTGTAAGTAAGCATACCGAAACATAGTGTATTTCACACAGTAACTATATTAAACCAACTACACAATTCCATCACATTCATCACATTCATCACATTCATCACATTCATCACATTCACAACTTTACTCTCATACAATCTGACTCTTAGTATCCGGATACTAAAGGATTGGCCTTCAGCTGGGGGTCCTACTTGACACCCCGTGAACCCTGCTTAGTTCACCGAGTCCTGCTTGACTCTCCACCTCGACCACTGGGTCCTACTTGACCACTGGGTAGCTCAACTGGGCACGAAAACCACGGGAGCCGGAAATGAGGGGCTATCATATACCGTCGGCCATCCCATACCACATAATCATTCAACAGTTTACCTTTCACATAATAATATTAATTCCTCATCACTCAGGTAGCCTGCTTGCTAACCCGACGTCCCATAACGATGATCATTTCAACGTTTGATATCACAAGATCATAACATGATAAACTCAACCACATCCGATCTTCCACTAATTAATAAACTCAATCACACATGCACAAGCATAAACACACAATTACGTTTAGCAACATTTTCCTTAACCTGTTTACGTTACCTCAAAGGCCTGAATAAGAAGTGAGTCCTATTCTAATTAATTATAACCCGAACACCCCCTTACTTTGGTTCCACGCTTCGATGATCTGTTCTCTGTGTCGATTCTTTCCTCCGAGCACTGGTTTCGCAGTCTCAACTCCGTCACTCAATCTTCCGTTGTTTAGCCTACTACCTACGGATCATAAAGTACAGCTCATCACTTCAACGCCCCTAGTTCATGGACAACATCTGGACTCACGCTCACCAGAGGAGTGGAGAACAGCCACGAATATAGCCATGCATGGCTCTTAACGGCCAAAGAATAAAAGAAATAAGGGAATTACAATTGGAACGGATCAGTAGACTCACCTTGAAGCCTCGATCACAGGAATGGGGTTAAATTGAAGTTTAGACACAAATGGAGTCCCTCTCCAGCGCATGCAAATCAGCGTTAAGAGAGGAGAGAAAAACGAAAGAGGAGGAATAGACCAACAGCAAAGGTAACTTGTAAATAATGAAGAGGGAAGGAAGAGAATCTCCATATATATATATATATATATATAACTCATGGGCAAGATCGTCTTTTCCTTTATTTTATTTATATTCTTACTAAATTTAATCAATTTCATTATATTAAACTATTGCATAGTTATCAAGTCAATTATACTTATTTATTCCCTCAACGTTTTATTATTCACAATTCTCTAATACTTCGCAAGAGTATAGGCCCAATATGAATATCGGCCCCCGACGTCCTAACTTAGTGTTCATACCTCGAAAATCCGAGCTACAACCTGAGAGATCGGATACCTCATCCGTGCTCACCTCTTGGTTACCTACATCCGTTGTTTCAGTCATTATGAGGTTAATCCGGTCTATGACCCGTGTGAGGCGCTCTCCTCACAACGGTTGGACCAGACCGCCTAGCCCTGCCCGCTCTTCTCCTACACTTCCGATCTTTAACTCCGCCTGCTCGCGCTTCAGATACCGACCTCGACACCGGCTTTTCCAATCTTTGGCTCGGACAGAACAAATATTAAATAAAACTTCTAAAATATTTACTAACATTTCCCATTTCTTATAATTCTCATTAAAACATCAGGGATGTTACAGGTTGGACATAGGCATCGTAACAAGGCATGTCAGAGGTGAGTTTCGCCCTCCGTATCCCTATCCCTATGGGTTTTACTTGGGTACCCTCTTTAAATTGAGGGTTTGAATACCCCTAGCCACATGTCATGCCATGTGTGAAAATTGTGTGTGATTTAAGTAGAATTGATGCCCTTAGCCACGTGTCAAAATAAATGGTACAGATTAAAATAATGCTAAAATTTGATAGTGTCAAGACTTGATCCCACAACACATGGGAAAGAAACAAAGAGTCCTATCACTAAGCTACTTAACACATTTAAAAATTATGACGTAACTATATAGTTATATTATATTTGTAGAATGTATATTTGTTAATAAAATTTATTAACAAAATAAACATTTTTGTCTTTTTTCATTTAGTATAACATTTAAAATCAAAATTAATGAACGAAAAAATGTAGGAATATTTATTTTGAAAATAAATTTTATTAACGGATATATATTTTACGAGTATAATATAACAATATATAGTTATATTACATATCTTAAATGTAACCTAGTGGTGAGGCTACTCTTCCATCTCCTGCTCAAATCGAACGCTTCAAATACTATCTTAGAATCCAAACAAAAATGATGACTTGGAAAAATATGTGACATAGATTGAGTTGACACATGGTTAGAGACTAATACATGTGGCATAAATTCAATTAACACATGACTAGGGTGCTAGGAGCATTAGAGCCCTCAATTAATGCGCTTAGCAACCGGTCAAACTAGTCACTCGTAGATAGTTAACATTTTAAAATATTTATATTTCAAAATTTAAGTGTAACAAGGTTTGATCCCCTAACGTATATATAAGAGATGGAAGATAAGTCTTAGCAAATTAAAGGATATATCATTAGTTTTTTTAGGAATAGATACCTACAGTCACGTGTGTGAAGCAACTAGAATGGATGCCTCTAGCCACGTGTCAACTAAATTTATATCACATGTATTAGTCTTTAGCCATATGTCAACTCTGTCTATGCCACATATTTTTCAAAATCATCATTTTTGTTTAGATTCTAAGATAACATCTGAAGTGTTTGATTTGAGTAGGAAATGGAGGAAAAGCCTCACCACTAGGTTACATTTAAGAGATGTAATATAACTATATATTGTTATATTATATTTGTAGAATGTATATATATTAATAATATTTATTTACAAAATAAATATTCTCGCCCTTTTTTCGTTCATTAATTTTATTTTTTATACAAAATGAAAAAAAGGCAAAAAAGTTTATTTCATAGATAGATTTTATTAACGGATATACATTCTACAGATATAATATAACTATATATAGTTGCATTATATTTTTTAAATGTGTTAGATAGTTTAGTGGTAAGGTTCTTATTTTCTCTCTAATGTGTTGCGGGATCAAGCCTTGTTATATTCAAATTTTAGCATATAAAATGTTTTAATACGTTGACTATTTATGAGTGATCGATTACTAGACACAATCATGTCCATCCATCATAGTTGCTTAAATCACACATAATTTCGACATGTGGCATGACATGTGGATAAGGGCATTAATTCTAATTATTTAAATCACACATAATTTTCATAAGTGGCATGACACATGGCTAGGGGTATTGAAACCCTCAATTTAGAGAGGGTATCCAAGAATTTCTCCTATCCCTATTCCCATAAAAGTCAAGCATGTTCAAGTTAAAATAAGGTGAGTTTAGAATTTTGGAACTTATCCCAACCCCTATAGGTTCCTTGTTAGGTTCAGGGAAACCCACAAAGATCTTACTCTATATATATATATTTTTTTATTTTTCTTTCATTTTGATAAGATATTTTAATTTAAATAATATATAAAATAGACATTAAAATTATTTATAAATAATAAACTTCATGATTATACAATTTTTAAGATAAATATGTAAACTTATTGTTATCACCTAACTATAACTATAAGTAAAGATATTGAATTTGTATATAGAGGTAGGGTCGGGTGCAAGGTCAAGGTCGGAGTTGTTTTCGTACTACTATCCTTGTTCCCATCAAAATCGGGGTGAGTCGGGGCGGATTTTGTTTATCTTTAGTCAAAATAGGTTTTACCCATCAAGTTTAGGACGGAGGTGTCTCGGTCCCCTTAAGTTCGAGTATAATTGTCATATCTAGTTAGACAAGGTGTACTATATCGACTTAAATCTATATTTAAGATGAAATCAAAATCAAGATCAAGGTAAAACAAAGGTGAAGAAATATTAAAATCATGATAAATCCTATTTCCACATAAACTTGTTAAGTATGTTCAAATGAACACTAACAAGAAGCATTCAACTAACACAATATCCTATAAATTAATCTGAGATTGTTTGATACCTTATTTATGTTGAATCAAAATTAACAAAATATGTTGAATTGTAACTATATATCATTTGATGGTCTATGTAAATTAATCTCATTAAAATTTAAGAGTTATAAGTACCCCTCTCTCTCTCTCTTTCTCTCTCTCTCTCTCTATATATATATATATATAACAAAATTAAACCATCCCAAATAAGTTGTTTAACAATTAATTCATTCGACATCTCTTCCAATGTGGGTAATTAGCAATTGAAGGTTTAGGTTAAAATATTCCTCCTCATTAGGTTTACAGTAACACGATAGCAACGAGTTATTTAAGACGATAAGATAGATGGCTACATCATTACTTTCAAACAACACATATACATAATATATTCAAAAGTAACGCATTATGAACAAAATAAAATACTATATATTCAAACTTGCCATCACACATACAAATGAAAATGACATGATTCACATGAAGCTGTTAAACATGTACCTATTATTTGAATATGGTTGAGACTAAGGATGTGTTTATAATTAATTCGAAAAATAAAATTATAAAAATAAAAAAATTTAATAGTTAATATTGATCATAATTTTTATTTTCATTTATTAAACCAACTTCAAATAGTAAGAATCAGATTAAGTTAAAAGATTCCAAATAAATAAATAGATAAAAAGCCAAAAAAGTTAACTTATCATTCACTTAAAGCCTTTTTGTATTTACTAATCTTTTCAAAATCGGACTGATCATTGAATCGGTGAAGGTACCGGTTCATGAAAATCGTGCTAAAACTGGGGTTCAACCATGGTTAAACCTGTAATATTAAAGAATTGAATCGGACTGATCACTTAAGCGGTTCACGGTTCAACCGGTCAAACCAAATAAACTGATTCAATTTTGATTACAATTGATGAACGGGAATCATTGCGACAAAAAAATGAAGTGGGTTTATTAAAATTAAACGAAAACTCACGACAGGAAGAATCGATTTTGATAGTGACAGAATTAGGAGAATAGTTTTATTTTAATTTGCGATGGTCCCATCCTCAATAATGGGTTGAACCACTTTACGTATTCAAGAGGAAAGAGATTTTAACGCTTAAGTTTCCAGCAGAGTAACAATATAAGGATGATGCGTATCTTGTGAAGATAAAAATATGGGTATTTATGAGATGATCTATTTTCTTCAGAAACAAAATTTAAGACTTATTGAAGCTTCCACCACATCATAGCATATGTAACTGGGAAAATTATGCAGGTAATAATTAGTTAATATATGAAAATTTTTGTTAGGATGGAGAGGACAGTTTATATCTTTTTAAATATTTTTACTGTAAATGGATTCATAAATTTTAACTACGAAAAGGAAAAGGGAAACAAGAAGGTTGTTGTTATTGCCTATATTTGTGTAAAAACAAATTGGTCAAAAATTTAGATAAATTAAGTTTCCGAAGTTTATGTTGTGAGATATGTAAAATTTGATTGCTTATATTCGTAAATTACTCAAACAAAATTTTGATATCAATAAGATTTGAATTTGTGATCTTATGACCCAATTGAATCAACTTTTGTTAATTTATATACGAGTAATTAAAAATAAATTATCAATTTTATTTTAAAATAATGATAATTCATACGAATAGCGACAAACAAATGAAACTTTTCCTTTTCAATTTAATTAGCATAAATCAACTAACATTTTCTTTTAAAAAAGTTACATTTTTTATTGAAATAACTTTCATATAAAAAAATTAATATTTTATATTAGTTATTTTTATAACCAGTGTAAAATTTTTACATCAATTATTGATATAACTAGTATAAAAAAACATACCTATTATTGAAAAATAGTAACCATTATAGAAAATATTTTTATATCATTTATTGAAATAACCGATGTAAGTGTACTGGTGCTAGCGACTTTGGTGAGGTAGTGGGACTGGTGGTTGCGACAACGACGTTGGTGTTCGCAATGGTGGTGGAGGTGAGGAATGAGTGGGTAATGCCAACAACGGTGGCACAACCAGGGTGATGACATCAATCTTAGAGGCTATGATATGGTGATAATGACGACGACAACAATAACAATGAGCATGATGATAGTGGTGAGTATGGTAATAAATATATTAAATGAAATTATAAAAAAAACGAAAAGTTATAAACTAATCTTATTAACTTTTGATTAAAAGCTCCTTGACTAAACACCCAAGTTAGTCCCTCACTCCAACAGAGTCGGACACTTAGGTCCTCCAATTAATAAGTGAGTCCCGTTAGTCCTCCACGTCCGTCGTCGTCGGATAAATAGATCCCTACCGTTAATGAAGTGTTAACATCCGTCAGAGTCAGCTGACATGGGTCGTTAAATTCCAACAGGGATGCCACGTCAGAGTCGGCGAGGATCTATTTGTCCGATGATGACGAACGTAGAGGACTAACGAGACTCATTAACTGGAGGACCTAAGTGTCTGACTCTGTTGGGGTCAGGGACTAAGTGGGGGTGTTTACTCAAAATATTTCGTCTCTGAAAGCCATGTCACACAAATAAAAACAATACGGCGTCGTTTTGATGGTAACCCTAAGTATTTTCATCGTTCTCCTTTTTCTTCTTGTCTTTTCGCGTTTTCTAGTTTTCTTCATCTTCCCCCACTAGCTTCTTCTCTTGTCTCTATTCTCTTCTCCCTCTCAACAGCTACTATTAGCTGGTTGCGTTTGGTTGGCTTCCTTCTCTATTTCATCCATTGAAGCTCCGTTGGAGGTTTCGTAGAGGCTGCTCCCTGCCAACACGGTTTAGGGAAAAAGTCTTGGATGCCCCTGCGATTAGGGCTAAAGCACGAGCCCCACACACCTAACTGTGGCAGCTTCACGCTGAGAGAGCGTCTATTCCACGGAAATGAAGGAGCTTTGCCAGTTAAGAGGGTCTATATCACAGAAAGGAATGAGCTTTGAAGGGTCGATCTTGCAGGTAACATTCCTCTCCCTATTTTTGCATCTCTGATTTTCTATTCTTTGAGTTTCTTCTATTTGGTGGTTCTCTATTTTGTATGGGTTTTGTGTTTTGTTGAGTTAAGGGTGGTGGGGTTTGGGTGTCGGTGTGTAGGTGTTGTGGTGGTTTGGGTTTCGGTTGGATTTTTCATTGTTAGTTCTATAATACAGGCATCAGACTCTAAATCATCAGCTATACTACAATGATGGAGGCCATGGAACTCACTTCTCCAATCTAAGTTTTGAACTTTACTGCACATTGGAGTCTTCCTCTGCAGTTGGAAGTTTCACTGTTTATAACTCCCCTTCAACTTTTAGTTTCTCACCTAATGGTAGCCCTGTGTCACAGCAAGATTCACAGTCATATCCAACTGACCATTATCACACCCCTGAAAATAACTATGGCTCTCCGATGAGTGGATCCTGTATAACCGATGATTTAAACAGCTTCAAGCACAAGCTAAGAGAGTTAGAAAGTGTGATGTTTGGCCCTGACTCTGATAACCTTGATAGTTATGACAGTGCTATCAGCAATGGAACCAACTTGGTTTCACTTCCTTGGAATAGAAGAGTTAAGACTCTAATAACCTTGATAGTTATTGAAATAGAAGAGTTTGACAAAACTTATATATAATTTGTGTTAAATAATTTTTAAAGAACATATATTATAGTTATATGGAAGGTAAAATATTTTGAGTAAACACCCCCACTTAGTCCCTGACCCCAGCAGAGTCGGACACTTAGGTCCTCCAGTTAATGAGTCTCGTTAGTCCTCCACGTCCGTCATCGTCGGACAAATAGATCCTCGCCGACTCTGACGTGGCATCCCTGTTGGAATTTAACGATCCACGTCAGCTGACTCTGACAGACGTTAACACTTCATTAACGGTAGGGATCTATTTGTCCGACGATGACGGACGTAGAGGACTAACGGGACTCACTTATTAATTGGAGGACCTAAGTGTCCGACTCTGTTGGAGTGAGGGACTAACTGGGGTGTTTAGTCAAGCTCCTTATTAAACTTGCCTTCGTAAAAAAATAAACTACTTTGTTTAATATTAGATAAAACATATAATAATTTATTATTAGCTGGATCATTAAATAATTTCTGCAACTCCATAAGTTTCAAATTTTTTGTTTATCTTTAATTTTGGTTTTTTTAATGGGTCATTTTGCTATACTTGGTTGAAACATTACCGCCTTATCCAATTTTACGTACAAAACCGTTTCATACGAAATAGCACCGCTATTGTTTTTAAAGAATTATAATATTGTTTTCAGTAAATTACATAATGATAAACACACACGAAACGAGTTTAAAAAATATACACTCAATAATAATAAGAAAAAAAAACAATTATTCCATTTTAAATAATTTCATAATCCAGTAAATTGGAAAAATTAAATAGATAACTCACCAACCATCCATTAATCAAAATAATTCAATCCATTACTCTTTTTTTTTATTTTTTAAAGTGAATGAGATTTAAATATAGATAAAATAATTATTCATGAATTGTATGCCCAAAAACTAATGAACACATTGCGTGATATAAATTGAACCATATTGTCAGAAACAAAAGTCCCTCAGCAAGCGCTAAATTGCATCCCAAACAATAAAAAATCCAACCTGCTGCTATCCTGCATCTGTCTTTTTATCAATCACGTATTGGGAAGGGAAGGCAACATTTGACCCCACTTCCTCTAAACTGACCTTTTGTCTTTTGAACAGACAGCACAGCGCAAACAATTATGTTTGGTTAGAACACAAATAAGAGTAAAGAAAATGTGGAAAAACACTCAGATAATGATGTATTTTTCTTTATTTGATTTAACGAAAAACCGAGAGAAAAATTGACTTAGAGAGGAAAAAAAAAATTAAAAATTTTATTACCTCTCATTTTCTCTTTAATTTAAATTTCAAAAATCTTCTCTCCTCTCATTTTCTCTCCTCCCAATTTCTTTTGATCCAGACGTAGGGGAAGAAAGGATAGAGAAGCAATGTAGATTACTGAACGAAATTCTCACTATACAAAGGAGCAAACAACCAAACCAATTCAAGTATGTGTCTCTATGCCATTCATTTTTCAACCGTGTTTTCCTCCCAATCATTTTGTTTGAGGAATTTATAAAGGGTAGCCATATATTTTAGTATCTCTTGTGAAGAAGGGATGTCTCAATGCTTCCTTAGCTTTAAGCCGTTCCGAAGGGTCATACCTTAGGAGCCCTTGCAAGAGGTCAATCAAATCACCAGCAGAATGATCCACATGCTGCATTACAAGATTCTGCATGGGAATGTTAAAGAAAATATAGAGGTAAGGGAGTGCATTAATACCACATTTGAGATGCTGTTCTGATATGACAAAGAAGAACAATTTACTTGTCTACAAGAGTAAGCACAAATTCATTCGCATGTAAAATTTGAAGCTATCACCAAATACAAGATCTTACCGGTTTCAATAACACAAAAGCTACATTAAAAAACAATAACACAAAATTAAGGAATTTGTAACAAGTTATAAGAAAACTTGTGAATTTTAACCCTGATGTGATCAAGGTCAAGCTCTTTCACATTTAAGCATATGAATGATATGATCAACTCAGCCTACTATGCACTGATTTAAACCTCTCCCAGGCTAGATATACAGGATTCCTTATGTTTGGGATTTTAGATAGGAAGGGAAGAGAGGGCGCTTTTTAATTTTTAATAAATATTCTCATCTTCTTCTAAAATGAAAGAAATAAAATGAAAGATTAGCTTAAGCTTAATGTCCTAATATTTGGCTTATCTTTATAAATATTGTACAAATCTCTTAATTTTAAAAAAAAATATTGTCTTCCCTTCCTCTCAAAAACCACATTCCCTAGCATAAAGATAAGCCGCAAAGCATGGAGCAAAAAGAGGTCATTCAAAAGAGCGGCAAGTAGATGGAAGAGAAAGATCTACAGGCCAAACAACGGTATTCTTATAAACAATAATATGATTTAATTCCATGAATATGAAAATACAGGCAACCACCAAGTAGGCCATACCGGTAAGCGCGGCAATTTACAAACTGCCCTTATACTTTCTCTTGAAGTTGAACTATCAGGCCAACTTAATCGTGCACCTCTTTTAAAATACTTTTCAGCTCGACGACTGCAAGATCATGTATTACATGAAAATTCAGACTTCGGAGAAAGGTTAAAGAGAATGCATATTTTCAAAACAAACATGGATTCAAAAACTCTTACTCGGCCCTGACCACCATATGGGGAGGTAGTGGCCCTAGAACTCTCTCCATCATGGCAAGATGTTCCAGGTTCTCGTGTGTTTGGAAAAGTGCCTCACCCTGTTCATATATAATTGAATATGAACACCAGAAAATTTTCAAACAAAAGAAGGAATATGAACTAAAATTGCTCATGTCACTCCAGAATTCATAAACAAGTTTAGTTGGGCACTAACATATCATTGGAAACTGTAACATAGCCACAGCTCCAAATGAAAAATAGACTGGCCAAAATGTACACACACACACACACACACTTGTGTGTGTCGAAAATGTGAGCTAAATTCCAGGGCATCTTAGTATGAAAACGGAAGACACGTCATATGTTTCTTGTCAAGCACTATTGGATATTGCTATAGAGGATGAAAACCCGACAATGATAGCTCAGAACAGAAGGATTTCAGAAATCAGAACAGAGAAGACAACAAAGGGAGAGCATGACAAAAGCAGATACAGTAGTGAGTGGGTGAAGTTACTTTCACCTGGCTGTGGGCGTTATTTAAAACATACAAATCCAACGGACTCCAACATGTAAGAGGAAAATGGAGGATTTTCAAATTGAATTATGACACACACAGGCACAATCAAAATAAAAAAGCAAAGGTTGCTTCATTTTCCAGTTGGCGGCAGCAGAAAATATATATTGACATAGTAACAGCACAGATATTAGCGTCTAATCTATGCATCATATCAAAATTTCCATCTTAAAAGTCCAGCACAAAAACCCATGGCTCATCATTAAATGTTACAGGGCCTAGCTAGTTGGTAAGGAGTGGTATCACAGACTCTGATTCTATCTTTCACACAAACTGAGTAAAGAAATTTAGGGAAGGGTTAAGCCCGAGAATTACTTACAGAACAAAGCTCAACAAGTATGCAGCCCACACTCCAAAGATCACAAGGATAGTTCCACCCAAGACCTACAGAAAAGCAACAGATGGGAAATATAGTGAGAACATGGATATAATCCACTTTAAGAACACATTTCAAGGAAGAAAAATCACCCAAGATAACTTCTGGCGCTCGATAGTGTCTCGTTGACACAACATAACTGTGATCCTGATGTTCAAATGTTGTACTCCCAAAATCAATGAGCTTAATGGCACTTGACTTGGGTAAATTCTTGAAATAGGAGCCATCTTTTGTGGACCGTGATAGAAACTAAATTGCCACATATGAAGAATATGCCAACAAAAAAGAAAGAATAAATGTTAAATTTTGATCTTTGAGAATAATGAAGAAAAATGCTCCCCACTGTTGCAGAATCTTGGTCAAATATAGAAAATGAATTGGTTATTGTCAGTCACTTTTACCCAATGAAAAGTTCAACTGCATAGTCCAAAAGTCACTTATTTACAGCCCTCTGCTAATACTAACACAATAGTTTCACTATCTGAAGTTGAATCAAGATATTGGAAAAACGATACCTTGTAGTCTGGCACTTTAATAAATTCTGATGATACAAGAAGAATATTCTCTGGCTTCAAATCAGTGTGAATCAAGCATATATCATGCATAACTGCAGATATAAGAGATGCAATAAATAAGTAACTTAAAAGTATAATTAACTAATAATATCTTTTTTTTTTGTGTCAATTCAATAAAAATTTAGTTTGATTCAAATATCCAAAGGTTATATTTTACATATTCAAATGCGTTATTAAATATGCACATCTTAAACTCCAAACAAAGGAGCATCAATTATCAAATATGTATAAAATATATAAAATTTGGAAGTTGGTACAAGATATGTCCACACACATGCTACAGACTCCAAGAGTTGTCTGCCAAACTCCCGAACAAGATCAATAGGAAAAGAACGATAGCTGTTTTTGCGGAGAAAATCGTATAAGCTTGGTCCAAGCTTCTCAAATACCTGTTGAAACCATTTAAATCCATCCGCAAGTTCTTTAACTCACAGAATATTTAAGCATGATGTAATAGACTTTCCTGTTTACAAATATCAATAAATACTTACAATACAAATATGATTACGATAGTCAAACCAATTCCGTATTTGCACACAACTGCAAAGAATGAAACCACTTATACCACAATCGATTTTAACATCTACAACCAATAACGGAAGGCAACCAGAAATAACTCTTACCGTGTACCATCAACATCATGTCTGGCTAGCCTCAGCAAGACATCAATTTCAGTCATTGCAGCCTCCCGATACTTGTTTATGGAGCGTACGATTTTAATTGCCACAACTTCTTTCTTTTCATTGTCAAAACATTCCAATACTTGGCCAAAAGTTCCTGCATAAATTTTTTATAATCAAATTAGGTAAACCCTCCAAGAAAATATAAAAGTCCTTGGATGCAAATTGTCCAAGTGCTTTCTGAAAATATCTTTTGACGTAAAAGATCCAGAAGGCACATAACACTGAAATAATATTGTCAGATATCAAGCAGTATCTACCTTCCCCCATTTTACTGAGAATCTTGTCTGCAAACAAAGCAAAGAAAACAAATTTAGCGAAGAATGGCATATATAACCATATAACTAACATAATAATGCAAACATGTCACAGAAACTAATCAAAACTACCCCATTCGGCCAAATACATTTAATTGCTGGAAATAAGCATTCATGCTTATATGCAACCATTCAAGATAAGCTTAAACAAAGTAAACTGAGGGGTGAGATAAGTTGGTACTATGACTTAACGATGCTACGACTTAAACACACATAGAATAACACCCAATTAACTTCAAATGAGGAGAAACCACGTACATCGTGGAGTTAAATTTTCACCAACAGAAAAAACATAGTGACCATCTTTATCATCGGGCCTCCAAGGGGGCGATCCATTGCGAGGCATTCCCCTGTAAAACATGGATGGATAAGCATAACTTGGAACCACTCCATTCGCAACCTCCTGGTTACAATACACTGTAGGAATAACCTGTAACTGCAAGCACTCGGAGATCAACAATCCAAAATTTAAGTAAAACGTTTCCATCACTTTAAGGTACAAACCCAAAACAACAAATTCATATGCTGTAACTGAGATGCCGGTTTCACTGTTCCTAAACATGAATTTTGTTTAATTTTATTTTGAAAAGGGTACCGTTATCGTTGAAAACCACCAAGCTTGAGCAATTCTAGTAAAATCAAATTATGAAAAGAATAATCCATAATCCCGTAAAATATAAGGAAAAGCATGCATAGAATAAGGAAAGTAAAACCTTGGGAGGAGGAAGAGGAGGTGGAGGAGGAGGGGGCATGTCCCATGTTAAACGAGGTTTCTTCCTTGGCCTCTTCTCCATGTTCCTATGCGGAAACTCGATGATTCGTTGCGTTTCCATTTATCTCTGCATAGAGCTATCGTCACGAAGCATGGGGGAAATTTCAATTGAATTCGACGCTTACGAGGGATCAAAACCACCGGAATGGGAACGATGAGATCTGAGGGTGAAACGTGGAGAAGGAGAGCGAGAAAGAGAAAGGGCAGAGCTTAACCGTGGTTAACAGAATCAGAGGGCGTTACTAACCCATGGTTAGGAGGTGGGTCCTACAGTTTTATTTTTGGTGCATGTTGGGTCCTACTCGTATACTTAATTGTTTTTGTTTTCCTCTCTGCTCCGCTGGATTCGGATTCGGATTCGGATTCTCAAATTCCTTTTTCTTTGGTCCAAGAAGGATTCTCCATTTGGATCACCAGGGTGTTTAGTTTAGCAACTAAAATTCAAACCATAACAGTGAAAATTTATCATCTAACAAATAACTAATAATGTTATTAAATAGTAATTTATAATTCTCAAATTACCACATTATTAGTTATCGAAACCACAATTTCTCTCTCCATTTCAAAAGTTATTTATATTGTTTCTTTTTATTGATAAAAAAATATTATAGAAATTATATCATTAAATAAGATCTAATTGATTATTTTTAAGAAGAAATAAACTTTAAAAAACGGCAACTAGCCTACCTTCAAAGTTAGCTTCATAGGAGCCCCTCATAATCTAAGTGAATGACCTGCTAAACATTTTAGCTTAGCTAATCTATCTGCACACCCATTCACCTCTCTAGACACAAAACATAGTGTGACCTCCCAACTTATTTACAATTAGTCTTTTATCGAAGCAATAATCTAATCAAGGGGTGGATGTTTACAATCCGGATCAGTTTAATTTTTATATAAAATCTTATATGATCTAATCACATCATTAAGTTGTTGTTCGGTTGAATTGTATGATATCGTTTGATTCAATCAAATACAGTTTGGATTAGATCGATTTATTCGATTTTATATTAATTATATTTTTTTTTACAAAATCAAGTATAAAACATATAATTCTAGTCCAATAAAATCAAGAATAATTATTTTAAAAACATAATTATCGGTGTGAAAATTTTCAGCATGATAAAAAAATCACAAATCACTACATAAAGTCTTTTAAGTATGACTTTTTAAATTTAAGTCATGTATATAATTTAATAACTTAATGTAAATACAAAAGTGATATATTGAAAATTACAAATCGGTAGAACTTAATTCGATTTTCAGTAGTCGATTTGAAATCTGATTCAAACGACACACATAATAAGGTTTTGATTAGATCAATTTTTAATTATTTTAGATTAATTAAATGGTTTTGTTTAATTTGAATCAGATGATGAACATACTAATATCCCCTCCCTACCATGCCACCATTAGGCCATCTTGAATCGCTAGCGATTCTGTCTCCTCCATTGTGATATCACCATACCAGTTGGTGAAACCAATAAGTCATTCCTCATTCATGTCTTTGATGGGGCCACTTCCCCCTACTTGGTGTCCTGAAATTTTGCTTCCATCTACATTTAGTTTGAGCAGGTGTGGTGGTGGTGCTTTCCAAGCCAATAGCCAAAAATTGACTTCATTCATTGTTAGTCCTTCATATTATCTGCCTGGCCTCCTCAATCTTCTACACTTGTTGCTTGAAAGAGTGTTGGTTCCTCCAAAGCCATAAATACCATAAGCATGCCACATTTTTCAAGTCGTAGAAAATAGATTCTGGTTGGTTGAGTTTTGTTTATATTTTAGACTAGAACATTTCAAATTTTGGTTGTTTATATTAGGCAGTTTACTTCAGTTTATCATTTCATAAACAAAACAAAATAAATCTCACACATGCATATAATTATTTTATATTATTTATTAGCTTTGTTGTGCGAGAACACTAGTTCTTGTTTTTATTTATTTAATTATTGTGTCTTAATAATGACTCGGTTGTGCATTTTTTTTATTTACACATTATTGGTTGTGCAAATTTAAATTATTATGTTTGGAATTTGGGATATAAATTACTTTTTAACATAATTAATGTTTATGTTTATTATTATTAGTGGTGTCTAATTCTAATTATATTGCGATTGAGTTATAACTTGAGATTTAAGTTACAAATTGGTTCAATAATATTTAAGTATTTATTATGTTTTTGTTTGTGACAAAAAGGGCTAAAAGTCTAGAGACAAAAGAAAAAAAAAACTACCTTCTAAACCTAATAGCCATTGAATGGCTAAAAGGCTATAAGAAGATACAAGACAAGGCAATATCAAAGCACCTATTATTATCTGAGTTTTAATCCATCTTAACTAAAGAATCAACTAATATTTATTATGTTTATTATATGTATAAGTGTTTGATGTTTAAAATAAAATTAACTAAACCAATCTAAATTGTTTTGGATTTATTTAGTTTAAATTTTATATTTTATTTCAGTCAAACTAAACTAAGTTACAATCATTTTTTGTTACCACAAACGCCCTTTTTCTAACTAATGATATATGGTTATATATTGATTTATACAATTTTTTTTTATTTTGGTTGTGGTTGTTCATATTCTTTTTAGTTCTGGTTTTGGTTCGTATTTTATTAAGTTTTGTTAGAAGCATTAGTATTTGTTTAAGAAAAAAATAAGAAGAAAACACATGCATAATTCATTTATAGCACATAATTCTTATTCCAGAGTCTCATTTCTATGTAGATCACATCATTCATCTAGCTAATTGAGTTTCAGAAGGAAGTTCAATTGTAACCTAGCGATGCTAACTCATACATATAGTCGATTAGTATATATCTCATAAGCAAGCCTGATTATGATGCAAAAAAAAACGAAGGGAAAAATGGGGGTAGAATAGAGTTGGAAACCTCACAAAAGCTTTCTCTTTTTTCCAACTAATGCATGATTGTGCATCATATTGGAATCCATATTCACATATGATACTGATTCATTCTTAACCGATAACCCAAAACTTTGAGAAGGTCCACAAGAATTCCCTTGAAATGCCAAACTTAATGAAGTTGGAATAAATCCATTTTCCACGTCATCCATATTGGTATTATAATTGTTGTCACGGATACCACTGAGTGGAAGGCCAGAGGAAGAAGATAAAGGAAAATGGAGTTGCTGTAATGGAAGAGGATCAGCTACTAGAAGTGTGTGAAGCAAAGGTCTAGTTTCTTTTTGAGGCAAAGGTTTCCCACAAGCCAGTTTGTCAATTACCAATGAAGCACTATCAATCATCTTATCTCTTGAAGCACCTATATCTGCATTGGTTAACGTCCCATCTTTGTTTTCATGTTTTGGTAAGGCCAAGTTGCTTGGTTCAGCTATTCTTGTTGTGAGAGATTGACTCATAGAGGGGTGTTTGTCATTTGATTGGGGGGTTGACAAGGATAAATCATATGAATTGTTTGAGAATATTTTGGAACTAGTATCTGATAGCTTGGTGCTACTGATTGATGGCCTTTCTTTGCATTGGAGAAATGTTGCAGGGAGATTATTGGGATGGTCAACTTGTTGAATAGTATTCCTTGTCTCAGCTGAGGAAGATTCCTGAAAATATCTTTGACAGCAATTGAAGTTGGTTTCTGGCCTCATCTCTTTCTTGGCAAACTATCTTTATTAGCTTATATAAATGTTTCACTGTCTCTTCATATTTCTTTAGCTCATTAATGCTAGTGCTCTGTCAATAATAAAAGAAGTAATTTTCAGTTAGTGTGCGGTTGGAAATTTAGAATACAATACACTGCCACAACAAAACATCAGAAGACAGAAACAATAATGTGAAGACCAGGTTACAGGCTTTGTTATCAAATGTGAAAACAAAATGCCTTTGCCTTATTCAAAATGGCTGATATATTAGTGTTACTCAATTTCTTCTCCACCTAATGGTTTTAGTATCATTTCTTCTTTTGGCATTATCACATAAACGCATGATTATGTTCCCCAAACTAGATGCATCCCATTAGAATTAGTTATTCAATCGTTATCAAGTACATGGTAACCATATGATTCATTACCATCAAACCACAAGACCTTGTTTCAATTCAATTTTAAATGATCAATAAATCATCATTCGACAACCAAAAATTAGTCCAGTATTCAAATAGAATTTATACATCGACATACTCATATTATAAAGAATACTTTATATATTGAGAATCTTACAGTGAAAACAACAAAAAATAATAACTTGAAAAAAGTGAAAGAGAATAAATAACCACTCACCTCATTCTCAAAAGAAATCATATTTAGCAAGCTATGAACCATGCACGCTACCTCGGTTCAATACAACTTGCTTCTGTTAATTACTCTAATAAGCAATTTTAATGATTCCAGGAACACAAACAGGCAATCTTATATATGTCAAAATAGGTAAAATCTTCTTGAAGACAAAAATGAATGAATGGATTTTGGAACAAAAAAAAGTAATAACTCCTTTTTTATATTCTAATTCAACAGTTGTTCAGTGTATCAATCTCTCCATGGATATAGGAATGTTGTTTCCCAATAAATCGATGATACCTTATGGTTAATTTCTTGCGGTCTATTTTGGGACCCCTATATTTTAGAGACCTTAATTGGCCAATTCATAATTAGGACTTGACACAGATTTGCTGAGTGTGTCTAATACTATGTAACAAATTTATATTTGACTTTGACCTTCACTTGGCTCTTGTAAGTTAACAAATTCAACGTTATTCGGTTCCAAGCCTAAAATACCGTTGTGTGTTTTAGGTTTCTGTTCGAGGTCAAATTTTTATTTAGTAAAATATAGAATTGACTATAACTTCCTTTTCCTGTCTTGCATGTTGTGGCTGACAATTGTGGCTCACTAAAGCTGAATGATGCTATGTTTCTTTCTTCGTTTATAAACAAATGTTTACATTCAAGTAGATTTTAGATTTTACGGTTATTTCCATAGTTCTGTTTTTCCAACTATATACTAAATACACACTATATTATGTGCGTCATGGTAACAAAATTAATCGTGATAATGTTTTTTGTTTTGGCTCTCTTTTACCTTTTAATTGCTTATAAAGTTGTAAAGTCAAGAAATAAAAGAACATTATAGACAACCGTTGTACTTGGAACAAAAAATTACTTGATTTTTTGGTTAAACTTCACACAATACTGTCACATAAAAATTTGTGTTTATATACATCTTGCTTCATAAAAAGGATAAGAAATGAGTTTTAATTATTTGAATGTAAAATTTTTACATGGTAACGAAATCGCTGGAGTGTGAGATTATTGTGAAAATATCCTAAAAAAAGTTTACTACAAACTCGTTCAAAGAACAAATAATACAATTATAATTTTCATAGCCTATTTTATAAAGTCATCAATTGGTCCCATAGTTGTCACCGAAAAAACTGACACTATATTGGTGTTGGCAGAGCCATAATTGCGAGGGTTAAAGCTAGGATGAAGTTATTTTATCAAATCAAGGTGGTTCACATATATAGGGAGGCAAAGAAGTTTGCCAAACTTAGCATGTAACCAAGAGTTTGGTCTTACCATGATAATCCTTTAATTTGGAAAATTATATTTTATTGGTGTCATTGGGCCTCCATGGCCTAAAAGTATTAAAAAGAAGGATTGATCACAAATTTAGTCCCTAATTTGTTAAATATTTCATTTTGGTACTTAATCTATTTAATTTGTTATCATGCAATCCTTTTGTTAAATTGATAAATGTGTACAATGAAGTTTGATGTCAACTAGATAATAACCCTATAATACATGTTACTCATCTTACTGTTATTATTTAATGCAATTGGTATATGTTAAAGAGAGCATCTAAATTGATGCATTAATTTACAATTGCATACCAAGATATTTTAATATATTATTGATCCACCATCCCCTGGAGGTAAAGATAATTTGGCCAAAATCCTGCGCTCGGAACTGATATGATGTGTTGACCGGTGTGAGCTATGCTCTCAACGCCTGACATCTCACGTAACGGGTCAGTTTAACACTAGTGTCTGTGATCTCATGAAAGATCCTTAAGACTGACCCTGCTGTGAGTTACTTACTCAATATTGGAGGTTCAAAGTTGACCTATGACCTAGTGTATTGAGCAAGTCGCTTGCAAATTAACTGAGGGGTAGGCAGAGCTTGTAACACCCTCTGTTACACCTTAATAAATTCTAGAAAAACTCGTAATTTTTTTTTAAAGATATGATTGTTAAAAAGAAACTATCGGAATAAATTATATACATTATTTCTGAAATACCTCACAAATATTATTAAAACTTTATAAAGTATTTGTACATTCATCCGAAGAAAATAAACATTAAACATTATAAGAAAGAGAGGAAACTCCATGGCCCAGAAGCAGTTACTTAGTAATATTATTTATTCATCGGACCACGGTATTCATACCGAGCTCCCTTTCTAGAACGTGCTATATTTACTGCCGATATTCTTCGATCCTTCCCTCTGAACCATCAATTTAAAACATGTGAAACAAAAACACGGAGAAAGGAGTGAGAAACAGAATATAATATTTCTGAATAAGACATAAGCAACAAAGGGTTTTCACAACCAATACATAATAATATCAATCACAATCACATACACAATTAATTATGAATGCATGAATGTTATGCAATATCTTCATCATAACTTACCTATATATGTGGGCCCTTAAATTTTAATTTGCACTGGGCCAACCAGGAGTTTACACTGTTCCATAAGTCCGGATAATAATAATATGAACAGCTCAACTGGCATGGAAACACTTAGAGACTAGTCAGATTGAGAAAGTTTTTATTATGAAAGTACCCGACACTAGGGAGCTACCCCAGGTCCCCTGAAGCACCCTTTCACACCCTCTCATCCCAAGGCTCGTAATTAAGCCTCCTCTAATGTATCCTCGGTTTCTATAATCCGTCCCCAGACAATATTATTTTATTTCACTTTCATTATCCATGATGCATGAACTACTCGCGTATTGAGTTGGTTAAGGCTTTTAGAAACTCAATTATTAAATCCCTTAAAGGTTTACAATATCATTTCAATAAACTGTACATTTTCTCAATTCTCTGAATTTCTGTCCCACAGAAATAAATTTGGTACAGTTTTCAAATCTCACTGAAATTGAGTCTCTAAGCCTTAAATATCTAAAAACTTTATCATATAAAACTTTACATAATCTTTCTCGAATTAAATCTTAACAAAATCAAATTTAGGAATCTCAATTATTTCCAAATATCTTTAGTTATTAAGTTGGAAAAATAAAATAATTTTTTTTTAAAAAAAATTTTGTTTTATTAAAAGAGAATAATTATTAACCAAAAATACTTAAAATTACAAAATTTTTCTTTAACTCAAGATTTGATTAAATAAATTCTCATAAAATGTTTTCTTTCTAAAATAAATACTAATTTTTTTATTCTAAATATTGAAAATAAAGTTAATAAAAAATCATTTCTAAGAATGAATAAAAGATAATAAAATTTAAAGAGTAAGGTAAGAAATTCTTACTGAATTTTAGCTTTCCGTCATGCTCGCTATGTGCTCAAACTCCACATAACAATATCATCAATCAAAATCAAGCAATATCAATCATAACTAAATATCATCAATCAATTAATCATAATCAAATTAATTAAATATCATTAATACATATCATAATACAAAATTTAATGATTATTAATGATCTATCCTTTACAGGGGGTGTAAAGTTAAGATTCTGAAAGAGCTCAAAATGTATATATGTAATGTCAATCTGATACAAGGCTGTGATACACAGATACAAATACGGGGTATCCTTGCATATTGGGCGGAGTCTGGACCACACTGGGGCGGAGTGTAACTCACTCTACGGCGATGTGGTAGTTCGCCTGGAATTGCCTTCTATGCCTTGACACAGAGTGCAGTATACGCTGGGGCGGTGTTACAGTCCGCCTGGAGAAGTCTTTTCAGCCTTGACCCAATTTGGGGTGGTACCTGCAATTATTCTCCGACGCTCAAGTCAGTATTTCAGAATACTCATAGACTTAGAAAGACGATCAGAGAGAATTATGCAAGTAAGAGAGTGTAAGGTTCAGAATTGGGGGAGAGCCCCTGTATACCTTTTTGCTGAGGTTTATATACCTGTCACTGGTGCTCCATTATTGGTAGGGCCCGTTCCTTGTTTTCTAGCATAAAGCAAGAAAGACAGTGGGTCCCTGTATCGTTCACGAGCATCGTTATTGTAGTAGGTATTTCCACTTACTTGGGAAGCGTGAATGCTTTATTATTTTATTGTTATTCCCCTTTATGCGTGACAGCGTGATTCCCATTATTAACCTCTCAAGACAGAGTCAATCTCGTGCCGGGGTTGTGAGTATGGGTTCGCTACGCAGTATGGGAAATTCAACATTCCGCCTGTGTTGAGCCTATGGCTTGGCGGAGTAATATGCATTCTGGCGGCGTTACATGCCTAGGCGGAGTAACATGCCTTGGCGGAGTTATGCGCCTTAGCGGAGTTATGAGCCTTGGCGGAGTTATGCGCCTTGGCGGAGTTATGAGCCTTGGCGGAGTATCATGCCTTGGCGGAGTGACATGCCTTGGCAGAGTAACATGCCTAGGCGGAGTAACATGCCTAGGCGGAGTTACTTGCCTTGGTCGTATATACTCCGTATTTGAAGCATACTTACCTCGTTCGAAATGCTGACCTGGCAAAGCATTAAAGCCATGCTCTTGGGGGGCGGTGTTAGGATAAGACTTCCATCATAAAGATGACGATGGGAATTATCCGCGCCAGGAGTTACCTCGTCAACTCACAGAATATGTGATTGAGAGCATCCATCCTGGGGAAGTGTATCTCAATCGTAAGAGTACGGATTGAGTCTTCAAAGACTTCCATCATAAGGATGATGATGGGAATTGTCCGCACCAGGAGTTACCTCGTCAACTCACAGAATATGTGATTGAGAGTGTAACATCCCTGATGTTTTAATGAAAATTATGAAATAAGAAATATTAGTGAATGTTTAGAAATTCTATTTAGTGTTTATTCTGTCTGAACCGGTGTCGAGATCGGTCTCAGAAGCGCGGACAGGCAGAGCTAAAGATCAGATGAGTAAGGAAGAGCGAGCAGGGCTAGACGGTCTGGTCCAACTGTTGTGAGGAGAGCGCCTCACACGGTGTCGTAGCCCGGATCAACCTCATACTAACTGAAACAATGGGTGTGTGTGACAAAGAGTCGAGAGCGGATGATATATCCGACCTCTCAAGTTGTAGCTCGGATTTCCGAGGTATGAACATTAAGTTAGGACGGCGGGGCCGATATTTATATCGGATCTATACTCTTGCGAATTATTAGAAGATTATGACCACTTGGACGTTGAAGGGATAAACACGTGTAATTGGTTTGATAACCATGCAATAGTTTAAAATAGTGAAATTGATTAAATTTAGTAAGAAGACAAATAAAATAAAGGAAAAGACGATAGTGCCATGAGCCATATATATATAAGAAGATTCTCTTCCTTCCCTCTGGATTATTCACAAGTTACCTTTGCTATCAGTTTGTTCCTTCTCTTCCGTTTTTCTCTTCTCTCTTAACGCTGATCTGCATACACTGGAGTGAGACTCCATTTATGTCTGAGCTTCAATTTAACCTCATTCCTGTAATCGAGACTTCCAGGTGAGTCTACTGATCCAATCCAATTGTAATCCCCTTATTTCTTTCATTCTTTGGCGTAAAGAGCCATGCATGGCTATATTCGTGACTGTTCTCCACTCCTCTGTGAGTGTGAGTCCAAATGTTGTCCATGAACTAAGGACGTTGAGGTGATAAAGCTGTACTTCATGATCCGTAGGTAGTAAGCTAAGCAACGGAAGATTGAGTGAAGGAGTTGAGATTACAGAACCGGTGCTCAGAGAAAGAAATCGGCACAAAGAACAGATCATCGAAGCGTGGAATCAGAGTAAGGGGGGTGTTCGGGTTATAATTAATTAGAATAGGACTCGCTTCTAATTCAGGTCCTTGGGTTGCGTAAACGGGTTAAGGAAAAATGTTACTAAACGTGGTGTGTTTATACTTATGCATGTGTGATAGTGTACATTGATGAGTTGAGAATTGGGTGTATGGTTGAGTTATTATGCATGATCTTGAAATATTTAATATTGACGTAATCAGTGTTATGCGACTCCGGGTTAGCAAGCAGGCTACCCGAGGGATGAGAAAATTGATATCTAATGTGAAATGATCAGTGTTATGTGACTCCGGGTTAGCAAGCAGGCTACCCGAGGGATGAGAAAATTGATATCTAATGTGAAATGATCAGTGTTATGTGACTTCGGGTTAGCAAGCAGGCTACCCGAGGGATGAGAAAATTGATATCATTATGAAAGGTAAATTGTTGAATGATTATGTGGTATGGGATGGCCGACGGTATATGATAGCCCCTCATTTCCGGCTCCCGTGGTTTTCGTGCCCAGTTGAGCTACCCAGTAGTCAAGTAGGACCCAGTGGTCGAGGTGGAGAGTCAAGCAGGACTCAGTGAACCAAGCAGGGTTCACGGGGTGTCAAGTAGGACCCCCAGCTGAAGGCCAATCCTTTAGTATCCGGATACTAGGAGTCAGATTGCATGAGAGTCAGTTGTGATCATGATGTATGTAATGTGATGTATGTAATGAATGTGATGCATGTAATGAATGCGGTGAATGTGAGGAAATAGAGGGAACTGTGTGTTTGGTTTAATACAGTTACTGCCTGAAATACTCTATGTTCCGGTTTGTTTATTTAGAAGTAATGATTGATGTGTATGTATAGATATGCATGCGTATTTGTTAAGATCCGTTCTAGATTAATTATTATGCCAAACACTCACCCTTGCATTTTTTTTTTAGTAACCAGAGGCAGGGAGGGGGATGAAGCCATGGAGCTGGGCCAAGGGGGAAGAACGGTGTCAGGGTCGGATGAATTTGAGTGACTCTTTATAGAGTCTTACTTGTGTGTAAAAACTTCTTATTATAGTTACTAGTGTGTGTAATACAGACCGGATTGAATGAAAAATATATTCCAAAAATATATTACTGTTATGTGCATATATGTTTTTATAATAAATTATTGGGTTCACTGGACCATTTGTGAGAGTGAAGTTTGTGAGACCGGTTGCATGTCTGTTTAATCCGATGTGAGAAAGGTGTTCGTTTATCGAATAGCACCTCGTCTAAGTGAGAGTCCGGAATCTCGCTTAGACGAGTAAGGGCCTCGCTCAAGCGAGACGCCCTAATTTCCCTTTCTCTCATCCGCTGTGTTTAATTAAAATTGTTTTTCCCTAAATATCAATTAATTTTCAAGAAAAAAAAATTTATTGTAAAATGTAATAGTTTGAATAAAAATAAATGTAAAAATAGTCTAGGACGTTACACTTGGTATCAGAGCGGTTCTTTCTAGAGCCGGTGTGTGGGCCGATCTAGTGATTGTGCTAATTTTATGAAAATTAATTGTATTTTGTTGTGTTGAGATTGTGTGTGGTCTGGCACCGTTCCCTTGGCACTCCACTGGCGTAGTATTTTATGAATATAAGGTAAGTTTACAATCCCCTGACTAATCTTGGTTATTAATGGTGATGTGTTTGCTCATTGTAGAATTACAATGGCCGGAGAGAACAGTTCTGGGGGAGGGGATGATTTCTTCTCTAGATTTACTCAGCTGATGAGTAGGACCGAGTCCGGTCCCACTCTGGATAAATTCCTAAAAAGGAATCCTCCGACTTACAAAGGGGGACACGATTACGATGGGACATATATCTGGATTAGGGATATCGAACAAGTTTTTGAATATTTTGAGTGTTCTGAGGAGCAAAAGGTTTTATTTGCTTCATATCAATTAAAGGATGAGGCTAGAGTATGGTGGTCTTGCGTGAAGGTGCAAATGAACGCAGCCAATGAGCCGTTAGTATGGGCGAATTTTCGGAGGAGGTTCCTTGTTAAATACTTCCCAGACAACTACAAAATCCGGAAAGAAATGGAATTCCTGAAGTTAGAGCAAGACCGGATGTCTGTAGCTGAGTACACCAGCAAGTTTGATGAGCTATGTGATTTTTACCACCCTTTCTCGTTAGAAGGGACTGAAGGTAGCAAGTGCGCTAAATACGAAGCTGGACTACGGATTGAGCTCCGTAGTGTAATCGTACCGATGGAGATTAGGGACTATCCGACTTTGGTGAACAAAGCAAGGCTGACAGAAGAAGTGCAGTTGCAAAGGATGTCGCAGCCAAGAGATAAAAAGCCATTGAAGGCAAAAGGTTTCAGCTTCAAGAGGATGGGTTAATTCTTCCGAGGTGGCAAATCCTCTGCTACCTCCTCATCCTCCTCTGGTCGAGGTTCCACTGGTCGATCGGGTAATCCCCCTGGGAATCGTACATGCTACAATTGTGGCCAGGAGGGGCACATTGCCAAATATTGCCAAGCTAATCAGATTGTGTGCTTCCAGTGTGGACAACCAGGGCATCTCAGGCCCGATTGCCCTCAAAGGCAGCAACAGGGCAGAACGGATAACCGGACTAACCCTTCTGGAAACCGGGGTCCCAACTTCATGAGAGGAGGTCGGAATGGAGCTGGTAGAGGGAACCCACAAGCGGGGAGATATGACGCCCAATCTAGTGATGCCCAGAACGCCATGACTGGGCGTGTATTCGCATTTGATGCTTCATAGGCTACGAGGAATGACAATCTGGTACAGGGTAAGTGCCTCATCTATGGTTATCTGGTTGATGTGATTTATGATTCTGGTGCCACCCATTCCTTTATTTCGGAAAGTTGTGTGCGACGGCTTGGTTTGCCAATCAGTTTAATGGAGAACGCTCTTATTGTTTCCACTCCAACTGGTTCTACTTTCCGTGCAACTACAGTATGTAGGGAACTACCGATGCAAATCGAAGCCCGTACCTTTCGAGTAAATCTTATCTGTATGCCCTTAAAGGACTTAGACATTATTCTAGGTCTTGATTGGCTTGCTGCTAATCATGTGTTGGTCGACTGCTATCGGAAGAATATTGTTTTCTCCCAGGAACTTGACGTGAAGAACGGGGTGAGCGACGTCCTAACCACGTATGTTGTTTTATTCGCTTCGGAGGGTCGACATGACCTTCTGCTAAATGATATTCCGATTGTTTATGAATTTCCTGACGTTTTTCCGGAAGAAATTCCGGAGCTACCTCCTAGTCGAGAGATTGATTTCTCTATTGACTTGATTCCCGGAGCAGAACCGGTGTCCCGAACGCCATATAGAATATCTTCGGTGGAATTAACCGAAGTGAAGAAACAAGTGAACGAATTATTAGAAAAGGGCTTTATCCGACCTAGTGCCTCACCCTGGGGCGCTCCGGTGTTACTGGTAAAGAAGAAGGACGGTAGTATGCGCATGTGTATTGATTATCGACAGCTGAACAAACTGACGATCAAAAATAAGTATCCACTACCCCGGATTGATGATTTACTGGACCAGTTGCGAGGCGCCGTTGTGTTCTCTAAGATTGACTTGAGATCGGGATACCACCAAATCCGAGTGAGGTCGGAGGATATCCCAAAGACAGCATTCCGGACTCGTTATGGGCACTTCGAGTACGTAGTAATGCCCTTTGGAGTAACAAACGCTCCTGTCATTTTTATGGATTATATGAATCGAAAATTTCAACCGTACTTAGACCAGTTTGTGGTGGTCTTCATTGATGATATTTTGGTATATTCGAGGTCGGACGAGGAGCATGCTCAAGATCTTCGACTTGTTTTACAAGCACTCCGCGAGAAGAAGTTGTACGCTAAATTATCTAAATGTGAGTTCTGGAAGAGTAGTATACAATTCCTGGGGCATGTAATTTCCCAAGAAGGAGTCTCAGTTGATCCGACAAAAATTGAAGCGGTTATGACTTGGGAGACACCGAAGTCAATAACTGAAATCCGGAGTTTCCTTGGATTAGTTGGATACTACCGACGTTTCATTGAGGGGTTCTCTCGGATAGCACTCCCTCTGACTCGATTGACAAGGAAAGGAAACCCTTTCGTGTGGTCGGAGAAATGTGAATTAAGTTTCCAAACTTTGAAGCAGTGCTTAACTACTGCGCCCGTGCTCGCACTGCCCGACGTGACCAAAGAATTTGAAGTATATTGCGATGCGTCCAAATTTGGATTGGGGTGTGTGTTGATGCAAGCGGATCGAGCAATTGCCTATGCTTCAAGGCAATTGAGGCCACACGAGGAGAATTACCCGACCCATGATCTGGAACTCGCAGCAGTAGTGTACACGCTGAAGATTTGGCGCCATTACCTGTATGGAGCTCGCTTTGTAGTATTCAGCGACCACAAGAGTTTAAAGTATTTATTTGATCAAAAGGAGTTAAATATGAGACAGAGGAGGTGGATGGAGTATTTGAAAGATTATGACTTCGATTTGAAGTATCATCCGGGTAAAGCAAATGTTGTGGCAGATGCACTGAGCAGGAAGGTATTACACGTGGCTTACTTAATGGGCAGAGAACAAGAATTGCTAGAAAGCTTTAGAGATTTGAATATTGGAGTGGTCATGAGTGCGCCAAATCGAATGACGATTGGAATGTTAAAAATCTCCAATGAATTTCTGGAGTCTATGATGGCGGCGCAGAAAGACGATGAAGAGTTACTGCAGTTGATCGACACTCAGACCCGAGGTAAAAATAAGGAGATAACTCGAGGTGAGGATGGCGTATGGAGATTCAGGAATCGAGTTGTGGTGCCTGCACATGGAGGCTTCAGGCAGGCGGTGTTAACAGAAGCACACAAGAGCTCTCTAAGTATACATCCAGGAGTGACAAAAATGTATCATGACTTAAGAAAGGAATTTTGGTGGCCAAACATGAAGAAGGCAATAATCGAGTACGTGAAATCCTGCGTTATATGTCAGAAGTGCAAGGTTGAGCACCAACGACCTCCGGGTTTGCTTCAACCTCCTGAAATTCCGATCTGGAAGTGGGAAGGTATTACCATGGATTTCGTGTCCGGACTACCCCGTACTCAAGCCGGATGCAACGCGATTTGGTTAATTGTTGATCGACTAACCAAAAGTGCGCATTTCTTGGCAATAAATATGAAGTGGTCGTTAGAGCGATTAGCTAGGTTGTACGTTGCTGAAGTCGTACGACTGCATGGTGTGCCCTCAAGTATTATCTCCGATCGGGATCCCCGATTTACTTCCAGGTTTTGGGGGAGTTTGCAGCAACAATTGGGTACTGTGAACACCTATTTTTGTCCGGTGATATATATTAAAAAGAAAAAAAAGAAGAAAAAAGAGTTTTTTTGTCCTAGAGTCCGGAGTCAATGTTGACTGCATTAACCGGGGTCCTAGCACAGTTTCATGACCGGTGTTACCTCATTAGTTCTAAGCTCGTACAGCCTCAGTGGAGTACGGTATTTTACAGCTCAGTTCGAAGGGAATCTGAGGTTCTTCAAGTTAAAACTGATGTGTTAATCCGTACTTGAACTTCAAGACACACCGGAGGTACACCTGCAGGAGATTCCCCAATGCTTAATATTTAACCGAGGTGAAGAGAAATGTCTATAGTTGACCAATGATTTCAGACCCCGGTTATGACTTACCAGTTCTCGTTGGTGACGCGGTACAGTGCTTAGAACCCCGCCCAGTCCAGATTGCCACCCCGGATCATATTAAAAAAAATATAATATTAAAAATTGTATAGTGACCGTTGGAATAGTAACCCTTCCCCATCTCTATAAATACCCAATCCCTCTTCATTTCCTACCACACCTCTCATTTCATCAATTCTCTTCATTTCTCTCAAGCAATGGCTGATGGATGCCGAAGCCAAGAGGAAAGAATAAGGGAGGGAAGACGATGTTTTGTGACTACCTTTTTACTCCTTATAGTGTGGGTAGTAATTTATATTTATTGGATATTTTATATATTTCCATATATGTAATAAATAATTTATATTTCCATTTGTACCTTTAAATAAAAGGCCCAAAAAAAATCAGAAAAATAAATGGGCAAAAAAAAAATCAAAAAAAATGAAAATAAAAAATAAAAAAAATAAAAAGGGCCAAAAAAAAGAAAAGAAAAAGAAAAAAAAGGGCCCAAACAAAAAAAAACAAAAAAAAAACAAAAAAAAGCCCAAAAAAAAAGAAATGGGCCCAAAAAAAAGTCCAAAAAAAAAGTTTAAAAAAAAAACGAAAATAAAAAAAAAGAAAAAAAAAGAAAAAGAAAAAGAAAAAGGGGTTACGGTGGTTTTTAGTGGTGGGCTCCGGTTTGGTTGGATAATTGGAGAAAATTGGGGAAATTGACATGGAATTTGGACAAATTGGAAAAGTAAGAAAGTGATGTCTTTTAGGGAGGATCCAATGCCAATTTTCTTCTATAAATAGAAGGTGATATTGAGGCATTTTGGAGGAAGAAGAAAAAAAAGAGGGGAAAGAGTGTTAAATTTTTGTGAGAATTTTTAGAAGTTTGGGTTTTCAAAAATTACTATGTGTAATCCTAGTTAGGAAAATGAGTGCACAACTCTTGTTTGTCTTAGTATGTGAGTTTTTGTGAGCTAAAATACTGTCCAAGTGTTGTAACCGGTATCCAAATACCTTCAAATCAAGTCCAAACAAAGCCAAAAGCAAAGGAAATCTACACAAAATTGATTTCCCGACTTCCGTTCTAGTTTCTCTGTAATTGATCTTGTACCAAGGTATTTTTTATTAATACAAAGTTGTTTATTTATATTTATTTATTCGTCTTATTTAATTATTATTTATTTTTCTGCACTTTTATTTTTCTTTATTTATATTCAAGCACTTTATTTTCCTGCACTTTATTTTTCTGCAGTTATTTATCTGTTTATTTATTTTTATGCATCTCCATCTTTATTTATTTATTTGTACCTTTATTTTTCCTTATTCATTTTTTTTACACTTTTATTCCTCTTTATTTACTTTTCTGCACTTTTATTATTGTTAATTTATTTTTCTGCACTTTATTTATCCGCACTTTATATTTCTGCAATTATTAGTTCATTTTTTTATTTTTTTACATTTTTATCTTTATTTATTTATTTTTATGCCCTTTTATTTTATTTATTTACTTTCCCGTCCCTTTATTTTTGTTATTTACTTTTCTGCCCATTTATTTTCATGTATTACTTTTCTGCCCCTTTATTTTTGTTATTTACATTTCTGCCCCTTTATTTTTATATATTTACTTTTCTGCCCTTTTATTTTTGTTATTTACATTTCTGCCCCTTTATTTCCATGTATTTACTTTTCAGCCCTTTTATTTTGGTTATTTACATTTCTGCCCCTTTATTTTTGTTATTTACATTTCTGCCCCTTTATTTTTGTTATTTACATTTCTGCCCCTTTATTTTCATGTATTTACTTTCCTGTCCCTTTATTTTTGTTATTTACTTTTCTGCTGCTTTATTTTTGTTATTTACTTTTCTGTTCCTTTATTTTTTTATTATTTATTTTTCTGCCCCTTTATTTTATGTATTTATTTTTTTCTGCTCTTTTATTTTTATGTATTTATTGTTATGTCTATTTATTTTTATTTTTATTTTTTTGAACTTTTCATTTATTTTTTTTTCTACCTTTATTTTTATTTTATTTTATTATTATTATTTATTCTCTATCCTTTTTATTTTTAGTTATTTATCTTTTTGCTTTTATCTTTCTACACTTTCTATTTATTTATTTACGTTTGACCATTTTAATAGTTTATAAATATGTTATATATATACATAATTATCCATTTTTATTATGGTCATGATTTCCTATTATTTTCTCTTAGTAACCTTTTAATAATTAAGAAGAAATTATTTTCATAAAAAATAAAAAAAATCAAGACTAATAAATAGTGTGTTATTTATTCATTCATTTTTCTCTTAAATTTAAGATGAGATTAATTTAGATGAGACATCTTATTAATCTTATTTTCTTAAAAGATAATTAAATAATATTCCGTGTCAATTTTAATTAATTAAGTGTATTATATTTCTTTATCTTCATGTTGATGTGTTTAATTTTATTTTTTTTTCTCTTATCTTTATTTATTTATTTATTTATTTGTTTTGAACTTTATATTTCTCAATAAAAATCAATTTTTTTTACTAGAAAATAATTAAGACAAGACGTCTTATTGTTTTTTTATCTTTTTATTTTTATGGTCTTTTAATCATTTGTTTATTTATTTTCTTAGAACTAAAAAATAACAAACTTAGGAGATGTATTCTTTTTACTATCTTTGTTTTATTCATATTTATATTTTTTTTTATTGTGTATATTATTTATGATTGTTTTATGAAGGATGAAATATTTGATAATCATTTTTTAAATTATGCATGATCAATTTGGGTAACCGTTTTTTACGGACAGTGTGGGGTGCTAATACCTTCCCCTCCTGTAATTCGACTCCCGGACTAAACAGAATCTCATTTTTTTAAAACAAAAAAAAACCAGTGCTATTTAAAGGTTTTCCTAATATTTTCCTTAATAAATATTGGTGGCGACTCCTTGAACCCTTTATTTTTTAGGCTTCTCAAGAGCCTAACTTCAATGCCGTTTCAATTTTCTTTTATTTTTTTTGTCTTTCACCAGTCCGCGTCGTGCGCCGGGACCCCGGTCGCGACAGATGGCGACTCCGCTGGGGATATTTTGAGAGTCAAGCCCGTTAAATTGATCTTGTGTATTTTGTTGATTGTTAATTATTTCATCCTTTATATTTATTTGTTATGTTATTCTTGTTGTTTATCTAATCTTCCATTAATTTTAGATTTTATACTTTTGTTTTTTTTTACTTCTTTATTGCCTTAATTTAGAACCTTAGGGTAGAAGACATGTGATATTTATTTTGCTTTATGTTTGTTCATTGTGAAGAATGGGTAAAAATCCAGGTATGAATGCCCCACACACTTCACATTCACCATAATGCACACACTATTAGAAGGGACCCTATTCCCGGGCCCCGCAAAAGACATAGGCTAGGGGAGATTATTAGCGGTGTCATTTAGGACGAGACGTCCTACCATGATTCGCGTGAAAATCTCAGCCGGGGTGTTATCTTAGTTATGATGTCCGCACTAAGTAGGATTCCCTACTTTTTGCATAAGACTCATAGCTAAAGATCAGAGCTCCTGTGACCTTCTTAGAACCAATTAGAACAATTACCTTTTGAAGAAACACGATTAAATAGCCTTAGAGCCAATTAGGTGGTTACCTTGTCTAAGACACAATTGGGCAAACATTCCTTTTATCTTTTATTCATTTGCACAAAGTTTTTTTTTAAAAAAAAAACATCAAAAATGTATCTTTTCTATACTCAAGTCATGATAAATACTATCACTCTTATGTGAGGATATTTATCAAACTGTTTTCTTTGTTAATCTGATTTATTTATTTCTTTTGTTAAAGGTGAAATTTAAACATCGGTAAGTATCACTAAAAATGGAATTTAACATGAGATCAAGTGATCAAGAAGTGAACGCAACTGGTCTAAAAAATTTGTTACACCTCAAAGTCATCAGATCAAATACTAGCAATCTGTTGTCCTTAAGCAAAAGGATGGATATTACCCAGAAAATGACCTTTACAAGGAAGTATGGAAAGATCTTAAAATTCTTAGAGGTCGAAGTGCAAGAAGGGGCCCTTACTGCTCTAGCTCAGTTTTATGATCCTCCTCTCCGCTGTTTTACATTCAAAGATTTCCAGTTAGCTCCTACTTTGGAGGAGTTTGAACAAATATTTGGCTTGCCATTAGAAGATTTGAAACCTTATCGTCGAACTGAACATCATGCTTCAATCTTCAGTGTAGCTCGCATTCTTAAGATGGATCCTGAAATGCTTAAGAAGGCTCAATTAAACAGGAACCAAATTTCAGGATTCGCACTAAGCTTCTTTGAGCAGCAACTTCTCAGTCAGGCAGGGAAAGGAGAATGGGACGTGTTTGTTGACATTTTGGCATTGGCCATCTATGGTGTGATCCTCTTCCCAAGCCTTGATAATTATATTGATTTCAAGGCAATTGATGTTTTCCTAGCTAGAAAGCTTAGAGGTGAAAGTTCCATGACTGCTGTCTTAGCTGATATCCATTGTACAATGGATTCCTGTCATAACCGGAATGGGAAAAAGATCGTCTGTTGTCTACCCGCCTTGTATCTATGTCTTACTTCTCATGTCTTTAATCAAGTTGGCAAGGTTGAATGTCCTATCTCTGATTTGAAGCTCCTTAGGTTAACCAAGAAGACTAATAGGGAGTGGGCAGGACATCTGGCAGGATTATCTGCTAGCATGATTCGGTGGTACCCTCAGTGGATGAACGTAGATTCCATTATTTACTGCTGTGGAAAATTTCCGAATGTGCCTCTCATGGGAACTCAAGGATGCATCAATTACAATCCTAGCATTGCAAAAAGACAACTTGCTTATCCTATGATACAGCCTCCAGAAGAAGAAACAGTAACGCCTTTCCTTCATTATTATATTGAGGGAAATAGTGCTCCTGTTATTCAAACTGTCATTGATGCTTGGGGCAAGGTTCATAGTAAAGGAAAAGAATTGGGTGTCCGAAGTCATGCCGCAAAAGAAAGTTACCACCAGTGGATTTCAAATAGGGTAGCCATTGTTAAATTACCCTTTAAAGATCACGGTGCTCATGTGAGAAATCCAGTTCCCGATGAAAGCAAAGAGATTGAAAATTTGAGGAGTGAGTTGGCTGAAATGACAAAGAAAAATCAAGTTTTGGAGGATGATTTAATCAAAATTCAACAAGACAATGCTTCCCTTAAGAGAAAAAGGTGTGAATTAGAAAATGCCTTTGAAGACATAGGTAAGAAGCAGCGAATTGAAAGAGAACATATGATGCAATTGGATCAATGCCTCCAAACCGCGAACAGCCAATTGAAGACCAAAGAGAAACAAAAGAATGATATATTGGCTGACAAAGGGCGGTTACGAGAAATTCTAGCCAAGACAAAAGAAGAAGCTCAAGGTGAAAAGAACCTTATGCAAGCGCGAATTGATGAACTGGAACGACAAGTCAGAGATGTCGTCAGTGCTTGCGAGCGTGAAATAAATGAAGAAAAATGGCAAGCCATGGAAGACAAGGATAGATATGAAGAGATTATACGTTTAATGACCCTAGAAAGGGTTGAGTTGGAAAGTCTTGTCTATTCTTGGAGAGACCGTTTTTCTAATCTAGCCGGTCTTGCTAATGGAACACTTAGAGATATTCCTCACTTGTTGAAGAAGGCTGAAGCAATGATGAGCCCGCTTTCTACACCGGAGGAAATCACAACATTCATCCAATACTGCAAGGGGCGATTGGATGAAATGAAGGTCTGGATTGCTAAAGCAAGAGAGAATTGATTTTGAGTTGTTGTAACAAATAATGTATCAGAACTTGTTGATCAATGAATAAATCTCATGTTGAATTTGCATTTTTCTTCTAACTTAGTACTTTAGGAAAAGACATTCTAAAAGAAAGGTTTATCTTTACTTACCGATATTTAAAATTCATCATGTATTTACTTTACATCTCTTTATGTCATTTAACAATACTTGTTCTTGTACCAAAAGGGGGTTTCTTTGTATTTATTCACATCACGGGGAGAAGGGGCTCAAAGCATCCTTATCAAACCAGACTGCAAACAAGACTCATGGCAGAGCCGGAAAGCACAGTTGAAGAATTAAGGAATGAAGTTGGCCAGATCAAGGAACAGATGGCAGAAATACTTAAGCTTCTTGAAAAAAGAGGTACAGAAAGGGGATCTTCTGCAGGAAATGGGGAACAAACATCCACTCCTCAAGTTCAAGCTCAAGAGGGGAACCCTATACCTTTAAATGATCCTGCTCCAGTCACTGAAACTCCATTCATCTCACACCAACCTTATGGTATGCCATTGCCACCTTTTGTTTCCCAAGACGGGAATGTTCAGCAAGCATATGCTTGGCCTCCATATGGCTTACCTCAAGGATATTACACCATGCATCCTAATCCCAATCAAGAGAATCCTCCTGCTGTTCAACAAATTCCTAATCCCCCTGTATCTAACCCTCCAAATTTCAACCAATCAACAGCTATTCCCCAAAACACTCAGGCTCCACCCAATGTCACTCCACCTAATACAATTCCACCACAAAATCACCAGACTCCAAATGATGCCACACAACAAAACCCACAAGCAGTGCCATATTATTTCCCTTATGGTTGCCCAATACCACAGGCAGGTGTTTCCCAAAACTTGTCACACAAAGCTCAAGTCCCTCCACCAAATCCTGATCAGCCAGCAGCGCCTTTGTCAAAAGGGCAAATGGAAATATTGGAAGAAAGGTTGCGTGCAGTAGAGGGAGGAAGTGGCTTAGGCGTAACAAATGTTTCTGAATTATGCCTAGTTCCAGATGTGGTAATTCCTCCCAAATTTAAATTGCCGGAATTTGATAAATACAAAGGAACAACTTGTCCTCGTAACCATTTGACCATGTACTGCCGAAAGATGGCTGGGTATGCTTATGATGAAAAGTTACTGATCCATTTTTTTCAAGATAGCCTTGCTGGGGCAGCGTTGAGCTGGTACACTCACCTTGAACGAACTCGTATTCGTTGTTGGAAGGATCTAGTCGATGCCTTTCTGAAGCAATATAAATACAATATGGACATGGCACCAGACCGGCTACAACTTCAGAATATGACCAAAAGGAATACTGAGTCCTTCAAAGAATATGCTCAACGATGGAGGGAAATGGCTGCACAAGTTGAACCACCTCTGATAGAGAAAGAGATAGTGGCAATGTTCAT
This sequence comes from Clitoria ternatea, assembly GCA_037962975.1. NCBI lineage: Eukaryota > Viridiplantae > Streptophyta > Magnoliopsida > Fabales > Fabaceae > Clitoria > Clitoria ternatea. The sequence continues at coordinate 2,430,340 of CM075673.1, read as the reverse complement.
TGACACTCTTCAGCCACCGTTCTATGAAAGGATGCTTGGGAGTGTATCATCAAGCTTTTCTGATATGGTGGTAATAGGGGAAAGAATTGAAAGCGGTTTGAGAACAGGAAAAGTTGTCCAAAGTTCCCCATCAATAGGAAGACCTATGATAGGGGCAGGAAGAAGAAAGGGTGAGGAAGCAAATGCTGTAATGGGAAATCAAGGTCAACATAATCAAAAAATGTTTCAACCTTCCCCTTTCCCTTTCCCACCTTATTATCCACCGTACGGACCTTACCCTTATGTAGTTGCTGCTTCTGGAAATTCATTTCCCCATCCTCAATCATATAGACCCCCACCCGTCCATAATTTCAAGAATACACCACCACCTCCTCCCCAACAATGGATGCAAAATCCCAACCCAAATCTTCCACAAAAAAAGCCAAACAATGACCGTCCTTCTGTCCAATTTGATCCAATTCCCATGACATATACTGAACTTTTGCCTCAACTTCTCAAAAGTTCTCTTGTTGTACGATGTCCTTTAAAACCCGTAGGGCCACCCTATCCTAAGGGGTATGATCCTAATGTGAAATGTGATTATCATGCTGGGGCACCGGGGCATTCTACAGAAAATTGCATTGCCTTAAAGTTTAAGGTATGTGATTTGATAAATGCCAAGTGGTTGGATTTTGAAGAAGGCTCCCCAAATGTGATTAGAAATCCTTTGCCTAATCATGGAAATACTGGGGTAAATGCAATAACACATGACTTGGGAAGTGATCATTGTCCCCCTTACAATGATGTCAACATGATCCATGGGCAGCATAGTACAGACTCAGTAAGCCCAGTCACCCCTGTTCCTTTGGTGGTCTATTACACCAAGAAACCTTTGACCGAACCAGTCATAAACCATCCGTCCTTGACAATTAGGACCCCATCTCCATTTTCATACAAGGATACCCATGCAGTACCTTGGAAGTATGAAGTGGATGTAATCCCTCAACTCCTAAAGGGATCGTCATCCTCAGTAACCAATATTTCCGAGACAAGTGGAATGACTAGGAGTGGACGAGTTTATGCTCCTGAAAACTTGAGAAAGGAGGATACACCTGTAAGTGAAAAAGAAAGTCGTGGTAAAGAACAAGATCCTCCCCAAAGAATAACAGAGGAAGATGCTTGTGAATTTTTGAAATTCATTAAGCAAAGCGAATACCAGGTCCTCGACCAGTTAAACCGCACTCCTGCAAAAATATCCTTGTTATCTCTCTTATTGGACTCAGAACCACATCGTGGAAAGTTATTGAAGGTCTTGAATAAAGCACATGTTGCGAAAGATATTTCGCCTGAAAAGTTTGAAGGGATAGTGGGGCATATTGCCTCAAATGACTACTTAACTTTCACCGACGAAGAGATACCTGCTGAAGGAAGAGGTCATAATAAGGCATTACACATCTCTGTCAAGTGTCGGGATCATATCGTAGCCAAGGTCCTAGTTGATAATGGCTCTTCTCTGAATATCATGCCAAAGTCCACTTTAAATCAACTACCTTTTGATGGGTCACATATGAAGCCAAGCTCAATGGTAGTAAGAGCTTTTGACGGTACTCAGAGAGAGGTCATTGGAGATATTGAGATCCCCATCCAAGTGGGCCCATGCACCTTCAATGTATTATTTCAAGTGATGGATATCAATCCTGCTTATAGCTGCCTATTGGGGAGGCCTTGGATACATTCTGCTGGTGTGGTTCCATCTACCCTTCATCAAAAGCTTAAATTTGTGGTAAACAACAAGCTAATCATTGTTTCTGGTGAGGAAGATTTCCTTATCAGTAAGCCTATGTCAACTCCATATATAGAAGCGGCTGAAGAAAGTCTTGAGACTTCCTTCCAATCATTGGAAATTGCTCACACCACCTATGTGAGCGAAGGGTTACAACTAGCTCGTCCTTCTAAAGCTTCTATGATGGTAGCTAAAGTGATGATGAAATCTGGATTCCAGCCAGGGAAAGGGCTTGGGAAGATGCTTGATGGAGGAGTAGACCCATTATTGGTTAAGGAGAATAAGAACGGCTTTGGGCTGGGGTATCATCCATCTCCAATGGAAAGAGCGAAGGTTTTCGCAGATAAGAGAGAAAAGCGACTTGCACGGTTAGAAAACCGAGAACCCCTAACTGCGAAGATCCCTATCTGTGACCTTTACCAAAGCTTCAGGAGTGTGGGCTTGACATCTCCAGACCAAGTGGCAGTCATCGATGATGAGTCCAAGAGAGAAGAAGACTTGATTTACCCTTGTCCTTTAGATACTGAGTTGTGTAATTGGGAAGCCGTTGAGCTTCCAGAGATCATTTCAAAGTAATTATTCACTTTGTAGGTTTTGTTTAAATCCTTTGGCTATGCCTAAAGCCTTAGGATAAGTTTTAATAAGGGCAAAACATGTTTTCTTTATCATTTTCAATAAATAAAAGTTAAGTTCGATTATCATTTTCCTTATTTTACCTTTTTATATTAAATAAATTGCAGATCTGAAATTGAATTCCAAAATAATAAGATTGCTTTCTCCCATCATGATTTTAATCCAACAAGCGAAGAGGATGAAGAGTCTGATGAACCTTCCCCTGAATTACTAAGGCTGCTAGATCAGGAAGATAAAGAAATTTCTCCCTATCTAGAAATTGTTGAAGTCATAAATTTGGGGAGTGAAGAAAACAAACAAGAAGTCAAGATCGGCACCTCTTTGAGTAGAGAACATAAGAGGGAATTAATAGAATTGTTGGTCGAATTCAGCGATGTGTTTGCTTGGTCGTATCAGGATATGCCAGGATTGGATAACTACATCGTTGAACACAAGTTGCCATTGAAACCTGGTTGCATCCCCATAAAGCAGAAGTTGAGAAGGATGAAGCCAGAAATGCTCTTAAAGATTAAAGAAGAGATAACCAAACAGTTGGATGTCGGTTCTTGGCTGTCTCCAAATACCCTGAATGGGTGGCCAACATTGTTCCGGTCCCGAAAAAAGATGGGAAGGTGCGAATGTGTGTTGATTACCGGGATTTGAATAGAGCTAGCCCAAAAGATGACTTTCCATTGCCACATATTGATGTTCTTGTTGATAACACGGCCCAACATTCCATTTTTTCATTCATGGATGGATTTTCTGGGTACAACCAAATCAAGATGGAACCCGAAGACATGGAAAAAACCACTTTTATTACTTTGTGGGGAACCTTCTGCTACAAGGTGATGTCTTTTGGATTGAAAAATGCCGGTGCCACTTACCAAAGAGCAATGGTAACTCTATTTCATGACATGATGCATAAAGAGATAGAGGTTTATGTGGATGATATTATTGCCAAATCCAAATCTGTTGAAGGTCACTTGATTGACTTACGAAAGCTCTTTGAACGCCTGAGAAAATTCAAACTCAGATTAAATCCGGCTAAATGCACTTTTGGGGCTAGCTCTGGAAGGTTGCTTGGTTTCATTGTCAGTGAGAAAGGTATCGAAGTGGATCCCGATAAAGTAAAGGCAATCATGGAAATGCCCGCTCCTAGCACTGAAAAAGAAGTACGAGGATTCCTTGGAAGGTTGAATTACATAGCTCGTTTCATTTCTCAACTAACAGCTGTATGTAATCCAATCTTTAAGTTGCTTCGTAAAAATCAACTATCACAATGGAATGATGATTGTCAGGAGGCCTTTGACCAAATAAAGCAATGCTTGCAATCCCCACCGATCTTGGTTCCCCCAACCCCGGGAAGACCACTCCTGTTGTATTTGACTGTGATAGATGAGTCTATGGGCTCTGTACTGGGGCAGCATGATGAGTCTGGGAGAAAAGAGCATGCTATTTACTATTTGAGCAAGAAGTTCACTGAGTACGAAGCACGATATTCCACTGTAGAACGAACTTGTTGTGCATTAGCATGGGCTGCTCGTCGCCTAAGACAATACATGTTATCTTATACTACTTGGTTGATATCTAAGATGGACCCAATTAAGTACATCTTTGAGAAACCGGCTCTGACGGGAAGAATAGCTCGTTGGCAGGTTCTTTTGACTGAGTATGATATCATTCATGTCACCCAAAAAGCTGTAAGAGGGAGTGCTTTAGCTGATCACTTGGCCCACCATCCCCTAAAAGAGTACCAACCAATGTCATTCGAATTTCCTGATGAAAATATTATGATGTTGTCAGAAGAGAAAGATTGTCCTAATAGAACTTGGATTTTGATGTTCGATGGGGCGTCGAATACACTGGGGCATAGGATTGGGGCCATCCTAATCTCACCAGATAACAAGCTTTTCCCATTCACTGCTAGACTTTGTTTTGATTGTACCAATAATATTGCAGAATATGAAGCTTGTGTTTTGGGGATTCAGGCGGCACTTGAAGCAAAGGTGAAATCTCTACAAATATACGGAGATTCTGCCTTGGTGATTCATCAACTGAAAGAAGAATGGGGTACTAGAGATGGCAAATTGATTCCTTATCAAGCTCACATCATGGAACTAATCAAAGGGTTTGATGAAGTCTCTTTCCATTATATTTCTCGGGATGATAACCAATTAGCCGATGCTTTGGCCACGTTGGCCTCCATGTTCAACGTAAGTAGGGAGTGTGACATGCCCTTCATCAAGATCGAAAGGCGTCTCGAACCTGCATATTGTCATGAGATAGAAGAAGAGCCCGATGGGAAACCATGGTTTCATGACATCAAAAATTATGTTCAAAATCAAGAATATCCCCCTGGTATCTCAGAAAATGATAAAAGAACCCTCAGGCGTCTAGCCATGAATTTCTTTATGACTGGGAATACACTCTATAAGAGAAATTATGATTCTGTTCTCCTTCGTTGCGTAGACGTGACGGAAGCTAACAAAATCATGAAGGATGTTCATGAAGGGCCTTTCGGAACACATGCAAATGGGCACTCGATGGCAAGAAAAATTCTCAGATCTGGATATTATTGGATGACAATGGAAAATGATTGTCATAACTATGCCAAGAAATGTCACAAGTGTCAAACCTATGCAGATAACATTCATGCACCACCATCTTCTTTGCACGTTCTAACTGTGCCTTGGCCTTTTGCTATGTGGGGCATAGATGTTATTGGTCCCATTGAACCAAAAGCATCGAATGGGCATCGCTTTATTTTGATGGCCATTGATTACTTCACTAAGTGGGTTGAAGCAGCTTCCTACACCAACGTGACTAAAAATGTTATGGTCAAATTCATCAAGAGAGAATTGATTTGTAGATATGGTTTACCAAATCAGATCATCACTGATAATGGTACAAAAGTGAATAATAAAATGATGGATGAACTTTGTGAGGAATTCAAAATCAAACACCTCAATTCATCTCCATACAGACCTAAGATGAATGGAGCAGTGGAAGCTGCTAACAAAAATATAAAGAAAATCATACAAAAGATGGTTGAAACCTACAAAGACTGGAGTGAGTTGCTTCCTTTTGCTTTACATGGGTATCGTACCTCTGTACGAACTTCGACAGGGGCAACACCCTTCTCATTGGTGTATGGTATGGAAGCTGTTTTACCAATAGAAGTGGAAATTCTGTCTTTAAAAGTAATCATGGATGCCAAATTAGAAGAAGCTGAATGGGTTCGGTCCCGGTATGATCAATTAAATTTAATTGATGGGAAAAGGTTAACCGCTCTCTGTCATGGGCAGTTATACCAAAAGCGTATGAAGAAGGCATACGAAAAGAAAGTGCGACCTCGTCAATTTCATGAAGGTGATTTGGTACTGAAGAAAATCTTGCCGAATCAAAATGATCACCGAGGCAAATGGAAGCCAAATTATGAAGGACCATTCGTCGTAAAGAGAGCCTTTTCTGGAGGAGCTTTGATTTTGACGAACATGGATGGTGAGGAGTTATCTTTCCCGGTCAATTCAGATGCAGTCAAGAAGTATTATGCTTGAGCGTACTCTAAAGGGATAGGGTAGTCTTTATGTCCTCTAAAAGTTTGGATTAAAAATTATGATATAAACTTGTAATTTTCCCAAGTAAATATATGGAATTCTCAATTTCAGTTCCAATCCTTGTCTTGTCAGGTTTCATTTGCATGCATTTTGTGGAAAATATTAAAAAAAATCATGAAAGGCATATTTTTAATCTCAAACAAGCTTGATACTTCCCAATTACACAGACCTTGGTAATCAGGATATTCCGCTCTGCCATAAGTAATAACAAGTCCCATAAGGATTGTGGTAGTCACCTGGAGGAAACAAGATCTTTGACCTTTGGTTTTCCACTTGACTATTTCTTCCATGCAGGTTTGAGGGTACAACAAGGACAAATGCTCCCCATGAAGAGTCGAGATCAACAGTTTTAGCCTATCACCTAACTCCAGTCGGGATGGTTTACTAAGATGTGAAAATGCAATCCTTGTATTCACTCGGAACCCACACTAAACCAGAAAAGTCAATCTCATACACATTCTTCTTGAGCATAAATCTCATATAATTCTCTACCATAAGTCATTATAGTAGAGGTATCTCCCTTAAGTCTTACTTCATGTCCAAGCCTAAGGTATCCATTCCTAGGCTACTCAGATCAAATCAGGGGCATTTCCCCAGTCATTTAGTTTCATGTCAAAGCCTCAGGTATCCATCCCTAGGCTATCTCAACCAAAATCAAATCAGGGGCATTTCCCCAGTCATTTAGTTTCATGTCAAAGCCTCAGGTATCCATCCCTAGGCTATCTCAATCAAAATCAAATCAGGGGCATCCCCCCAGTCATTTAGTTTCATGTCAAAGCCTCAGGTATCCATCCCTAGGCTATCTCAATCAAAATCAAATCAGGGGCATCCCCCCAGTCATTTATTTTCATGTCAAAGCTTCAGATATCCATCCCTAGGCTATCTCAATCAAAATCAAATCAGGGGCATCCCCAGTCATTTAGTTTCATGTCAAAGCCTCAGGTATCCATCCCTAGGCTATCTCAATCAAAATCAAATCAGGGGCATCCCCCCAGTCATTTAGTTTCATGTCAAAGCTTCAGGTATCCTTCCCTAGGCTATCTCAATCAAAATCAAATCAGGGGCATCTTCCCAGTCATTTAGTTTCATGTCAAAGCTTCAGGTATCCTTCCCTAGGCTATCTCAATCAAAATCATTCAGGGGCATCCCCCTGTCATCTATTTTGTGTCGAAGCCTCAAATACCCATTCTTAGGCTCCTCGAAATGTCAAGACAACTTCATATTTTTCCAAAGCTTCAGGTATTAACCCCTAGGTTATGCCATTTATCTTCCTGTCATGTTCCAAGTGCCTTTCCTTAAACTGTCTAGCATAGGGACAACACCATTCGGCTATTTACTTCTTGTCAAAAGTTGTCGAGTATTCTTAGTGGTGTTCACGTCTTTACTTTCTTTTCACATCAATAATATGAATATGTCTCATATTCTTTCATGAAAAGAAGTAAAGAGGGGCATCTGTGAACACCTATTTTTGTCCGGTGATATATATTAAAAAGAAAAAAAAAGAAGAAAAAAGAGTTTTTTTGTCCTAGAGTCCGGAGTCAATGTTGACTGCATTAACCGGGGTCCTAGCACGGTTTCATGACCGGTGTTACCTCATTAGTTCTAAGCTCGTACAGCCTCAGTGGAGTACGGTATTTTACACCTCAGTTCGAAGGGAATCCGAGGTTCTTCAAGTTAAAACTGATGTGTTAATCCGTACTTGAACTTCAAGACACACCGGAGGTACACCTGCAGGAGATTCCCCAATGCTTAATATTTAACCGAGGTGAAGAGAAATGTCCATAGTTGACCAATGATTTCAGACCCCGGTTATGACTTACCAGTTCTCGTTGGTGACGCGGTACAGTGCTTAGAACCCCGCCCAGTCCAGATTGCCACCCCGGATCATATTAAAAAAAATAATATTAAAATTGTATAGTGACCGTTGGAATAGTAACCCTTCCCCATCTCTATAAATACCCAATCCCTCTTCATTTCCTACCACACCTCTCATTTCATCAATTCTCTTCATTTCTTTCAAGCAATGGCTGATGGATGCCGAAGCCAAGAGGAAAGAATAAGGGAGGGAAGACGATGTTTTGTGACTACCTTTTTACTCCTTATAGTGTGGGTAGTAATTTATATTTATTGGATATTTTATATGTTTCCATATATGTAATAAATAATTTATATTTCCATTTGTACCTTTAAATAAAAGGCCCAAAAAAAATCAGAAAAATAAATAGGCAAAAAAAAATAAAAAAAAACGAAAATAAAAAATAAAAAAAATAAAAAGGGCCAAAAAAAAAGAAAAGAAAAAGAAAAAAAAGGGCCTAAACAAAAAAAACAAAACAAAAAAAAACAAAAAAAAGCCCAAAAAAAAAGAAATGGGCCCAAAAAAAAAGTCCAAAAAAAAAGTTTAAAAAAAAAACGAAAATAAAAAAAAAGAAAAAAAAAGAAAAAGAAAAAGAAAAAGGGGTTACGGTGGTTTTTAATGGTGGCCCCGGTTTGGTTGGATAATTGGAGAAAATTGGGGAAATTGACATGGAATTTGGACAAATTGGAAAAGTAAGAAAGTGATGTCTTTTAGGGAGGATCCAATGCCAATTTTCTTCTATAAATAGAAGGTGATATTGAGGCATTTTGGAGGAAGAAGAAAAAAAAGAGGGGAAAGAGTGTTAAATTTTTGTGAGAATTTTTAGAAGTTTGGGTTTTCAAAAATTACTATGTGTAATCCTAGTTAGGAAAATGAGTGCACAACTCTTGTTTGTCTTAGTATGTGAGTTTTTGTGAGCTAAAATACTGTCCAAGTGTTGTAACCGGTATCCAAATACCTTCAAATCAAGTCCAAACAAAGCCAAAAGCAAAGGAAATCTACACAAAATTGATTTCCCGACTTCCGTTCTAGTTTCTCTGTAATTGATCTTGTACCAAGGTATTTTTTATTAATACAAAGTTGTTTATTTATATTTATTTATTTGTCTTATTTAATTGTTATTTATTTTTCTGCACTTTTATTTTTCTTTATTTATATTCAAGCACTTTATTTTCCTGCACTTTATTTTTCTGCAGTTATTTATCTGTTTATTTATTTTTATGCATCTCCATCTTTATTTATTTATTTGTACCTTTATTTTTCCTTATTCATTTTTTTTTTACACTTTTATTCCTCTTTATTTACTTTTCTGCACTTTTATTATTGTTAATTTATTTTTCTGCACTTTATTTATCCGCACTTTATATTTCTGCAATTATTAGTTCATTTTTTTATTTTTTTACATTTTTATCTTTATTTATTTATTTTTATGCCCTTTTATTTTATTTATTTACTTTCCCGTCCCTTTATTTTTGTTATTTACTTTTCTGCCCATTTATTTTTATGTATTTACTTTTCTGCCCCTTTATTTTTGTTATTTACATTTCTGCCCTTTTATTTTTATATATTTACTTTTCTGCCCTTTTATTTTTGTTATTTACATTTCTGTCCCTTTATTTCCATGTATTTACTTTTTAGCCCTTTTATTTTGGTTATTTACATTTCTGCCCCTTTATTTTTATTATTTACATTTCTGCCCCTTTATTTTCATGTATTTACTTTCCTGTCCCTTTATTTTTGTTATTTACTTTTCTGCTGCTTTATTTTTGTTATTTACTTTTCTGTTCCTTTATTTTTTTTATTATTTATTTTTCTGCCCCTTTATTTTATGTATTTATTTTTTTCTGCTCTTTTATTTTTATGTATTTATTGTTATGTCTATTTATTTTTATTTTTATTTTTTTGAACTTTTCATTTATTTTTTTTCTACCTTTATTTTTTTTTATTTTATTATTATTATTTATTCTCTATACTTTTTATTTTTAGTTATTTATCTTTTTGCTTTTATCTTTCTACACTTTCTATTTATTTATTTACGTTTGACCATTTTAATAGTTTATAAATATGTTATATATATACATAATTATCCATTTTTATTATGGTCATGATTTCCTATTATTTTCTCTTAGTAACCTTTTAATAATTAAGAAGAAATTATTTTCATAAAAAATAAAAAAAATCAAGACTAATAAATAGTGTGTTATTTATTCATTCATTTTTCTCTTAAATTTAAGATGAGATTAATTTAGATGAGACATCTTATTAATCTTATTTTCTTAAAAGATAATTAAATAATATTCCGTGTCAATTTTAATTAATTAAGTGTATTATATTTCTTTATCTTCATGTTGATGTGTTTAATTTTATTTTTTTTTCTCTTATCTTTATTTATTTATTTATTTATTTGTTTTGAACTTTATATTTCTCAATAAAAATCAATTTTTTTTACTAGAAAATAATTAAGACAAGACGTCTTATTGTTTTTTTATCTTTTTATTTTTATGGTCTTTTAATCATTTGTTTATTTATTTTCTTAGAACTAAAAAATAACAAACTTAGGAGATGTATTCTTTTTACTATCTTTGTTTTATTCATATTTATATTTTTTTTTATTGTGTATATTATTTATGATTGTTTTATGAAGGATGAAATATTTGATAATCATTTTTTAAATTATGCATGATCAATTTGGGTAACCGTTTTTTACGGACAGTGTGGGGTGCTAATACCTTCCCCTCCTGTAATTCGACTCCCGGACTAAACAGAATCTCATTTTTTTAAAACAAAAAAAAACCAGTGCTATTTAAAGGTTTTCCTAATATTTTCCTTAATAAATATTGGTGGCGACTCCTCGAACCCTTTATTTTTTAGGCTTCTCAAGAGCCTCACTTCAATGCCGTTTCAATTTTCTTTTATTTTTTTTGTCTTTCACCAGTCCGCGTCGTGCGCCGGGACCCCGGTCGCGACAGGTACTGAGCTTAAATTGAGTTCGGCTTACCATCCCCAAACCGATGGTCAATCAGAACGGACTATACAGACTCTTGAAGATATGTTAAGAGCATGTGTACTGGAACAGGGCGGATCATGGGAGAAATACTTGCCCTTAGTGGAATTTGCATATAATAACAGTTACCATAGCAGCATTGGGATGGCTCCATACGAAGCTCTTTATGGTCGAAAATGTCGTACTCCATTATGTTGGAATGAGAACGGCGATGCCCTTCATCTGGGGCCTGTGATGATTCAAGAGATGAACGAACAGATCGCTTTAATCCGGGAGAAGATAAAAATTGCCCAAGACCGTCAGAAGAGCTATTATGACAATAGGCATAGACCTCTTGAATTCTAAGTGGGTGATTGGGTGTTTCTAAGAATTTCACCAACTAAAGGTGTAGGTTGAATTTTGAAAAGCCAAAAGCTTAATCCGAAGTATATTGGACCATACCAAATACTAGAGCGGATTGGTGAAGTCACATATCGGCTGGATCTTCCTCAATCATTGACTAACATCCACAACGTGTTTCACGTATCGCAACTTCGAGCCTACATTCCGTGCGATACAATGATTGTACCGAGTGATTCCATTGAAGTGAAGGAAAACCTGACAGTGGAGGTTGTACCGGTTAGCATTGAAGAACGCCAAATCAAACGTTTAAGGAACAAGGAGGTACCGCTGGTGAAAGTTGTAACATCCTATTTTCATCACAAATAGGAAATAGATATTAATATATATTTCTTGAGAAATACTTACTATAAGTTAGTTTATTATTATCAATTTTTTAAAATTTTGGTATTTATATTTTTATTATTTGTTTTTTTTTAATAATAATAATAATAAAATGAAAATATTTTTGAATGAGAATTTTAAAGTGACTTAATTAGTATTCACTAATTAAGAAAATTATATTAAGAATTTTTAATATCTTTGTTATTCACCATTTTTATTTTATGTTGTTATATTTTTATTTTTATTTTTTACATATTTAAGATTTAACTCTTATTAGAATTTTAAAATAAAATTTTGAAGGAATTAGACTATGGTTCTTTTAAACTTTTTGATCTACATAATATTTATGATTTTCTGGAATTTTTTAAAAATTTTGAATTATTTTAATAAAATAATATATTTTAAATAATTTTAAATTCATATAAAGTTGCTTAAAATTAAAAATATTTACAAGAATGTAAAGTTAAATTATAAGAAAATTTTCTAAAATCCATTTCAAGTAGACTTATCTAAAAATTATCGGTTTGAGAAAAATCTTGATTTTTTCTAATCGTTAAAAAATTAGAAACGTATCAATAAATTTTTATTAACAGAAAATTTTAGATTTTTAAAATTTCAGCTTTATATTACTTATTATAAAATTAGTGAGGACTGATATAATATCGCTAAATTTCAAAAAGGACTCATTTTGAATATTTAAAATATACCGAGTGAAGGGTTACTATTTGACTTAATAATTTTGCCGACAATTACTATGCAAATCACTGTGCATGTATGAAATTTTCAAAAGATGCACAGTAACCTGGAATAAAAAATTCAAAAATGCATAGTACTTTTATATTAAAATAATGGAATGCATAGTAAATTTTTTTCCTATAAATACCGAAGGATTTCTTCTTTAGAATTCACAATTTCAGATTAAGTTTTCTTAATATAGTAGTGCTAGTGAGATAGTGGTGGAAGTGAGAGAGAGAAGAAAAGTTTTTGGAGAGAAGGTTCTGCCAAAATCCTAAGGTAAGAATACTTCTCTTTTATATTTTTTGGGTTATTTTTATATCGTTTTTAGAAATCTGTTATTATACTGGAAATAATATTATTTTAAGATACTATTCTGCATAGTAAACACTATTTCAATAGTAAATTACTATTTCAATAGTAAATTACTATTCAAATAGTAAATTACTATTTACTGTTACTATTTACCATTACTATTCACGATTTACTATTTACTGTTACTATTCACGTTTTACTATTTACTGTTACTATTCACGTTTTACTATTTACTGTTACTATTTACGATTTACTATTCACTATTCACTATTCACTATTCACTATTCACTATTCGAAATTTACCATTTTTTTTATTTTAAGTTGTAATTTTAATTTTCATCTTGTAATTATATTAAAATGAAATTGGTATGTTTTAGAACTCGGAGACGAGGCGCGCATGGATTTTCAATAACGAATCGGTATACAAGAGGTAAGGGGGAGTGAGATAAAAATATAATATGAAAGACATAAGAATAAAGGGAGGAGTCCCTTACTCCTTTTAAATTTAATAATATTATTATAAAGTAATAACTTCTCAACTTAAAATTTATAATAAATTTAATATACTGTGTAACTTATTCTGAAATATCTATACATAGATCTGAATTATTATAACTTATACGGACTGAACTAAACCTATGCAAGGACTTGGATTTTTATATCCTATATGGATCGAACTAAACCTATGCAAGGACTTGGAATATTATGACCTGTCTAGACTGAACTATACCTATGCGAAGACTGGATATATGGACTTATATAGACCTGTGCGAGGAATGGACTATAAGGACTCAAAATCAAATCTACTAATTTAAATAACCATTAAAAATTTGAATTATATTTATAAGCGATATTTAGTTGATTTGACTTGATTATAATTAATTATATTTGATTTCGATTAATGATATTGTGATTTATAATATTAGACTGTGATTAATAATATTCAATTATGATTGATGATATTTGATTGTGATTGATGAGATTACTATACTTGATTGTGGTTGATGAATGATTGATGATCTTGTGATATGAAGTTTGAGCATATAGCAAGCATGACGGAAAGTTAAAACTCAGTAAGAATTTTCTTACCTTACTCTTTAAATTTTTATTCCAAGAGAAAGTATTTTGTAATTATTTTAGTTTTTTATTTCTTCTTATAAATAATTTTTATTAACTTTATTTTTAATCTCAATAATAAAATCTAGTATTAGAAAGAAGCTATTTTATGAAAATCAGAGGTTGAGATAATTAATTCTTGAATTAAAGAAAATTTTTATAGTTTTAAGTATTCTTAGTTAATGATTTTAAATTATTTTCTTTAGAAATTAGAAGTTTAAAGTAAATTATTTTGGTTTTCCCCAACGAAATAACTAAAGAATATTTTGTGGAGATTTCAAAAACTCAATCTAGTTAAGATTTAAATTGAGAAAGATTATGTAAATATATGAAGGTTTTTAAGAGAAAGCTTTGAGATATTTAAGGCTTGGAAACTCAATTTTGGTAAGATCTGAATTTGAAGACTGTACTAAATTATTTCAGTATAACAAAAGTTCAAAGAAGAACTTATGGAAATGTACAGTTTATTGTGATGATTTTGTGAACCTTTATGGTATTTAATAATTGAGTTTCTAAAAGCCTTAACCAACTAAATATGCGAGTAGTTCATGCATCATGAATCATTAAAGAGAATTGAGATGTGATATTGCCTGGGGACGGATTATAGAAACCGAGGATACATTAGAGGAGGCTTAATTGCGAGCCTTGGGATGAGAGAGTGTGAAAGGGTGCTTCAGGTGACCTGGGGTCGCTCCCTAGTGTCGGGTACTTTCACAATAAAAACTTTCTCAGTCTGACTAGTCTCTAAGTGTTTCCACGCCAGTTGAGCTGTTCATATGCCATGAAGGCATTTATGTTATTATTATCCAGAATTTATGAAACAGTGTAAACTCCTGGTTGGCCCAGTGCAAACTAAAACTTTAAGGGCCCACATGCATAAACTGAATGAGACAGTAGCATAAGCATTACATAACATTCATGTGATTGTGATATTCTATATGGATGGTTATGAATGAAAATATAAGTGTTATGTATGTGGAAACCCTATATTCATAATTGATTGTATATGAGATTATGACTGATATTACTATATTAGTTTGTGAAAACCCTTATGCTTATGTCTTATCTGTAATATATTATATTTTGTTTCTCACTCCTTCTTGTTTGAATTTTTGTGTCCAAAATATATGTTATATGATATATAGCTAGCAGTCCAAGATGGAAGGATATATAATTACAAGAGGATAAAGTGGTCTCATTCTCAATCGATTAGATGAAGAGATATGACAAGAGTAGGATTCAAAACTCGATGGTTCAAGGACTAGGAAATGATTGTTCACATTTGTAGTAGAGGTATAGTTTAGTTTTATTTTGCCTTATTACAATATCAAGTAGATAATTGTAACAAGGTAAAGGTTAAACTTTGATAAACTCTTTCATTCGGATATAATATTGTAATGATTTATCACTTATGATTTCTATAAATTATTTTGTCATTATGGACAAATATTGAAAGACAATTTTTTTTTACTTTCAATATTCAAAGGAAATCAGATGTATATACGTCCTTGTATACACGAGATAAAGAGTGATAGATATGTATATCTTTCTAAAAGTTTTTTTTTAAAAGTAAGAAGAATACATATATATCTCGTGTATATAAGGGGGTTTTACAAAGTGGTATCAGAGCAGTTCAATCCAAACCGGCTTGTGGTATGGTCTTACTAGCGTGTTAGTGTACTCTGATGGTTGAGTTTGACAAGAGATTTTATGGTTGAGAAAAGAGGAAATTTTATTAGAGTAAATGGTAAGAAGTAAGTGAAGAAAAATTAGGAGTATAGAAAGAAGGAACTAATTTTAAGTTCATAAGAAGTATAAGTTAAAACTTTATAGCCTGTTACTTGAAAAATGTTATTGCGGGGATTATCAGAAACTGGCCATTCTGAAGTCTTTCTTGACATTGTTTAAGTACAGGCCTTAATGTATGGTGGAATGATAAGGTAAATTAACTAATGCAGTTATTTCCTTTTATTCCAAATGTATTGTATGGTGTTTGATTCTCTGATTAATATGTGATAGTGAAATATTTTAACATTTTCCTGTTTTACAATATGGTATGAGACAACAAGGGAGATAAGACAATAGAAAATTCTTAGAAATATTTTGGTATGAATTCTAGACTGGAGCTGTCGTGACTTTGACTACTTAGTTATAAACTATCGGGACTGATCACCCCGAATGATTTGCACTAAGTAGTGAAAGACATGTCAAAAGAAGGATGTTAAGATCAACGAATTTAACCTTGGGTTAATGTAGTATATGGAGAAATGGAGATAAACTCAATAAATTCTATTAGGATATTCCTTACCATGTCCTTGAAGTTGTAAGAGATACTTGTGTGAATTAGAATTCCAATGGGTAAATAACTGTTGTAATCCCAAACTAGTATAACAAATTCTTTAAGATAGAATCATAGTTTTTCCTTTGGTGATATATTTTGAAAAGAAAAATGTGTGGATGTATACTTTATGAAAAAATATGATAATTTATAACTTGTTTGATATAACAAATAATCATATTAGGAATTGTATCTCTGGCTATTTGTATTGATTCTTCTTTTGTATGACATATAAAATATGTTAATTATTGTTTGATTTGATAAAGTTTTCATTTATGATGTGTACGATTGAATAATATATATGATGGTTATGTGTGTAAATATATGAATTAATGAAACTTTTATGATTGTGACATCGAATGTAATTAACCATATATTTTTGAATTTTTTTTAAAATTGATTTATTGTGATAAATATATCAATGAATGACCTAAAATAAGCATTATAGATCTTTGGAAGACATCGATATTGGTTTAATATTTAGAAATTGTGACATAAAATATTTTTGTGATTCCTAACAATATGATACATGTTTATCAAGTTATTTTCTTTTAGTCATCGATTTTGTTCGACGAATATATATACATGATATAAATCATTGTTATGTAATGACCATTGTAGATTTAAAATAAAGAAATGTGTTAGTAAACCATGAGGAAGTAGATATGAACCTCTACTTATTGATTACATAAGTCTTAGTTACCTATAAAAAAATATTCAAGTGAATATTTCTAAGTCAACGTAGTGATTTGTGATCATTTAAGATTGGAGAATTTATCAAATATATGTAATGGTTGTAGTCAATTATAATGGAATGTGTAATCACTTAGTTAAGGAATATTTGATTCATTATAGAAGACAATAAGAAATGATTACATACCCTGGATTATCATGAAGCAAAGACCACAAGGATTTAACTAGTACAACATGGACTAAGACATATTTATCCTTTCTCACTAGGATAATTTATTATACACGATTACATTAAGGAAAATAAAATAGAACATCTAGTATATCATAGATAGAGGTCTAAGAGTCTTGGCAATACAAAAATTATCCAAACTAGAGAAATAATCATAACGATTATAAGAAGTGAAGCACTTGTTACCACAACTTGTAGTCCATCCCGACTTCGTTCTTCCTTACTTCTAGGAAGGTTAGCCATCGAATAGTATGATAGTACTTGAAAAAAAAAAAGATTGAAGAAATTAGAAAGAAGAGAGAAACTAAGAAACCTTGAAGTTGTGATAGGAAGTGAGAATGGAATGAGAATTTATAAGCAAGCAAGGGAGGGAGAGTTGCAACGGTCATAAACGGCTAGTCCAACGGCTAGTCCAACGGCTAGTCCAACGGCTAGTTGCTAACGGCTAGTTGTCCAGTAATTAATTCTTAGCAGTTCATTTTACTATATTACGAGTAGGAATTTTAATTAATAGATGTTATGGATTATGTTAAGTAAGATTTTAATAGATTGAGAAACGTAATTATTGAGGTGTTTAGAGTTAACCATCAATTTATGATGAGCATGGTTGACAAAATTAAGACGAGTAATATTTTTGAATTAAGGAAAAAAAATACAGATAAGATTAAAAAAAGAGAGATAAATGGAAATGTTAAGGAAAATGTACACAATTGCCAAGGAAACTAGAAATATATTTTAGAACAGTTCAGTTAGTTTAGCTATGGTAAGATTTATTAACAATATTAAATTTCGAGGACGAAATTTCTTTTAGGGGAGTAGAGTTGTAACATCCTATTTTCATCACAAATAGGAAATAGATATTAATATATATTTCTTGAGAAATACTTACTATAAGTTAGTTTATTATTATCAATTTTTTAAAATTTTGGTATTTATATTTTTATTATTTGTTTTTTTTTAATAATAATAATAATAAAATAAAAATATTTTTGAATGAGAATTTTAAAGTGACTTAATTAGTATTCACTAATTAAGAAAATTATATTAAGAATTTTTAATATCTTTGTTATTCACCATTTTTATTTTATGTTGTTATATTTTTATTTTTTTTTTTACATATTTAAGATTTAACTCTTATTAGAATTTTAAAATAAAATTTTGAAGGAATTAGACTATGGTTCTTTTAAACTTTTTGATCTACATAATATTTATGATTTTCTGGAATTTTTTAAAAATTTTGAATTATTTTAATAAAATAATATATTTTAAATAATTTTAAATTCATATAAAGTTGCTTAAAATTAAAAATATTTACAAGAATGTAAAGTTAAATTATAAGAAAATTTTCTAAAATCCATTTCAAGTAGACTTATCTAAAAATTATCGGTTTGAGAAAAATCTTGATTTTTTCTAATCGTTAAAAAATTAGAAACGTATCAATAAATTTTTATTAACAGAAAATTTTAGATTTTTAAAATTTCAGCTTTATATTACTTATTATAAAATTAGTGAGGACTGATATAATATCGCTAAATTTCAAAAAGGACTCATTTTGAATATTTAAAATATACCGAGTGAAGGGTTACTATTTGACTTAATAATTTTGCCGACAATTACTATGCAAATCACTGTGCATGTATGAAATTTTCAAAAGATGCACAGTAACCTGGAATAAAAAATTCAAAAATGCATAGTACTTTTATATTAAAATAATGGAATGCATAGTAAATTTTTTTCCTATAAATACCGAAGGATTTCTTCTTTAGAATTCACAATTTCAGATTAAGTTTTCTTAATATAGTAGTGCTAGTGAGATAGTGGTGGAAGTGAGAGAGAGAAGAAAAGTTTTTGGAGAGAAGGTTCTGCCAAAATCCTAAGGTAAGAATACTTCTCTTTTATATTTTTTGGGTTATTTTTATATCGTTTTTAGAAATCTGTTATTATACTGGAAATAATATTATTTTAAGATACTATTCTGCATAGTAAACACTATTTCAATAGTAAATTACTATTTCAATAGTAAATTACTATTCAAATAGTAAATTACTATTTACTGTTACTATTTACCATTACTATTCACGATTTACTATTTACTGTTACTATTCACGTTTTACTATTTACTGTTACTATTCACGTTTTACTATTTACTGTTACTATTTACGATTTACTATTCACTATTCACTATTCACTATTCACTATTCAAAATTTACCATTTTTTTTATTTTAAGTTGTAATTTTAATTTTCATCTTGTAATTATATTAAAATGAAATTGGTATGTTTTAGAACTCGGAGACGAGGCGCGCATGGATTTTCAATAACGAATCGGTATACAAGAGGTAAGGGGGAGTGAGATAAAAATATAATATGAAAGACATAAGAATAAAGGGAGGAGTCCCTTACTCCTTTTAAATTTAATAATATTATTATAAAGTAATAACTTCTCAACTTAAAATTTATAATAAATTTAATATACTGTGTAACTTATTCTGAAATATCTATACATAGATCTGAATTATTATAACTTATACGGACTGAACTAAACCTATGCAAGGACTTGGATTTTTATATCCTATATGGATCGAACTAAACCTATGCAAGGACTTGGAATATTATGACCTGTCTAGACTGAACTATACCTATGCGAAGACTGGATATATGGACTTATATAGACCTGTGCGAGGAATGGACTATAAGGACTCAAAATCAAATCTACTAATTTAAATAACCATTAAAAATTTGAATTATATTTATAAGCGATATTTAGTTGATTTGACTTGATTATAATTAATTATATTTGATTTCGATTAATGATATTGTGATTTATAATATTAGACTGTGATTAATAATATTCAATTATGATTGATGATATTTGATTGTGATTGATGAGATTACTATACTTGATTGTGGTTGATGAATGATTGATGATCTTGTGATATGAAGTTTGAGCATATAGCAAGCATGACGGAAAGTTAAAACTCAGTAAGAATTTTCTTACCTTACTCTTTAAATTTTTATTCCAAGAGAAAGTATTTTGTAATTATTTTAGTTTTTTATTTCTTCTTATAAATAATTTTTATTAACTTTATTTTTAATCTCAATAATAAAATCTAGTATTAGAAAGAAGCTATTTTATGAAAATCAGAGGTTGAGATAATTAATTCTTGAATTAAAGAAAATTTTTATAGTTTTAAGTATTCTTAGTTAATGATTTTAAATTATTTTCTTTAGAAATTAGAAGTTTAAAGTAAATTATTTTGGTTTTCCCCAACGAAATAACTAAAGAATATTTTGTGGAGATTTCAAAAACTCAATCTAGTTAAGATTTAAATTGAGAAAGATTATGTAAATATATGAAGGTTTTTAAGAGAAAGCTTTGAGATATTTAAGGCTTGGAAACTCAATTTTGGTAAGATCTGAATTTGAAGACTGTACTAAATTATTTCAGTATAACAGAAGTTCAAAGAAGAACTTATGGAAATGTACAGTTTATTGTGATGATTTTGTGAACCTTTATGGTATTTAATAATTGAGTTTCTAAAAGCCTTAACCAACTAAATATGCGAGTAGTTCATGCATCATGAATCATTAAAGAGAATTGAGATGTGATATTGCCTGGGGACGGATTATAGAAACCGAGGATACATTAGAGGAGGCTTAATTGCGAGCCTTGGGATGAGAGAGTGTGAAAGGGTGCTTCAGGTGACCTGGGGTCGCTCCCTAGTGTCGGGTACTTTCACAATAAAAACTTTCTCAGTCTGACTAGTCTCTAAGTGTTTCCACGCCAGTTGAGCTGTTCATATGCCATGAAGGCATTTATGTTATTATTATCCAGAATTTATGAAACAGTGTAAACTCCTGGTTGGCCCAGTGCAAACTAAAACTTTAAGGGCCCACATGCATAAACTGAATGAGACAGTAGCATAAGCATTACATAACATTCATGTGATTGTGATATTCTATATGGATGGTTATGAATGAAAATATAAGTGTTATGTATGTGGAAACCCTATATTCATAATTGATTGTATATGAGATTATGACTGATATTACTATATTAGTTTGTGAAAACCCTTATGCTTATGTCTTATCTGTAATATATTATATTTTGTTTCTCACTCCTTCTTGTTTGAATTTTTGTGTCCAAAATATATGTTATATGATATATAGCTAGCAGTCCAAGATGGAAGGATATATAATTACAAGAGGATAAAGTGGTCTCATTCTCAATCGATTAGATGAAGAGATATGACAAGAGTAGGATTCAAAACTCGATGGTTCAAGGACTAGGAAATGATTGTTCACATTTGTAGTAGAGGTATAGTTTAGTTTTATTTTGCCTTATTACAATATCAAGTAGATAATTGTAACAAGGTAAAGGTTAAACTTTGATAAACTCTTTCATTCGGATATAATATTGTAATGATTTATCACTTATGATTTCTATAAATTATTTTGTCATTATGGACAAATATTGAAAGACAATTTTTTTTTACTTTCAATATTCAAAGGAAATCAGATGTATATACGTCCTTGTATACACGAGATAAAGAGTGATAGATATGTATATCTTTCTAAAAGTTTTTTTTTAAAAGTAAGAAGAATACATATATATCTCGTGTATATAAGGGGGTTTTACAAAAGTGAAGTGGCAGAATTTTCATTGGATGAACTACACTTGGGAGTTAGAATCTGATATGAGACGGATGTACCCGCATCTTTTTCAATCAGAACACTGATTTCGGGGACGAAATCCCCTTTTAGGGGGGGTGAGTGTAACATCCCTGATGTTTTAATGAAAATTATGAAATGAGAAATATTAGTGAATGTTTAGAAATTCTATTTAGTGTTTATTCTGTCTGAACCGGTGTCGAGATCGGTCTCAGAAGCGCGGACAGGCAGAGCTGAAGATCGGATGAGTAAGGAAGAGCGGGCAGGGCTAGACGGTCTGGTCCAACTGTTGTGAGGAGAGCGCCTCACACGGTGTCGTAGCCCGGATCAACCTCATACTAACTGAAACAATGGGTGTGTGTGACAAAGAGTCGAGAGCGGATGATATATCCGACCTCTCAAGTTGTAGCTCAGATTTCCGAGGTATGAACATTAAGTTAGGACGGCGGGGCCGATATTTATATCGGATCTATACTCTTGCGAATTATTAGAAGATTATGACCACTTGGACGTTGAAGGGATAAACACGTGTAATTGGTTTGATAACCATGCAATAGTTTAAAATAGTGAAATTGATTAAATTTAGTAAGAAGACAAATAAAATAAAGGAAAAGACGATAGTGCCATGAGCCATATATATATAAGAAGATTCTCTTCCTTCCCTCTGGATTATTCACAAGTTACCTTTGCTATCAGTTTGTTCCTTCTCTTCCGTTTTTCTCTTCTCTCTTAACGCTGATCTGCATGCACTGGAGTGAGACTCCATTTGTGTCTGAGCTTCAATTTAACCTTATTCCTGTAATCGAGACTTCCAGGTGAGTCTACTGATCCAATCCAATTGTAATCCCCTTATTTCTTTCATTCTTTGGCGTTAAGAGCCATGCATGGCTATATTCGTGACTGTTCTCCACTCCTCTGTGAGTGTGAGTCCAAATGTTGTCCATGAACTAAGGACGTTGAGGTGATAAAGCTGTACTTCATGATCCGTAGGTAGTAAGCTAAGCAACGGAAGATTGAGTGAAGGAGTTGAGATTGCAGAACCGGTGCTCAGAGAAAGAAATCGGCACAAAGAACAGATCATCGAAGCGTGGAATCAGAGTAAGGGGGGTGTTCAGGTTATAATTAATTAGAATAGGACTCGCTTCTAATTCAGGTCCTTGGGTTGCGTAAAC